>JAMAFY010000009.1:0-690273 GCA_023625915.1 Talaromyces sp. PB3603
CCGCCAATCAACGGACGATGATAAAATACGTGTATAGACTGAGTTAGACTCTAGAGTGTATATAGTGTAGTTGCGAACCTAGTCCTTGACTGGCAAGTTCGAAGAGACTACACAAAGCAGTCAGACGGGGGTCGGTCACGGCATTAGTATCCGCACAGAGTCGTGTTTAGAGAAATCTCTATTGCTCGATGCGCCTGCTGAAGCAGGATTTCTGGACGTCCGACTGCGCTGCACTTGCGTCTAGGGGGTTGAGAGCGGCGGGCACATCTCACAGAATTGGAGGTCTCAGACAGACAGGCTCTTGTTGCGCCTTGGATTCTGATTGAACAATGCAGGCGAATCAAAGAAGCGATCGAAAGCTAAGTCAACCAAAGAGTAGTGAGTGTGGAGATTCGGGATCAAGAGACAAGAGCTGCCTGTTGCTTGCTTTCTGGCTTGGGGGTCGTGCTTGTTGTCAGGACTTCAGATGAGGGTGGTTCGTGTTTTTGGACGGGAGGAAAGCGGCTAGCCCCAAAAGTGGGTGTTGACGGCAGGTGCGAGGTTGGCAGATTGGCAGGCAGAGGCAGACAAAGGGAAGGAGCTGCCCTCCCGGTTGGGACTAGTGCAGTATTGATTACATTTACTAGTGCATTCGCTTGATTCGGTAACTTATACACAAGTAGCCCAGCTGGGAAGGCACGCGTCGTATGTTCTGTATTCTGTGTCCGGACTAGTGAAGAGGCTAGCAGACGCCTTACTCGGTCCGGCAAAAGGGCAAGACTTGCTGGTCCCAAACCTGATTCAGAATTCCAACATTCGAGTCCAAAAAATTCGAGAAAAGCAGGAAAATGGACGACAAGACGGCGGATACGGAATAGACTCTGCTGTGCATCGCGTAATAGGGAAGGTTTTGACGGTGTCCCGGAACTCTAGGGATGTGGACCCCCCAACCCCGTGCTCGACACACAAAGGGCAATTTTCATGAGAAGCTCCAGAGCACTGGGAAGAGTCCGGTGTTTGGCGAGTGAGCACTGAGCAAGTGTCAACTGTCAAGTATCTCCGTACGTAATTTAGAATGTGGTCTCCATAATTGATTGGCGACCCTGGCCGCAATTTCCGGCAAGTCTGAATAAGCAATGACATCGATAGAAATGATGCATAGTATGTACGATGTCCCTGGTCAAGGTACGTCCGTAAATCACATTTCCCTGCGCGTATGCAACAGGTGACGTTGAGAGTTTGTCCTTTGCTAAGGAACGAGTCTAAAATAAATAGAGCTGTTCGGCGCTTCGCACCGCACCGTCCCAGACCCGCACATTCTTGCTTTTTGTTTTTTCCACTTTTCAATTTTATGGCTGGGTCCATGGCGTTCCCACATTTCCCACCGTGCTGAGTGGACAGAATCCGCCCCAGCTGCGCTCATTGACGAATTGCTTTCTTTTTGGGGCCGGGGTGACTGACTAAGGGAGCTAGGCAGGTTTGGCAAGGGGAGTGCTAGCCAGGACAGGCTTAGTGCCGGTTAACAGGGGTCGCAACTTGACTGGCTGGGCGGGTTCTATCCGGGACTTCTTTTATACCTCTTTCAGGGGGGCCGAGCGAGCAGAGTCGAGCAACTACCAAGACTTAGCCCCATTCTGCCATTTATCTTCTTTGTGGTCCTTGTCCTAGCAAACGACGAAAAGTCCGTGTGTATTACAATTGCGATACGACCACTGAGACGATCATCCGTCGACTCGTTGCTGTCCCGACCCCAGGACGCGTGTGATTCTGTCGCGTTTTAGGCATGTATCATCAGGTACCGAGCTATCCGCGCTCCTCCGACCGACGTAATTTGCCTCCTTTATTCGGAGCACACAAAGAACGAACCGATCGATGGTCGCACTGAAGAGAAAGACGTCAGGACTCAGTGGTGGCGGCAGACGATGTGATCACATTCCCTCAAGTATTTACTACGTACGTATTTATCTCTAGACCCTGCAGGCCTGCCCCCCCCCCATGTGGCATACTTTCGGTTGGATTCGGAATCGTCCAATCAGAGAACACCAAAGAAATGAATCACACGTTCCGATGACAAACTCAAAGCTGTAACCATGTGCACTACGGACTAGAATGGGGGGATTGAGAGCAGGAATCAGAGATCCCAAGGACAGAAAAGGGGACCATGGCACTTTGTTACCTGAGTTACGCCTTTTGCCCTTTGGCGCGTTCCGTCCGTCCGTCCAATCATGAAACCAACTGAGATACGATACAAGAGAGTGCAGCTACCAAGAGCACCTTCAACGATGATTTGCAAGGATTGATATTGTGTTCGTGAGAAAAAGATAATACGATGTAGACTTTTACTTTCAGGAAATTGAGAAATACGCCAACTCGACTGGATTCCAAACGAGTGATTTGTCCAGTGGAATCCGTGTTTCCGCGTATCAACATCTGACACGCAAGTAGACGAAATGATATACGTAGTACGCTACCCAACTGCACCCATGC
Source organism: Talaromyces sp. PB3603 (assembly GCA_023625915.1). Classification (NCBI taxonomy): domain Eukaryota; kingdom Fungi; phylum Ascomycota; class Eurotiomycetes; order Eurotiales; family Trichocomaceae; genus Talaromyces; species Talaromyces sp. PB3603. The sequence goes on from JAMAFY010000009.1 coordinate 2,467, forward strand.
ATGCCCTAAAGGCAAGGCATGTCCAACGGGTACTGTGATTGCTTCAGTTCATGCATCGATATGTATTGTTATGTACATACTGATCCGTAGAGGTAATCGTGTTAGTCAAATTGCGCTCGATAAGCAGATGTGACTTGCATTATCTCAAGGCTCATACTTGGAGGAACTGCATGTTTAGTGCGGAGTCATCTAGGTCAACCGCTCCAGGTGCAGATGCAGGTCTATCAATACGGATACGCTCTCTGAACCTGAAATGTTGATTCCAGTGTTTGTCGTTCGTCTCCTACGTGTAATCAATCGATATCGATCGCGTTTGCAGTAGAGATGCCAGCTATTCCCAGAAATCACCTTTCTATCCATTTGCCTGACATCATGTACATAGTGGAAGCACGATGCTTTTTTGATGGTTCTGTTCGGGCACCCGCGCAGCAATTGAGGATTGTCCACCAACCCGGTTCTGTTCCTGACTAATGCGACTTCCCATTGGTACATCCGCGCATGTGGTCTGTATGATTGGTTGGTTGGTGCCATCTTCATGCTCCATCACGTAGGGCTAATTAGAGTGTCGATGAAGATACTGCTTATCGAAAACATCGAAGCTTCTGTTGCGATCAGATAGGGTATACCTGCTGGCTAAGAGAATTATAACACAATCTTGACTCGGATTGATCACAGTCATTGCGCCATAACAAACTATATTGAACTCATTCTTGGAGTGAGCTTTGTAATCGAGATAACTCTCGTAAACATGTCAGTTTCAGTGACTCGATCGAACTTTGATCCCTCTACAAGTAAGCTGCACATGATCTCAAAATGGCTACCAGGTGTTGACTTCTGATAGCAGGCGTACAGAAAATATGTTTCATGACATGATGCTTGGCTACTTGGACTACGGTACTTTGACTTGGGCGGATGGCAATTCTGCCCTTGAGCCTGAAACAGTGACATTATGCCGAAATTGAGGCTTGATGTGTGAGACGACTTCCAGAGTGGTTTTCTGAGCGGTGGTGCAGGGTTCCCTCATCGAAGCATCATCAAGGCATCATAATCTGGAGCCTTGCAATGCCAGTGAAACTCTTAAAGAAAATCTACGCTGCTGGTACTCATTCAGCCATTGAGCACCGAGTTACCAGAAAGAAACACAACGAACACAGCTCAACGGGCTTTCTTCTTTGACGCACTTGTGCATTCCACTCTTTGTTGGCGGGCATGGGTTGGCGGTGACTGAACAGTCGCTCCTTCTTCGTTTGCTGCCTACCCACCTTCCTCTTTCTGTCATATCCTCACTCACCAATTCTTTCCTTGACTTCACTTTCCTCAGCTTCACTCTCGACTCTCGTTACATCCTGTTCCTTCTCATTTCTCTCCTTCGCGTGTCTCTTCCATTTCATTCTGCCTACAAGTCCCTCACATACAAAGCCCGTCTTCGTCCGTGAACGATCTCTCGGAAACGCACTCGATCAAGGTACGAATTTCTCATCTTCATGTCGGTGCACGTTCTGGAGACTAATCGACGTCACAGCACACGTTCGCCATGGCTGGAGGCTGGTCTCCCGCAAAAGTCGCAAGGTGCGTAGACGGAGTACTGTGAAGATAAGCAACACAGCTAATGTTAAAGTTATATCTAGGGCCAAGAGTGTAGCGCTACCGGACAAGTATGCTCTAAGAGTCGTTGCAAAAGAGCGACTGACTGACCTGTCTCAGAATCAAATGCGCAAGCTGTCTCGAAGAACGTTCTATAACAGGCTTCTCAGCAGCTCAAATCACTCGACTGCGCAAAAAGTTTGCTACTCAAGGACATATGGCATTAACCCGAAATGCCGTTCGTTGCTTATACTGCACGGGAGGAACCGCACCAACCGAAATCGAGTGTTCCCGCTGCAGAAAGACCAAATCTCTAGATGCCTTTACGAAGACCCAACGTATCGATTGGGACCTTGCCGTATGTGTATCATGCCTCCCATTCCATGATTGTCATCAAATGCTTACACTAATGTGTATACAGACTTGCAAGACGTGTACAGCGTATTACTTGACTTCTGAGACCTGGGAAACAGAACGAGAGAATGCCATCGCAATGGGTGCCGATGGATACACCGAAGCAGGTTCGACTATCGACGAGGTTGGTCTTTCACATGCAAGGGAACGACGTTTGATACTGATACAAGTCAGAGTTTCGACGGCGGTGTGCCACTCGAATCACTGAAATCCTTCTCAATCTCGACACAGCCCACTCGCCGTGGCCATCTTCGCCTTCCCGACAATGAGAGCTTGGGAACCGGCATGTGGGTTGAGGAAGCCTCGGTCAACGATGATGGTGAAGATGATGATGCTTCTACCATTCAAGCATCCAGTTCAGCTGCTCAGTACTCCGGATGGAACGTTCTCGCCTTGAGAGCTGAAGAGAGTTGCCCGATTTTACCAATCAGCACCGACAGCAAGCGAAAGACCTGGGCGAAGATCAGGGTACGTTATCTCTAAGCTTTACATCCGTATGTACGATATAATTCATGAGTTGACGATGTGTACGTACAGTCTGCCGATCCTGGCCGTAATGCTCGCATTCTAAAAATGTCAGACCCTATGCGTCACCTCAATGAAGAAGAAGAGAAGGAAAGAGCCGGGGAACAACTCTCTTCTCGAGCCATCGTCGGTACTCGAGACCGAGCCAAGCTGCATAAAGAGATACGAACTGGAAACGTGGGCGACATGATTGATGCTGACGATGCATCCACAGTGAAAGCAGAAAATGCTACAGACAGCTAAACTACTTTGAAATCGATGAAGCAAGTGGATTTCGCAGGTTATCAATTCCTTGCTACAGATGAAGGTTCTTTCGCACTTTGAATTTGCATGTTTTCACTCAGTGCTTGGCAACGCGATTCCCGTTTATTCCTGATGACTGTATGAGAATAAACACATTTTATACGTACATTTTGCTTCAAAGAACATTCTCTTCGCTGCTTCCTTTTTAAGATATAGCGAACCGCATTCTTCGTCTCAGTAATCGCGCGAGCCCTGTCGACAAGCGAGACTGTTTCTAGGAGGTAAGTCTGCAAAGCGACATCTCGAACAGCCTTACCTGAACAAATCACATGTCGACACCACTGTCTTGGAACCCTGGACAAGCTACAATTCTTCGGTGATGTCAACCCACAACATATGTGACAGATATTGATTCTTTCTTCTTTTCGAACTGGTGGGTTTCCTTCCAAGGATGCGAGGCATCTGCCGGGGTAGCTGAAGTCTAATGTCGTATAGCATACATCGATCGATACCTGTCCGAGGCACGAATACTTTGTGTATGTAAGAGCGTTCATAATTCTGACCTGATATAGTTATCTATTCAGCTTATACAAGATAAGGCTAGAATTTCGAAAGTTTCCATTTCTCACAAGGTGTGTGAAACATTTGGGCGTACAAAATGAAACAAGGTTCTAGCCCCTAACAGTAAAATATAAAACAGTGCTTCCTAAACCCGAGCACATCAACAACCCCCGCAGTAATATCGAGAAATCTGAGCTGTGATCAAATCCGAAAGTCCATTCGAACCTCTCAGACGAACGATTTCGAATCTACCTTTGACATCTGGGTCTACGAAACAATCAATGGGAGGAGGGTTGCTTGGTAGTGAAGGTGAATAGCAATCTTGACAATTCCTTATTTTAGCTAGGCCGCCGCGATGAAACGCTAGACTGTTTATGGCCCAGTCTGTGTAATTGTGTCAAGCCACCAAGAATAAAAATAAATCATATATGCAGCAGGATACTCGAAGAATGACGAATCAAGCCTTGACGGTCCCTGTATAACCACCCTCTGGACGGATTTTCTGCGTCAGTAGCACCTATCGGGTCTGCTCGTCAGCGACTGTAGGCTCTGGTTGATGGATAACGGGTTACGGCCCGATGGCCCACAGCGTTTCTTGTGCCCTGGACAGCTTCCGTCTGGTCCAAAGTCAGATAGACAGGGAGTAAACAAATAAACGCCCAGAAAATGTATTCAGACTTGAGACTGATTCATATCTGCTCAGTATACCTAGAACACACAGAGTTGATTTGCCAGTGAGAAAGATTGACGTCGTGATAGAAGCTAAGTCGACTGGCGAAGTAAATTAATTAATCTAAGTAATCAGGTGTGACGTAGTGTAACCTGCCCCGTCGCGGCTGCTTTCCCCATGAAAATTAACGATTCTCCTCTTCTATCGTGCTCGCTCCTTTTCTTTCGATTATCTCTCACTACTGACTACCAACCCGGTCGTGTACGAAAAGGCTTCTAGTTCTGACATACATTATCATTCCACCAGGTCGTGTGAAACAACCGAAGCTATCGAAACGCAATCCGGCCCCTCTTCTGGGCTGGTCAGGTGTCAATCCGCTGCAGCCTGAGGAGATCTTGAAGATCAGGCTAGCATCAGGCAAAAATTTTTCTGATCTTAACAGATCGTTGGTTTCGGTCTGATCGCTGTTTCATCAATTTCATCACTACTTGATCTTTCTGACAACTGTCCTCTGACTTCGAACCAAACAAGTTGACTGCTCAGCGGTCCTCTTGCGCGGTGCTCATAACTTTATCAAAAGCGAAGATCGACCCTAGTCAGAATGGCCTACGACTCATACTACGAATCCCCCTCGGGGCCTTCGGGTCCCTACGAGCCTCCTCGCACCCAGGACGACTACGCAAATGAACGAGTTTACAATTCGCCTACATCCTACCAGCCGCCCTATCCATCTCAACATGTATCGGAGTCGATTCAGATGCCCCAACCCCGCATGCCGTCACCATCGTATAAAAATGCACAGCCCGCTCCGGGCAACCCACCATACAGCCATATAGGAAACGATATCGCTTCAGCTATCAACAGCCCGCTCAACAGCCATAATTCTAACTTCCTGTCGCCAGAGCTCATTTCGCAAGTTACCGCGACCGTTATTCAGCAATTAAAAGCCTATGGCTTGGATGGATCGCAAGGCCAGCAGCAGCAGCAGTCCCAGCAACCCCCGCCACCTCCTTCACTACAACAGCAGCAACAACCACCTCCACCACCTCCTCAACCACAATCAGTTCCGCACGCGCCATTCTCTGCTCCACCCGTACCGGAGCCAACATATTACAACCCGCAAGCGACGTACAGAGATGCTCAGCCAGCGGACACTCGGGGACGAGCTACTATGTCAGTGCCACCGGAAAGACCAGATACGCAGGCCAGGGCCAGCCCTGAGAAACGCACCGGCGGAGGACTAGACTCGCGCAGCACCGGCGTAGGACGTGCGTCCACTGAGAACATGACGACTTTAGAGAAGATATGGGGGAAGATGTTCGACGATGGCCAGCCGACACCACGGTTGGGTCAGCTTCTGCGCGGGATCGCAGTACATCTAGTAGGAAAAATCCCGCTCAAATTGGATCACCAGTTCATATTAACGTCGTGCAGATTGAAGACTATCCACCTGGAAATACCATTGTGGTTGTGCCGGAGAAGATGCAGAAGTATTACGCAGATACCAAGGTTCCAACGGATAGCTATCCATGGCAGGGTTAGTTGATACGAGCTCGCATAAGACACGTGCTGACAAACTGCTAGACATCTTCGACGACCGGACATCGTCCATTTCCCGAATCTACCGAGACATTGAAGCAGAGCACCATCTTGTTCAGGACCCGCAGAACCTGAAGGAACGACCAGATGTCCCCGGACTAACACCTCGCGGATTCGAGAAATGGTACACACTTATGATCCAAGCCAACCCTGACAGGGAGTTTGCACGCTTACAAAAGACTGTACTGGATATGCCTATCAGCAATCCTGATGACAAGAAAGAGCGGTTCCCCAAAGAGCTTCCGCGTCGTCTATTTCCCGGTTCAGCGGATAAGAAGCTCTTGGAGAAACTAGAAGTTTCAATCATAACTCATTGCGAGGTTGAACTTCCACGAAGTCCGCCCGAAGAGCGATCGAAATCTCCCCAGCGGAAAAACAAGCCCAGAGATAAATCACCACCACTTAGGACACAGCCGACCACCATAGAGCGCGTTCCAGCCTCTGTGTCGGCATCCAAGTCTAGTTCCCAAGAAAGGGAGAGTAAGTCCCAGGATGACGATGAGAACGTCACGATTGCACCTCGCCCAATTGAGCGCGAGCGGAAGCCATACTCAGTTCAACCGGGCGGAGGCAAAAAGTACGATGAGACAGCTGCAAACCTCAAGACATCAGAACCAAGCAAGTCGACATCGAGCACGTCGACAGTCCGGCAAGAACAGCCATATAGCCGCGGAGCCCCTCCGACAGGGACAAGCGGACACAGCCATGCACACCATGGCTCCATCTCATCCACCAAGCCCGGCGGCAGACGCAGCTCGTCTGTCGGCGTGAAAGCCAACGGACCTGGCGATTATCGTCATTCGGAGCCTGACCTAAGCTCTTACGACGCGGGTTACGGAAATTTGACCTCTGCAGGAGGTGCAGGAGGTCATAGTGGCCATCACTACAAGACCGGTGCTGCCGGCAGCACCCCTCTTGACTTGTATGACGATGAGAATGACCGCCTCGGATACCGTGACTATGAGCGCGATGACTCGCGGGATTATGACGCTGTCCTTGAGCGGGAACGCGAGCGTGAGCGCGAGCGCCGATATCATGATCATGTAAGCACTGGAACTGGTAGGAACACTTGGAAAGACGAGGATTACTATCGTGGTGGCGGACTACTAGGCGGACAGGGAGGAGGCCCTGAGTATGAGTACAAGTATCGTTAAGCTTTTTTCTTCGTTCAGGATTGGATCTAGGATTTGTTGGATTGTGATGATACCTTATGAGTTTGTGATTCTGGCTTATCTGTTTTTGGAAATATGTGATGTAACATAATACTTCTTGTACTTCTTCATCAATGTATTTATCTTTCTTTCTTTTTTTTTTTTCCCGAAAAGACAAAAAAATTGTATAATCCAAGTATTCATGAACTTATTTCTTCGGCTCCCTCTTCAAAGCCAGCCACTTCTCTAAACGTTTATTATCCAATCTCACACGCTCCTCCTCCGCTTCTCTTGCCTTCTCCTCAGCCTCCCATCTCCTCAGAATCCGTCTCTGAGACTTCTCTTCCCGTTCCCGCACACGTTTCTGCCTCTCCTGTTTCCGCTGCCGATCCTTTATGATCTTTTTCTCTTGGGACTGGGCTTGTTTCCGTAGTTCCTCGACTTCGTCTGCCGATAAGCGCCAGGGTTGGGAGAGGACATCCATCAAAAACCGGGACCGCTCGTTCCAGAATTTGACTTCGGAGTTTGTGTCTGCCAAGGCCCAGAATCGTTCCAGGATTACCGTCATTGTCGGCGTATGAGTCTTGAATTTGGGCGATAGTGTACCTTTGAGTTTCAGGCAGGTGCCGATGTGGAGGGTCGAGATGTCGATGGGTGCGCGGGTTGTGGATGTTACGTTGATCATTTCGGGGGGTGGTGCTGTTGTGGTATTACTGACCGTACCGATGGCGGCGGGAGAAGCGTCCTTGACCGGCGCTTTGAGACATATGACTTCAATGATGGAGCCGCTACTATCATCAACCGTGAGCACGGTGCGACGCTCGTACTCGTCGCGCGTGACGATGTAGCCGGCGAGACAGATGAACTGGATGGGGTGGTTTTTGTGGAAGTATATATTCTGACCTGTGGATTGTCAGATGGGTGATGAAAGAAAGATCAGATAGAGAGGAGTTGTACCTTCAAACTCTCTTCGTGATTGTAGCCGGTGTATGTCGACGATGCTCATCTTGACCCAGGTGAAATGTGTCGGGGATGCGGGGAAGCAGAATGCCGGGTAGAAGGGTAGCTCTCCTTCTTCATCTTGAGGCTTGGTTTGTCCGTTGCTGATAAAATGAGATTGATCGGCGATATCATCCCTGTAGTGTACGCGCTTCTTGTCTTCTCGGGCGACTATATTGCTGTTGTTGACGTTGGACGAAGAGGCATTTTGGGCCATCGGGGATTCGGTTCATCTTGGGGTTTGTTGACCGATGCGATAACTGACTTCGGTCCTTGGCTAGTGATTATTTTATACTATATAGTAAACATGAATAGCGATGTGTCTGCCCAAAAGGTAAAGACCTCTCAATCAGAGCTGAGGATGGATGGTCGGCTGACGCGCTCCGCTTCCCCCCCCTGTGATGCGTGATCACATGATCCTACAGCTTCGTTCTTCTTTGCCCTCAGCTCGTCCATCTTCTTCATGGATAAGTTCTAACGATACTATCGTTACTGCAAACTAGTGTCCATCATCCTCTTCTTTGGATTCCTAGGCAATTTATCCTGCCTCTCCCTCTCCTCCTGCGAAACAGCCTCAATATTCGTCCCCCGCTCATCCGCCTCCTGCTTTTTGTTGCTGTTTTCATGCCCCGCCATCGCAACAGCCAGAATCTCATTCTCCAACCCACCTACAAACTCCCACTGTATACCAGCTTCAGTCAACATCTTACATCCTTGCGACTCGCCGACGAACGTTCCTGGCTCTTTCACCCCAAAGTAGACTTTATCTATCCCGTTGTTGTTAATGCTATTATCTCGACTCTTTCGCGTTTGTATTATCCGATGCACACAGGGCGTATTCCCGCTTAAACGAACTCCGCAGGGCTCCATGGTTACGTAGAGTAATATTTTGCGTCCGTTTCGTTCTTCCAGCGACGGGAAAGCGTCCGCTACAGATTCTTCGTAGACTCCATGCGTTGCTGCGTAATTTTGGAGACAGCATTGTTCGGCGTGTGTGTTGCCCGGAAGCTCCATTGTGTAGCCTGTAGAGAGGATTTGGTCATCTTCGGAGGTGTCGTCAGGGGTGTCTCGACGGAGGATCAGGAGTGCTCCCACGCGGAAGTTTGTTGGGCGTGGAGGGGAGTTTTCGGCGAGTTTGAGGCATTCGCGAAGGTATTTGAGGTGACTGGATTCGGAAGAGGTGGGTGATGGAGCGGCGGCGAAGGTAGTCATTGTGTGTATTCGTAAATGATTGCAATTGGATTCTTTATTCGACAGTGAAAGAGATGTTCAGGAGTAAAAGAGCTATGGTGGAGCTGATGTCATGTAACTGTGTCACCCCGCTTACATCATCTTTTCTTGATCAAATCAACTCATCCCCGTGTGATCAGATACAGAACAGTCCATGCTTCTTCAGTTTCCAGCCCAAACAATCCATGTTCTCAATCGGAGACAGCATATCCCGTAGTGCCACATTTATTGTGGACATGCAGCACCCCTCGCCCTCACTGTCCGTCGTATCAAGCTTCGAAGGGAGACAGACAGATATCCTAACTCAGAATGATTTTTTCCTCGACCACAAGAGTAAATCGACGTTATCATTTGGCGGCAACTTTTTCGATTTGCTTTTATACGGACGAAAGGAGGCTAAATCAATCAAAAAGGATCAATACCTCCAAGCCCTATAGCCGTGCCCTAACATGGTCCCGAAAGAGATTGAACATTTCCCAATACATGTCAGCATTCAGTGTTATCTGACCGTCATATCGATATCAGATTCAACATAGCAGTATATACGTACGTTAGATGTCTCTTGAGCATATCTCCTGAATAGAGCGCAAAATCATTCGAGATCGGGGTATCGAGCTGTATCAATCTTACAATACTGCCGTTATAAATTCTGGAGATTCGATGTGATGTATGGTAACAGTCTGTAAATACGACTCAATGAGCTTAATTGAGTGGGGTCTCTGTCGCGTCGGCGCGTCTTCCGCCTTGATTCATCGTCGCTTCCAAGACACCATTCAGCCTTCACCGTATTTACCGATTTAGAAAATGAGCCGCGCGAAAATGTCACAAGAAGAAGATCTGGCGGGCGAGCCGCCGGCCTCAATCAATCCATATGAGGTCCTAGGGGTCGATGAAAAGGCGACAGCGGACGAGATCAAGAGCGCATATAGAAAAAAGGCCCTGAAACATCATCCAGGTTGGTATTGATCATTTACCCTGCTTGTGCTGCGGTTCTAAATGGTAAATCAAATTAACGACTTCAATACAGACAAGGCAGCGCCCGATCAGAAGGAAGATGCTAAGCAGAAATTCCAAGAAATCGCATATGCCTACGCCATCCTCTCCGACGAACGTCGCCGCCGTCGCTATGATATCACGGGCAACACATCCGAATCCCTAGATATAGAAGATGATGACTTTGATTGGACTGAGTTTTACAAAGAGCAGTTCTCGGGACTTGTCGACGTTTCAGCTATTGAGAAGATCAAGAAGGAATATCAGAACACGGATGAAGAGAGAAACGATATTCTAGCTGCCTTTGAGCAGTTCAAAGGTGATCTCGATCGGGTCTATGAGGTTGTTATGCTCAGCAGTGTGTTGGACGATGATGATCGGTTTCGGGCTATAATCGACAAGGCGATTGCCGATGGGGAGGTGAAGGCGTGGAAGAAATATACAGAGGAGTCCCAAAGTAAACGCCAGAAGAGGTTGAAGCGTGCGCAAGCAGAGGCTGCCGAAGCCGAGGAGGCGGCTAAAGAGCTTGATGCAAAGGGCGCGGCAAAGGGAAAGAAGAAGAGCAAGCCTAGCAAGGAAGACGATAATGCTCTTGCGGCTTTGATTCAGCAACGTCAAAAGTCCCGCGCGGCCAACTTTTTTGATGACCTTGAAGCGAAGTATGCACCGAAAAGTGCCGGCAAGAGTAAGAAGCGTTCTGCGCTTGATGAGCCGCCCGAGGAAGCTTTTGCTGCTGTAGGGGCACGGAAGAGCTCTGGCAAAGGAAAAGGTAGCACCAAACGTTCCAAGGCTTGATTGTTCAATTAGTATATGTCCACATCGGTTTGGGTACAAGGGTCAGGTGATATGGACGGTATAGCGAGGCGTTCCGGTTCAATTGCGCTTTTGTACGACATGAAATCTTTGACCTTTTCTCAGCCACTGCAAGCTTGACTTCGACTGCGTAGATTATTATCCCTCTCGACGTTCGACCATTAGATGAATGTGAGTTGTAAAGGGGGTGATATCCACATGATTGCTGTACGTACTCGGATCTGCTATCTCCGTTTGATCCACCGGCCAAAAAGGTACGAGATCGTATTAAGTGTTTTAGCATTTGCTAGAGTGTATAAGGCGACCCTCCTTATGTTAACATATCGGCATTATTTCGTACCAACGTCACGACTCATCCTTTGGTCCTGAATCTAGGGCTTGGGGGGGCATTCTCAATCTCAACCAGTGAGAATAACCCTAGTCACGAAAACCAACTGATTTTACCCCATGTAACCCCGGACAAGTACTAATCGAAACTAAGCAAATATTCGCAAAGGATCCATTGTCCAACCAATATTCCTCACATCTACTTGATCCAATTACAGTAGAGTGACAGGCCCTTCGGCTGACTTCACGAATGGCGACGCTGCGATAAGCAGGGAGTCCCTGTGCCAGCCATACTTCCTAATCGAGTCTGGGATGGAGCGCCAGGCGGAGACGCCGCTGATCCTTCTATCATCGATTTATTATCGTTATCAGTGCAATCATTTGCGAATCAGCACCACGGAGTCAGCCATCAGGTAATGTCTTGATGGCTCAGATGTTGTACTATGTACGTACAGTTCCTCGACCGGTCTTCTCAAAGGAGAGTATTTCCGTCGTGCGACTGCATACGTCGTGTACTGCGCCAACGACAGCCGGCGTGAAGCCTGTCGCTCCTTTACCATGGAGTGTGTCGTATGCGTTATTGTACATACTCTGTGTCATAGCTTTGATAAGGATCATGACCCTGGCGTTCACGCTATCATCATCATCATCGTCATCGTCTCACCGGCTTCTGGAACATCTAGTCTGTCTTGGTAGCGTTCGCCGGCCGTTGACATTCCATGGTCACCCACTCGGCCAATGAACTCTCACTGACTCTTCTTGCCACGAGTCCAAATCTACAGGGGTTCGAGCTGGTGGAGTTTACTATCGCAATCTGGAGCCTCTAAGAGGTGACTTGATCTGCCACTCGGAAGCTTAACAGTTCGTTATCTCTGCTGGACACGGGCTTGACTAGATCTTACCCGCATGCTCGCTGCATGTAACGCATGGCGAGGCAGATGTTTACGTAGCTTAGCTCCAATTGCGCGCCATCTGACAGTATATAATACCGGCCTGCAACCTTGCAATCTCACAGAATTTTGTCCGAATTGACTTCTCTATCACTCTCTCACCGCATTCGCTCACAGTTGTTGAGGGCTTCTTCGTTCCGTCACAGACGATCGTGGATACATGTAAAGATAGCAGAAATGGACAAGAAACACGATCCAATCTCCGAGTCCCCGGAACCGACTGTCGAGACCAGCATCGAGAAGGGAGATGTCTCCAACGATCTTGATCTTCTGGGTAAGCTCGGCTACCGAGGCCATTCCATCTCGTCTCTACACTCAACTGATGGATGATTACAGCCCAATTGGGTTACAAGCAGGAACTGAGACGTCACTATTCGACGATGCAAGTTTTTGCTATCGCTTTCAGTATCATGGCACTGTTGCCATCGATTGCATCGACTCTGTCGTTTTCTATGCCAGCTGGACCTGTTGGGATGGTTTGGGTGAGTTTTCATATTTCAATGGATCAATCTGTACCATTGAAGGATCACTAATGTTCTTAGGGTACGTATTCTCGGCAGATCGATTGAAACGAAGATGCTAAATGTCCGCAAGGTTGGTTGGTTGCGAGCTTCTTCATCATGCTTGTCGGTCTTGCAATGGTATGCATATCCTCTCCGACATGTCAACTCGACGCTGACTGTCTATAGGCCGATTTGGCATCAGCAATGCCAACAGCCGGAGGTCTATATTTCTGGACGCACTATTTCGCAAGTGATAAATGGAAGAATCCGTTGAGTTTCGTCGTGGGATACAGCAATACCCTTGGATTGGTTGGTGGTTTATGCTCAATCGACTGTCAGTAATGAACTCCGGCGTTCTTTGCAGCCGACGTATGTATACTGACATCAGGCAGATGGTTTTGCTCTGATGCTGCTTTCTCTCGTCTCGATTGCAAGAGATGGTGAATGGTCTGCCTCCCGCCCAGTGATTTACGCTACCTACCTCGGAACCGTTGCCGTGCATGGTGTCATGGCCACATTCATGGGTCGCATCATGAACCATATCCAGACAATCTGCATCTTCCTCAACGTCGCTCTCGTGGTGGCAACCGTGATTGCTCTTCCGGTGGGCAACGCACAGAACGGGGTCCCCATCAACTCAGGCAAATACGTGTTTGGCGACATGGAGAATCTCACGACTTGGTCTAGTGGATGGGCATTCATGCTCGCCTGGCTGTCACCCATCTGGACCATCGGCGCATTCGACTCGTGTGTGCACATGAGTGAAGAGGCGACACATGCTGCCCGAGCTGTCCCAATCGGCATTATTCTCTCCATTGGCCTTTGCGGTATTTTGGGCTTTTTGTCGTTGGCGGTCATTGCTGCTTGCATGGACCAGAATATCACCAATGTGCTTGGCTCCGCTTTCGGACAACCCATGGCGCAGATTTACTATGATTCTCTTGGAAAGTCGGGTGCTCTCGGTTTTATGTCTGTCGTCGCGATTGTTCAATTTTTCATGGGATTGAGTATTGTACGTTTACCATCTTTCTGTCAAGAGTGCCCAGCTAATCATACGTGTCAACAGTTGGTCGCAGCATCTCGTCAAACGTAAGGAAATTCACAGATCTTTCAATCTAACACTATACTGACTTCTACAGCTGGGCATTCTCCCGCGACGGCGCTCTCCCCTTCTCCGGCTTCTTCAGACACGTCAGCAAACGCATCCAATACCAACCCGTCCGGACCGTCTGGGGTGTCGCAATCATCGCCATCATCATCGGGCTTTTGACCCTGATCGACGCCGCCGCATCAAACGCCCTATTTTCACTCGCCGTTGCCGGTAACGATGTCGCCTGGGGCGTGCCGATCCTCTGCCGTCTTATCTGGGGTGATAAGACCGGGAAATTTCGCCCTGGCGAATTCTATACTGGGGTTTTCAGTAAACCTATTGCGTACACGGCGGTTGCATACCTTATTTTTGCTATTGTGCTATGCATGTTTCCGACGGGTGGACCGGATCCTTCTCGTAAGTTACTGGATTTGTTCCCATATCGTACAATCTGGATAGAGCTCGGTGGCTGACACTTTCACCTACAGCGGATGATATGAACTACACTATCGTGATCAACGGTGCCATCTGGATCGGTGCAGCACTGTATTACTTCCTATTCGCTAGAAAATGGTACACAGGACCAAAGTCAACTGTGGCTTAGGGCCTGGGTAATGGTAAAGCGGGTTATGGATGGCTGTATTACTTGTACATACACCTCTCGTGTTTCTAGCTTTCATCTATCACCGGGTGGACCAAACACTATCCGTGCATAATGATATCACAGCGAGTCTTGTTGTGCATAGTTATCCTATTATCCTACTCGAATCTGTTGGTTATACGTCTAGTCTTCAGTCAGGCTGGAGGATTGATAGGAATGGTTCCGCTTCCGAGAGCATATACCGTTTCACGTAAAGATAAAAAACTCGTATTCCGAGATAAAACATGACACTAGCTTAGATACATGTGTATCATCCCCCCTTTCCGTGATCAACCGTAGATAACAGCAGCTAGACTACTGACAGGCGTAGCCCCCGGAAAGAAGCTCGTCGGAATCGTCGGAATCGGAATACTCGCCGTCGTCCCGAACGCAGTCGTAAGATCAGCAGCCATCGTCGCAGCCGAATATCCAGTAGGGGCAGTCGATACAGTCGTCGTGGTTGTGTAGCTCGTCAGCGAGCCAGTGTCCGACTTGAGACAGAATCCGCTTCCGTATGCGCTCTCGCACAGATACCACTGCGTATCACCGGTTTCGGTCCACATGGCGAAATCTTCAATTGTGATGTCTGTGCATGGGTTTGTGCTGGGGCAGACTACACGTACGGGACCCCTGGTGGCTCCGTCGGCTTCTGTACCGGTCCAGCCCGTGAAGGTGATGTTGGTGAGAGTGACGCCCTCGCCGCCGGCTGCTGTCTGGGACGACCAGTAGCTGTCGATGTCTAGCGAGTAGGCGTTTCCATGACCTGGTGACAGTCAGTAAGGTTTTCCAGCGCACTAGTCGATGAGGGACGTACCAATGAAGTTTTCAAAGACAACGTTCTCAACTGTCCCGCTTCCTTCGTTGGATTTGATCATCATCATCTGGTTGGAGGACCAGGTGTAGATGTTTCGGTATACGACATCACTGATGTCGGTGTCTAGGGCTAGTGAGCCAAATGCGCATCCACCACTCCAGTTGCAGTAGATATCCTCTACTAGGATATTGTGTGCGGGACTCTGCAATTATACAAGTCAGCGCATTCACCGCGAGTTAATGGTTCGAATTGGAAGCCATCTATCTTGACGCGATAGAGAGAGCTGGCATACCTTGACCGTGACACATTCGTCCTTGTTCGTGACTTCGACCTATTTTCGAATAGCATTAGCCTCGATTTCTCGGATCCAGATCTGACGTGAACATCCAGCTTACATCATGAATCCAGATATTGTCACTCCAAACGTCAATACCGTCCAAACCACCCTCATTCGCACCACGGATAGCCATATTGTACACCTCCCCATTCGTACACGTGTCCATGGAGAAATGGAAACTCGGCGAATCCGTCAAGGCAAGATCATGAACCGAGAAGTCAGAGACCTCATACAGCCTCAAAATCCTCGGTCCACTGATATCACCTTCCCTGTGGAAGAGATATCCGCTGCCCTGGACCGCACCCTTGGAAGTCGACGAGAACAACTCAAAGTCCGAGGCATGCTCTATGTATATCATGTTCCCACCATCGGTGCCGCCTCTGTAGATGATGCCGTCAAGTTGCAAGGCCCAGGCTGAGCCACCGGATAGGGTGACCCATGTTTCGAGGAGGTAATTCCCGGATGGGATGTAAACGAGTCCACCGTCGATGCATGCCTCGAAGGCGTCCGTCAAGGCTGGTCCGAGATCTGTAGAATTGTCTGCCACGGCGCCGTAGTCGAGGACGTTGCACAATGCGACGCTCTTTTTCTCGGATATCGTCGTCAGAGGGCCGACGGAGCCAGAGAGTTGGGCTGATGCATAGCCTATGAGAAGGAATGAAAGTAAAGAGTGTATGGGAGCCATTTTGTCTTCTTGTGATTCTGGCTACTGATACCAGAAATCAGTTACTTATTTGAGCTGATGTTTCGTTTCTTATAGAGCTTGCTCATTACCTCAGCACATTGACAGTGAGACGTAATTTTTCCACCAGGAGCAGACGTTTCGGTTACCAATTAATCAAACTAGTTTCAACATCGCTACGCTACGAAATCAAACCCCTACTCTCGGGGTATCTTCTTGAAGGTGATCTCGGAAAACCATCTTATCTCCTTAGACACACAATCTCACATAGAACGTCGTATCGATCTGCGCTCCTTCTTCTATTCTACCATCTAAATTCTTTCAAGATCAAATGGTCAGTACCATCTTACGTCAGCATGCTCAGGCGAAACGTTGATATATACCTGCTAATTTCAAAGCCACAGCCGTGATTCCCCTAAGTACCAACGCTAGTAAAATTGTGCTATACAAATCAACACTGGCAAGAGATTGAAATGTGGAGTATGAGCCCCGGGTTTCAAAGGAGGAATATTGCTATTGGTGGAGAAACGGACATATCGTTTCACCAAATCGCAGAGCCCTGTGCGAGAAGTGTCAAATTGAATGGATGATCGACCAAGAGGGGTTGGAGTTGGCTCGGCTGGCGTTCACCCGATTCATTAAGTATGTGTTTGGACGATGCTTGTCTGTCGTGCCAAGTATCTGAGTGGAGGAAGTGCTGATCTACATGCGTGGATAGAGAAATCTTTGTTCACGCGGTTTACAAGTGGACTTACGGAAGGTGAGTGATGTCTTGATGTTGACAGGCAATTTTAAACCAGGTATCAACTTTTCAAAATAAGAATGCGCGTCTGTCTCCTCGAAATAGAAGCCGTCTTACTGGGATGAACACATGTCTTAGAGAGGTGACTATCGCCAGTACGAATGAAGGATTCAGGGAACTTCAAGGACCGAGACTCTTGAAACATATATTCACATGATCTTTTCCCTGATTCGACTAGTATCGTAGTCAGCTTTTGATATATCATCCATGAGCACAACTGTACTACTTTGACGCTATGTGCGTCCCAGTCAATTCGCTAGCTCACTTTTCGAGGCTATTCTCATCGAAAGTTACAATAGGCAATCCTGAAAGTACGCATTCCACCAATAACCATGAGATGGACGCGGAGTAGGGCTAGGGCTAGGGCTAAGTGTTGACTGAAACAGGCAAGTCAGTACAGTCCCTGCGAATCCTCGTGTCACGACGATTTGTCTTTTCTGTATAGATTACAAATTAGCCCTTGAAATATACCAAATGTGCGAAAGTACACCACTTTGCTGATGTGTTGGAGTTGATCATTTTGAGCTTATAGGCCGAGTAAATCCCTGCCACGACTGAGACTTGGATCAGGATATATCCGCATTTTAGAACAGAGATCACAGAGACTATACAAAGCGCGTGATACGTGGGCTTGCCTATGCACTCTGTATGCTGTCTTGGTGCCTGAGTCTAGGGATAGATTCGAAGTGATGGGTCACATTTCCGATGAATAGATAGTACGTGACTGGATGATCACCGATCGACTGACCACTCAAATCCTGTAGACGTATCATGACTTGGACTATAAGTGTTTGGGGATATTTCACGGATATTTTATTTGCAAGAATATTTCAAGTGACCGTAAATCTTTGAAGAACAATCTATCCACATGCCTATACAATCGCATTCTGAGATCTGCTTACACGATCGCCTTGAGGACTCACTGCTTGATGATGATGATGAAATGTAGATTCGTTATTGAGTATGGCCATTGGTGAATGAGTCTAAGCTCTGCGGAACAATAGGCTTGTGGTATATTTCCCAATAAGGAAAATCGCTGGACATCATCATCACTAGCGACCACCCTGCATAGGCCCCTCGCAGGAAACATTTCCACATCATATATTTCTAATACCTTTTGACTAAGCGTATATGCCACAAGACTCATGTTCAAGACTATTGACATGAACTATGCATTAGTTTAAATCATCAATGTATGGAAATAAGCCCCTGAGCATCAATGTGAAGTTGACAACCCCTGAATCGAAATTCCTTTACATATGTATAATCTCTTGCGTAGCATTTACAAAAAAAAAATTGTGTTCCTCGTCTTTATTGCTACGACCGCTGGCTAGACATCGTTCAAGATGTATCTTTCTCGGCTACTTGCGTTATTTGTTGTCGGATTTTTCGTCTACAGAACCATCAAAGCGAGACTTCGAAGGCGTCGAATCAGGCAGAAAGAGGCTCAGCTAGGATGTCTACCACCGCCGGTTTTCAAATTGACCAATGTGTTGGGTTTGCCGTTGAAAAAGGGTATACGTCTTTTGGAAGAAACTCAAGATCCTCGAGACAAGCTGACTGTTGAGTCCAAGAATCTATACAAGCGACGAACGAAGACCGTAGCCCACAATACATCATGGAAACAATGAACAGCATCTCTCCCGACTGCCACACTGTCCGCGTGCCCATATTCGACTATGAGATCTTCGTAACTCGCGACCCCGAGAACATGAGAGCAATTTTCTCGACGCAGAGCAATGATTTCGACATCTCCCACTTTCGACAGATGAGCTGGGTACCCATGATCGGCAAAGGAATCTTCACCACCCGCGGTTGGGACTGGAAACATTCACGCTCACGTCTGCGACCTCAGTTCGCGCGCGACATTGTGTCAGACGTTGATCGTGAACAGAGACACGTCGAAGCCCTGATGAAGAGATTGACCAGCGACGCAGTGACCAAATGGACAGACAAAGTAGACCTCTCACCACTCTTCTTCAACTTCACGCTCGATACTGCCTCGGAGTTTTTGTATGGTCAATCCGTGCATTCGCAGCAAGGAACAAAAGAAGGAATCGAAATGGCCACGCATTTTCATAATGCAAAAATGGCGGTTCACAGACGCATCGAGCTTGATAAGTTTTACTGGGTGATCAATTCCGGCAAGTTCCGCAAGGCGTGCAATAGTCTGCACAAGTGGGTTGACGGTATTGTCGCCGCGAGACTCGCTCAACTCGAGCAGCAGAAGCGGGATAAGCTCGGATTCGAAGATGATGAGCCAAACCAGCAACGTTTTGTGCTTCTTGATGAGTTAGCCAAGGATACGCAGGACTTGAATGAGCTTCGCGGTGAGACACTGAACGTTCTCGTCGCCGGCCGCGACACCACCGGCTCCCTCCTAGGCTGGGTATTTTACTTCCTCGTTCGCCATCCAGATGTTTACGCCAAACTGCGTGAAATTGTCCTAGACACCTTTGGGGCTCATCCAACCCGCACGAAGGTTGACTTTAACATCCTTCGCAACTGCGCTTACTTGCAACACGTCATGAAAGAAGCCCTGCGTGTTGCGACGGTCATCCCCATGAACGAACGAGTTGCACTGCGCGATACAACTCTACCCGTTGGAGGAGGCGAGGATCGAAAAGGGAAAGTATTCATTCCTGCTGGTACGCAGATCTTGATCCCTACGTACGCCATGCAGCATCGCAAGGATCTCTGGGGTCCAGATGTTGAGGAGTTCAAGCCGGAACGGTGGGAAGGGAAGAAGCAGCCTGGATGGGAATATATTCCTTTTGGTGCTGGAGACCGGAAATGCTTGGGTCGTACGTGATCTTCATCCAAACACTTTGAGTATAGGTTTAAACTAATGTACGGCCAGAACAATTCGCTTTCACCGAGACGGGCTACGTGATCGTTCGATTCTGTCAACGGTTCGATAGGATGGAGAATATGGAGGAGGGCGACGGGCGCATCAGGCTTCATCACGCGATTGAAAATAGGAGCGGCACTGGTGTTCAGGTCAGATTGCATGAGGCAGATTATGAGTAGCGTACTTTGTTCAAGAGTTTGAATAGTCGTGACGAAAGAATGTAATATGTGTGTTGAGATAGTTCAATTGATGTGTTTCGGAACGCGACTTCAACAAGCCTGACCACACATTGTGTTAAAGAAATGCAGGCACGAAGCTATCTACAAGTATTCTATATTTGTTAGATGATCAACTTTACTGCTCGGTAGCGCATGCTTATATGGTCAAGAGTATTTATGCCCTGCAAGCAGCATTCCAAAGTTTCCATACGGCGTTCCAATATCGCGACGGATCCAACCTCAGATGCGAGACATGCGCTGATCCATCGAACCGTTCAAGAATCACATTCGTATACCCCTTATTCCTGGCAATGGCCGCGTGCTTCTCGACGTCTTTCCAATAGATAAGTTTATCTGACGACGAATAGACGTAAAGTCGTGCACATTTGTGTGGAATGTTTCGCGCCGAATTCAATTCTCTCGGGCCACGCGTAGCCATGATCTCGATTCCGAGGACTTGCGGTATTACCATGAGGCACGCAACCATGATCGCTGCAATGGTCCATCTCAGAGGTTTGGGTAAAACCGCCATACCGAGGGAGACACCAGTTGTCCACCGACTGAATTCGGTTTTGTAACTGGGGCCACCGGGGGTTGAGTCGAGAGTCAATGCCGTGAGTGGCAGTGGTGTCGTTGATCCGAAAATCTCTTTCCAGACGGACCAAGTCGCTTCAAGATTTAGGGCTCCGCTATTGGAGAAGGCATGGGCAAGTATTCGAGGGCGAGAGGTTGGGAAGTCGGCGCCTTGCGTATCAGATTTATACAGAGGTGCAAGTTCCTTATGCACCATGCCGTGGACGATATGTTGAGCCGCTTTCTGACCACCAAAGAATGTCCCTATTGTAGTCGCTGTCGTGAGAATGATTTTCGCGTTTGGATACAGATTCTGATATCCCTCGATGTATTTGACATAATGGCGAGGTTGCGCGTCGGCCCATGTAAATAGCAAT
The DNA here is from genome assembly GCA_023625915.1 of Talaromyces sp. PB3603. Taxonomy (NCBI): domain Eukaryota; kingdom Fungi; phylum Ascomycota; class Eurotiomycetes; order Eurotiales; family Trichocomaceae; genus Talaromyces; species Talaromyces sp. PB3603. The sequence continues at coordinate 23,413 of JAMAFY010000009.1, forward strand.
ATGACTTCTGGCGAAATGACATTTAGCGATTCTGGTTTCTCTAAGATCTCGCATTCGTTGTTTGATCGTGTGTTTTGCTGTGGTTCCCATATGAGAATCCGCTCGGAAAATTTCCTACAGCCCGGAGGTAGCAAAGATGACATCGTGAGACTTGGAACACGCCTGTATCTCCAAGCACGGATAGCCTTGGATCAGAAACAACAAATCATCGGAGTGCATCTTATAAATTGTCTCGGTGATGATAAAGACGCTGAAATGTTGAGGATCTAGCCAAAAAGAATCTAACCTGAATAGGTAATATCCTACTTGGGTTAGTCGCGATGGCTTCACGATGCGTTAGCCTTGCCAATCTCGAGGTTGGCGATAGTGCTTAACGATCACAAACACGCGTCTGATTCTTTATCTTGGTCACATTTGAGAAGCCCACCAGCATGATCAAAAATATGTTGGGAGAAATAGATTGCATTTGACTCGGATAAGCAGCGATGGAGCCTTTCAGAACAGACATGGCTTGACAAGCCATGCTCAATCCCCACTTGCAGCAAGAAAGTTGAGGCAGGCATTCCTCACTTCAGCCTCGGTGAGTTCGCACTGATTGTCCACTCGATTCGATAGGTCTGCATCGTTGTCGAGAGGATGTTGCTGTCCCCGGAACACATATAGCATTCCCGCCGTCGAGTAAAGTCGCTGTCGCCGATTTTCAACCGGCAAACCGATTCCTCCTGCCATCATCCACGCCAGGTTGAGTACACTGATGAGAGCCTCATCTCCGAGCGAGATCATGGCGCTTTCTAGGTCTGACAAACACTGTTGTGGGACATTGGAGGAAGGCTCATAGTCCATAGAGATCGAGCAGATCAGCATGATAGCCGCCATCTGTCCTTGAGATTCAGAAAGGTAATTTCCTCGATCGTACGGAATAGATCCCGGTGGTTTCGTCAGGCTCTGCCATACGAGACTTTCTGGAGCAATCCGCGGCTTGTAAATGGTCGATGTCGTGGATAATGCAGCCTCTGACAGTCTAGCCATAAACCTCTGGAGAGATTTCTGTAGTTCTGGCAGGTCGCTTCGGTCCCAAATCAGACTGTCTGGCCCCAGGTGCGCATTATCAAAGGCGATCGCAATTTGGGTTATTGAATGGTTATGAATAAAAGACGGTAGTCGATGGACAGGATTGGTAGTCCCCGCTGAGCCAGCTGCCCATGCACGTATAAAATCCCTGCTTGCAGCAAAATGAGCCCGCGCCTGTGCCGGAAAGAAGATATAATCCATCAGAACAAGCTGTAAAATGATAAGAAAGTGGGATTCCGCTCTCAAATCTTGTTTTCGTGATGGAGTCAAATCAGAGCCCTGCCCAGAATTCTTCGTAGCGATGGCTAGCTGCTGGCGAGCCATTTTCATGGCTTCTCCTCGATACGTTAGCGCCATGATGTGCAGTCTATTCTGCTCTTCGAGGCTGTTGAACTTGCCGAACTTGGCTTTGTTGAACATGTTAGTCGCAGCCTGGATAAAGGATGCGACATTGCTGGTTCGGAACGCGCTACGAGCTGCTTGCCCGGGGTTTGGGCAGAGGGCACTACTGACACCCCATATGCCCCTCATATTCCGAGGAGCGTTACTGTTGGAGACAGTCACGTCGTTGCTTAGTGATACAGGTAGCCCTCTGAAGCTTTGTGTACTGAGCTCCCCTGCACACTCGTGCTTGATATGATGTCGAGGCCTGGTATCCCTTCTAGATTTGTCGACAGTGACAGTCCAAGCAGACTTGACGGATCCATTCTTTGCCGCTTCCTGCTCCTTGACTCGCCTCCTGATCGCATTCTTAGCCACGAAGGAGCGCGCTTTTTCTCGATGTGTAGTAGATGCATCGTCCACAAAGAAGACCTCCATATCGCCGAGTCGCCTGTTGTAGAGGCATTAGACAGGAATACAGAGGAACGCTGAACAATTAGCATGTCAGAGATGTTTTGGGAAGCCGACGCTAAGGATCATCTTGGCGCTAACCCTATTTGTCTGTTAGGGTCAGGGTCATCGTACATTCTTCTGCTCAAAATCCAACTAAGTAGATTTGATCAATTATTCTGACTACCGACGTTTGATCGAATGCTGCTGGTTCTAGCTTTTTTAGTTTCAACCGATTAATGTTTTGGCGTGCGAGGGCCAAAGTGGTTCGTGCAAATTGTCTGTCTAGAATTCATATGTACAAAGAGAGTACAATATATCCACCCAGGTGCGGGGATCACAGCTTAGATGATGTTAGACCATAATAAATTCCCACCTCAGCGGCGAAAGAACAGCTACGTTGAACATGTTTTAACTGCCTACCCAGTGTCCTGAATACTTTGATAGTAGGTTGGTGTATCATCAAGAATCCGGAGGCGGCAACGCTTCTTAATGCGGGGTTTGCCGAGGTCGACGGGAGCTTCACCTCTATCATCGAAGGTTATCCAAGTCATTGATTATCAATCTCCAATCTAGATAGCCAAGCACAATAAGGCTTGAGTAGCATTGATCACAAACAGAAATTGTGATTACTGTATCAATTGCTTTACCTGAATCTCAGACCGAGTCAACAAATTGAGTCCTTTCCTCCGACCCAGAACTCAGCGATAATCAGTGACCTCACACCAAGATATCAGCATAGCCCATATTCAGAATCAAAATGCCAAAAGCAATCTTCCTTCAACCCATCGACGGCAAGCCCGGGAAACCAGGCCAAGTTTACTACCCCATTGTCCAGAAAACAGTACCCCTCCCAACGATCAAAGGCAGCGAACTGATTGTCAAGCTCTCCGCCGCGGCCCTCAACCACCGCGACCTCTTTCTCCGTCAACACCTCTATCCAGGCCTATCGTTTGACGTGCCCATGCTTGCCGATGGCGTCGGCACAGTCATTGAACTTGGCCCAACCGTCCGCAACAAATCATGGAAAGGTAAACGCGTGATCCTCAACCCGGGAACGGGCTGGAAAGATCATCCTGATGGTCCTGAAGACCCGGATGGGTACAAGATTTTTGGAGGTACAAAGTATGAGCCCCGAGGCACGCTGCAGGAGTACGTTACTGTGGATGAGTCTGAGGTCGAAGAGGCGCCCTCGTACATGTCCGATGCGGAAGCTGCTGCGCTCCCGTTGACGGGTTTGACGGCGTGGAGGGCGCTAATCACCAAGGCTGGGGAGAGGAACTCGACCAAGGGGTCTGCTGTTTTAGTTACTGGTATTGGTGGTGGTGTTGCGCTTATGGCGCTACAATTCGCGGTGCGGAGGGGAGCAGATGTTTACGTGACAAGTTCTAGCCAGGAGAAGATTGACAAGGCTATCGAACTAGGGGCAAAAGGGGGTGTGAATTATAAGGAAGCGGGTTGGGAAAAGAAGTTGCTCGCTCAGCTTCCTTCTGGAAAGTTGGCGTTTGATGCAATAATCGATGGAGCCGGTGGTGATACCATTGAAAAGGGGGTCAAATTACTTAAGGTATGCTTGCCGTCCATCGCCAATACGACTGAAGTCCGTCTCACAAACACGATAGGCCGGTGGTGTTATTTCAGTCTATGGAATGACTGTCGCCCCGAAGATGAACTTCGTAGCACAAGCATTCCTGAAAAACATCGACGTCCGAGGATCAACGATGGGTTCCCGAAAAGAGTTCAGAGACATGGTTGAATTTGTCAAGTCGAACGAGATTCATCCCGTTGTCTCAAGGGTACTAAAGACGAGCCTTGATAATATTGCCGGCATCGATACGCTGTTTGACGATATGAATGCTGCAAAGCAGTTTGGGAAATTGGTCGTACATTTTGCAGAGGGGACGGGTGATAGCAAGCTGTAATCAAGTCGATAACATTGAAGAGCGCGACAGTCTATTCAGTATATGGACAGAGCATCCAACATGATCGAGGACCATCTGCGAACCCCTTTTCCTCAAGAATCAGGCCACAAAAAGTTAAAATCCACCTCGTATTCGGAAACCTTTTGTTGTTACGATCACAATCCAGTCAAATCCACAAATAATTTCCAAACTCTCATGATCCTCAAAAACAAAAAGTCAAACTCAATTCGATCTCAACTGTTAAGTAAAATCTTCAAGAACAGTCTCAAGGAAGTGGTCCAATGACAACAATTTCCTAATACGGATAAACGACCGACCTTGGCCGAACTATGACTTCACGAATTCTTCACGGGCCCCAATACAGTAAAGGATTTATGGAGAACGAGAGGCTGAATTTTTGGTTATTGAACCAACGCCAAGTTGAAGATTTTTTTGAGCCTCTATGAACCTTGATTGTTTATCACCAGGTAGGGCTCCCTCGGTTGCAACGATAAACAGTATGGACGGAGCCAGAATAACCGACCGTTTTGAGATAATTAGCCGAAGTTGGCATTCCCTCCCTGATCCGATGAATAGTTATCATGATATCGTTCGATGATGTTCATTGCCCTGGGATAATTCTACGCAATGGACCACTGAAAATGATTTTAGGGCTTTGATGACTAGAATGGGACGACAGCAGCTGTTGATTGGATTAGATGTGCTCTTCAGTGCTTTTTTTACCTTTGGCAATACCAGGTAAGAGCTGCCATCCGAAGGCCCGAAGAACTACTCGTTTTGGTCAAGGGAATCGTAGGTGCAGTCTGTCATTTCGCCTCCCATTGACCACCACCTTTTGTTTGCATCGATAGGATGACCCGCCATCCCGAGTCCGAAGAACACCGAAACGAGCAGCTGAGCCATACCGAAAGCTAGGTAAGTACACACGTATCACACCGGCACATCCCCAAAAATGAACCATGTTGTCTATGATCAGCTCTGACCAAATATGAGTACACAATACGTACCACGTAGATGACTAACGTGCATGCCGACTCAGTTAAATATAGCACACACATGGATCGAATCCCATGATTTGCTCACGCAGTACCAAATCATCAAGCAAAAGAAGGTTAGGCTCACCCAAGGTCGCAACGGGGAGAGGGAAAAAAAGTAAGGGTTCAAGGTTGGAAGGTAGGGTAGTAGCAAGGTAGCATTGGGAAACACGAGCATACATATCAAGATCATACGAAAGAGAAGAGCTTGTGTGAACTGTCAGCTGCTGATCATTTGTGTTTTGTTTTTTCCGAATGGAAGAGACTTACCAGCTTACCGTACGTAATTTTTGTTTTTACTCTTTTATCTTTCCAAGTTACAGGTGGACTTTTCCCTTTTGTGGTTGTGTGGGGGTGCGGGGGCGAGGAATGCTTGTGCGCTAGACTTGAAGTGGCTTCTTGGTTGAAGCTAAACCGGCTAATGGTCTCGCGTGGTCAAAGACCAACCAATTAGACAGCATAGATAGTGTGCATGGTGGATCGGGTGCTAAAAATAAGATCCATACGTACCGTTTTCCCGTTTACTACTGTAATCAATTCAGCAAAGGGTGTAATTAATGTATTAGTCACTACGGCAGCCACACCATTAATCATCAAAGACGATTGTCTGATCCAGTGGCATTTAATCGCTTGTTGACCAGGTCAGATCCTTGAGAAAAAGAAAGGGACCTATCTCAGCGCTCGTATGGCATTTTGAGTCTTTGGATGCTTCACCGCCATCTCTGGCTTTGGGTATCGACGCACAATGACCAGGGATCTCGAATCCGCAAGGAATGGTATGCTTATAAGCCCGCGTATCAGAGTGTAAACGGAACAGTTCCGATCGATCCAGTCACTAACAGCGGATTTGAGTGGGATCTATCTTCCATTTTGAAGCAAGCCGTTACACAACAATAGCGATCGCGTTTGTCGGCATTCGGCTTTCTCGGCGAAGGATATTAATAGTCTTCACGAACCAGGAAATTCAGGGGACACCGACCATTCAACAGCATATCTTGCCACAATCTATATTGTCAAGCAACCTGCATGTTGTTGTACCGAGTTGTGCGCCATATGCCAAGAGACTTGACATTAAAGACACTGCCATGGCCTTTGTCATGATTGGGTGTTGGAATTCCACACCCCAAAGGTTCCGACTGATCAGTGATCAATCATATCAGGCATGATTGGTAGACTCTGCGAAGTAAATGCCAAGTGGCTGTGCAAGCCGAATTATCCCATACAAATTTGTATTAATACGCCCTTTACACTGTCTGTGTCTTTTCCCCTTCATCCGTATGGACACCGGACAATCGACTGTGGAGCTACCTAGGGTATACGTGCTACCAGGTTAGTGCTTGTTGAATAAGTCGTTGAGCCTTGAAATGGTTAGCGCGACTCCTCGTTCCATTCTAAGAATAGTTTAGTCTCTTCCCGAAGTCGCAAATGCTGTCGCTGCTGGCAGTCGCCAAGAGTCAGGACATCCTGAGAAACGGAGGGACCAAGAAAAAAGAAAGTTCACACTCCGTTATGGAGCCGGAGGAAGCTAGGAGTACTACGTACGTACAACATCGTAAACAAAGTTCGGAGAAACGAGATTGATGAGATCATTAACTCTGGTTGGTCCTTCAGGATGTTCCGTGGTTCTTGGGTCGGATCATTCCACTTTACGCTTTTTTTCCACCTATTTTTCCCTTGATTTTTTTTTTTTTACCTCTTTGAGAAATATTAATCTAATACAATCGTTGAAATGGATGCAATCTATTGACTGCAAAGTGAATAACGCATGGTAACTGGTCAATTGTGTCAATAGTCGGCCATTTTTCGGGATTAGCCCAAGGTCTCTCGCCGTCATTCCTATCGTTCGTATGGATGGTGACTTCGGCCCTCGGGCCATGTTCATGAACAGACGGGGCAGGACATCTTAATTGTCATCTTAAAATTCTTATTTGCTTACTCCAATGGAATGTGCGTACTAGCAGTCGACCAGAAAGAAGATGCGCATCTGACCGTTGAAAACGACACGATCCGACGACCGTGTAAATGACTATCAGGTCCGGTGAAGAGTGCGCAGTTCTCATCCGGAAAGTCTACTTCCGCTAGAAAGCTGTGTGATGAGCATATCTGAAAAGCTTTCATGCAGCGCCATCACGAAACACAAGTATAATCAAGGCGGATCTGACCCTGATTGGCTGTCAGCTAGCTTAAGAAACTTACCAGACACACGGGCGACCCGAAGTGGTTAGTAACGGAAATGCTGAGCTATATATGGAACGCTAGTACCGGCTTTCTAATCCCAGAATAGCTAGATACAATCCCCCGTTTTGTATTGCACTAAACCAGGACGGTACAAATACGGCCTCACCTGCACACATAGGAATCATGCTTCCTGCTTGGCATTGCATAGAGACAGACTGCTCCGTTGGCGTTTCGACTCCGTCCACTCTTCGCGATACACCGAGTGTCTCGTAGGCCCGTAGCTGATGTTTGGGAATGGTAGCAGCCTCATTCTTATTTTTTGGGTCCCTTTTCTCTTCTCCATTAGGAAAGATGTGGCGCTCGTGAGGTAGAACCAAACTTCACAACTTGAACTTCGGGTTCATAGCCTCTCTTCCAGTTCCTTTGTGCGCTTTTTTCCCCTCCCTAGTCTCATAGCTTCGATTTATTGTGGGCGGATCAGCCTGAATCTACGTTTCATCTGATCTCGGAGGAAGAGTACTTACCAGCAGTAAGCTGATGCCAGGCTGAGGTCCTGACTGACGTATCGGGTATTATTTGCGCGGAATACAACACAGCCTGACATTTGGTCAGATGCTCATGCTATTCGTTCAGTCAAGCAGTGCACAAGCACCTGATGACAGCCGAATATGAAGGCATCTGATTCTGTCAAGTTCCAAATAAGCCTTCCCAGTAAACACGCGAAATGAACAAAGGTAGCAATGGGACGGTGGATAGGGTTGACCATGCGGGATGTGACGATGATGATGATGATGATGTAGTTGGTCCGTGTGAAGGATGGCTGTGCTGGAAGCTTTCCTTTTCGAAGCTAGCGTTGTTACAGATTGAACCCCCGGGCCCACTGTAACTCAAGCCTTACAGGTAAGTTATGTAATTGTACGTAATCCTATGTGATACAGGCGGATATCGTGCCGACTTACGGCTACTACTACATAGCAAGTAATATGTAGACTCTTACAGCTGCTGCTTTGAGATGTGTGCTTTTGATGCGAATGAAGTCGTCTGATTGGGTCGATCCATGTCAAATCCTCCTGCTTCAGAGCTCAACTTTCTTTTCCCTCTCTCGCCCGACATTTTCAGCCGTTGGAAGCCCTACGGTCCTCGCTTAGTAGTAAACTCCGTTGGCCGACTCTCATAGGGTACACTGTACGTGAGGGATCGATTTCATCCCGTCGATTAGTCACGCAACGTTGAAGCAGCAGCTGAGTCTGCATGCCCGCAACATTCCGTCTCCCAACACCGGCGTATGGACTTATCACTTGCAGCTCTGTTCTGAATTAGTCTCCAGTAGACCGCTGCCACGCTAAAATGCTGCCTGATAGTTATGTTCATAATTACCTGCTCGTACATCCAGCGTACGAAGGTTACCTAGCGCATACAGCGTTACAATGTTCCTTGATCATCCCCGCTCCAATCACTAATCCACTCCGCACCCCTGTCAGTCCACTTTCTGCACCTAATCTCTAGGGAGCTAAAAACTGGTAAAACCTATACGTAAGTTACGCCGTCTGCCGTACGACCTTTACGGTCGTATCATACAACCCCGGTGCAGAGCGCCCTTCCTGCCTTATATGCCCTTGCCTTTCCCAGCCCGCCCGTCTTGCTCCTCCTGTTCTCTCTTCCCTTTCCTCTATTCCCCCCCGTTCATATATCTAACCATCCATCTCCAAATGACGTGAAGAATAACAGAGAAGAAAAAAAAATATTCTCTTGTCCTTTTTGTTGTCAACCCACACTCGCTACTACGCTCGCTACTTGCCAGAAGTATTTGTTACATTCGCTACTTGACGCTGTGTCCAAGGAAAGAAACTCTAACGGGATCATCGATTGATATACATTTCGACTGATCTACATAATCATTAATACCGCAAACTGAGAAAACAAACCAAAAAAAAAGACACACATCCCATTGCGCAAAAGAAGGAAGAGGAATTACAGAAGAAGACATTTTGGAACAACGAAAAGAACGATCACGATAGATATTCATCGCGAGGACGCAATCCACGGAAACGCTCAATCAAATTGCCAGCCCTACTTCTACCACTATCGAATATCGCCCGCTCCTACCACCAACAGCATCAACCTCACTCACGAAACGCTCTCTAAAGTAGTAGATTCCTCAAATATCAAGGGTCGGTCTCCTTCCCCTCTATTTGCCTTGCTTCCCCTCTCCCAGCCATTCTTCCTCCTATTCTCCTTGCATCTGAGTACAGGCCTCGCCTCTGTTCTTTCTCCTACAAAACCTCTCGTGTCCTACAAACATAGCGTCCCTCCATTCGAATTGCCTGGTGCCATCACTCGCGAGCCAAGGCTAACCACTCGACAGACTAAATACTATAGTATCCAACAGATGCAATTCGTGTCCTGCTAACATTGGTGAAAGAGGTGATATACAACGCTGCAGCAAGCCTTACCACGATTACGTACCATTTGAAGATTTGAATGCGTCCTTGACCCTCAAACTCTTCGCTTATATATAGAGACTATTTTTGTCTCTGCCACTCGCTTTTGAATATCCGGACAGTCGCTCCACGTGGCTCTCCGTTTTCCAGTCGCTCCAAATTGTATTTTTCTGTCGCTCGCTTCGTTTTTCATACAGTTAAGCCTCGTTGCACGTGCTGCAACACAGTCAAGCTGGCGTCCTCAACTGTTCCCAGTTTTCAAGTGAGTAGACCATCAACACATTATTCGAGGGACATGCTAACGAAAGCAGCTCAACACCGACTTCCAGACTCCGCTGATATTTGACGAGTCTGCCGAGTATTCGGATTTGGAGGAATCCTGCTTTGCCGGTGCTTACTCTGACGGCCTCTTGGCAAAGTCGGATCTCCAATTGTCGATGTCTAGCTTTCAGAAATCACCGCAAAATGGTCTAGAAGGTGAGTTTGTTTCTTTCTTTTTGCGACAGTCCCATGACATGGAGCTAACGGTCGTAGATTTCAGTGATCAAGGACCTTCCATGCAGGGAAACTCGTTCGCTTCAAACTATGGTCAACTACCTTTCATGAATCCCATGTATGCAACCTCCCTGGAGGACCTGGGTAGCCCAGATACAGATAGCCTGCACTACGTTCCCCCTCACGGGCACGCAGCTTCTGCATCTTTCGATGATGCTCAGTCTCCTGGCTTCGATACACCTATCAACTCTTCCCCAGACATTGTCTCCTTTGCTCCCCAGAGAGGTTCCGAAGGTACTCAGATCGCCGTTCGTGTGATCTCGCCATTCGACTTGCACTCAACTGCTCGCGCCGTCTTCATCTCGTTCGGATCGCGCCAATGCGAGTGCAACGTCACCATGATTGACAATCACAACACACAGTATGGTTATCTCTTCTCTGTCCACGCGCCGAATTTCGCTTTCACCATGTCTCCCTCCTTCGATGTACCTCTGCAGCTAGTCATCGATGTCCCTGCCGCGGGAGGTCCTCTCGTTCTACAAATCGGAACGTTTTCCTACGAGCAGTACTTGCAGGCCCCCGTCGACGATTCCAGAAAGAGAAGCCTTTCGGCTTTTCCTGACATTGCGAGCTATCGTTCAGCAAAGCGCCACTCGGCTCATGAGTTCGAGACCAAGGCTGTAGCTGACCATCACACCCATGCACGTTCTGCATCTTACACTCCATTCGTGCAGAACCCTGTTACCACGAGCGTCTTTCCTACTCAGTACGAGATGGAGAACTCTCCTCGTCTCTCGTTGGGTGGTTTCTCTACCGCATCAGCAAGTCTTCAGGCCCCTGTTCCGGCATCTTCTCCTATGATTTCGACTTGGAGTCCTTCGGTGTCTGTTACCGATTTGTCTGTTGTAAATGCTCCATCCGCCGTCAACATGTCAGTCTCACAATCACAAAATCCGACCCTGATTCGTACGTCGACCCTGCAGCACGGACACAATCTTGGTGCGTCGCAGCCTTTCAACCCATATGCGATGTACCCTACCAAGGCGGTTCTGGAATTGAATGGAGACCTCGACTCGATGGCACTCGGTTGGACTGCTCAAGAAAAGATCGCAAAGCGTCGTTTGGTCCAATTCACACGATCCCAAAATGGAAGCACTATCCATGCTGACTTCAAACCAATCACTCCCGAAGAGCGTACTCCCAACAGTATCTGCATTAGCTGCATTCATTGGGATGGCAGAGATGAATGCTTCGTTACTAGCGTGGATACTATCTACCTTCTGGAATCCTTGGTTGCCGTGCGCTTCACCGTCGAAGAGAAGAACCGCATTCGTCGCAACTTGGAGGGCTTCCGTCCTTTGACGGTCTCCAAGGCCAAGGCTGATAGTGAAGATTTCTTTAAGGTCATTATGGGGTTCCCTGCACCCAAGCCTCGTAACATCGAAAAAGATGTGAAAGTTTTCCCCTGGAAGATCCTCTCCCTGGCACTCAAGAAAATCATCGGCAAATACGTAAGTGTCACTATGTCACGTTTTGCTGTACTGCCGCTAATGTTATTTTTCCAGTCTGCAAGCTACTCATCTACCGCCGGAGCACTTCCCGGCTCATTGAGTGCTAGTCATTCCATGAGTTCGGACATTGGGACTGAGTCTCACAATGCTTCATCTCCGCAGTCGGTCGCGGAATCATCAGCCTCTAGCGCATATCCAGTCAATTTCAGCTCAGCCACTTTTGCACCATCATTGATACCAGTAACTTCCGGTCTCGATCCTGACTTCACCGTCAGTCTCTCAGGGCCGAACCCTGGTTACCCTGCTACCATGGGCACCTCTTTCCAATTCGAGCCCAGCTTTCAATCTGATCAGGTGCTTATGAACCAGCCATCCTGGGACTTCACCCCTTCGTCTCAAAGCGAAGATTTCAATTACATGGGTGTTCCGTACTCTATGGCTTGAGGTACCTTGATCATTTTTCGTGGTCACTACTGGATTTTCTCGAAGCTCTGTTTTTCGCAGATTTTCGTTCATCGTTTTTGTCTTTTTCTGCTCTTGCACTGGCCTGCAACTATCCAACTTCACGTCCACCGTTTAAAGTCATTCCTTGGCACACCGACACGATAATGTGTTAATGTTTTTTCCGAGATTCTACGATTTTCCTTCAGTCATTCCTTGATACTATTCGAAGCGAAGCGTTTGCTCATCCTCTCCTTTATCATGTGATACCCGGAATATGGCGCCTCCTATTCCACTGTTATTGTTATTTTTTGGTTGATGAATCATGCCACTCCTTTCATGACTTCATATAATGCATGCCCCGATGAAAGACGACGTTTTTGTTTTTGCTTTTGAGCGTGTTTGTTTCGAGCTTTTGTTAGACACATCGGGTGCATCAGCGATCATTCCTTATCAATTGTTTTTGTTCAGCATAGCGTGGACGTGCTATCGAAGCCATTCCTTCTATACCTTGCATATTGGCCAGGCGTTTTGTGTTTGTTCGATCTCAGCCGGGTGCAGCTTCGGTTGACCTCATGCTGAGACTCGACTTGGGATGCTTTTGTCTGCTGTTTTGCATATATTACTGCAGGGAGTTATTTGGGTAAACGAATGCAAAGGCATTCTCAGCTTTGGAGGCTATTGGATTTTGGTCAGATCTTGTATTAGTCGAGTGTCGAATCCCGGCTATGTCTGGAATTTATATGAATCTAATCACTTTGGACACCATCATGCTCCTTGCTATTGTAGTCTCAAGCATCCAGTGAGATATTGTCGGAAATGTTTGACAGCTTATCGTCACATGACCTTGTCCTTCGTGGGGGTTACGCCCGTAGCGGGCCAACAATAGGCCAGTCACTCCGTGGTGAGTCAATCTGTCCGTCCCTTAACAGTCGTGACTCACCATCCGCTTATCGGAGACCACCAATTAATTGTTCTACATAATCATCCTCATACTCGTCTCTTGTGTGGTTCCGACTACTTGCCCTTCATTCCAAACGACCAATTGACTCTGGTCTTTACACTAGGACATTCAATTGACTTTTCGATCCTTTCGATCGCCCATTTTCTGTCCTTCTCCCAGCCTTTTCGCCGTTCAATTGACATTCGCCACGGCGCGGGGCAACCAACCAATTTCACACAAAATGGAAGCTATCAAAGCGACCTTTGCGAAGTGCAAGCAGGAAAAGCGCTCTGCTCTAGTCACCTACGTCACAGCTGGTTATCCGACTGTTGAGGAGACGGTTGACATACTTCTGGGTTTGGAGAATGGAGGAGCTGGTAAGTTGACCGTCGTTTGCCACAGTTTGGAGGTTTTTTTTTTTAAAAAAAAAAACAAAAAAATATGATATGCTAATATGTGTGGTGTCTTTGGATGTAGATGTAATTGAGCTCGGTCTCCCCTTCACAGATCCGATCGCAGACGGCCCTACAATTCAAAGAGCCAACACGCAAGCCCTCCTCAATGGCGTCACAATTCCCATGGTCCTGGACATTGTCCGCACCGCACGACAGAAAGGTCTCCAGGTCCCTGTCCTGTTCATGGGATACTACAACCCGTTACTGCAATATGGCGAGGAGCGAATGCTCAAAGACACAAAGGAGGCTGGTGCCAATGGTTTTATTATGGTGGACTTGCCCCCCGAGGAGGCCGTGCGTTTCAGGAATTTGTGCACTTCGACGGGATTGTCATATGTTCCTCTGATTTCGCCTGCGACATCCGATTCACGTATGAAACTTCTCTGCAAAATTGCCGATTCTTTTATTTATGTTGTGTCACGAATGGGCGTCACTGGCGCCACGGGCTCACTCAGCACTGGCCTGCCCGATCTATTGAAACGAGTCCATCAATACTCCGGAAACATTCCCGCCGCTTTAGGTTTCGGTGTGAGCACTCGCGAGCACTTCTTGGCTGTTCAGGAACTTGCGGAGGGTGTCGTTATTGGAAGTCAAATTATCACAGTCCTCGGACAAGCCGACCAAGGTCAAAGGGCGCAAAAGGTGGAGGAGTATATTACCAGCGTCACTGGCCGCAAATTGGAGCGCGATGCTCAGGGAAAGGTTGTCGGCGCCAAGACAGTTCTTGAAGTCGTTGAGAAGAAGCCTAGCGAGGAAGAAGAAATGTCTCAGCCTACCGCCGTCATCACTGAAGGTGAGCCTGGTGCCGGTGCGGGAGCGCCTGGTCCTGTAGACCAGCTTGAGAGTCTGAATGGAGGTGACCCGTCTGCTTTGCCTGACCGTTTTGGAGAGTTCGGTGGACAGTATGTACCAGAATCTCTTATGGACTGCTTGGCGGAGCTATTGAAAGGATTCAACGAGGCCAGAAATGACCCCAAATTCTGGGAAGAATTCCGTTCCTACTACCCCTATATGGGTCGCCCTAGCAAGCTGCATCTCGCTGAACGCTTGACGGAGCATGCCGGTGGTGCAAACATTTACCTGAAGAGAGAAGACCTGAACCATACTGGAAGCCACAAGATCAACAACGCCCTTGGTCAAGTCCTCCTTGCTCGAAGATTAGGAAAGAAGCGCATCATCGCCGAGACTGGTGCCGGTCAGCACGGTGTCGCAACTGCAACTGTTTGTGCCAAGTTTGGTATGGAGTGCGTTATTTACATGGGTGCTGAAGACGTGCGTCGTCAAGCATTAAACGTTTTCCGTATCAGACTTTTGGGCGCATCGGTTGTGGCTGTTGATGCTGGTACAAGGACTCTTCGTGACGCCGTCAATGAAGCAATGCGTGCCTGGGTCGTCGATCTTGACACTACTCACTACATTATTGGATCTGCCATTGGACCCCATCCTTTCCCTACGATTGTTCGTACCTTCCAGTCCGTCATTGGTGACGAGACCAAGGAGCAAATGAAGGAGCTCACTGGAAGATTACCCGACGCCGTTGTCGCTTGCGTCGGTGGCGGAAGTAACGCAGTCGGCATGTTCTACCCGTTCTCTAACGACCCTAGCGTTACACTGCTTGGTGTCGAAGCCGGCGGTGACGGAGTCGACTCAGGCCGTCACGCTGCCACACTAAGCGGTGGTTCGATGGGTGTCCTACACGGTGTACGCACCTACGTTCTTCAGGACAAGAACGGCCAAATTCAAGATACCCACTCCGTTTCCGCTGGTCTGGACTATCCCGCCGTTGGTCCTGAGTTGAGTAACTGGAAGGAAAGCTCCCGCGCAAAATTCGTCGCTGCCACTGACGCTGAAGCTTTCCAGGGCTTCAGAATGCTTACCCAGCTTGAGGGTATTATTCCTGCATTGGAGTCATCGCATGCCGTCTTTGGCGCTATGGAGCTTGCCAAGACGATGAAGAAGGGCGAGAACATCGTGTTGAATCTGAGTGGCAGAGGTGACAAGGACGTGCAGAGTGTTGCAGAGGAACTCCCTCGTATCGGACCTAAGATTGGCTGGGATTTGAGGTTTTAAGTCCAAGTGCAATTTGAGGATGAAAATTTCTTGATTCGTGCCAAAAGAAATCCTTTTGTAGAATCAAAAGTGGCGATATTGTCGTAAAACAAGGTTGGCGTCATGGGTTCTTGTTAGATCTTATATATTGAATGTACAGTCGATGCTATATTTCATTTATCTCAGATGAGTCCATAAGGAAGCGCTCATCAATGAATGGACTACCAATAACCCTCAGGGTTATCTTCCGAACAAAGACCAATCGAACTGACAGCTCTCGTCTCTCCTCGTTGAGCCATTAGAATGAAAAAAAAAAAGTGAAAAGAATTCAGTCTTAACATTGAGCATCTCGACATCAGCATTTATGTTTTAATGACCGCACGTTCCGACACAGAATGACCAGCGGGTCACATGACGAATGGAGCTCTTGGAGGTGTAGCTCCATCTCCACATTTGTCCAGCCATCTATCTCACATCCTACCTCTGCAACTGTCTGTCGGTCGCATCCCGGACAAACGCAAACATCCTGTACAGGCGAACATATCCGAATCGTTTACCCAGTCCCCTTTCCGACACCTCATCGACATTGCTGCCGTATCCTGTAGACCAGGGTACCCGGCGTATAAACACCATACGTAATGGCTCCCGAGTTCACCGATCCCCGCATGACCTCCATCAAGCCTCGCATTCGCTACAACACTATTGGAGGTGTAAACGGACCGTTGGTGTTTTTGGATAATGTATGCTCTGCTACTACATCAAAAGAAGGAGGTGGAAGCTAACGATGGAGCAGGTTAAATTTCCGCGATATAATGAGATTGTTTCTCTGACGCTGCCTGATGGAACAGAGAGGTCTGGCCAGGTTCTTGAGGCGAGGGGTATGTTGATACCATATCTACTGCATATATTTCGAGCAGTAACTGACGTGGTGTATAGGCAACCGAGCTATTGTTCAGGTGCGCAGGACTTGACCGGTGGCATCGTGGTTCGACTAATTGTAGATTAGGTTTTCGAAGGCACTTCTGGTATCGATGTGAAGAGGGTATGTTCTAGACAACATTCTGAGTCATAGGCGGTAGCTGACCTTTATAGACAAAAGTCGAATTCACAGGACACAGCTTGAAGCTCGGCGTCTCCGAAGACATGCTGGGTCGAGTCTTTGACGGCTCCGGCCGAGCAATCGACAAAGGCCCCAAGGTCCTGGCAGAAGACTATCTTGATATCAACGGCAGTCCCATTAACCCCTACTCTCGCGTCTACCCTGAAGAAATGATTTCCACCGGTATCTCTGCCATCGACACCATGAACTCCATCGCTCGAGGACAAAAGATTCCCATTTTCTCGGCTTCTGGTCTTCCACACAACGAGATTGCGGCTCAGATTTGTCGTCAGGCTGGTTTGGTGAGACCTACGAAGGACGTGCACGATGGACATGACGACAACTTTTCGATTGTGTTTGCGGCCATGGGTGTGAACATGGAGACTGCTCGATTCTTTACTCGCGACTTTGAGGAGAATGGCAGTATGGAGCGTGTTACGTTGTTCCTGAACTTGGCCAACGATCCTACGTATGTTCTTGTCTGCGGTGTCAGTGTGTGCTTTGCTGACTGATTAGGATCGAACGTATTATTACACCCCGTCTGGCTTTGACGACTGCCGAATACTACGCCTATCAGCTCGAGAAGCACGTGTTGGTCATCTTGACTGATCTGTCAGCCTACTGCGACGCTCTTCGTGAAGTCTCTGCTGCACGAGAAGAAGTGCCCGGCCGACGTGGATATCCTGGTTACATGTACACTGATTTGTCGACCATCTACGAGCGTGCTGGTCGTGTAGAGGGCCGTAACGGATCCATTACTCAGATTCCCATCTTGACCATGCCCAACGACGACATTACTCACCCTATTCCTGACTTGACGGGTTATATCACCGAGGGCCAGATCTTTATTGATCGTCAATTGGACAACAGAGGTGTCTACCCTCCCATCAACGTCCTGCCGTCTCTCTCGCGTTTGATGAAATCCGCCATTGGCGAGGGACGTACGCGCAAGGATCACGGCGATGTCTCCAACCAACTGTACGCCAAATACGCTATTGGACGAGATGCCGGTATGCCCCCTTTGGCTTTCGTGAGAAGATTTATACTAACCACTCGGAACAAAAAGCCGCCATGAAAGCCGTCGTCGGCGAAGAAGCACTCTCGGCCGAAGACAAACTTTCCCTTGAGTTCCTGGAAAAGTTTGAACGCTCCTTCATCTCGCAATCCCCCTACGAATCACGCTCAATCCACGAATCGCTCGACATCGCCTGGAACCTGTTGCGTATCTACCCCAAGGACTTACTAAACCGTATCCCCAAGAAGGTCATCGACGAGTTCTACGCTCGTTCTGGAAAGGCGGGCCGCAGTGCTGCTGCTGCTGCTGCTAAGTCTACTAGTACCGGGGGAAATAAGGATACAAGGGATAACTCGGAGCCGGAGCAGCAGCAGAGTGAGAGTTTGATCTAGTATTGAAACCCCTTTTTCTGTCGGTTCAAGTGTAGCTTTTATCTTTACTCCTTGTTTTGTTGCAGCTTGTTTTAGTTCTAGGCTCGTTGTGTGTAACTATGATAAACATCATATCGTGTATCGTGTCGTGTATATGGGTGAATAATAGAAATCCGAGCTGGCAGTACATATTTACACCTAACTCTTTTCATACATGCGATAGGTATTATGGAGGAGTAATAATGTATCGAGTTCATTTATTTTGGATATCATAAAGGTCTCATAACAATCAAAGAACTTGAAAGGGTCATAAGGTTATCGTTTCATGCCTGCCACCCGCATTTGTAACGCCGAACGTTGGATTGAGCATGTAGCTATCCGGAGCAAGAGAAGAAGGAGAAGAAGAAGAAGAAGAAGAAGAGAACGCCACGCGAAATGTGTATGAGCCAGAATGAAAGCAGAAAAAAGATATGAGTGGAGGATGCAAATGAGCTGAGCTGAGTTGAAACAAGATGGATGTATTGCCGAGATTGCCGAGATGGATCAATCAATCTTCGCCCCAGCCAAACCTCTAGGCGTGGTCAGATTGTTGGATAGGCGAATGCGAGTATTTTTTGTATGTTTCTTGAGCTTTTTGCGGGCCACCATGACCGGCACGGAGGATTTGGTGACGAGGTAGTTTGAGAATGAACCTAGTAATACTCTATGGTGGTGTTAGCACAATATTTTCAACGCTATGGGAAAGGGGCGTACCCTTTGAGAGCGCTGCGGCCTCTGGATCCGAGGACGACGAGGGTCGGTTCGAGGCCGTCGATCTGGGAATAGTCAGTCAGTGCATTTTCCAGAAGAAAAATAAAGAGTGCTGGATGGCTTACGGCTTCCGTCAGTAGATGCTTCGGGCTCTTGCAGTGAATCACCTCTACTGCAACGCGCACTTGCAACATCGTCTTTCGGAGCAATCGCACACAGGTGTTCGATATATCCTCAACGGCTCGAATGCGTTCCTGCTCAGACCGTGACAGTGCCCGCGCATCAACCGAATTTGTTCGCGAATTGACCTTGCTATCTGTACCACCGAAATAAGCCGCGAGAGCGTTGGGTAGTAGACTCGTCGTGGCCGAAGAGGAAGACTGATACTTCTGAGCGGTCTTTTCGGTCTGCTTGCCCACGATATCGGTTGTGTGTTTGATGACCGTTGCGCCGTCGCCGATTTGCACGCCTGTGTTGAGATCGACGCCAGAGGCGTTCTCGTCGGCTACGGCGTAGACAGCGAACAACGTATCGCCGTCACGTAAGATTGTGCCGATAGTCCATTCGAGCGCATACACAGACTCTTCGCTGAGGTCCGTCGCGACGAGGTAGCTTCGCTGTCGACGAAATCCTTCTTCTGCTTCTTGCTGGAGACGCGGGAAATCGCCTCTGATGATGGTCCGGATCGCCCGGTCGGGAATGGTGGTGTCGACAGAGGACATATGGATACTAAGGTTTTGCGCTTGTTTGATGTCTGATAAATCCGCCTCTTCGTCGGAGCCGACTGGTGTGTTAAGACCGGAGCCGTTGTGGTCGTAGCTGGTGTGTGGATGGACACCGGATTTTCTAGGTCCGGGTGATAGCACAGTCCGGCGTCCGTTGGCTCGTCGATGCGTCACGATAGGGCCGTTCAATTCTTCTGCTTATCATTAGTACCTCGTTTGCTAATATTTTCAATTGAGTGGACGTACGCTCTTCGTTCAACTCGTTGAATAAACTCAGTGCACCGCCTACCCTAGGACTGCCTGGTGGGAGCGGACCAGGTCCTCTCTTCCCACTCCAACCGCCAGGTGGCGCCGGCGATCGAGCAGGCGACGTCCCCGGCGACAACTTTTTCGTCTTACTTCTACCACGAGGCGACTTGCTTCTCCCGCGCGGGCCGACTGGTCCCTTGCGAATGTCGTAGGCATCATCTTCCTCCGAGCTTATGTCATCCACTTCGTCGCTGCTCTCGCCAGAGTCCGAATTTTCATCTGCACTGTCTGTCCTGTCTTTTGCGAGGCGTCCACTTCGATCTGGGTCGTTGTTGAGGTTGAGCGAGGCTTTGGAAAGGGTGGGCGAGACACTGGCTTCTGATACAAAATCAGGCGCATCGTTGTCCATGTTAGCGGCCAGGCCGTGGTCGGAATCGGATAGTCTGTTTTTCTTGGTGGAAAAACGGCGCGACTTTACCGTCGGTCCAGCATCTGACGCGGTTGCAGACTGCAACTGAGACTGAAGTTGATGTTGAGAATAAGACGGAGCACCGTAGCGTGGGGAGAATTGTTCGAAGGCGGCGGGGTCTGCGGGATCATGTGTCAGCGTTCCAGACCACCCACGTCAACGCAATCAATTCGATACGGTTCAATTCAATTCAATTCAGTGCTTAGGGACTTTCCTATCGTTGAAAGAGAGAGACTAAAGAGAGATCAAAAAAGAAAGACTTACTGCTGGCGTGTCGCTGCGGAAGGACGATGTGGGGAACACTCGGCTGCATCCCATACAAAAAGCCCGCGTCAATGTCGACCTCCCGCTCCTTCAGTGCCTTCTGCTTCTTCTCCATCTCGCGCTTCAACTGCGTCACGCTGTCCGACGATCGTCGCTCGGGTTCTGCGTCGTCTGCATCGTCGCTGGGTTCGTAGATGCCATCATCCCATTCCGACAGCAGTGTGTTGGTCCACGGCGACGAACTGGCAAGTGGACTGCTGACTGATGCGCGGCGGCCACCCTCGGATTTCTCTTGTTTATTGCTTCGGAGCAGACTGAGATTCTTGCCGCGGCCACTGCTGATGCGACTGGAATTGTCTGCGCGAGGCACTTTCGGGCTCTTCAGACCGTCGAGATTGCGCAGAATCTCCTTTCGCTCTTGTTCCAGGGTCTGTTCGAGAGACATTCTGAGCGGTCTCTGGTCTTTGCTGAACATGATGAAAGAGAAAGAGAAAGGAATCCGGGGGTGCGGGGGGGATGCCGTCTATGTAGTCTCAGCTGCCCACCAGGTCGAGGCCCAACGATTGGCTTGGAGTAGTGGCCACCCACGCCGGAGGAGCCTATCTAGCCGCAAGCGGATAACTACCTAGGCTCGGTAAGAAGAAGAAATAATGAGGAGTTGGGAGAGTTGCGAGAAGATAGTTTGGCGCTGATCGATGAACAGGTCGCCGACAGCCGGTAGGTAGTTTTTGGAAGGTTCCGGACAGCTTCTTGCAATCGGGTGATGGTATGTTCGTCGTTGTAGCCTGCACGCCCACAGAGGATGATGATATATTTATTAGTTGGACGACTAACCCTCATAGAAGAATCAAAGAGAGAGAGAGCACGGCATGCCACTTACCTTTAGGTTCTATGCAGACAGTTACCTAGGTGCACAATGTGCACAACGTGCAACCACGGATCAGAAGAAGCTTCTTTGGCAGGATCAAGGGGGGATAATGCTTGGAGCTGTGCAACTGCAACTGTAACGGCACCACCACAACATCAACAATTCACAGTCTCCTTTTGGCACTTTTAGGTTGAAGAGATCGAAAAACACAAGCTCTACTGACATACTCTGACATACTCTGGCCTATAAACCTGGCTATCCCCAGCAGATTTCGCCTCCCTTCATCTTGGCCCGCGGGGTAAGGAGGCTTGGAATGGGACTAGGGCCTGGGCATCGATACCTTCGAGCAATGTGGTATTTCAATGACAAACAAATGGGCTGGCCGAGACTTTCGCAAGGCCTTTGCATAATGATTTGAGAAACTCGGTATTAGTCTACGTACGTACAAACCTCCTAAGGTACGTTACCCTATCATCGTGTGTATCCCCATCGAGCTCGGAGTATAGTCAGTGAAGAGACGACGACAGAAGAAAAGAGAAATCCGTACACCGCATCCTCAGGCCTCCTGTCTATTGGTCTCAGCTCCCTTGTCCATACAAGCTGCCATCAAAAGCGAAAATGATCCAATAAGGTGATCTCGTTGATGAATGTGAGCCGATAACCAGCTGTAAGAAGGTGATATACTCCCCGGGCTATCCTGGGTTTGCCAAGATGCTGGTTCGACTAATGCACCAGCGCAAAGCTTTTGTGTGACCTGGTTATCTTCCTCCCTTTCTTTTGTTCGTCCCCCAATGATATAGAGATATGTTATGCCCAGTTCCTTGATTTGTGTGCATTACTCTGACTTGCGCTACAGAAGGCAGACAAAATGCATGAGTCATGATGATCTGGTGACTATAACCCTAACCCTATTGTCTGCTTATTACCGCTTGCCCTAAGTGTGATTCCGGAGGATAAAGAGAATAGGAAGCACCTTAGAACAGATGCTGGATTTAACGATGATGTAGCTCGCCCGTCTGAACAATTAACTACGCAGAAACAAAAGTGCTTCCGGAAAATTTTCAGATTCGTTCATCGTGCTTCCACGGCTCCGAGCCTTGTGTCGACGCGGTAGATCTGTATTGGAATCTCCAACCGGTCGACGCGTATTCGATGCGTATAAAGGAGATTTGTTCTCGTTATACAGGTTCTTCGACGGAAAGAAAGAGAAGGCACCCTGGCATCATGTTCACATGCAGTCACGATGCTTTGAAACAAAGTCAATAGCGGAGAATCTCTACCACAAATCCGAAGTCAGCAAGGTACTGATGAAGAAGAACCCCAGGAGGGAAATAGCGGATCATCGGTGAGGATGTCGGATAGCTCGCCCGGGCACCGTCCTCAACCCTAAGCTATCGACTGTTATGGTAGGAGCTGGATATATGAGGATACAATCAGCGCCTCGACAGATCGAACATGGCCGGGTAATTTCCAGATGAACCTAGGTACCGCCATCATTCCGACCTGACTGTGGGTGGGATTCCGAGATTATATCAGATTATTACACAGACTACAATAATCTGTCCAAGAGTGGATATTGGATTAATAGCATGAAACTAACTATCTGCCCGGGCGCGTAGGTATTGGTAGCATAGAACTCCCAATCCATCACGTTTTGTCGTTGCCGCTTCCGGGGCCTGTCGCCGAAATAGATTCTATACCATCCAGCATCACATTGGGTCCCGTAAAGGAATCCCTCTTCTTTAGAAACCACAACGTAGCGATGAACAGGCAAACACCGGCAATGATAACGCTAACATAATTCATATCTTCGACAGTAACCGGCAGAAAGGTGGGAAAACAGAATATGACCGTGAACAACGAGACCCAGAGCGTCGAGAACAAGTTGCATACGGGTCCAAATACCGAACCGAGATCTAGATAGCGAGTCGGGAGGGTCTTCTTTCGTCCACTGAATAGCACAATGGCCTGCGGAATTGCATAGGTGACGTTCAGGAACAAGATCGCCGTAGCTATGAAGCTATTGAATGCTGTGGTCGATCCAATGTAAATAAGCCCATACAGCGCACAGAATACCCCGGTGAAGACGGTTGCGTTGGCAGGCACCTGAAGCCCACTGTGAACTTTACTAAAGGTGGAAGAATATATCATACCATTGTCACGAGCCAAAGCCCATATCAACCTGCCCGTGGTAACCGTGCAGGCTAAACAGGCGCCAAAGTAGATGAATACCAGCCAAGTGGTGAAAACAGCCGTGGCAGGTAGAGAGCGGCGAAGGGTCTGGTAGTACACTTCCATGATAGGCACCGCATTGGAACCGACAGTGTCAAAATCCTGCGTGCTAAATAGAAAAGCCAACGTCCAGGGAATGGCTGTCACGATGCCGATCAGGACCGTCATGCCCATTGTCTGTGGCACTGTCCGACTTGGATTCGGGACCTCTTCGGCGATGTGAGAAGCGCTATCTACAGCCAAAAATGTATACATGGCTTGACCGGTTCCTAGAAGAAATGCCTTATTACAAGTCAGTTCTTCAAGATCTTTACGACTTTCGCAATGTGGCGATAGCGAGAGCGTTGACACAGTACTTACCGCTCCGTTAGTCCAGCCCGTCTCGTTGGACCAGTTGACGAAGATTGCCTCAGCAGATTGCTTGGTGTCGCTGACGCTAAGGACAGTAACGAAAAATACCAAGAAGCCAGTAACGGACGCAATAAAGAAGACTGTCTCCGCGATTGGGATCTGCTTTGGCAAAAATATAGTGATGGTCGTGCAGGCCGCAACGAAAGCCAAGTATATCAAGTAGACTTGCCACTGTGTTGATACGTAATCTTGGTGGAAGAAATTGGCCAAGTTGACGCAGACCTGAGCGCAAAATACACATGCAGAAGCCGTAGTGAACAACCAAGCAAATACGCTCATCCAGCCTGTGACAAATGCTACAAAAGCACGCCGTCGAGGGCTAGTAACCATGTATGCAAAGCTAAGACAATACAAATATTAGCCTGAAAGTCCAGCTGATCTCGATAGCGTGTCAATTTGACTGACTGATATTGTCCACCCGCAGAGGGAAAAGCAGAGGCCAACTCAGCGAGGCCTGCAGTAATCAAGGAGCAAGCAATCGATGCAGCAAGCAAGCAATAAATGACACCGGGCCCTCCGCCTGACAGGAGTGGAGTGACAAAGACAGCAGAATACCCAACCCAGGAGTTCGTGATGCTGAAAGACAAAGAAAGAATCGAAAAAGTGGAAAACTGGCGCGGTAACTCCTGGACATGTCCTTGTGCACGGAGCTGCAGCTCATCGGGCGATATGTCTTGGGCAGTCTTGCTGTCGCAAGCCTGACGTAAAGAAGGTGAGACTTCTGAGCTCATGTTTGCATTCATATAAAGTGGTGATTATTGACTATCTCATAATATCCATCTTGTTGATACTGCTTGTCCTGGCGCCGGGGGAATCTTTATCTATCGACATGATATGAATAGAGCACTGTATCCCAAATGCTACCAATATACAAAAGAGACTCTCACAAAGATAAGCCTGAGCAGTCGGGGGGATAGAGTTCAAGTTCATTCAAAGTTAGGGCAGCTCAAATATTGCCCGCATAGGGCTTAGCGCGCCACAAATCAACACCGATGGCTCACTTACTCGTCGACAGATAATGCGCCTTTACTGATCAAGTACGCTGTGTATCTTATAAGTGCCGTCTCCTGATGATGGCTCTCTTATGAAACCTGACCAGGAAGATGTACGGGTTTCGTACTTGTTTCCAAAGTCGTTCATCACTGTCTTCTCGCTTGTCGCTCCCCCCTTTTCAGCCATGTCGTCCCTCGTCCAAAATCATGACTATCCTGGCTACGAGACCTTAGGTGATGTCTTCAACATTAGTGCTGCCACCTCTTTTGTCTTATCTAACGACGTCACCATCGTGGCCACATCGGGCCAGATCGGTGAAGCAGCCGACTACTCGCCTTTCCAACCAGGAGGCGCAAACAACGAGCAGTTCGATGGCGGACACGCTGCGCAATTTGAGGTCGCGTTGAAAAACATTGAGAAGTCGCTGGCAGCAGCACGGCCTGATCTATCTTCACGAGAGCTTTGGGGGGGAGTTTTCAATATCACCTCCTTTCACACAGGTACCGTGCCCCAGGCGGATCAATTAGAGATTGCCACAGTGGCAAGACGGTACTTTGGAGCCAATAAACCGGCATGGGCAGCCATCGGCGTCGCTGCTTTATTTCCACCCAAGTGTCTAGTGGAGGTACAGGTTCAGGCAGCATACAAGAAGGCCGTCTGATACGAGATAATTGGTCAAGGTTGATACAATTGTAGATGTGGCTTGATTTTCAAGGTCGAATTCAATAAGTTCTAGTTTGTTTCGCTCATTACTCGTGATTGTACAGTCGGTGAATGGCGATTAGATTCGATCACTGCTAAGAAGAAGTCGTTATCCTATCCTCGTATTCGGGTCTTCCTAGAAGTTAGACTAGCAAACCCATGATGGCTCATTGTGTAGAGCAGCGGAGAATCAGGACTCGGACATTAAGATGTGCAATAAGCCTTATGTGATGGCAGATAAAAAGAGTGCAGATACTAGTCGATCGATAAATCGAGGAAATGCTCGAGACCAACGCAATCGTTGCTGATTATCATTGCCACATTCATTTTAAACCATATTGATATGCTCAGGCATAGATAGGCGGCAGACTGAGGTTCATAGAATCTCAGCTATTACCTGAATCAGGACTAGTTGGAGATTATAATGACCTCTTTTCCAATTATTCCGAGCAGGTGTCGGGTGGCTACTACCCTTGGTCTTTTACTTTCAATTATCTTTCAGCTTAGTCCGTTTGTGCACCGGGTAATAGGGTTATGCTTTAAAGACCAGAGCCCGGTCAACCCCGTTCAGGCTCTTGGGAACTGGATTTTATCTCTGGACCGACATGACTAGCCAATTTGACTACATAATTGTTGGCGGCGGCACCTCCGGCTCGGTCATCGCCAGTCGATTAGCCTCTTGTACCGATGCAAAGATCTTGGTGCTTGAAGCCGGTCGTGATGCTGGTTCAGCACCAGACGTTCTTGTTCCCGGTAAGTACGTGCACCAACTGAATACCGACACAGATGGGCTATGGACTCGTTCAACGACACGTCAGAAAAATCTCAACGGACGATCGTTGTCATGGATTAGCGGCAAGCAACTGGGCGGAACCTCGGCAGTCAACTATATGGCCATGGCTCGTGGACCAGCATCAGACTATGACGAATGGGCAAAGATCACAAGAGATGATGGCTGGAAGTGGCAAAACGTGTTGGCGAGAATGAAAACTATGGAGGACTTCGATTCGCGACCACCTGCAGGATACCAACACTTGGTACGTATCGACCCATTAAATCATGGCGTCAATGGCCCTATCAAACTTGGATTCGGTCAAGAAATGACACCGGGAGTTCCAACATTCGTCACTGCCTGTCAGGAAATAGGCATCGATATCTGCTACGACATCAACTCGGGCAACCCAGTTGGTGTCGGGCTTGCTCAAACAAATACTCGCGATGGCATACGGTCATACGCAGCCAACACCTATCTCAGCGATGACTTCCGCGCACGTCACAAGAATATAGTGATTCGCACAGATCATATTGTTCGTCGACTTATTCTCGATGGACGCAGTGTACGTGGTGTTTTTGTGAGCCAGCCAGACACTGCCAAAGAAATAGAACTGCTGTGCAATCAGGAGGTAATTTTATGTGGTGGTACAATTGCTTCGCCCGAGATATTGCTATCGTCTGGCATCGGCCCTAAAGATGATTTGACCAATTTTGGGATCCAGGTTGTCTTTGATTTGCCCGGGGTAGGACAGGGCATGCTCGACCATAGTATCTTGACGCTGGAGTACCGTGTGTCAGATACTGCGGTTGACCATTGTGGCTTATTCAACGACAAAGCACTACTTGAAGCTGCCGAATCTCAATATCAGAAGGACAGAACAGGGCCACTGAGTATCTTCGGTACAAGTGGTGCGGTGGCATTTCCCAAGATCAAAGCCATGGAAGAATCGTCTGAATTCAGAGATCTTGACAAGAACACGAGACGGTATCTCTCGCATCCACAGCGGCCATCTGCCGAGATCTGGCTTGCTTCTGGATATGCAGCGTACAACGGACAGATAGAACGAGGCCAAGGCTTTATCTCGTACGAGCTGTTGCTGCAGAATAACCTCTCCAGTGGCACAGTGAAGCTAGGGCAGTCGGCAAAAGGCTTGTCGGTTGAGATAGATCCTGCCTACCTTAGCCACCCGTACGACAAGCGGATCGCCATTGAAACGATACGAACGGCACTTTCATTGGCCAAAACAAAAGCTTACAACGGCACAATAGTGGAAATGGTTCATGGACCCAGGGATGAGGATGACGAGTCTATTCTAGCGTTTGTCAGGCAGAATTTAGGTCAAGGTTTCCACAGTATAGGAACTTGCAAGATGGGCGTTGCACAGGATAAGATGAGCGTGGTTGACCAGAATTTCAAGGTGAATAAAATGGAAGGAATCAGGATTGCTGACCTGTCCGTGTGTCCCATCTTGACTTGCAATCACACCCAGATCAATGCGTACTTGATTGGGGAACGGTGCGCAGATGTACTTGTTCAAAGTTGGCAAGCATCGAGAGAGACTAGAGCAATGATGGCGTAAGGACTAGCTAGTTTCGAAGTGGACACAGAAATCATGCTGATGGCTAAATATGCAAGTATTATTTATTCCTGTCATTTTACTCTTGTCTCAGTCCGTATCAAATTACGAGCAATTCCCCAACGCCATCCCTAACTAGAAGTTCTGCGTAATTCCCGAAGAATTCCCCTCTCCAGCACCTTTCGAGAATCTCCTGTGCGCTCGCGACATTTCGAAACCCTCCAGAGGCCTGCATCTGGGAAAACCTTTCCCGCAGCCAATCTTGCCTTCTCGAATCTGAAAGACGCAGTCCAGCGTGGAACAGAGGCCAAAGTAATTGATCAGACCAGCCAGTGCAGCTTGGGATCGATTTTGTGTGTTGCACAATGTTACAAACCAGCCAACTGATTTCGTCTTCATCCTGATCTTTCCCAAAAAGTAAAGCTGCATGTAATAGCACACCGAAACGATATGCCTCAGTGAGGTGAAACCAGGGCATACCACGTTCAACGCGAGGTGGGCCACTGAGAATACGCGTTTTTAATATCTCAAGTTGAGCGTCAACCTGGAGCGCATCGTGGTCGTTGCGCTTGTACAAAGAGACAATCTGAAGGAAATCGTGGAAAAGTCCCGGAGCACAGGGAACTACATCGGCGCTCCAATCCACCTGCTCTTGACGCATGGAATTCACCTCTTCCAATGTGAAAGCAGGCTGGCGTGGCGTAGAGGCACAGCACATGATATCCATCCAGCATATGTATTGTTCGACAAAATTGCCGGGCGTTCTTTCCTGTCCACGAAAAGCAATGAGCTTCTTTGCCATGGCAAAATAGGTCGCGAAATTGGAGTGACCACCCATGCATATATCACACAAGATCAGCATAAGCAGAGTTGCCAAGTTACCCTCGTCCTTGAAGCTATCAACGCACCACATGGATTCCTGCAAACGACTCAAAGCTTTTCCGCGGAATCGCAAGGTACGGACGAGGAATGATTCTTTTCGATATCGCGTTCCGTAGTGGACCGAAGACAATGCTGCACATGCGTACAATAGTGCGGGTTTCTGGAGGGCAAGAGGGTAGATGTAATCCCGATAAGGGTTTTGGGTTGCATTGTTGTCTATGCACAATTTTGACGCCGCTTCATAGAAATGGTATTCTAGAACCAATTTGAGTTCGAGCGGAATATTAAACGGATTCAGAGATGTGGGAAGTAATGACAAGTCGTCCTCGTCATGATCCTCTACAGTAGCCGCGGAGTCATCGAAGATTGAGATCAGGCTACCTGCGTCTGCGACGGCATTCGGGGCAACTTCCGTGAGAGAGTCATATCCCATCTCCTCTTGTTCTGACGAACTATTTTCATGCAGAGCTTCAAATTGCCATTCTAACGGTAGGCATGTTTGTTGTGGGAAACCTGGTTGCGGACCTCCAGCCAGAAGCCGTTGCGAACCTCCCTCATTTAGAGCGGGTTGGGGAGACGTCGAGATAGATAATGAAGACGCCCTGTTCCGTTCTGGCGTTGCTGTAGCTTTATCTGCCTTTCTAGATGACGATCGTTTTACAAAGTTGACTTCGCCTACACCATCGTGGCCGGCTAGAAACCCACGACTGGCCAAACCAGCCCATTTGAGCGAGTATCCCTCACACTCGATGCCCTTCTCGACACACGTCCGGCATGTAGGAAGCTCCCGGGTGCATTTCCGGCCTCGGCGGCGACAAGTCTTGCAGGCAGCACCATGATACTTCATTTGGCGATGGTTGAGGACGTCACGACCAGGGATATCGGGACGGACACCAGGCAGTCATGCGCATAGCTCTGGATTGGAGTTATCTGGGGATGCTGGCCTGCAGAAATAATGCAGCAGGAGGAGGAGGATAGCGGATCGACTACGGGAGGAAGCACCAGAGAAAGTTACTTACAAAAGACAGTGCGGAGAAGATAAGACTCTGAACCCACAGATTAGACTTTTCCCCCGAATAGATAAGCTCGCCGGATTCGATGACAGAATTTATGTGTCTTCAAGTTATAATTATCTTCAGTATCTTGACTATCCCTTTCACTTACAGAACGCTTAGAGAACCTTACACATGCTGTGTTGGTGCTCTACCTAGCTATGTAGAATCCTTGCGAGCTATACAAAAGTCATACGGATTTCCTCCTCGACTTGGCACACCTTCCCAATCCTTACAACGGCTGCTTTTTCATCAAGATCTATGATGATATTGAACAAAGTCGCATCTTTACACTCTCCTTCCTGCCATCGGCAAATTGAGCACGGCTTATCGAGATGGTCGTCAAAGAAGCCCAGCAAGTTGTCTTCACCCAACTTGGCCACGTCGTGGGCAAGATACAGATCTGTAAGCTCCGTTATTCTTTTCAGTCTGGTGATCGAGTCATCTTCTGGCCATTCGGTGGTATCCTCGTGCTGTAGAATCAAGTGGTTGGAGTGCATGATTCGACCACAAGCGTCTGGATTGACTCGCTTGACCGTTTTGCTTGTCACCTCGAGACCGACTGTCTGGTGGCCCTGGCCAAGCAGCAAAAATCCGGACCCAGCGATACCAATGGACTCTATCTCGTCCACGGCCTGGAAAAGTGTCTGGCATTCCAGAACCAGTCGAAGAGCTAGGTGAAGTGGCAGTTTCGTGGTATCGTGTCCGGCGCACCGCACAGCATTCAAACAAACCGCAAGCCCGGAAGAATTCAATCCAATCTTGCCAATAATTCCAGCCTCGGTCATCATCTTGATCACAGGCAAATGAGGCTGCACAATGGTCAATAGCAGAATGTTCTTTTTTTGCTCCTCCATCCAGTCCCAATTCTGTCCCATGGCGTTGAGCGAGTTTCCTATCCAGCTCAAGCTGGTGCAGCCGTCACTAATGACCCGTTTGGGATCCATCAAACCAAAGGCAATCTCCGTTCTCGTATTCAGAGCAACGATGTCCACCACAGTACACCCTGCGCCGTCGGCGATACCTTTCATCTCTTCGTAATATTTGGGCCATTTTTGCTCGATAGTCTGGCCGAAAACTTCGGCGATGTGTCTGACCTCATTCCAAGTGTTGCCGGTGTAGGATTCAAACATGTCTGCGTAGAACCGGATGCTTCCTTTGACCAGGTGCTCTGCCTGGACCCCATGTTGATGTCCGATCTCATAGGCTGTACCACTACAGCTGACCTGAAGAATAGCCATTGTGCTCCTTTATTTGGGACGCAGACTCCTCTCAAATAAAAGGCACAACATTGTATTCTCGCAGATTGTTAGATGAAAATACCAAACTGGTAAGTATTTCTCTACGGAGAAAACTCAATACTCGCGGCTATACAGAAGTACGACGCTCGATTGACCTAGGGCATTCAGAGCCCAACTCACCCTTCAGTAGACTCGTAATTTGCATGGAGGTCAACATGGTACCCATCCAATAGGGGAGTGGAGTGAAATTATTGCCCTAATCGGGAAGCCCGATAAGCCCACTTTTCCAAGAGAGTCAGACTGCGTGGTCAGCTCCAGCGATAATCAGATCACAGGCATGCTACAGCTGCTTGTTGGTACCAATAGTATGCGATACTTTGCAATGATTATCAGTAAGGCCCCAGGCTGTACGGTCGCTCTGTGTCTCTGAAAAAAAAAAGGTTATTAGGCAAAGCGAGTTGATCAGTGACAAAACAGAAATTTCAAATATCGAGCATACCAAGAAATTATTTCGACATTACGAAGAACTCCCTTGTGCTATTTCTATCATGGTACAAAAGAAGGCACTTATCGGGTTTGGCGTCGATGTCGACGCTGTGGCAGGATGGTATAGAGATCTATGACCGGCAGTACACTATGTAACGGCAACTAAAAAGATCTATAGGGTAGATACTCAGGACGGCTCAACTTGCGACTCCGTGAAAATCTCCCGAGGAATGTTCGGAGCAGCTGTTGGCATCGAACGGCTTTTCTATATGTTCGAGGACTACGATATCAAAGCATCCTGGTATGTGCCAGCCCATACTTGCGAAAGTTTTCCCCGTCAGATCACGGAAATTCGAGACAGAGGGCATGAAATGTGAGCATTCTGTCCAAGGAAAGGGCTTTGTCTTCCTCTCTTGCGCCGTTGGCTGTATTTTGACCTCTATGATCACAGAGGTTTGCATGGATATACGCATGAATACGTATCGTCGCTATCTCGCAGCCAAGAAGCCCACGTCCTACAAAAGTCGATTGAAGTTCTGACTTCGTTCCTTGGCCACAAACCCAAGGGTTGGACAGCTCCTGGCTGGACGTGCTCAGCGTCAACAATAGAGATCTTGGAGGAAGCAGGAATTGAATACGATCATAGCTACATGCACCACGACTGCCTTCTCTACTACACCCCATATTCGAAGTATGATGCCAGAGCAACCAATTATGCACTTCCTGCAGAGACCTGGATGCATCCCTCGCCCGCTCCCAGAATCTCTTCCGTCGTCACCGTTCCTGCAAATTGGCACCTTGACGACTGGCCCGCTTTCTCTCCTGGGGATGGCGGCAGCGACGGTTTCGTTGACCCGGATGCGGTCTTGAGGATGTGGAAGAGCCACTTTCTTTATTGCTATAACCGATATGATGAGCTGGTGATGCCTATCAGTCTCCATCCTCAAATTAGCGGGAAACCTCATGTTCTGATGATGATTGAACAATTTATTCAATGGATCAACACGTTTGCAGGAACTGAGTGGTGCACATTCGAAACGATGGTGGATCGCTTCAAAGCTCAGGACTTTGCCGGATGGCATGGCCTCGAAAAATGATCATGTACTTGAGAAACAAACATTTCTTGTTCCTAGACAGCATATTTCACGGATCATGTACAATTCCTTCCCAGTCTAAAGTCTTCACACATGGGAGTATTGGGGTTGCATGTGACTAAAAGCAATATCTTTTACCGTCAGTATGGTGATTGGTACCACCGTATCGTGCCTTCAGATCGTAGAATAGTTGCCAAGTAGTGAAAACCCCGGTTAATGGTACTTTACTTGAACTTTGGACTTGATGTAAGCCTGTCAGATCTGGCATTAGAACAATGCTGTCAAAGCTCATTAAGATTCATGTTTCGAGATCATGTTTTGAGTACGCTACATTCAACTGTTCTATTCGCCGATATGACCTTGAACATTAAATCAATCTCCTCAAATTGAAAACAGCGCGCATCAAATGTTCTTTACTGGGTAGAATTTGATGTTCAAACGATGTCCCAACGGCCCTGCAAGATAGCCATCATTTGGCGACATATTTCCATGGTCGTGTATTGTGGTCGTAAAATTTGCATAGACACTAGATACCAGATACTTTATAGCTGGATTCTAAATTAGCATGACCTCTTCATCGGTCGCTCAACAGAAAGTGAAGGGATAGATCTTGTCTTACAGAAGAATGCGTAGTGGCTTCCGATACACATGCGCCCACCACTCCCAAAGCCCCAAAACCATCTCTTCATTAATGTCATTTCGTCTTTAGATGCATTGAGCCAACGCTCGGGCTTCCAGGCCCAGGGATCGGGGAACACGTCGGGGTTTCTATGCAGAACCGACGCGTAAGATTGAAGGATTGTGCCAGCAGGGATGTTCTCATAGCCCCCGATGGTGCATGACGCCGGAGCTACACGGGGCTGGCCCCCTGGGACGGACGGCCAAAGGCGCAAAGTCTCCATGATTATAGCGTGAAGCACAGGTAAATTTTCAAGCTCTCGTGGGTCGGTGATGTCATTTGGTTCCAGCTGCTTGCCTGGCATGTACTTGGGAGGATTGCTCATGGCCAGGATCTCTTCACGGAGGCGGATTTGCCATCGAGGGTTTCGGCACATTTCGTAGAACAGATAGGTGGTCGTGTTTCCGCTTGTCTCGAAAGCTCCTGAATTTAGAGAAAACATATCGCTTGCGAGTTCAAGGCGATTGGGGTACTCTTTTGGCTTCGCTTCCACTTTGCTCATGCCTCTCAGAGCTTTCTCGTACAAACCTGGATAGTCTTCCGCTGGCAAATTCCTCTCACTGGCGAGAAGCTCTTGTGCCTTGTCGCATTTTTCCAAGTTCCACTCCTCGACTTTTGCAAAGCCTATATCCACCCACTTTGGAATCAGATAGATGCCAATTTTGCGTAGATTGGCTGAAAGCCTTGGAAAGTAGTATTGCCAAAAGGTATAATTCGCGGGACCGAAAAAGCCATCCAGATACATCCTGCGCTCGTCTTCGTCCTCGACAAGGTTGCTTCGCAATGAGCGACCAAATTGCCATTGTACGAACATGTCCAAGTAGTAGCTGTAGTTGAACTCGATAACCTCAATAGCCTGATTTGTCAAGGCGGCTTCATGGATTTTAGGTAGTGTCCGATCGAACAGGACATCACGCGCAGCCCAGCGGGCGGACACCGATCCCAACACGTTGGACTTTGATAATGAGTGTGATATGATCTTTTTTTGCGCCGAGTGTGTGGCGTTATCGATAATTGTAAAAAGATTGCCCTTTCTGGACCCCTCGAGTCAGCGTTTCGTACCTTGGTGAACCTGCTACTACGCTGCATAAGATCATGAATCTGGAATTTTGACGTACCCATATACAGCAAATCCATGGAAGTAAAATGGAGGTTTGGGGAAACCGCCTTGGTAGACTGTCTTCAATCCGTTTTCGATGCAATTCACACTCACACGGTTGGCTGTCAGCCGGATGACCGGTCCCTTGGTCAGATGCGCTTGATAGACCAGGTCGTTCTCTTTACCGGTCCATTTCGCCCAGAAAAACCAGGCAGAACTGAAGCTGCAGGTCCAGTGCGCATTAGGAACTCTTGCAAGAGGCGAAAATATAGCAGGGTACAGGAACAATTTGAAGAATGCCCATGCACATATAAGCGTAATAACCATATGAAAAGGGTGCAGGCCGGAAAGCTGATCTAGATACGACGCCTCCATTTGAGAAATTTGAAGGAACCAAACATCCAGGAGTGAATGCTGGAGAGCCATGGTGAAAGCTTCACGGCTGATTTAGTAGCCGTTGAAGTCAGTCAATCTCTTAACCTGGTTTATGTCTGTAAAAGGTTGACCAAGTGAACTGTCTATCATAAATGCTATGCGGCCTATCTCATGATAGGGCAAACCTCGACCCGAATCAATTCCTTCTTCAGATGCGGCACTTGGGACTTGTGGAGGGGATTTATCCTACTTTCGTATACAGACAATATTCGAGCCTTTATGCTTCCACCAACAACCGTATCATGGGGACCAGATCGCAGCTCCTAACCATGAACATAGCAAGAATACGCACCATACAACACTGTTAACGATACGCCCTGCTGTTGTTGTTATCTGATTAGAGTCAAAGTACAAACGACCAATCGTAGAAACTCTTCCTAAATAGGGCAATATCTCAGTTAGTGCCGATCTAACCGTAAAAGGCAATTGTGCCCTACAGTCGTGGAATTTTCATCACTCTCTAGCGTTGAAGAGACACACTGACAATATTCTCGTGCCGTTCTATGTCTGTATAGAAAATTGCTATCGTAACTCTTTATGGTATTTTGGTGCCTGCTCAAGCGGCGTGGAGAAACTCTTAGTTGTGCCTGATGTTCAACGCCTCCGCATTGAGAGATGATGCTACAGGTGGTGCGAGGAGTAAACAGATTAGTATTCCATTACCCTATTAAGTATGGTAGGATTAGAGTAGTGTAAGAGGTATGACAGGATTGTATGTCTTATTTAGAGAATGACATGCATGTTTCAATGCGCGCGCCTAACGCTTCGAACTATGGTAAGATCCTTTACGACAATTGCTACATCAGGATATCGGGGCCTGACATATATTATCATGGCCCCCAACGATCCATCCAAAAGCTCAACAGGGAGTCATCCTCGAGGATCACAAAACCATACCCAGGTATTGGCTCTTTATGAATGCCGAGATAAGAGTGTTCAGGGTATGTGCGTAAAATTGTATTGATCATTCAGCGTCTTAGCGCCCAACGTTGATTTGTTATGGTAATTGATATAGGTACATGCACTCCAATCCAAGGTTAGTCGAGCTTCGAGATGACCAGGATATATGCGAAAAACTCATGTTTGATATCCCAAACGTTAGCGGTACCTTAAGTTTGGAACGTTTTGCCTTAGGTAGATGTCCATTGGCCGTAAGCGAGGAACGTATTTGTGCTTTATACCCGGAACTGCGTAGATATCTCCTGTCGAACTGTCACCCTGGACGAGAAAGCGGAGGATCATTCAGCAGATGGTAAAGTTGAAGGTCTTCTGCACCATCAACTTTCTGCAGGTAGAGAAAACATGCCAGCTCCATTGATATCCTTTGCGTAAGCATATCTTCTAGAAGCCTCAGTCTAAGGTACTTGAATTGCTTGCTGTATGACTGTACAGAGAAAATAGTTCCCCATCATGTACATAGCACGAAGTGACATCAATTGAGGCATAACGAGGGGTTATCAATAAAGCACACACAACGTATTCAAAAAGCAAAAGCTGAAAAGGAGATATGAGAAAAGCCTGTTAAATCTAATAGCCATGGATCGCTCCTAAAATCTTGTGAATGAATGAAGGTGAATGAGAAGAGAAGACGAGAGGAATTAAAGTCGAAACGACAAAATGGAGAGAAAGAATGGATGAGAACGTAGAGCGACCAAATCCGACCTGGAATCCAGTCAAACGAGCAAGTCTCTAGGCCTAAGCAACGGCCATGGCAGGGAGTTGCAACACAGCAGCGACCCATAAGCAATACAAGTGAAAGGACATCTTGTCAGACGCGTTGTCTGTCTTGAGAATGAACCTTAAGCTAGTCAAACCGGCAAATCCAGCAGTCAAAACGTACGCATAATATGACAGATTAAGGTAGTAAGGGCAGAAAATGGACCAAAACATCAAACTGGCCCCCAGCGTCATTCGGCCTGTTTTCGAGCCCATGATGAGGGGCAGCGTCGTCCGACCCTTGAGCGAATCGCCCTCCATATCACGAAAATCCTGGGCATGGATGGTGCTCAATATGACCAGACCAAAGATAATCATCCACAGCTTGGCCGCCCTTGTCTCTGAATGATTGGAGATAATGGCGATACTCCCAAGCGCATAAAAAATGTAGCCGCCCGCGGCCAGGAGATTGCGCATGAACCAGTCCTCATTGCCACCTTGATTGTCGTATACCCAGTATAGAACGAATAGGGCCAAAGTCTCTGGTATGACTCCGTTGACGTAGCTGATGCCCAGAGTCACGGCAATCATGACCCGCATCAGATTGGAGGCAGCGGCGGAAGTAATCCGTCCGGATGCAATAGGGCGTGACGGCTTGTTGAGACGATCCTCTTCGATGGACTCCGGGGAATTTTGGTTATTAATATCAAAAACCATCAGAACCCCCCACAGCCATAAGAGCGCCTGTGGGCACTTGTAGCAGAGATCGAGCATGGAAACAGGCGCAAAAGTCAGGGCGGATTTCGTGTAAGCCCCCAGAATACCGAATGTCATGCAAGGAATCATGACGGTTGTGATGTCAGAGTAGAAGAAAAGAAAGATGATGTGAAGAAGGCGAACGACATCGTTTATCGTCGGCATTGGTGGCATTTTGACCTGAGGCTCGTACCAAACAGTGAAGAGCTGATAGGGCCTCGGTGCTGGTGATGCGAGGATGTCATGGTCCATGCTGAGGGGTTTGAGTTGTAAAGATTGTGACTCCATTTCTGATGAATGGAGATGAGACATTGATTTTATAGTTGGAGCCATTTTCGAAATAATCAACGGTTGGTCTGTATCAAAAGATTCGTAAAAATGCGGGAAGGAATCATGCAAGATAATAATAGAGAGTGATCAAGTATATATAGAGCTGGCGCGTCTGTGTATGCGTCGAGTCTATGTCGTGTGTTTCAAGATTGTCATCAAATTAAAAGAAGGAAAGACCCATCGACAAGATCTGATTATGATTGTTGTCCAACACAAAGCAGCAGACAATGGACGGTGTAAGAAGGGAGAGCCCAGTCTTATATGTCTATGTACAAGCGTTGCTTACTTACATACAGCATTAACAAGGAAGATCGAAGACCCTATAATGAGTCCACCCCTCCGGCAATGAGTGGCGTCCCACAGTTTGCAGTATCTGATCATAAAAAAAAAGCAAGATAACATCAGGCCACCAGGCGATCCATGATTCTGGGATCCGATCCACCTCTCACTCGTGCTCACTCTCATCATTTCTTACTGGTTACCAGGCGGAGCTTCAAGAACCCGGAGAAACTGCTAGGGTCGAGAGACTGTGCATGAAAATCAAAGTCAAAGTATTTCCTTACTATAAAACGCCACAGACCTCCAGGTCGCTTGTCCATTACTTGGGATGAGGCGATCAATCGGAAAGCTCGGAATGAAGTACATGTTGACCCTTTAGCATCATACAAGTACGTAGTACGTACAAATAATGAGTCAACACCATGCAGGCAATCATCGCAGGTATCCGGAAAATGCGACCTCTAATAGGCCTACCAAGTTCTAGGCCATCTGATCGACCCCCTTGGTCAGAGTTGGGGGCAGAGGAGAAAAGAAAAGTGAACGACAAAGAAGGCAAAAGCACGAAGTATGAGATGCGTCTAAATTTGAAAGGATATTGGCTCGAATAAAACGCAGAAAGCAATCTAATGAAGTCACGACGACAATGAATTTCCCCTTGATTTGTGTGATAGGGACGATTGTATCACTAGACAAAGAAATCGTAAAGGAAAAAGGAATGGTTCGTCGCTCGCTGGCATGCTCATTGCTACAGAGTCGATTGAAGGAAAAACAAAATACACAAGCAAGGTTAGCCGATAAAATGAGCATTCTCATGGTCGAGATATCGTTGTGTCGTACTAGCCGAT
This sequence comes from Talaromyces sp. PB3603, assembly GCA_023625915.1. Lineage (NCBI taxonomy): Eukaryota > Fungi > Ascomycota > Eurotiomycetes > Eurotiales > Trichocomaceae > Talaromyces > Talaromyces sp. PB3603. Next base: position 62,117 of record JAMAFY010000009.1, read on the forward strand.
GATTAGGGTTTCTGTCAGTAAGAGAATTTGTCAAAGTTGAGTCTGACTCGATCGATTTGGCAATTCCCAGCAGTCCGGTTGGAGAACGAACCACTTCCACGGCATGATCGCTAGAAGACAATCTATACGAAACACGGCAGTTCTCGGTATGAGCGGCGTGTCCTTTGTCCACGCTGGGTTGTTTATCGTCAGGTACGAATGATCGATACCGATTCGGTGAAGTATAAGTATATCTGTCGAGCATCACCGACGAAATCCGGATTTTGGAATCCTTGATCATGCAGGGCTTGGGGAAATTAACCTTTAAACCAGTAGACTACCCACTAATGATCTTCGATTTGGTGCGTTTGTAGTTCGTGCTCTTTTGATGTTTGCTTTTTCCTGGATACCCTGCATCCTTGGCGATTGTGCCCTCAGTTTTTCGTCGAGGTGCGAGATCCTATTGTTTCGGGATCGCCGCACAAGGGCAGATCTTGTGTAACGAGGAAGCATCTTCCGGCATAGAGATCAGGAGCTCAAGAAGCAATAGTAGGTATAATAAGCAAGAAACAGATATCATCGGTCCATTGATTTGCTGATAATGTACGTACAATCCTGTGACTTATGTATGATCGTGTATCTAGGCATGTTTGCTCAGAGTGGGTGGCTCATTGCATGCACCAGGCCATATAAGCAGACTTGAAACCGGGATTCGTCTATCAGACATCTTCAAAGAAAGCTTTCTTTCCTTATCATCAAGTGCCTCATATCAACCTTTGGTACTAATAATTGTCTCTTTGAACGTTTCCTCCGAATTAGATCACCTGAGTGCTGGACCGCGCGCCAAAACTATGCCATGACTCAGTCAACAACTGCTCAAGCAGCCATGCTCCTTTTGCGAAAATGACAGTGGAAATGTTTTCCTTCAGGGATATCATAGAGAAAGGTAGGCCGGTACTTTGTGTCATAACGAAAAACGTCCGGACTTTCTCATGGCAGCAATTGCTGACATCCACGGAATAGAAATGGTACATGACATTGTCGAAAATGATCTCACTTATCGAGATTACCACATGTGAGAATGGCGACTTGAAGACCGTGCCGAGATCGAATCAGCGAAGCCGTATGATGACTCGACAGTTCATCTTCATATGCAGCCACGCAGAGCTCGTACCCTTGTATGTCCGGCTAATGTACGAACTCTTTTCGCGGACGTCAATGCGCATGCATTCCCCGGATTAGGCATTCAATCTCGTCAGTTTTATCCTGTAATACCGATTGACAACCATGAAACATGGGGCTATCTTCAGCATCAAACATACAACACAAAAGCGTATGAGACGCTGACTCAGACAAATATGCGTAGGATGAGTCAGTCCGAGGAATTGAATGACACAGACATGATTAGAACCAGCAGAGGCACAATTTCATTGTTGCGTCAGCAACTGCCATGCAAGTGGGAAATCGAATACTTACTCAATTATTATATGCACGTCATTCCAAGACCCCTTGACGACACGCGAAAAGAGTGATTTGTAGCTTGGGATCTAGAACCCAGTTCCTAAGTATGGCCTCGATTTCGGTCGTTTATAGCAACTGTATATACTCACCGATACCTTGGTCCTACCGGAATTGTTGAACTCTGATCCGTGATTTGCCTTGACTCTCATCCCTTCAGTGGTACCGGCTTTGCCCAGCGTATTTCCTTACATGGGTTCCCATCCTGACTGGCTCCACGTTATATCCTCTTTGAACACAACAAAAACGGCTTCAAGGTCTTACCGGCTGAGATACGTCTGATACCTGAAATGCAATGAAGAGAGTCGTGATGTGAGGTATCATATAGGGCGAATGTATTATAGCAAGGCAGGCGTATCTCAGTGCGAGCTCATGTCTTGCATGAGGAATACTCATGCAAGATTGCTTACTAGTTTTGGAGGCACTGAGACAAGAAAGCTCTCAACGTGGACATCGTGATGGCCAGAGCTGGGACACGTAGGGCTGGTTCAGAATTTGTATTAGGGTTCTGATTTAGGGTTACCAGTCTGCCTCCTGTCTCTGGACAATTTGAGCACCACCATTAAGACTCTCTACACATGCCTCATCTCTTGATCACTACCTACGCTAACGCTAATGGGGCAGGGCAGAATCTCCAGTTCTGATAGGAGTACACCATGGCGGACCAAGTTCTACATGATCTGAAGCCTTAACAGAAAATGAGGGTTGTTATTCACATTAGGTCTAGTTACTTACATTGCGCGGCCTGCGATTCTCAACTTTATCTAAGTTCGTGTTCGTCAAGTCAGTAACTTCTTCCACAATACATCGTAGATGGAAGCGAGTTCAAATAGGACGCTAAACATTGAGTACGATGCCATGGACTAAGATACTTCCCAGCCTGAAATCAATTGATTCAGATGCGGTGTTGGTTCGTTGGTTGGTTGGCTAGGTTGGTAGGTTGATTGGTTGGTATTTCTATCCAACGTCCGGCGCGGATGCCTAAAAAGGATATTGTGATGTTTGATACGGTAGCGTCTGAGTACGTACTGAGATAGGGACAGACCAACAGGCTCCTGTAGTCTCCGTCGACACTCTACGCCGAAACGAGCTGAAATGACACCGCCCCATAATTGTAAATGATGTGGCTTTTTTTTTTTTTCAAGAATACTTAAGGGGTGTAGCTGTCAACGGTTCTTCGTAAGCACGACGTCTCTCATCGTCATATACTACTGAAGAGCCTTTCAGATTCCGACAACTTCAGACCGATCAGACCGATCAGTTCGTTGCGTGATATGCAAACCCCCGAAGGAGGCGCAATACAGTAATTGTTGACTAGCTTTCCGCAAGCAAGCAAAATGCTAGGCATGTTGCGACGTATCTACGCGAACTTCGTCTCTCCGCCTGAAATAACCAAGGTCGAAGATCCGTTACGATTCGGGTTGCTGGGGGCTTCGGATATCGCGTACGTCCTCTTCACATCATCATCATCATAGGGTAACAACGAACACCTGTAAGCTGACACTGAAACGTCAAGGCCAATGTCGTTGATCCTGCCAGCAAAAACACATTCCGAAGTCATCATTGCTTGCGTCGCGGCGCGAGATCGCGCCAGAGCCGAGGAATACGCCAGGAAGCATGGCATCGAGGGTGTTCACGATACTTATCAGGGTTCAAGCTCAAAATCCTCATCAAACCGATCCGCCCAGAACTGACACTGCAGTCCGGACATAGACTTCATAAACGACCCATCCATAGACTGCATCTACATCCCTCTTTCCAACTCGCACCACTACGAATGGGCAATCCGAGCCGTCAAAGCTGGTAAACACGTTCTCCTCGAGAAACCCAGCGCTTCGAATAGCGCCGAAGCACGAAGACTGTTCGAGCATCCGGCTGTCACAACGCCTAACGCTCCTGTTTTGTTGGAGGCGTTTCATTATACCTTTCACCCTGCGTGGCAAACTTTCATGCATCTGATCCACCATGACCCGTTAGCCGGACCTGTGAAGAGCGCTACTAGTTACTTTCACACCCCGAGGGGGTACTTCGGAAAGGATGATATCCGGTTCCGCTATGCGTTGTCGGGGGGTTGTACGATGGATCTAGCTACGTATTGCGTTTCACAAATTAGGGGGATGTTGGGCGATTCGCACCCCGTTGTCGAAGATGTAACTTTTAGGACGATATCGAAATCCGACCACGGCGATGATCAACGGACCGAAGATTTTGAGCAGATTGATGAGGCCGTTGCGGCGACGTTAAGGTCCAGGTCTGGAGCTGTGGGGAGGTTGGGTGCTGACATGGCGTTGGCTGGAAGTTATCTGGGCGTGAGATGGCCAAGCATTGCATGGCCGAAGTGCGTTGCCGAACTTGAGGAGAAGGAGGTCGATGAAGAGACGGAAGAGCTAGGCGAGGGAGAGAAGCATTGTGTGCAACGGACGGTGACGCCGTATAACCACATTGCCCCTGTGGTGTATCACAGCATCGTCGTCGAAGATAGACACTCTATCAAGCGCGGCGGAACAGCGACGGTGAAGTCGTGGATCAAGAAGAACACGGTGAAGGCGTACGACTGGCCCGACAAACCTGATGGTCGTCTGGGCGACGCCTCATGGTCGACGTATCGATATCAGTTGGAGGAGTCTGTGAATCGTGTGCGAGGCAGAAAGGGTACGGGGGTGTGGGTCGAGCATCAGTCGAGTATAGATCAGATGGCTGTACTGGATGAGATGTATGAAAAGGGAGGGTTGAAGGTGAGGCCTTCAAGACAGACTGACTTCGAGGATTGATCTGGATCAAGGGCCTTTTTTTTTTTTTTTTTCTTTCTCTCTCGGCCGTGTACGCATTTCTATAGTCATCTAGTACCGTAATCACCAATAACCTGTACCGCCCTTCGGGCATAAAAGTGTCTGGGAGGCTAAATACCACCATACTACGTGCTATGTACACCGCATCTGCTGTTGATTATACCTTCCTATTCGAGCCTGTCTGTTTCTCCGCATTTCTCCACGGCATTCTGTTGGTCACCCCACGGCATTAGGCCCAACTCCGAGTATATCTCGGACATGCTCCGGGCTGTATACAAGAACCAAATTGTAGTATCCGAGGTTTTCTGCGATCCCCCTGCAAATAAACTAGAGAATGAGAAATCTAGCGAGGAAAAGGCGGTCATTTTGACTTTGACTACTACGAAGCCACCCTGATTTGTCTCTTGATGCGCTGATCACTCCGGATTATGCTTGGACCGGGTAAATGTAGTTCGAGTGTCTGGTTTTTTTTGCCTTCTTTTGGGGGAAATCGTGGGGTTGGAAGGGGAGAGCGTTAATCCTTGCAAGGGCTTCCCTGACGTCGAGAGATCTGCCTATATAACAAGGGCCTTGGCACATCTCGTCTCACTTATCAGTGTCTCACAGGAGTATTTCCAAAGCCTTCCCTGTTGGCAAAAAACAAAATCATTACAATGGATCACCCACAGTATCTTGGCCTCAGAGGCCAACCCCTCGTATACGCCGTCACCCTCTGCTGCTCGATAGGGTTCTTTCTTTTTGGCTACGATCTCGGTTACATGGGCGGACTTACCACATCTCCCGAATTTTTGGATTTGTTCGGCAATCCCAATGCATCCCTGCTCGCCTTTATGGTCTCGTCGTATGATGTTGGATGCATGTTCGGCGCGCTCTACCAGTTCCTGGTCGGTGACCGCTGGGGAGGCCGTAAGCCTAACAACTTTGCCGGTGCAGTCATTGTGTCTATCGGTGCGACTCTACAAGCGAGCTCCTTTGGTATGCCGCAGTTCTTGGTGGGACGGCTTGTAGCCGGCTTTGGGTTGGGCATCATGACCACCGTCATTCCGATCTGGTTATCAGAATGTACCACACCCAAGTCGCGAGGTCGCATGATGGCTATGCAGCTGTCGAACCTGATCATGGGGTTGATCATAGCGAATTGGTTGGATTATGGTATGTCTTTTCATGCAGGGTCGGTCCAGTGGCGCGTGCCGTGTGCTTTCCAATGTGTGTTTTGCCTGGTCCTGTTTGTCTTCATACCGTTCCTTCCAGAGTCGCCGCGTTGGCTTGCTGCAGCTGGTCAAATGAACCGCGCTAAGCATGCCTTGGCTGCCCTTCGCGGTCAGCACCTGGAAGCCGACGAAGTCGTGGAAGAACTCGGTCAGATTCAATATGCGATTGCTATTGAGGCCGAAGAAGTCGGCTCATGGAGTGATGCATTCAGGGATGGCGGTGTCAGCGGTTTCACTCGAGTGGCTATTGGTTTCTCGGCAAACTTCTTTCAACAATTGTCCGGCGTAAATGTCATGTCTTCGCTTGGCCCTTATGTGTTTGAGAATTCGATCGGCATGAGTCGGTATAATGCCATGCTTGTCTCTGGTGGACTGCAGGTATTTTACTTCCTGAGCAGTATCATCCCATGGTTCGCTATCGACCGCGTCGGAAGACGCAAGCTGTTCATGCTCGGCAGCTTCGGCATGGGCGTGTGTATGTTGCTTTCCTCTATATTCATTGGCATTGATACGAAAGGACTGGGCTACGCCGCCGCGGTCGTGTTGTATCTGTTTCAAACCTTCTTTACGCTAGGCTGGCAGTCCAACATGTGGATTTATCCTAGTGAGCTGCTGCCGTTGAAGCTGCGTCTGCGCGGAGGTGCGATTGCCGTCATCTCGCAATGGCTGTTCACTTTTCTGGTGGTCGAGATCACACCGCCTATGATCACCAACATCGGATACAAGAGTTACATTGTCTTTGCGGTCATCAACCTCGTCACGATTCCGTTAGTATACTTTTGCTTCCCGGAAACCAGCAAGTTGCCGTTGGAAGCTGTCGATTTGCTGTTTGCCGACCGCGACGGGCAGAGACCGACTTTATGGAGGGTAGTCAAAGACTCGAAAGACCCGGTGTTCATGGAGAATATCAAAAAGGAACTGGCCGAAAGGGCCGAAGCAAGAGCAATGAACGAGGAAATCGTGGATTCGGCAAAGCAGGAAAGGGCGGTTGAGCTAGAGAACGCGCATGTCTGATCGTTCGAAAGTAACCCCAAGTGGACCGGCAGTGAGGGTCAACGGTCTATCGTAGTAGATATTGAGGATATTGTGACTTCAGCTCTGTAACATTGAAGCTTCTGGATTTGACTGTTGGGTAGTGGTCACGAAGCAAAGTCGAGCTGTAAGTTGAGCTAGTCCGGCCGCAGTTGCACAAGCATGTTAGAATACAACAGGTTACCCTGCAAATACACCATGATTTGTCATCACCCAATCCCAAGCAGTAGATTGGGCCCACACGAGCTACATCCGCGGTACGGGTGTGTAATGGATCAGTAATTTACTGTTTTGGGTGTGGCAGGTAAGTACTGTTTAACCAAATGGCACCTGCGACCATGGATCTACTCATGTGAGATTTATTTGGCGACGCTCTTTTCTTCCAAGACAAAGAAGGAAGAAAGAGTTTGAAGAAGAACATATCGTCAAGATAGTATCCAGAAATAGCTTCTTGATACTCTTCATTGCGACAAAGCAGCACAATCTCACTTCGACTCGAGCAAGGCGCAACACGCTATGCCGACAACCAACACTTCAGCCCAACAAGCAACAGCGCCCACTCCTGCCAATGCCAACAGCAACGGTAACGCGCCGCAAACATTCGACAAAGTCCCCGACGTCGATCCAAAGACCGGCCTTCACGAGAAAAGCAACCCGGGGGCTCTCAACAATCAGCCCGAGTCCGACATTACAGTCTCGCATGGAATCCTGAGACAATCCTCAACCTCAGACACGAAACAACCGCTCGAGGTCGGAACACAAAAATGCAACCTTCCATCAGAAAGGGTATTTTCTATACAGTTAGGATCGGAGCTATTCCGGTTGTCGGGAGCTTCAATAGCCTCTGACGGTCAGTTTTGAAATCCAGGTGCGAATTCAGACAATTGGACTGAGAAGCCTAGAGCACCGTCGTATTTTTCCTCTTTCTTTGAAGAGCAGCTCCAACAAACAGATCAGAATGCGACCATGCGCACGCTCTATATTGACCGGGATCCGGTGATTTTTCGCGAGATTTGTAGACATTTGCAAGGTTGATGTCATCTTATTTCCTTTTTTTTTCCCCTTGGAGCTTACTGATGCTTACCAGGATACCACGTTCAGCCACGGTCTGGCGAGGAATTTGTGAGATTGTACATGGATGCGCAATTCTACAGCTGTATGCCCTCAAGTCAGCCCGGGCAACGGATTGCACAGACTAACTCGTGATAGTACCCCGACTTATCGGCCAGCTTTTCGAGTCCGACGCCTTTTTCCGAATCGGCGAACGAGATTTCCAAGTACCAAAAGACATCTTTTCGGCACCAGGAGACTCTCCGAATTTCTTCACGCTGGGGTTCAATATTCATTTTTCGGCGCCTCCTATGATGCTACCGGGGCTAGAGAAAACGGGTTTATTACGCCCTCCTTCAGTTACTCCACCCAGTATGCCAAATCGATCGGCGGAAGTCTTTGCGCAGTTACTACACATCCTGAGAGGCTATCCCGTGCACATCAAGAGCGAAAACCATCGGGCTGAACTGCTTCGCGATTGCCGATATCTGCATTTGCGCGGCGTGGAGCAGAAACTCATTCCACATGAGATCACTTACAACCCGGAACGAGACTGCAGCGAGATTGTGATTCGGCTAGAGGATATCCGTCAATCGGGCGTTCAGTTCGTGGCCGATGGATCGCTTGTTGATGGACCGACCTCCTGCGGCTGGGTATATTATGCGCGACCATACGTGGACGAGAAGCCATGTGAATTAATAGTCGAAATCGGCGGACAAGGCACGGTCGTCGATCTGGAATCAATGCGCGCCGAATTCCGCGGCCTCACCAAAGCGCGAGTGAGCAGTCTTGTGCAAGTGATTGCCAACAAACTCAATCTCCCCAACAAAGCACCCCTGGGGCTGATGATGATGATGGCCGGTGGGGGCTCAAGTAATACAACCGCTAGTCCAGGCCATTCTCCTCTGAGTGAAGATCGACCAAAAGTTCTACTCGGACCAGACGCTGATATCGTCGTTGACGGCGAATCCTACTGCGTCAAATCGGGTGACTCTACAAACTTCATTCTGGAGAAGTACCACAGCGCCTCAAGTCTGTCTACCGAGACTTATACCGGACCGCCCGCGAAACGGAAACGAGAGGAAGAAACTGGACATAACGGTGGTCCACCGCAAGGACGATGGATGGTGCATAACGGGCAATGGCGGCTACGGGTCCAGCCATTTGGAATCAACAATCAGCTGGAAATACTATTTACGGCTGTGAAGCTGGAAGTATCGACGAGTCAGAGAGCGCGGAATCGCAAACGAGAGTTCTTAAGGTAGTTGTTTTCATGCCAATAGATAAATAATATCAAATGCCAACACGATCGATCGTTCCTTTATCAGATCGTCAGATTAAATGTTGGACCTCGGCAAGATCCCAGAGTGGCTAAGTCGATCCGATCCACCCACACGAGTGTGGTATGACTATGACGAACGCGGAGATACGTGCGTACTTGCTGCACGTGAAATATGGCTACTTGTTGGGATCGACTGGCTTGGTTATTAAGTGGGCTCGTCCAGATTCACTAATGATAAGAAAAGACATATAAGAAAGCCGTCGTCATCGCCGATTCCTATGTACGTACTACTGCAAACACTACTAGTCACTTGTACCCCAGCAATCATACGAACCGAAACGAGACTAGACAATGGCCTCCTCCGATATCAAAGTCACTCTCTACTGGTACTGCCCCAAAACAAGCGTATTCATACCTACCAATTGACGCATAGACTGACCCAATACACAGGCTCGAGCAGTCCCGCGCCCACTCAATCCTCTGGATCCTCGAAGCCCTCTCTGTGCCTTATGCACTCAAAACCTTCAAACGCGGCAGTGACAAGCTGGCACCCGCCGAACTCAAAGCCGTTCATCCTCTAGGCAAATCGCCAATCATCACAGTTGAACGGCCCGAGTACACGCAACCCTTGGTCTTGGCCGAGTCCGCGGCGATTGTGGAGTACTTACTCAATCACTTCGGAGGCGAGGAAAAGGGTCTTGTCCCCAAGAAGTATGCGTCGGAGGAAGATGCGGCCAAGAACTTGGAGACGGAGGAGTGGTTGAGGTTTAGGTTTTTTATGCATTACGTGGAGGGGAGTTTGATGCCGCAGATGGTCATGGCGTTGATTGTGGATAGTACGCTTTTCCATACCTTTGATTATCTCTCCCCGATGGACTTTCGTTAGCTGACTGGTTACGGTGGGCAGGCGTGCGCAACGCTCCACTCCCCTTCTTCCTCAAACCCATCCCGCGCATGGTCGCCGACAAGATCCAGACGAGCTGGCTGGACAAGCAATTCGCTGTCCATTTCCCGTTCCTGGAAGGTCAACTCAAGTCTGCGCCCGGCACGACAGAAGGACAACGCGGAGGGCTTTGTGGCAGCAAATTCAACGCGGCGGATATGCTGATGAGTTTTCCCGTTATTGCGGCGACGGGTAGAGGGCTGATTACACAGGAGACTTATCCTGAGATTGTGGCTTTTGCCGAGAGGTTGAAGAAGGATGACGGGTATCAGAGGGCGGTGAGGAAGATTGAGGAGGTGGATGGGAAATTTGTCGCTTCGTTGTAATCATCTCGTTTTCAAAGGTCTATAGTGTATACCATGAGTAAATCATTAATGTCGCAATGAAATGAAGCTGTATTGAAAGGAAAGAGCTTGCACTATACTTAATCCAGGCTAGCACCGCGGTCTTGGCATAACCTCACCCCATCCGCCTTCAACATCCGCACGCAACCTTGCCATCACTGCGAACATATTCAATTCAGTCGCCCATTGAGACTTTACACAATGGCTGGCCCAAGCAAATGTACGTTATCCGCCGAGGATTCCACCTCATATACACCACTCTTCCAAGTTCAAGAAAGCCCGCTAACCCTTCGGTGACTACAGCTCTCGTCCTCGACCCTGCTCTGCAGAAGTACTACGGTAATAACCCCCGATGCAGTCGCTATACATCCGCATGGACGGAGTCTTAGTGCCGATAGAAGTGTTATTGGAAATAGATGAGTGAAAACTGATCTCGGATATCCAGAACTCAACGCAAACCGCTACAAATACTTCAAATGGACGCCGCGAAACGCATGGTTGACTCTCCTCTACGTCGGCATTGTTCCTAGCATCATCGGCTATGTTGCTTATAGCACTGATGTGAGTGCCTCGTCGTTCCGGAATTGGGGTCCAGTAACCTTTGTGGTGTGTAATGCGAAGCTGACGTCGTGGGACTATAGGGAAAATACGACCTGCGCGGAAAGAGACGGGGCGATACCATTGCCGAATTCTAGGACGAGATGCTTGGCTATGATGGAGCTGTGTGATTTGTTCGCTTCATTATCACTACGCCAGTTGATTCGGCTTGAGATTATGGTAGATTCAGAATGATATACCAGCAAGCGCCGATGCAAAAATCGTGAGGAATATCAGCTCGTCGCTCGCATGCTCAATCGTATTGGCTGTCTTTCTTTGTTTGGAATCGTCGCGCCTGAGATATTCATTCTAGACGTGCGAAGTTCGTGACGCTTCGCAGATTGTACATGTATATACTATGAAAGAAATTCGAGTTTACAAAGCTGTGTGCTCTGTGTGATCTGCTCTGGACAAATTATGACCTGTCAGTCTACTACAAAAATACGAGATGTCCGTGGACTTTTGTCATTGATTGGTAGTACATGTGAATACGCCGGCATAGTGGAATCATGGCGTACATGATGTGGATGTGGCACGATCGAATCACTCTTGCCCTGTATTCAATTTCGACTTCTTCGGCTCCAAGCCATTCATTCGGTCACAAACGTTAAGCCGCGAGACGTACCTAACCTGTGATAGAGACCACATTGGTGAAAAGAGTAATGAGTGCCTTGGGGTCTCAGTGCACTGCTGACCGTTTTATCCACTACAGCCATTGCAGTGGCATCGACTATATGACCCAGAGAAGAACTAGACATGTTTATGTCGTCATCGCATCACAGAACAGGCGGGTCGATAGCGCACTTCGCCGTCCATCGCGTTGAATAAAGCACTTTTGTACGCAGGCGAAGTTCCATCTTGTTGCCCTTGGTTGATTGAAGGCTAACATCACCTAATACGGACCTCTGCGCCTCCCCCATCCACCACCGCGTTCTTCAGGTAACCGTTCACCTCTCTTCCAATCTCCACTCGGCAGCCCATTACCTGGAGGACCCCGTCCCATGCCACCACCACTACCTCCAGGGCCCCGTCTTCCTCCTCCACCTCCATTCTCACGCGGCGCTCGGAAGGCCCTCATTCCACCACCGAGGGGTCCTCCGATAGGTCCTCTTCCACCCTGAACCGGCGGCGCAACGCTCCCGTCATCGAGCGGCGGCAAAATCGCAACATCCACGTAGTCGCCAATCACGAATCGGGCGTCGGCTAACGTCTTATCTGCATCGTCTTGACCAGACGCGCCTTTATCCATGTATCGTGATGGTCGCGCGCCATTCGCTCGTTGCTCGTCGTGTCCGGTTTTCTCTGGTGACCGTCCGATGACAACGCTGCCAATATCCTTTGAGAGATATCTTCCTCGTCCCTCAGTCGCTGCGCCGCGGGTATCGGGGTAAATGAGTCTGAAACAAAGCCTGGTCCCGGCTTGAGGATCCGGTAGCTGTGATGGTAATGCGCCGGCTAGCAGACTGGACAGTTCGCGTAATGAGCATGATTGCCAAGTGTAGATCTCTAAATGTGGTGGAAGCTCCCTTGTGCTGTTGGGACCCGTGGGTGTAGGAATAGGGAAGTCTGTCAGGGCGTGGTAGGCGTTTTGGCGAAAGAATAGTTTGAGGTGGAAGGGGACGGTGCTTTCGCGGTCGATGGCCATTTTTGCGTTTGGTCCACGCGTGGCGGTAGGGTAGATAGAAGTCAATCGATTTCAGCGACCGTACAGTATGCGCGACAACTGATTGCTACTAGGACTTGTTGTGTCTGGTAGGATGTAGGCTTGTATGTTGTTGCTAGGTGAGGTGGAGCTAAGAAGAGAGCAGCGGAGGTGGAGATAAGATCTTTATTCCGCCCGCCGAAGCTTCTAGGCTCGCGACTTTTTAACCTCGATTCTACCGGCGAGACTAAGAAAGCTGACAACTGCAACTAGCTAGCAACGTCATACTATAAAGCAATCGCTAGCACACTTTTGCTCGATCGAACTTCGTATCTACTTTACCCACAAGCCGGCGGCGGCGTTTATCATCATGGACTTCGCATCATTAATGGCCAAAGAAATCTCCAAGGCCAAACCCAGCGACACCAAGGATAAAAAAGAAAGCACCAGCAATAGTAACAAATACCAGCGCCGAGCCGACGTCGAAGCAGCGCGCATTGCAGCCTACAACGCCGAGCAGGAAAAAATCCAACGAGAACGCGAGGAAAAAGCAGCGCTGAAGCGCAAACATGAAGAAGACGAACTCGAGCGGAAACGCGAACGCGAAGAAAAGAAGCGCAGATTAGCGGAAGAATCGCGCAAGAAGAGAGAAGCTGAAGAAGAGGCTGCAGAACGACATAGGAGAAAAAGGCTGGGTTTGCCGGAGCTGCCACCACGGGCGAGTGAAGAGGGAACACCGGTGCCGGAAGAGGAGGATATCGATGATGAAGAGTTGATCAAAAAGCTAAGAGAACTGAATGAGCCAGCGACATTGTTTGCGGAGACACACAAAGCTCGACTCAAGCGATACCGGAAACTGGTCCAACGGTCACTCACGCCACAGCTCTCCAAGGGTCCCATCCCGACTACTCTTGAATTAGTACCGGAGAAGGATATGAAGATACCCGCCAAAATACCCAAGGATATTGACGACGAATCCAGAAACTTTCTGTTCAGGCAACTCGCCTCGTATTTCACCATGCTGCTGGAAGAGTGGGCTATTGCGCTGGCAAAACGAGATACATCTGTCAAGGAAAGCTTTGCGGGTCGACAGGCGTTCAATGCCATGGTGCAAAGCAGGGATAATATGCGACCTCTATTCAAGAAATTCGAGACGGGGGACATCGACCATACGGTTCTGGAAGCCGTCGTTGAGATTGTGCATTGTGCACAGGAAAGGAGATACGTTGATGCAAATGATGGCTACTTGAGGCTGAGTATTGGAAAAGCGTATGTCTCCCTTTGATCACACGTCTCGTTGTTTCATTTCTATGTACTGATGAGTTCCAGGGCGTGGCCAATCGGTGTTACTATGGTTGGTATCCACGAGCGTTCAGCACGAGAGAAGTTACACGAAAGCGACAACAAGGCCCATATCATGTCGGATGAAGTTACGCGGAAATATTTACAAAGTATAAAGCGGTGCCTGAGCTTTGCGCAGGTACGATGGCCGCCGGATGATCAGTTGCAGTTGATGGGTTAGATATTATCTGCAAGGACAGCGATGAATAATGATATACCATACTTTCATACCTTTGACGTTATTCTGGCTTCCGCCTGGCAAATGCGGCGATGTAATGTGAGTCGCGCAACTATTGATCTAGGGAAGCCCTGACTCGGCCGCGACTGCGAAAAGTATGCCTAGCGCTCAGGCCAGATCCCTCAAACTTCTTCACGCGACCTAGTCCTATGTAGAGATAATATGCTGGCTGTTCAGTTTCTCTTGAGCATGGTGGATGAATCTTTGATTGTGAATGTCTGCCTTGTTTTCGTTCACGAGCCGGGCAACTATGATATAGATGCCGTGATTCCTAGTCCCGAAGCAGATTTCAAGGGCGATATTCAAGTTTTCGAGATGACTGGAGTCTGAAGAAGAAAGAGCAGGGGTGTCTGGATAATATCCTGCTCGTTCCAGGCATCTGCCTTGTTCTGTTAAAAGCTCTCTGAGCTACAAGACCAAGGATCTTATGCCCAGACATGAGGAAAGAAAATACCAGATCTGGTTGACCTAGCTGTATCCCAGATCATGAAGCTCATGACAATGACAAAACAGTGGTCCAATTGCCGTACATGGCAAGTCTGCTTGTAAGCATGATATGTAAGTAACTCGATAAACATCGGATAAAGACAGTTTTGATCGCTACATTTCTCGCTGAAAATCAATCTAGAGACGCGACAAACACGGTTCCGGCTCTCAACTGGGCTGGTATTCATTTTACGATTTGAGGATGCTCATGACAGCGCTTGAGCATGAAACACTCTGGATGCTGCTTGAATCTCTTTGAAAACCATAGCGTTACATTGACTTCGGCTTGAAATAAACTAAAATAATGGCCACTAACACACATCTTGCTGACGTTTTAGCTAGGGATAGACCAACAACGCCACACCAATAAATGCGAATCTAGCAGGCTTATAGCCGGAATTTTTACTTTATTTTCGGCTGTTCAGCGGCCATTTCAAGATATCTGAATGAATGAAACAATAACTATAAGTAGTACGTTCATCACGATGATCATAACTCCAGATCATCATCCACTGGAGAAACGGACGACACTTTCTCGCATGTATGATGATTGTTCTCACAAGAGCCCTGCTTTTGGGGCTGTGTGCTCCGCTACTGATTTCCGCATCAGCTTTGCGGTATGAGCGTCGTTCTGTTCAGCAGGGATGGTCGTTGCAATCGAGCAGCTGTCCCAGCGGAACTGATTCTTGCGGTGGAGGAGCGTGCTGTCCGTCCAGCCTTTACTGCTTTGCAGCTCAGAATGATGAGGTAGCTTCGTGCTGTGCTTCTGGTAAGAAGCCATTCTGTCAGTCATATAGGACGCGGGAACGAAACGTTAACATCTCAATGTAAACAGACTCGGTCTGCGTGGGTGCCGTTGAAGGAGGCTCAAAGTGTGCGGACTCGAGTTGGTCACTATGGAAGGGTCTTCAGGGCAATGGCTTCTGTTGTCAAGTTGGAATGATCGGTGTGTATGAGAGCTCCGGCAACGTTGCTGGGACTTGTGTTGCGTCTGCATCAGTTGGAAGTTCGACTACCGCCATTTTGGTAAAATGCCACTTCTTATTTCGTTCCGTAGACAACTCACTGACGTGTGTAAAGATGTCGACTGGCACGGGAAATTCCGTTACTTCCACTACGACTACATCTTTGACCACCACGACCTCTCAGCCTACAACCACTTCGACAACGACTACCACCACCAAGTCTACGACCACTTCCGTTTCTAGCGAAACTCCCACTGGTCGTGCCGTCTTTGCTCATTATATGGTAGGTTTGGCGCGATGCAATTTCAGAGTGTAATAGTACTGAACAGTCTGAAAGGTCGGATCGATGACTGCCGCGGAAGCTGTGACAGATGTAACCGACGCCATCGCAGCCGGCTTTGACGGGTTTGCGTTAAACACCCACACAATCAGCTCGACAGACACCTGGAATACCGATGCTTTGAACTACCTCTTCACAGCTGCTGCCGGCACCGACTTCAAGCTCTTCATTTCGTTTGACATGAGTTGGGGCCTCGATGTGTCCCTCCTCGCAGCTTTCCTCGCCCCCTATGTTGCCCAAGATGCGTATTATTTTGTGGAAGGAAAGGCATTCGTTAGCACATATACCGGCGGCACTATTTCCAATTCAGAGTGGGATAGTGATTTTATTGTTCCTCTGGAGCAGACTTACGGTATCACCCCGTACTTCGTACCCAACTTTGGCGATTATTCTGGTTATCCCACTGGTGTGTTCAGTGCATACCCTATCCTCTCAGGGGTTTTCACTTGGGAATCGGCTTGGCCATCTGCAGGTACTACGTCTGCCAAGGTGAGTGATAGTGTGGACGCTCAAGCGTTGGCCGAGGCCCATGCAGCTGGAGCCGTGTACATGATGCGTGAGTGTTAATTTATTGGCATCCCCAACCACAGCTGAAGAACACATTTTAATTGCTCTTGAATGCTCCAGCTCTCTCATCATACCAATTTAAATATCTTGGCTCCGGTCAAGATTGGTACCGCATCGGCGAAGACAACCTACCGCAGCGTATGGAACAGATATTGGCCCTGCAGCCCGATTTCGTTGAGGTCATCACCTGGAATGACGCAGGTGAGAGCCACTACGTCGGCGATTTCTGGGCTGAGCAGATCGCTGGAACTGACATTGGAACGTACGCCGATGGCTTCGATCACAAGGGCTGGCTGCAAGTCATTACGCCATTCATTCAAGCCTACAAGGCTGGCGCCACGGAGATCTCTCAGATCTCTCCTCCGGACGGTGCACCGGTCGGTGCGCTCTGGTATCGTACGTTGCTGACCACTGCGAGCTGCTCGTCTACCATTTCCAACTATCAGTCTGCCCTCGATGCCGTGAACTTCGCCGTCATTCTGCCGTCTGCTGGCTATACGATCAATGTCTATAGTAACTCTCAACTGATCGGCAGTTATCCCGGCGTCGCTGGGTTGAACCATAACAGCGTTCCCGGTCTTCAGGTCGGTAGCGGCCAATATATACAAGTTCTCGATAGCGGCAATGACGTTGTGGCGACTGCGACTGGCACCAAGCCTGTAGCGGCAGAGAGTACGTCTAGCGTCTGCAATTGGAACTATGAGGTTGTCGGTTTGTCCTGAGTTTGTCTCTCTAATGAGTTCTCGGATAAATGTATGTCAACACATAGTTCACGGGAATGCTATTCACATAAAGACCGGTCTCCATCACACTAAACCAGGTCTAGTAGCATTGAAATGGAATTATCAACTTCTCAACTCAAGGCTTGTGCAACGCATGATCTGCCTTGAAACCTCAAATTCCAGACTATTACGTGTACTAAACAGATATCTGCAGAATCAAGAACCATCTATAGATGAAACACCCCGCAAAGTTGAGTGTAACATGCACCCAAAGTAGTAGGGCTTGATGACTTCTAAACGGTCTGATTGGACCCTAATGACCGCCACTGGCCGGGATATCAAACTAGCGGGTTAATATAAGACTAGTATAGAGACCAACGCCTTCTAGACGGAACGTTCCATCCTGCAGATCAACCCCAAATAACCTCGAAACACTCCGATTGCTTACCGGATACCATAGACAACATACTCTCGTCATGCCATCAGTGCCGTGTGATGCTTGCGCGCTCCGACGTGTCAAATGCGATGGCAACAATCCGTGCTGGATTTGCATCAAACATAACCAGCAATGCACATTTCTGAAAGTCCGCAGGCGTCGGGGGCCAAAAGGTCCTCGTAAGTCGACGAAAATAAAGCTGGAGCAGCTGCAAGCACAACTGGCCTCATCGTGGCCAAACAACCTCGATCAGAGACAGATCTCAGTAGGAACTTACTTCACATATCTCGATATTTACAAAGAGTCACTGTACACAACCTGGCCGATCGTGTCCATCGAATCCCTCAAAGTCCGACTGAATGACCGCCGGACCATTGACTATGAGTCCTACGCGCTGGCTGCGGCACTCAGTGCGGCGACAATCATGCAGTTGAAGCTACGGAGTGAGGCCATAACGTTAGCCGAAGGAACACCTGTCATAGAAGCAGAGGTCTTCGTCACGGACTGTCTACGTCATCGCAGCCAATACACTTACCAGATATCCATAACCATCAATTCACTGCTCACCTCTCTTTTCCTTCACATGTACTATGCCAACACGGGGCAGATGAATGCAGCGACCTTCGCCCTGCGTGAGACCATCACTTACGCTGATCTCCTGCGTCTCGGAGATCCGACTACTCTGGGCTCTGTATGCAGAGATGAAAGAGAGTTGCGTCTCCGAGTCTTCTGGGTGCTTTTCGTCACGGAGCGGTAAGCTGAAGCCCATTCCTGAGTTTAGGAAACGTAATTGATATCGTAGAACGTTTTGCATACAACATCGTCTTCCCATGACCATACAAAAGATCAACGAATATCCAACCTTCCTCGACGCCCACGATGTCAACCCACACTCCGTCGGTGGATTCTGCGAGCTCATTCGATTGTTCACCTACGTTGACACTGCATTAGTACAGTCCACGGCTCTCGAACAAGCACCGTCGAGACCATCATATAGCAAGGAGGAGCTCCAATGTATTTCCACTGACCTGGACACCCGTGCGCTTCATTTAAGTTCGCTCGGAGACTTGCAGATCGCTGATATTGAAACAACTCGTGCTTGGTTGAGGTCACTTTTGTGGCAGCATGCTGCTTCTCGATTCATGCTCGAGTCGGACGCCCAAAACGTACATTTCACTCCTGAATATCCGTTCCATCTTGCGAGGGATTTGCTATCGTTTCTATCAAAGGTCCAATCAGGATCAATTCGCGCACATGCTTATTCCATGGTAAGGTTGCTAAGAAGAGGATAATACCTTGGTTTTGACACGTTGTAGGAAGTAAAACTTTCCCAAGTTGCACACTCCCTTCTCGACACCATCGCCGTCGTCCCGTCTATCGCACAAATGCGTGGCCAACGATATGGACCAGAACATGCTGTCATCGCCCTTGAGCAACTGCTGGGTTTGACCGCGAACGAGAAATCGGAGCATCTATCACTTCTACACTCCCGCATGGCCGAGCTAGAGGTTTCGGGTCCCTCGCGACTATGTCTGACTCTGCCAGACCCCCCACGAGTGGAATTCGTGGTAGACAATGAATACGAGTCAGGGTCCATTCAAAACTCGGAGTTGGATGAAGAGGTTAATGCGTGGTTGTCAGATGTTCCGAGGCATGTTTAGCAACAATCAGCCTGATCTGTATATGTACCTAATTAGAGTAGTCTCGTGGCTAATCAAGATGTACCTTACTAAGATCTTGGACAGACCCATTTTACCTTCCTACGACGTTCTAGTTGTAGGTACCGGCTTCATACTCAATAGCCGTGTTAATCAGTCGGTACTGAATTGTTGGCTCTCGCGGAAATTCTCGCTCAAATATTTTCACTCTGCATCGAGCGCGACGAGAGTCCACCTCGTATAGAAGCTGGTGGTAGATTCTCCTGATTGGATGGGAAATTGACCTTGAGGGGACAGATACAGTCAGTCATGGATATATCAAATAATGAAGCACAGCCAGCCTTCAGCCAAGAATTCAACGTCTCTTTCTAATGCACGTCGAGATGTGGCACAGCGGCGGGGGATCTGCTTGTGATGTATCATACACCATCCCCACTATTCAGCTCATTTTTGGCGAGAATTGAACCGATTGCATCAGTACAATTTATAAGGACCTCTAGACTTTCGCCGCTGGTGCTTACGAGATTCGCCCTTTTAAGTTGACTCACACTTTCGCCATGCACCGCTACTCCTTCTCCAGAGCACCAGTCGCGCATCCAGAAGCGACAGTTGGTGGCGCTGGCAAGCCTTATCGTTTTACTATTCTGACCGACGGCCTTTTGCGATACGAGTGGGCGGATGATGGTTGCTTCGAAGATCGAGCTTCTGTGTTGGCGATTAATCGCCGGCTTCCTATCCCTGAATTCCGTGTGGTCGAGAACGACACAAGTTTACAGATCATCACGACGCGATTCCATTTGACCTACGACAAGGAGACTTTCTCGCCTAGCGGTCTGAGTGCTGCCATCAAGGGTTTCTATGGACCTCACAGTAGTACCTGGCGGTACGGCAACCAGCATCATACACTCGGCGGTACTGCGCGAACACTTGACGAAATCGACGGACGACTCGAGTTCGAGCCGGGTATTGTTGCTCGTCAAGGCTTTACAACTTTGGATGATTCAAAATCTATGCTATTTGATCGGGATGGGTGGCTAGCTGTTCGTCAATCGGGAGATTATCGTGTGGATGGCTATCTTTTTGCCTATGGACATGATTATCGGGGGGCTCTCCGCGCATACTATGCTTTGTCGGGACCTCAACCACTGCTCCCTCGTTGGGCACTGGGGAATTGGTGGAGCCGGTACTACGCCTACAATGCCGACGAATATCTGGAATTGATGGATCAATTCCGGGAGAAGGGCATACCACTTTCCGTTGCTGTTTTAGACATGGACTGGCATATAGTCGACGAGGAATGCGTGGCTAAATCGGGGGTTACTGGATGGACGGGATACACTTGGAATAAGAAGCTGTTCCCCAATCCGCCGAACTTTCTCTCAGAGCTACACCGCCGGGGCCTGAAAACATCACTAAACGATCATCCAGCGGATGGAGTCCAGGGTTATGAAGAGCTTTATGGAAAGATGGCTGCAGCATTGGGTCATGACAGCTCAATGGGAGATCCCATCTCGTTTGATATCACGAACCGCGCCTTTTGCGACGCCTACTTTGACATCTTACACCGGCACTTTGATGACCAGGGAAATGATCTCTGGTGGGTGGACTGGCAGCAAGGTCCCCATTCTCGAATTGCTGGGATAGATCCTCTCTGGGTGTTGAATCATTTCCATTACCTGGATAGTTCACGGAATGGGAATCGTCCCCTAACCTTCTCGCGATACGCAGGACCTGGCAGCCATCGATATCCAGTGGGATTCTCGGGGGATACAGTGATTACCTGGGACTCGCTGAACTTCCAGCCAGAATTCACGGCGACCGCATCCAATATTGGATTTGGATGGTGGAGTCATGATATCGGCGGTCATATGCACGGTGTGAGAGATGAGGAGCTGCTGGTTCGCTGGGTACAGTATGGTGTATTCTCGCCAATCTTGCGTCTACATTCTTCCAACAATCAATGGAATTTGAAGGAGCCGTGGATGTTAGAACTTGGCCACCAACGTATTATGACTGATTTCCTGCGTCTACGACACCGACTTATTCCTTACCTCTATGCTATGAATTTCAGAGCGGCCAAAGAAGGCCTGCCGCTCGTGCAGCCCATGTACTGGGAATACCCTGAGAGAGAAGAGGCATATCAGTTTACCAACCAGTTCTTGTTTGGCTCGGAATTGCTCGTTGCACCGATTACTGCGCCGCAGGATGTAAAGGCACGTAGATCCCAGGTACGGGTTTGGATTCCACCAGGTCGCCATGTCGATATCTTCACAGGTACAGCGTATGATGGAGACCGGGAAATGTGGCTCAATCGGTCCCTGGCATCATACCCGGTGTTTGCGCGCGAAGGTGCTATCATTCCGCTGGACGGAGCATTGGAGCCTACCAACGGCGGCAATGATCCGAGCGAAGTTGAGATCCTTATTGTCGTCGGGGCAGATGGCGATTTCGACCTTGTGGAGGACGATGGTCAAGGTAATCAACTCGAGCAGATAACTTTCCGCCAAACGCCAATTTCATTCCGTCAGGAGACTGGGGAGATCCGCATTGGACCTGTTCCAACGGCGTCTCGCGAATGGAGCGTTCGTTTAGTAGGTTGTTCATCTATATCAGGGCAACTCAACGTCTTGGTCAATGATGTAGAAAGAGACTGCCAGGCAGTGAAAGTCGAGAATGGACTTTTGATCAAATTGGGCTCATCAGAAGCCGAGAATACTATCGTGGTCAAACTTGGATCACGGCCACAGCTTGACGTCCATTTGCCGACCGATCCTATCATCAGGTTCCTCCGCGATGCACAGATAGAATTGGACTTGAAGGAGGATATATGGAATGTTGTAACCAAGAATGTCCCCGTAACAGTTCGTGTTGGACAACTGCATGCCCTTGACCTTAATCATGCTGTGCTGTCTCCCATTATGGAGAGTTTACTAGCAGACTCGCGTTCAGCTTGACTGTGATTTTCTCTCTGAATCAAGTCATTTCTTTCGGCTGATTGGTCACTATGTGCCCAGGCAGACTGTTTATTAATTAGTCGATATATAGCCCATGTTCGTGTCAAAGAATATTTCATAAAAACACTCCACAACCTTTTAGCAAGAAACAGTTGAAAGGATCATGATATGGTTACTTTACGGTCATCACGGAGATTTCCTTTTTCGTTAGACACACGTAATGTTACAAAGTACACCGTCCTAGTCAGAATTTTTCACTGTTATATAGAAGAGGCGAAGTATATGTTATATGATAGCCATCTACCAAATAGTGATCCCCTCTACCTTGAGAATTTTATTCATCTTATCACGTATGGCTCCACAGGAGAAAGGGCAAAGATCATTCCTAGGCAAGGAAAATCACCACGAACCAGGCAGTCTGCAACAGTAAGTATACCACTCGCAAGTTTCAGACCGCTGATGTTATTTTCCAAAACCAGCCTTGAGGTATCGTACTGCCAAAAATCGTCGGATCCGGACTCCTTTCCACGTAGCTATTGCATCGATTGGGCAGGAATCACGTTACCCAAATTGGACATTCCCAGTATGGTCTGATGTGTTGCCATAAAACGGTTAGTCCCCCTGTGTGGCATTGCATCTATGATGCTTTGGAGTCGTTTATCCCATTATGAGGAGGGCTGGGTGCTGGTGGAGGAGCATACACGTATCGTGATGGTTTCTGTCTCTTCCATTCGTCTTGACCTTCTTCTACTTTGTCATCGACATAAGCGGGGTGTGCGCGGGTCTTCGACCCTTCGCCCCTGTGCTTCGATTGGGCCGCCCTTTTAGGAACTCGGGCTGCTCTTTTGATCTTTGGTTTTTTTGTCTTCTCCAATCTGGCGCGTCTTCGTGGTACTTCAGCTTCAGAGAAGGAGCTATCGTCGTCATCGCTGTCACTCTCCTCGTCAATCTCGTTTGGATCACTATCACTACTGTGATCATGAGAGTTATCCGAATCTTCTGAGGCCGGTGGCCGGGGACCGTGGTTGCTCCTGCGCTTAGACGAGGGCTTCTGTTTCGAATTCGGTTTCGGGGACAGAGGCTTTTGTTGGTACTTCTCTCTGCCTTTCTTTTGTGGTCGATAACTCCAAAAGTCATTGGACTTTGGCGATGCTGGCTGTTCGTTCAGAGAATTGATGTTGACCGCAGTTCGGCTTGAGGATGATCCAGCCCTCGAATTATCTGCTGCCTGATCGGACACATCGAAATGAGCACTGCGACTGTGGTCAGATGCGCTGCTCCTTTGTCCCAGCGCCAATAGAAGGTCAGGGGGATGCCCGTAAGTATCTTCAAAATAGAGCCTTCTCAGAAAGTTCACCACCATCTCCTCAACCTCGCGTTGCATATTCGTATCTGTCCCTCGATACACAATCTCACTGCGGTCTGTCTCAATCTGAGATCGACTTGTAGAAACACCTCTACTGGCAAGCCTCGCCAGATCATTTCGGGAAACGTAGTCTTCTCCCCATAGCCGCTCTACTAAGCCGATGAGTTTCTGGAGCATTTGTTCCGTCCCATGATGTTGTCTTGAATCTTGTTGTCGATCAGATGGCACACTTGTCTGCGTGTTTGACGAATGACCAAAGTCTCGTAGTCGATTCTCAAAAGACATCCTTCTACTTTCTTGTAGCATCTCCCTTTCCCTTGTTTCTTTCTTTTGCTTTTCTTGATACATCATCGCTTGCATCTCGGTCAGTTGTTGCGTGAGATGCGCGATACATCCTTTCATTTCGTCTGCTTCTTTCCTGTCAATCTTTCTTTGCTTTACTCGCGCCCTCTCTTCTCGATTGGTATGCCTCGCTCTTGTCTTTTCTTTTTCTAACTGCCTTTCCTTGTCTTTTCTCCCCACCCTGTGGGGAGCATCCATGGTATCCATTTGAAATGCCTCCAGATCTCTCCTTATCCTCTCAGCCTCACCGATATTAGGCATCGATGATCCATATCCCAAGTCTCGTGGAGAATCACGAATGCTGTCCCGATTGCGCATATGACCACTGTCCTCAGATCTGTGTATATTTCCCGTGCGATGGTGGTGGTGCTGATGATCAGCAACATAGTAAGCACCGGCCGGATATGAAGGGTTTTCGCCGTGGAGATGAGTGTGATATAATGTAGGCGGATTCGTATTCAGAGAATACTGGGGACTCGTGAAATAAGGGTTAGGCGTCTGATACGCATGGTATGGAAGCCCCGCGTTAGCAGCGACGGAAGAAGTATGGGCGGAATGGTAGGGCGCCGTGGCATTATAGTACGGACGAAGGTGTCCGCCACGAGGCTCCATGTAGGAGAAAGTTTGGCCGTCATGAGGAGGCTGTTGACTGAAAACAGACGCAGGAGGGTAAACGACGGAGGCCGGAGTGTGAGTGGAATGAGTATGGTTTTGCCAGTGATCTCGACGAGATGGACGATTGCCAACACTTCCTGAGGATCGTTCATGATCATGGTCATAAAGATCATAAAATCGAGCTGAATCGGTCAGTTGACTTGTTGTAACCCCTTCTGAGTCGTAATTTCTGTTTTGCTCATCTGTGGTCTGCGCGACAGATCTCCGCAAACGTTCCTGCGCTGGTAGCGCTGGCGGCCTTGATACTCCAGACATGGCAGCTCACCTAGGTCAATGTGGGTTTTCTCTCTTGCAATTCAGCTTCCGGGTCAAATTTCAAGACGCACGATCGTTTACTTCGATATACCGATGATGAGCTGCGAGCCTGATCCGAATGAACACACTCGCAAGGCTGAGGCTGAACGCCAGGGTCAAGTGAAAGCCGAACTCCGCATCCAGAGGCTTTAAAAACCCATCAATATGCATTTGATTAGCCGCTGCGTCATCTTAAACCAAGAGATCTTTGGGCGTTGTCTTGTCACGTCAAGTGCATCTCTTCAATAATGACAAAGTCGTCGGCCTTGTTGAAATATGGCAAGTCAGGGTTGTTTGCAGGTCCCATATTCAGACAGTAAAGCTCTAGACCATAGGAATAGACAATTCAAGAATGATTCTGTACATTCCTACTAGATATGCATGGTAAATAGAGCAGCTGCATCCTTCGCTTTGGTGCATAACGTAGCCGGACTCTCTCTCACTGCGCAGATGCATATATCGACATCGCGCGTCGAATCCGGCCGGAATTGACTGTAGCTTTTGCACTTTCTCTTTTCCATCGACGCAAGTTGATCAAATCTTCTTCTACCATTTGAGACCTTTACGATGCCTGCAAGCGGCACCAAAATGTGATTGAGCCACCATTACCACCGTCACGACGTTTCGAACGGCAAGATCAACAAAGCTCAAGCAATAATAAAGCCTAATAACATCAAAACAATCGAGGAGGACCCACGGGGTGTCAGAAATCGGATTCGCAGGTATGGAGAGTCCGCTCGGGAGTGACAAACCTGATGCTCTCACAAGCACTAAACAACCCCAAAGATGCGCTCAGCTTTTCCCTCTATAAGGACCTCGCTCGGTGTCTCAGAGATTCGAAATCCTGCAAAGCGGACGTATGCAGGCATCGAATTGCAAAAGCCGAGACGTGATTGTATACAAGAGCCGATGTGTGGTTTCAACATTGCAATATATGTACAGCACTGCAATATATGTATGGAACTATAGCAGAAGAGGCTACTGAGATTTTATCCTGATTTGATTTGCCTTCCTGGGTAGTGCTTTCATTCTACCTACCAGACATTGTGAAGATCTGCTCCAACAGAGTTCACTCTTGCAAAGCCTGAGGTAGCAATAAGGAATGTTTTGGTATGCATAAACTCTCTATATCTATTGTAAATTGATGCCACCTGAATTTTCCAAGAAAGATGCAACCACTGACTGACTGACATCTCTTTGGATATTCACCGTCAAATGGCTTTTGTTTGCGCTGCCTCGAGATTTGAGGACTGACTTTTTCCCTCGCCCATTGCGATCCTGGGAAGGAATTGACTCCTCATCGGACTTTCCATTCGACTGTCTGTTCTTTTTGACTGCGTAAAGAGTGCGTTCAATAGCTTGACGCTAGACATCGTGGTGACTCACATACCTATATTGATGCCGTCGGTGTTCGTTAGAGTGTTGGACACAATCGACGACGCTACGTCCCCTCCAACTCCAATCTCAGCAGTCCATGGTGGCTTGTTGTTCTCCATGTCCTGTTTTGAAGGCGCATATCAGCAGCCTGGGCCCCAAGTAAAACGCATTAATCATAGACGACGCATACCTGGTTGATTCCATCCATGGTTCTCATATCAGTAGCGGGCCACTGCTCTAAAAACGCCTTCAAACATGCGGCAGCTGTCATTGCGGCGTAGGATTGCCATCGCTTATTTTTGTGACTATCCGAGTAATCACAGACACCTTTTATCAGGACACAAGGAACAATATCCCACACACCCGCGCCTTCCATTTCATATGCGATGACATTTTCACGTGCTGCAATCGTATCACGATCAATACTGGATTTCATCACCGTGTCTCCCGATGCAATCAAACCAAAATGGATGACCGGATTGTGGTTTACTCTGAAATCAGATTTCTTGCTATGCAAAAGGAGAGAAAGTAGTCTCTGCCGAGGTACCAACATCTTTTCGTCACAGCCTAACTCCTGACATGTTGAAGCCAAGGCACGGTGACAAATGCTGCCAACAGTGGATGAGCAGATCCTGCATTCTTTATCATCATGATGCTTATGATGGTAAGTCGCTTCAAAGAGTTTATCTTCCGCAGGCCCCGGATATGTGGCTTGCAAGCGCAGGCTGTTACCAAGAGATGAATTTACCATACCTACAAGCGACAGATGTTTGGCAGACCTGCTAGACAGATACTCTCGAAGCGCTTTGGTTCTCATTTTAGCAATGAAAGACCGGACCTCAACGTTAGGCCCTTTGAAGCCATGAATCATATCATCCCTGCGAATGAACTGATCTGGATATCGTTTGCCGAAGTCATATTGAACGATTCCTTCACTAATAACGACGTCCCCCAGCAATATCTCCTCGCCATCGGCTGTGTATGGCACCCCGCCACATACTCCTACCACCAAGGCGAGCTTCACTTGTGGAAAACTTGATCGTAGCCCACCTGCTACACCGGCAGCGGCTCCTTTACCCATGCCAGGCACGAAGGCCAGGATCACATTGTGAGTTCCTATTCTACCCGTGATGTATGCGTTGGTATCACCGGGAGCTTTGGTGTGTCTGCGATCTGTATCCCAGTACTCGTCGAACATCGCCGCTACTGCGTCGGCTTCTGCGGGTAATGTGCATATAATTGCTGTTTGAAAGTCATTCCTGGACCTAGGCGGACGACACATGTACATGTTTACACCTCAATCGGCCCCAGTAAGTTGTTGTTTCAGTCGATCGGCCGGTAGCATATAACGGCTTTCTGCGGGCAAACGAGACTGATAATCAGCGAATGAAAAGTAGCCTGTTCCTCAAGGGTGATCTTCTTATGTGGAAGAGACGTAAGAACAGACTAGTATCATCAAAGAATGAATATCTAGTCGTGACTACCTGCCATTTTAAGAATGGTGTGTCTGTGAAGAGGCCATGTCTTATTTTTAGTCTAAGGCTTGCGGTTGCGATACAGCGCAGGATGCGGTTCTTGGGCAGTAGAAGCAACCTAAAAATTCGGACAAGGACAATTGGGAATAAAGGAAAGTGTCCTACCATAAGCCAAGCATGATAACAAACGGGAGTGTTCGGATCATAGCATCTTCGAAGAGAGACAAGGTGGGCCAGAGACCAATGTCCTTCTAACACGTCAATCGTTCAATGCGTAGATAGGCAAAGTGCATGCATACTACAGGGTTCTCCTTGGAAGTTCTTCCCATGACCGATCATGAGTCGGTTATGAAATAAACCTTATTGGCTGCTCTCGAAGCTTAAGGATTTCCGAACTGCTATTACTCACTAAAACCCGATATACAGGGATCGTTTACCTATCTTCAACACCAAATGGTAAGTATCTAATATTATCTGTATGATTTATTTCAGCCGCATCATCATTGATGGCGAATTGAGTCTCGTATCTAAATAAATAACTGTATAAATCGAATGTCAAATGGTTGGAATTTCTGTATATTTGCAACTCAGCCCCCTCGGTTTGAAAAGCCCACGACATATACATATCACAAGCTTTTCTATCAGATTTCTACCTGCCTTCTTTCTAGAATGAATTCCCAGAATATCAAGACGCTAGCAGATTGTTCAAATCCACAACCGAAGGTTGACTCGTTCCCCGGATCTGGTCGGACGACCGGCGGAGGCAATGAGAATACCAATGACTCTACTTTGATACCTTCTCAGGTATAACTCCTCACGTTTTTTGGACTTGATGTGGACTTGGAGTTAATGAAATATACCAAAGGCCTATCAAAATACCCAACCAGACTCGGGTGTATCTATTGCAGGAAACGCCGTGCAATCAGTGGTAACTCACACAATGCATAACGCTGGTGGGATCAATTTCGGTACGTTCGTCTCGTTTCTTCGCTGTATCAGCCTTCTTTCTCGATACATGAACTTAACATTTCGATGTAGGTGGTGTGTTGCCTCAGCAGCCGTCCGATGCGTGTTCTTGATGGAAGCTTCTTAGAATGATTGGGTTCCACGGTCATGATCAAGCATGCAATCATTTTTGTGGCGGGCGAGGGTTTCTTCATTTTAATTTGAACTGCCAGACGTAATAAGAAATGTGTTATGACAAATGTCCATACTTTCGACAGGTACCACGTAGAATGTCGGCACTCTCCATACGAATTGTCATTCAATTAATCTTTCCAGTCAAGTCGTTGGCTCGATAATATTGACAATATCTCCGGGCTTTTCGCGCGTCTCGCCAGTTCCAATGCTGTCAATCCGTTCCCATTTGCTAAATGTATATTAGCACCCTTTGTGACCAGGCCAAACACCACTTCCATGTGGCGTTGGCCGATAGCTCGATGCAGTGGAGTGTATCCATCAGTATCAAGTGAGTCTATGTGAGCCTTGTGTCTTAATAGCAACAATGTAAGTTCAAGGTTTCCGGTGGACGCTGCAAAGTGAAGTGCCGTCTGCTTGTCGTCATCTTCCACATTTACCAAGTCCTCTGATCTCTCGATCAGGAGACAGGCCACGGCTTCATGCCTCTCCGTGACTGCACGATGTAATGCAGTGCGTCCATTGTTATCGACACAATGCAAGTCTGCCCCCTTCTCTAACAAAAACCACACTACAGATCGATGCCCGCCTGCAGAGGCTAAATGCAATGGTGTCTCGCCAAATTTGGTGGCTGCATTTACCTTTGCTCCGTTTTCCAAAAGCAGCCATATTGAGGATCTTTTATCAAGATTAATTGCCATATGTAGAGGAGTCAGGCCTGTTCTGTTCGACTTGTTCACATTAGCTTTGTTTCGGACTAGCATCCACGCTGTCGTTTCATGTCCGTACTCGATCGCCCAGTGCAACGCCGTTCGCCCTTCTTTATCGACAGCATCTAGGTTGACTCGTTTTTCTATCAGTTCATGTATTCGATCCTCCAATCCCTCTTGTGCTGCCCACCGAAGCATCGTCCAATTCACCCCATCGGGCTTCTCGACCGATGCCCCAAATTTGATCAATAGATTTATGATATGATGACGCCCCTCAAACTGTTGAGATATCTTTGCTGCTGCCAGATGAAGCGCAGACCATCCTTCTCTATCTTGTCCATCAACTTTCGCACCGCTCTCCAAGAGCTTTTTGACCATTGCTGTCTTACCGAACGCCGACGACCAAAGCAGAGGAGTCCAGCCTTGCGCATCCTTCAACTCAAGATTAGGTCTTGGTCCTACAGAAAGCAACGCTTCAACGATCTTGATATCATCATTCATGATAGCTTCGTGTAATGCGCATCTTCCTTTGATATTCCTTATGTTTAAGTCGGCATTTTGCTCAACGAGAAGCTTCACAAATTCTCCTTGGCCATAACACACAGCCCAGTGCAAGGCAGTTTCTCCACGTTCAGTTATTTCATTCACATCCGCGCCCTTGCTCAGTAAATATCTGGCCAGCTTTTTTAAGCCAAAGAAGATGGCGAGGTGCAGTCCAGTAACGTCAGCCTCGAACCGGAGACGGATCACATTCATCGCCTGCAGTGAACTCCTGACATTTGATCTTTTGGAGAGAAAATGGTAAGCAACAGCGTATAATTCCACGTCTACTCCACGTGCAAAATGATTCCCCCAGTAATTGGCTGCATAGCTCAGAAATGCGTATTTCTCCTGGCGACCCTGCATGTCTTCGTCTGTTTCAGGAACAGAGCCAAATTCGTCGAATGACAAGTACACCAGACAAACTTCTGCCATAATCGATTGGGCTCTCCTGAAGAGACTGGCTTCTTTGTCTCTCAAGTACTGCTCGACCGTGTAATGTGCCAACCTGACTACCTTCATGGATTGTTGAATCACCACAAGGCCAGCACAACTCGACGTTATGAGTTCCTCAGTCACAAATCTCTTCTCAGCCAATGATTTATCACTAACTTCAACGCTAAGGGCCTCTATGAGCTCCCGTGATTCCAATGGCCTCTCAGCAAAGACCAGCCATGTAAGGACTTTAGTTGCTAGGTTGCGTTTGAAATCGTCTTCTTGGTGGAGAATGCGTTCCATAGCCGATTGATAAACTCCGTCAGGAGTTTGGGGGAGTCCATTCAGGCCTGATTCAAAGTGTTCAAGTGTGTGTTTGGACTCTAAATAGTCCATATGTAGTTGGGCGAGGAGAAACCTAGACCCAGGGGAAATAATCCAGGTTAAGTTATTGTCAAATTCAAGCGTGGGAAAGGAATCGTACAGGAAATGCACGTACATTCCTTGACATTTCATAACGACTACATCGCAGACCTTCGTGAGGAAGTTTTTATTCTCCTCTAAGCCTCTGTGGACCACGCTGTGTAAGTTTCCACAGTCCTCAATTCGACTTTTGACATATCTCCTAATGTCATCATCTCTTGCAACGATCTCAAGCTTGACGTTTGCGTCTACCTTCTTTTCGATGCTGGGGTCGCTTCTAGACAGAAATAGCAGACGAACATGACGCGGAAGTCGCTTGAGCGCGTTGAGAAAGCTGTCCAACGTATTTGCGTTGAGATCACTTAGACATTCATCCAACGCGTCGATGACTATATAGACTCTTGAGAATGACCTGGCTTGCAACTCAAGCATATGTAGGTATTCGCTGGGAGTAGGCTTCGTCTTCGTTTCTAGCCACCTCTCATGTTGTTCTTTCATTGCCGGGCAGATACCATCCCCTCTCCGGACGAGTTGTGCTAATAAGCTCGACAGCAAATTTGCAAGGTCCTGTTTTTTTCGATCGCCGTGATCGAAATAAACATAGATACATGCCATCCTCTTATCATACTGCTTGGCGATAAAGTCGTCTAAATGATTGATAATGATTGAGCTATGGTTTTCCGAATCGCTGAGATCAGAGTTTCGCAGTTATAAAAGGGGCGGAAACTAGAACCTACGCAAGGATGGTTTTACCGGCTCCAACTGTAGTTGTTACTGACGAGGCATCTGGAGCAATGAAACCACAGAAGACTTACGAATACCATGACATAACAACTTGGGAGTTTTGCCATTCCTCCACCTGAGAAACTCTTGTGATTGTAGTACCCATCTGCCTGCGCCCGACCCCCTCGACGCTATTTCAGTATTCGCGGACTGCTTTTCCTCGAACCTTAGGACATTCAGTGAACGAATCCAGGCGCGGGTGGAGGAAGCTTCGTTGCCGGCTTCTTGATATGGTTAGGAGGTAGTTTTGTATATTGTGCATGAACGTCCAGGGCTGCGTACGAAAATTTGTCATATCTAACAGTACATCAAGGCGTCAGCTTCAAATTCTACACTACTAGAAGTAGTGCGAGAAACTTGTTATGTACTGGAGATATCTCACTGTAGGTCACTTCGCCATGAAAATTGGCATGAGAAGCATAGATTGAATGGTTGATGCCCACAGGATGGTGAGCCGCATTCGAACGTGTTGTCGACACTACATAGTCTTCTGTCAGCGTTTCTGCAAGGAGCATTTATATGATATGACGAGCTATTAAAACCAACATACTAAAATTGACATCATGCTCATTATTGAGTGTCCCTGCAACCACAGACTGATGGGCATCGTGCAGAGAAATTGCCACCGGCTGAGGGACATGGTCGCTGTTTGCTTTTGCCTGATGAACGGCTGACATCGTTATCGACTTTCTCTTGAGGGTTTAACACTGCTATGTCACTAGAATGTAAGATAAGTTGTTATACAAGGAGAGGAATGATTGCATACTTGAAGTCTGCCTGAGGTGAGCGCGGGGTATGTATCGACGAGGCTGTAACGACGAGGCTGCAGTTAGCTACATGTCCAAGCAGGATTACAATGTCATGTAGCTACCTATACTCGCGGGTCTCCCATAAATCACCTCTTTAGGTATGACTATCTTTATCTTGATAGCTACGTTCCCAAAATCTGCCCTAATCTGACCTGTTATCGTGTCTGATAGTGGTTTCAATAGATCAGACGCGCCTGGAATATATACAGTACATAATTTTCGCTCAATGTCCCAGATCCTTCTTCTTCCTGGGATCGTCCATCACGGTTTGGGCTAGCGTTGTAGATGTGAGATTCAGCGAAGAGTTCCCGGCTAACGCCACCCAAAAGCGCCAATGGCCAGACAGTTACGGACTACTGAAGCCAAACAAGAGCCAATCTAGCAGCAATTTACCCCATCAAATCGGCCGCTCGAAACAGGACAACGAGCGAAGCAAAACGCGGAGGCAGAGTGCGGAGGCAGAGTGCGGCTTGCTGATCTGGGATTCTTCTTCCCCAGGTTGCGTACGCAGTCGCGGGAAGAAATTGAGCGAGAAATTCGGCGAGATCTACCGTATACCAGCAAGAGCAGTAAAAGCTTCAAGAACTGTCTGGGTTGCACAGCATGCCTATTTAAGATGCTCGATACATCCCCGGACAGGACTTCCCTCCATAACGCATTCCTAATCATCGACATTCTCTTGCTTGATTCTTCTCTCAGTTATCGAATAACTTCGGGTGGCTGGTTGTGATCATGGCAAACAAAGCCGTTCACGTCGAGGAAACCAAAATGTCGTCCACACATGCACCGGATGCCTTGGGTATCGACGATGAAATGCTTTTGATGATGTCGGAGCGCATCCCCGACTTTACCGCAATAATGGCTGGCGCGAGACGGGCCTCCGATTTTGAGCATGGCCTTACTAACCGGGATGCCTTCCGGCTCTACCCCAAAGCCATCGCATTTTCCTTCATTCTCTCGCTCGCCATCATCATGGAAGGCTACGATACTTCACTTTTGGGCTCCTTCTATGCCTTTCCGGTTTTTGCCAAGCGGTTTGGTGTACTTGCTGGAAACGGTACCTATCAAGTCACTTCCCAGTGGCAGTCAGGCCTGCAAAACGGTACCCAGGTCGGTCAAATCATAGGGTTGATGTTTGCCGGTGTTATCGCAGACCGCTTCGGATACAAGAAGACAATGCTCGGCGCTCTTGTTTCTATGATTGGGTTAATCTTCATACTTTTCTTCGCTCAGAATATCGGGATGCTGTTTGCGGGCGAGGTACTCTGCGGCTTGCCCTGGGGCGCCTTCCAGACATTGACCACCACCTATGCGGCCGAAGTTAGTCCTAGTATTCTTCGACCTTATCTGACCACCTACGTAAATTTATGTTGGGTAACAGGTCAGTTCATCTCGACCGGCGTTCTCCGTGGTCTTCTTGGCCGCAGCGATCAATGGGCCTGGCGCATTCCCTACGCCGTGCAATGGATATGGCCTGTTCCTATCATCGTTGGTGTTCTCTTCGCCCCCGAGTCTCCCTGGTGGCTCGTTCGCCATGGTCGTCACGAAGACGCCATTCGCTCTCTCCGCGCATTGAGCTCTTCTCACCGCGACTCCATGGGCTACGATCTGGATGACACGGTCGCGATGATGGTAGTGACCGATACCCACGAAGAACTGACTCGGAAGGGCGTCTCATACTGGGATTGTCTTCACGGCGCAAATCTTCGCCGCACTGAGATTGTTTGCTGTGTCTGGATGATTCAGGTGTTCTGCGGTATTTGGTACGGTGGCAACGTTGTTTATTTCCTTCAGCAAGTCGGCTTCAGCTCTGATCAGTCGTTCGATTTTGGGCTCGGTACCAATGCCATTGGCTGGCTGGGCACCGTGTGCTCATGGTTCATCATGCAACGAGTCGGTCGACGCACGCTTTACGTCGCAGGCCTGGCTATCATGTTCACTATGCTTTGCATTGTCGGCTTCATGGGCATCCCCCACTCATCAGCAGGGATTAGCTATGCTTCTGCAGCCATGATGCTTATTTTTGTCTTTACTTACGATCTCACCGTTGGTCCCGTGGGTTACTGCCTGGTTTCGGAAATTCCTTCGACGCGTCTACGCATCAAGAGCGCCGTTCTTGCTCGGAACTCATACAATATTGCCAGCATCGTCGCCAATTTCCTCAATCCGCCTATTCTCAACCCTACCGCGTGGAACCTTAGGGGTAAGGGTGGTTTTATCTGGGCCGCCTTTTGTCTCTTGTCTTTCCTCTGGTCCTTTTTCCGCCTGCCCGAACCCAAGGGGCGCACGCCGGCAGAGCTTGATATTCTCTTTGAGCAGAAAGTTGGAGCTCGCAAATTCTCAAAAACGCACGTTGAGCCTTTCCGCTCCACAACATTTGCAATTACTACCGAGGACGCCGAGGGTAAGGAGTAGTGGCTGTAAACTGTCAGGGTATGCTTCCGAACAGACCTAGATTTGCCCAATCTCGAAGTAATCAAAGCGGATCACTCAGAATCGTTGGCAATAGCGAGTCCAATTCCATGAGTCTACGCTGGAATAATGTTACTGTTCTGACTCGATAAAGCATGGCAAGAACGACGAAGCGATCTCATGTTGCCAAAGGGCCAAGGGATTCATTTACAACTGTGTTCAAGTCATCGTAATCCTACGCCGAGCCCCGTAAACAGCTTTCTTGTAGCAAATATATGACGAATTGCAAATGAGAAGAGAATTGCAGATACTAAGTATTAGACATTATATCTATATATGGCATGTAAGCATACAACGTGCACAAAGTACAACAAATAGGAACGAATACTTGCAAACTCGTCTGATGTATCCAGGAAACTAAAATCTAGCCTGATTTAAGTAGTTCTGACTGGGGAAGTCGGATCATCATGAAAGTTATCCATTACTGCATTCTATTAATTCGACCAGAAGCAGTCTTTTGCTTTCGTCTTTCCGCGTCACCGTGGGCAATCCATTTGCATGCTTCAACCATCTGAAGGATATTGACGTATTGCTTGAAAAGCATGGCAATGCCAGTGACGCATAAGATGGCCCGGGAAATGGTAAAGTCCCCATGCTCGGTCCTATAATCCGATTAGTTTACTGTTCGTATCGGCTGTTTCATCTTCAGATTGACGTACCAAGTATTAAAAGTTGCGTGTGCAGGTTGACTTCGTGGTGGGAAGGAGACGAGGTAGAGAGTGATGAAAAAGAGCTCATTTAACAAACAAACGGCAAAAAGAACATTCTACCGATACATCAGCTTGATCTCATTGACACATAAACCCCTACATACCACATTGGAGTAATAGATCCTCATTGCCCATGGGCGATTATTGTCGATCTTTTTATGGCTTTGATTGGCCGTTCCCATCGCTAGGGTAGCATAAACATGCATGAAGTGACTCGCGAAATCCAGACTTATGAGGCACTGGAACAGTATACTCCAGTCCGGATAAGCAACCGCCAAGAAGACAAGAAGACAGGACGTAGTGCATCGGTCAATCGTCATATCGAGGACAGCTCCAAACTGGGTAGATTGGTCGAATTTTCGGGCTAGCGTGCCATCTATGGCGTCGAGGAGACAGGACACGCTGTAGAGTAATGAACAGGTGCGAGGGTGAATCGGCATGAAATAAAATGATGAGACAGCAAGAGCGATGCGCGCATATCCTTTAACGTTAGCATCATCGTTCATAAGTTGAATGAGATCAACTAACCGACTAAGTTCGGAATGAGGAGGAAGACGTTTCCTGGATTTTGGGTTGAGCGAACGTTGTATCGAAGATCTGTTGGGGCATCCATCATATTAATTAAGTTACTCGAATGTTCTGAAATGTGAATGATTCCAAAGATCAGGGCGATAGTGAGATCAGGCGTGAGAAACATCGACAACGGCTGAAGGTTTGCCGAGATATGTAGCTGCCTGTTTATAAGCAACCACACGCTAGAGAGGCGCTTTGTAGACGTCGAGCGGATCAAAGAGCTCATTCAAGCAACAGTCGATTAGTTCGAAGCCGAGCTTTTCTTTCGGGCATATACAGGTATCCTCCATTCAAGGCTTTCTTTCGTTGACCTTGATTACCGGCCCTCATCATCCCAGGGCGACTTCAGTTACAATTTGCCCGGATGAGGCTTTTCGCAGCTCGGCATAACAATGTACCATTCTTCATCACTCTTCTTGCTCGTGATATTGATGTATTCATATGCTCTGGATAGCACGCATAGAATCTCTCTACGGGAATTTACACTCAAGGAGGTTGGAGAAGAGGTTCGAGATCTGAAAACAGTATACTGACTTCATTCAAAAGGTTTATATATAAGACCAGTATGACACAAGCAATGTGATCTCTTCCAGGTGTTTCATTCAATACCTGAGAGTAACGATGGTAGGAAGTCAGAACCGCCCTCATGGTTCATTAGAAGCTACTTCCATATGAGTGGCAATGCCCTGGCCTTCGACCTTATCGAGATCGATCGCGGATACCTTGACTACACGATCTCCGAATTTGGCTGCAATCTCCTCGAGCGTCAAGCCAGCGGTCTGTAAACATTAGTGAATATCAATGGCAATAATGTAGAGATCTAGGCAAACCCACCTCAGGGCAGTAGAATGCGATGAATGTTGTAGAGACTAGATTGACAGAGACAAGTACAAAATAGTACTTCCATCCGATCGTAGCAAATGCTTGCGCTGCAGGGCTGTTGTAGGCGATGGTCATGGCGAAGAAAGACACGAATCCGATGGTGGCCCCCTGGCTCCGCAAGTGAGTTGGCCAGATCTCGACGATATATGTATAGCCCGGACACTCGATGAGAAGACCGAAGAGGAAGACAAAGATGAAATACATAGCCGTGGCTGCATTGAGGCCTGTCGTGTTCGTACTGTTGATATAGTATTTCTGAAGGACCGCTTCAGCGATTAGACACGCAGCGCAAACGTATCCGCCGATAACTAGGTAGCTGTTAGGGCTTGAAGTATTCCTGATATCTTGAGGCCAATGCTTACCAAGCTGCTTGACTCGTCCGAGTCGCTCAATCAGGAAGCCACTCAACCATGTCCCTGCGGCACATACGGTCACCCAGGCTACAGCAAGACCAAGCTGAAGCTCAGTGCCAAACCCTAAACCACCAAACAGGCGAGGCGCAAAATTCGCGATAACAACAATTCCCGTCGATTGTCCCATGACCCAGACCATTGCTCCACAGATAGTTCGTTTTCTGGTCGAGGGGTGGGATAGAATGCTCCAGTAGCTTTTTGATAGACTCTGATAAGAATCGGTCAGTTTGAACTCATTTGTGATTGGGTTGAGTCCCTAGGTACCAGGGGGGGAAATTACCTTTTCTTCTTCAATTTGAGCTTTGATCTCTGCGTACTCGGTTCGCGCGAGAATGGCATTCGGATCTTCCTTATTTTTATGCAATTTCTTAAGGGTTTTCCACGCCTCATCGGCCCTTCCATGATCCTTGAACATCGTCAGCCAGGCAATATTGACACTCGTGAAGGTAACTCACCATGAGCCATCGAGGACTCTCCGGCAAGTAGAACATTGTGATGGTCAGTCCCAGGGCTAGCGCGGTCAAGATAATAAACTGAAGTCGCCATTGGTAGGGATGGTCCACGTAATAAAATGCGAAAGCAAGAAGACTTGAGACGATATAGGCAGCAGTAATAGCCACTCCTTGAGTGCTGACCAATATGCCTCGCGTGTGAGCGGGCGACACCTCACTCATATAAACGGGAGTGTTTGAGATGATGATGCCAGCGCCGACACCGTTGATGGTACGGGCTACGAGGAACATTGCGATATGGACGCTACCAGCCTGAAGGGCGGCTCCAAGCACGACCAGGACAGCTGCGACTATGTTGCAAGGTCGTCGCCCATATTTTGAGGAGACTGGACTCTGAATGACTGCTCCGATGAATGCTCCTCCAAAGAATCTAAGTAAATCCGTTAGGCAAGTGTTCAAAAATGCACTAGGCTATACATACGCTCCAAGGATGCCACCGATCAGAGAGTTGGCATTGCTGCCGGAGAGAAAATAACTCAAAAAGGAAACCTGAGCAAGTGTACCGGAGATTGCGTTATTCGAATATCCAAAGTTGAAACTTGCTGTGCCCGCCGCGAGAATAACTATGATATTGTACCAACTGGTATGAGGCTTCAAAGGCACTTCTTCAACCTCAGTACCACCTTTCTCTTGGGTATCTGAGCCCTGAAACATGATTGAGACCTTGACAGAATGTCGATATGAGCAAAATTCTTTCTATCTACATGAGAACTTGGGTTTCTGTTCCACTCTGGCAGATTGTCATCCCAGGGGTGAAGCATGATTTGTGTGGCGAGCAATAGAGCCTTTATGCTAATCATCTATCCTGTTCAATTCAGTGCTCGGTACATTTCTTCCAGCTTCGCTAAATCTAGCCGAAGGACATACCCCGTGAAATCAATGTTCACCTCTCGTCAAGTAAGCCTTAGGGATCACTTCGGCCTAACTCTTGCATGTGGCGTCCGCTGAAACCTACGAAAGTTACTTGGTTCGTTGTTACCGAATCGGAAATGTCCAGAAACAATGGAAGAACGCTGACTCATAGAATTCCACCCATTATCGGAGTCTTTTGAGTCTTGTCCATTTATCAAAGGAACGCGGGGGTGGAGACTGGGGATTATGGGGATGGTCCCGACGAAGCTTGTTACTTCGCAAAGAGCCGACTCGATAGGAATTAATGGAAATTTCCTAGATTAGGACTGTTAGTGGACCACTCTGCATATATGGAATGTGCAGTCCTACTAACATCACAAGGCAGAGAGGCTAATGCTAGGAGGATACCTGCAAGTCCGCTAGGTATGGAGAGGCTTTGGGCACTGAAATGCGGAGGCAGAAATTCTAATTTACCTATACAATCTGCTGGAGGAGACTTTAAGAAGAGCTCTAAAGGTTGGAGACACTCTTCCAAGTTATATATCATGACCACCACAGTCCTCAAGACGTCTAAAGTAGGCGTTGTGGCGTCCGGACTGTCTTCGGGATTATCACCCTGCCACGCGCGGAGAGACGGTGTCCGCTTCGGACGAATGAAGCATTCACGACTATACTCTACTTATATATGTGGAAATCTATTGCAGTGGTCGTGCTCTTGACCCCGGAACATTGTCCGTATAGGCCAATTTTCCGGGGTAAAGAGCAGATTTGGGTCTGGAGAAGCGTCGTTGATATAGATTCTGCCATTCTAGTCTCGCGCCATGGAAACTTTGCAGTTCGCCCGGGGGATTCCTTGTTTGGACTCTGATTATATTCCACTGCCAAAATCTGGTGTCGGCTTTCTGGGTAGCTATATTCAAAGGACTTTTGATAAAGGCTGTCGAAAGAAACCTCGTTGACAATATAAACCTGTTCATCACTGAGTGATAGATATCTTAGCTCACCAGCTTTGATCTTTATAAATGACTTGGTCGAAGAACTGCATTGCACATTTGCGAGCATGTTCAAGGACGAATGAGCATAATATATAAGGATGAAACAGTTCGTGCTTATTCTAGGCCGTCAGCATCTGTAGGCTGCCGGGATTGAGTGATGCACAACCACCGACAAGACTGGGTTAAAGAGAGAAATGGACACTCAAGCAACTGACTTGGTTCTTCGGACGTTGATCTACTGGATGCCCCTTCGGCAATAAACCTTTACAATGGCACAAACAGAACAGAGCAACAACGATTATTACATGTGAAACAAGTCAATCTTGCGTTTCACGTACCTGCAACTCTGATATTCTCTTTAGCTGTCATGTGTCTTCTATCAGGGGTTCCCCATTGTCATGGCTTATACGTATCGAACAGTGACATGCCCCTATCTCCAACTCTACATGTATTGCATGATTCTTCGGACTCCGAGGAGTACATGGTTGAGTAGCTCAAATTATGGGGACGAAATCAAATGCCTTTTAAGAAGTGGTCTAGAGATTTCTTTTTGCTCGAGAAGAACTTGTCACTACCGACATGTTTGTTGTCTGATTTTTGGAACGCGGCGCAGACTGCTTTAGACGAGTCAGATAGCTGGCACGATGACCTCGGGACTATTGTTCGAGTAATGGGTCCAGGTCGGGATGGAGAATGATCATCCTGGTTCAGCATATAAGCAAACTAGAAATAAACAGATGGTTGTATGTGCATTTTCGGCAGTGTATGTGACTGATATATATCGAGGTATATAAGTAGTCTAAGATCAGCAGATAACAGTAGTCCGCCGATCAAAACAGCAAACTGCAAATAGTACTCCACCAGGAACTTTTCCGTGGCTGCCCGACCAGACTCTCTTGGCAGTCAGTATTCCGGAAACTCACAGTCGCTCTCGGTCCTGGCCGTCGCGCATGCCCGTCGACCCCGTTCAGGAGTGCATGGCGTCCTCCCGTGGGTGTTCCAGCGGGTTGTTTCGGCGTACAGGTTCCGCTGCTGCATCCTCCAGATGCTGAGATCAATGAATATGCGGCGTATACACACCCTCCGTAGGCGAATCGGATTAGAGAATCGCCCGTCAGGCTGCCAATGACGAATACGTCCGGCGCAACTTCGAGGTCTTCCATGACTTTGTCCCGGAGCGTTTTGGCCGACAGCATGCCGTCTTCTGACACGTTTGCGTCTTTCAAGACTTCGGCGCGGAGGGAAGGATCCAAGTAATCGAGCGCACCTCGTCGGCCGACTCCGTAGACTAATCCGCAAACCGGTCGAGTTAATTTCGTGCCGTCTGCCATGACGAATGTGATAATAGCATGGTCCTCTTTGAGCTGCACATCCTCGACCACGCAATTCGGTAGTCCTTCGTAGATGTCGTTCCAATTTCGACTTTCCAAAAACGAGGTTGACGCCAGGCGACGTGGTTTGGGTCTTCCCGCGCGCGACGACGACAGCGCTGCTCGTTTCATGAGTCGATATATGCCTGCATACTCCGGGTATGCCTGTTGATGACAGCTTTTCAAGGGCGACGGCCGGCCGTTCGGGTTCCAGAGGTATGTGTGTAGAATCGGCTGACCGGGCGGAGCTGATATGATCGCATCTGCAGCTGTGAAACCTGACCCTATTACCAACAGCGGATACCGACACGACGGGTCAGATTTGGGCAACCTGAGCAGAGGTACGAGTAGAGGTGGGGGCTGAATCAGGTGCGAGAATATTCCACTGGCTAGGACGAGGTATTTGCAGCGAATGCGATGTGACGGTATACAAAACCCGCCTGGTACGCGACGTATACCTTCTACCATGGTCTCGTCGCGAAAAGAGTCGACGATGCCGGCTTGCGCAGGATATGCGCGGAGATACTCTGCCAATTCTCGTCGACTCGGCCGCGTAAATGGCGCCAATTCTTTGCCGGTGGTTTTGTGATAGTGGTCTGCGAATGTGTAGCCCGGTAACGAGAGCATTCCAGCATAACTCAGCGTGCCAATGTCCCAGCTAATATGAACCGGATCATCCATGGCCCAAAGACCGCCGGGTTGCGGCGCATTGCCGACGACGATGTGCGGGACTGCGCGATGCGGTTTGTGGTGCCATTGGAGGTTTGTGGTTTCGCCGAGATCATCGACTTCGCCTTGCGGGCGGAGTAGGGTGTCGAGCAGGACGTTGATGGGCAGTGCCTGTGTAGAATACGATAGTTGTGAGGCGGCGAAGTGGCAGGTGAGAGCGTCCAGGTCAAGGCGGAGGAGGCATGGCGAGCCTTTGAGTTTGGCGTGTAGCAGCGAGTCCGGATGCGGGGTGTCGGCGGCGTAGTATGGGATGTGGCCGTGCAGGATGTAGGACAGGATCATGGACGAGGGGCCATTGCCTGCAATACACATTAGACTGGCACAGGATATGGGTGAGAGTGAATTGTACGCACCGACTATCACCGTGTCTGTGTCTGTGAGGATGTCGATGTCAGAGCCAACTGACGGCGGAGACATGGTGGAGGCCGGATTCGATCACGACATGCGCGGGCCCGTCTCTTTGCTCTGCATTACCTGCGCAGTCCAGTCGAACACAAAGAAAGAGAAACGGAAAAGAATATTCATACTGCGAGAGTCCCGAACGGAAAGTAGAAAAGAGGCAGAAAATAATCATGGGTGTTTTCCGGCCGGCATTTCAAAGCAGATGGAGACCGTCTGGACGTTCCAGGAAAAGTGTGAACCTAATTAATTATTACCTTGGTCCTACGTAGTAGCATTGCCACGGACGAAATCTGTACATGTATATATATGTATACATATGTGTACATAAATGTACATATATTATGTAGAAGCATACAGTGCATGATTACTCAGACGGATGAAGAACAGAGAATAGGACTATTCAGTCGCATTGGATCATATGTATTCATTCATTTATTCAATCACTTAGGGCTCGACTTTTCCGGCGAGTAGAGGAAATGACATGACTCAAACCACGCTAGGCTTAGACCGGATGAAAAACTCAGCCAAAAACAAAAAAATAGTTATCTATATTCTCTCGTTGTTTCAAAAGTATCATGTCTTAGATACTCAATATAACCTCTACTTCAACTTCTCCAAGTCACTTCCAGTGTATGCAATGCCAAATTTACGGAGCAGATTCTCGGCGGCCGTTTCGCCCGTCTTGAACGCGCCGTGGACGCACCCGTTGGCCACGAGCGTGCAATGTTCGCCCGCGAACTGCAACGAGCTGTCCTTGTGATTCTCCAGCGCATCGATCAGCAACGACGGCTCGTCACCGACCTTGTCCGCCGAATACGATCCAAAACCCGCCAAGGGATCCTGCGTCCAGTGCGTGGTCTCGACGCTGACCAGTCGGGGCAGAGCCTTGTAGGGCTCCGTACGGAGAAGGCGGAATAACGGCTCGAAGAACTGATAGATTTCGCGAGTATCCTTCATCGCCTCGATGCGTTGGGTCAGGGGCTCCGCGACTTGCACGCAGAGCTCTTTGCTGCCCGTCATGATCCACAGGTTGATGGTGACCGTGGCGTAGTTGAGAATGTTGTCTTTCTCGACGCCCATGGAACTGCTCGACTGCATAGAGGACGCAGAAGAGCTTTCGGATGAATCGTCGGTGGGCGATGGATAAAACACAAATTGGTCGTTATCCTTGGACCAGAAGAGTTCAGCAAACTCAAAGAAGATCTTCCCCAGAGCGCCGTAGCTGAACTTGGATATCCCCTTTTGGATGTCGCTCGGCAAGGGCGGGCTGAAAGAAATGAGATTGTGGTGATACACACCCAAGGGCACAGTCATGACGACTGCGTCGCCTTTGATCTGACTGACGTTGCCAGCGGCGTCGGTGCAGTGAACGACGGCCTGCTCTCGCCCGTCTTCCTTCCACTCGACGTGCTGGACGTGGTGAGCGAGGCGGATGATT
Organism: Talaromyces sp. PB3603; assembly: GCA_023625915.1. Classification (NCBI taxonomy): domain Eukaryota; kingdom Fungi; phylum Ascomycota; class Eurotiomycetes; order Eurotiales; family Trichocomaceae; genus Talaromyces; species Talaromyces sp. PB3603. The sequence goes on from JAMAFY010000009.1 coordinate 105,925, forward strand.
TCCGGATCGTCCTTCAACGACTGAGCCGTCCATTCGACAATAAGATCATAGCCACCTTTCATGTAAAGATTGCGCTCGGTAATAAAATAAGAAAGATGCTTGGACGACGCAAGATCCGTACTGGTGCCGATCCACAGCTCGATCTCGCGCACGGCCTGCGGCGCCCAGCAGCGCTCATCGTCCGTAATGAGTTTGTGCTGCAGGACGAATTCCCGCACAAACTCGTCGACCGGACGGTCTTCTGCGTCCGGATGAGTGTCGTAATACCACTGGCAGTAGTCGGCGAATTCGTCGGCGACCTTTTTCGCTTTGAATTGAGAGCCGGCTCGGCCGTCGCGAGTAAAGTACAGGGGCACGCCGTCGTCGTAATAGTAAGGAATGCCGAGGTGAGGAACGAGATTCACCAGGCTGTTTTGCGACGTTTCGTGCATCCATGCGGCGCCTTTTTTTTTTTCTTCTAATTAGCGCCTCCTCCTCTTCTTCATCTCTTTTCTGATCTCAGATATCGGAATGTAATCATACCAATATCTCGCACGCGCCCGCCCGTCCGACTAGTAAGAATCCTTCCCCCGATTCTATCCCGGGCCTCCACAACGACCACCTCACAGCCATGGCCGTGCAAGATGGCCGCAGCCCGCAACCCCGAAATGCCCGCTCCCACCACAATCACCTTTTTGCGCTCCGACCTCTCTGCGCAGTGTGCTTCGTCGGGTGCAGCAGTCTCCAAAGACGTTGCCGCTGCCTCTTCGAAGCGCGCAGCCAGGCCGGAGCAACAATTACTCGGTTTGATGGCGGTGTTTCCCGTAATGGGGGACGTGAGGTGATACGATTGAGCCATTCTGAGCTGACAGGTGGACATTCGTTTATGAACTGTGTTGTGTGGTAGATGGGTGATGCGACACTCGGTGCGGTCGTCGGTTGTGGTTGTCAAGAGGTTGTTGGTCTGTTGATGAGATGAGATGCAATTCAACTACGTCCTACGGAATACGAAGACCTTTTGATCCACTACATCCGAACAATCAATTGATCCGGTGACAGATGCGCATTGTGTACGCTAGTGAACGCCTTACTTCTTGATTGAAATTAAGTTGTTTAGAGCAGCGGCGCTCATCGCCGTTCCGGACTAGCTCAGTTGACCACATTTGTGACCTTACGCGTGTACAGTTCTGCTTTGGAGGCATCTGATCGGTGGCCCCGTTTCACTGTGACTACTCGGGTATAGAAGCACATCCACTTCCTTCTGCTTATCACGTCTACATGGATACTTCCGTGTTGGACTTGCTTCCTCCAGCCTAGTGCAATCTAAGAAATACTACGCTAAAGGGGTCACTAAATCATGGGAACGACGTAGTTCCTGAGACAGAGATAAGCTCTCTACCTGAAGAATCCCCTTGACTGATCGATTATCTTGCCTCGATTGGATAAAGTCGCCGAAATACATACTTGGATTGATGTGCATGTTTGCCATTGTACGTAGTATGTAGCTTATCTCGAGCGGAGTCCACCGTTGCCATAACGGAGATACCGGCGGCTCTGGTTTAGAGGACTACTTGCAATTGATCTAATCAAGACGGGAAAATCAAGAGATATCAGTCTGCGTGAAAAACTATATACATACGCAATAGCCTATGATAAGCTTCTCCCGATCGAGTATCTATCGCGTCCAACGACTACCGCTAGTCTAGCCTGCAGCTCGTGACAACATAAAATGTAGTAATCCACCCGCCTGTCAAATGCGCGTGGCAGCAAAGCACCGACTGACCCCCAAGCATACCGATGGACGACACCCAGCTCAACGGCACGGAGCGGATTGCTTCCGGCGCAGAAGAAGAGATCATCCTGATCCCCACGCCGACCGACTCTCCCGACGACCCGCTCAACTGGAGCGCACCGCGGCGATACTGGCATGCATTTCTGATCCTGCTCATCGTCGCGTTCACAGCGGCGACCTCAAACGATGCAGGCACGGCGGGCAATGGTATGAATGAAGAACTGGGCATATCCTGGGACGCGATCAACGTTGCCGCCGGTGTGCTCTTCGTCGGTATTGGATACTGCACGTTGTTGCTGGGTCCCGCGCCGTTTTTGTATGGCAGACGTATTTCGTACTTGATCTGTTTGGTGTTTTCCATCGTAGGCTCTGTATGGCTTGCGCGCGTGCAGACCACACAGGATAACATCTGGAACCAGTTGTTCGTCGGCGCGTCTGAGTCGTGCGCCGAGGCAATGGCCCAGCTGTCCCTGTCCGATCTGTTCTACCAGCATCGGCGCGGCCTTGTGCTGGGCTTGTACGTGCTCGCTGTCAGTATCGGCACCTTTACAGGGCCCTTGATTGCAGGGTTCATCACCGATAGCGACGTCCTGGGGTGGAGATGGGTTGGATGGCTGGCTGCCATCATCTCTGGGGCCATGTTGTTTCTTTTCTACTTTGGCCTCGAGGAAACATCATTCGACCGAAAGCATACCATTCAAGGCCTTGAACCTGCAAGACAGTCCCAACTGGCAAAGGCCGATTCCCCTGATGAAAAGGCTGCTGCGACCGATCTGCAGTCCAAATCTCCCACCCTCGAAGAAGAACTCGACAGCTCTGCCAAGAGAAAGACGTATTTCCAACGCATCGCCTTGATAACTCCTGCCCCAACGCTGATTGGCACCGGCTTCAAACAATATATTCGCCGTCTATGGCTGATACTGCGCGTCTTTGCATTCCCCGCCGTCCTGTACTCGGGACTCCAATGGGGCGCTCAGGACGCGTGGCTGACTTTCTATCTGACCGTCGAAGAGGATAACTGGTACGAGGCGCCGTGGTACTACACCGACGCCGCAGTCGGGATCATGAACGTGCCGACTTTGATCGGATCATGCATCGGCTGTATCTACGGCGGCTGGTTCTCCGACTATTTTGTGCAGTGGATGGCGCGACGGAATAACGGCATCTTTGAGGCGGAGCAGCGTCTTTGGCTCATGTTCCCCGTTGCCTTGATTGCGCCGGCGGGGCTCATGCTCTTTGGTATCGGTTCTGATAAGGGCTGGTCCTGGCCCTGGCCCTACGTTGGGCTAGGATTTGTAGGTTTTGGCTGGGGCTGCGCGGGCGATTTGAGTATGGCGTACCTCATGGATGCCTACCCAGACATGGTGCTGGAGGGTATGGTGGGAGTATCGGTCATCAACAACACGATCGGCTGCATATTCACATTTTCGGCTCAGTACTGGATGGATGCGCAAAGTCTGTCTTTGGTCTTTGTAGAGATTGGAGTGTTGAGTTTCGTGTTTATCATGACGACTGCCCCGATGATCTACTGGGGGAAAGACTGTCGGAGATGGACTCAAAAGAGATATCAGGCGTTTGTTGAGATGCGCGATGGACTCTGATCATGGATATAAACAAAGAATAGCTAGTGGTTTTTGATGGAAGAATCAAATAAGTAATATACCGCCCAAAAAAAAAAAAGAGATATCAATGAGAATGAGGATGGAATAGGTAGATCAAGTAAAAGCTTGGCACGATTTAGCCGCGGCCGTATGTGTATGAAGCGCTTCAGCTTCTCTCCGTCAAAACACACCCAACCTGGACCCAACTACTAACGCCCTCTGTCATTGACACGCTGCATTCGACATCTGAACTACAGAGCTGCAGCGACGACGCATGTCCCCCACCATGCTCTCGGTGGGTGGCCCATAATTTAGCTTCAATATCTACCACCGAAGTCATGTACCATCTGGCCAAGTCGCTGTATCTATACGCAACCAGCAAGGAGGGTGCGCTTTCTCCGTCCTCCCACTGACTCTGATCAATATATACTGAGAAAATGCAACAGAATACTCCGTCCTCCTTCTCGGCCTCGACAACGCCGGCAAAACAACCCTCCTCTCGCAGATCAAAGCCCTCTACCTCCCGCAGCCCGACGGCCAGTCCCAAAACATCGGTCGCACGGTGCCTACAGTCGGGCAAAATGTCGCTACCATTCCCTTGCAGGATATGTATCTGAAGATATGGGACGTCGGCGGGCAGACCTCTATGCGCGGGTTATGGCAGAGCTATTACTCGAGTTGTCATGCGATAGTCTTTGTGGTGGACAGTACAGATGTCGGCGAGGGGCTAGAGGACTTCACATCAAGCGCAGCAACGGCAGAAGCGGGGACGCATATGGGACGGTTGGGAGAGTGTAGACAGGTGCTCGAGTCGGTATTGCAGAATGCTGATGTTGCCGGAGTGCCGATTTTGGTGCTGGCTAATAAACAAGACCGAGAGGATTGCGTGGAAGTGGTGCGCATCAAGGAAGGGTTTGTAAGGCAGGTGTTTGAGGGCGAGAAGGGGGCTGGAGTGAGAGATAGTAGGGTCTTGCCTGTGAGTGCGCTGTTGGGCACGGGAGTACGTGAGGCAGTAGAATGGGTGCAGAGTCGGGTCAAATGGAATAAGGAAGGGAGACCGCCAGTGATGCGGTGATTTACGATTATTTGTCATATTGATTAGATTGTTTTTTTTTTTTTTTTTTTTTCTCGTTGTTTTGGATGTACTGAGATACCACATGTATTTAGAACGGTTATTAGACCATTTTCATGACATTTGCATGGGACGGAGGAATGTATATTGATGTCATGCAATGCCCATGTCATAGACATGGAATTACTGCAAGAAAATGTACAGATAATGACTGCTAATGCGGTAAACACGACGAAACTATAGATATGAATTCTTGCTGGAGGAGGGGGGATATCTATCTTCGGACAGCCGTCTTGTAACATCAACCGTGAACAGCAGTGGAGAAGTATGACATTATGCCAGTCCAGAACATGCACGATGCGTTCAAGACAGGAACAGCAGACTATTACCACTCAGCTAGTTCTGGGTAACTTATCAGTTGTTCTACGAGACAGAAAAAAATATGAAATCAGTACACCTCAGTTTGACGTCATGTATAATATGACATCTTAGGGCTAATTCCTTTATATAAGAACATCGCCATGCCCGACTTTGCCATCGAGACATATTTCTCTCGATAGATTCAAGCTCTACCTAACATCTTATTCATACTTTACTGAACAAACAGTAATAACAAAATGTCTGACCGGAACAACCAGACCATTGACGCCGTGGGCACCCAGCCCTTCCATCCCAACCGTCCTGCCAAAAACACTCAGCGTGCGAAATGGGTATGTCAAGATCCCAACATGAACCAAGCGAGGGATTAGCGCTAATGAGAACCAGCACCAACTCGGCTCCAAAGTCAATGAAGCTGATCACGCCCCGGAGTTCCACGCCAAAACCCTTCCACCCGGCACCGCGCCAGCAGGAAGCTCCTACCAACCAAACCCGATCAACGAAGTGCCCGGCCAAGCCAACAACGAGGACAGCCTGCGCGGCCACGGCAAGGAGCGGACGTACACAAAGCCACTCGACACATATCCCGGCGCGACATCCAAGGACGTGCATGTAAACAACGCATTTGCAAGGCCGATGAGTGGACAGACCAGTAATGAGGCACATCATGCTCGTGCCGAGCATCATCGTAAGCATCATGGTTCCGGGCTGGAAGGCGTTGGCGCAAATGCTGGCCCCAAACATGTTGGGGGCGCGGAGCCGAATCGGGATCCGCAAAAGGTTGATCCAAAGTACAACCCCGGACAGCGAGCGTTGGATCGTGAGGAGGCTCAGCCCGGCACTCGTGGCGATAAGGGAGCTGCCGGAGCAGAGGATCTGCCCCCTCAGTCGGCGGAGAGCATTGCCAGTGAGCGGGCTTAAGTAATCGTTTCATGGTTGTATTATAGCTGTTGAAGTTTACGGATCGTATCCGCTTATAATTGGAAGCTAAGGCGGCAATCAAAAAGGGTATCATATTCGTATATTAAAAGGAATCAAGCACTAGCTCGCAGTCGATCTCGCGTACTTCTCGTAAGGTTTCCCTTCGTAGCTGCAGCAGCATCAGGATGCGGCACTTGTTTCTTTGGCCAACTGCGCGCAATATCGATATTGCCCCGTGGCCACAGCATTTCCAAAAACACAAACAGTAGGTAATCAATCACGACACACATGCAGAACAGTTTGCCGGCCCAGATACCACACCCATAATATCTTTTCAACCGGTCAATGAGTGCAAAGCTGCGAGTGCGGCCGCGGACGGCGTCCCACCCAGCGTCTGGATAGTGGCCGTAGAACTCGAGCTCGCTGATGGCGCCTGAGATTCCGTTGTATACTCGTTCGGTTCGACGGGCCACGTCTGTCCACGAATACATCATCTTTACCTGATCGTGAAATCGTTCCGTGCGCACTTTGTTAGATCGAAGTGCGGCGATGGCTTTGCTGGTCGCCTGAACGATATCATCTTCCTCTGGTTTTGCGAAAGTGGTCATATGCTGCGGCAGGACTTCCGGTATACCACCAACGCGTGTGCATACGACGTATAGACCACAGCTAGCAGCTTCCACCAGGACGGTCCCAAATGCTTCTGTCAGACTAGGATGCAGATATATATCACCCTGAACCATGACGTCTCGCACTTCCTCGTGTCGTACCGGACCCAGCATTGCAACCTTGTCTTGCAACATGTTGCGTTCCAGCATTTGTTCCAGATCAATGGCCTTTGGGCCAGAACCACCAATGATGAACCGTACATTCGGATGCGTCTTGAGTATTCGTGGTATCGCTGCAATCAGCAAGTCTATACCTTTATTATAAAAGAGTCGTGAAATCACGACAATAGTGATCGTGTCATTCGGCCCAATGATTCGAGGGGCCGGGCGAGGCGCTTGACCCGCGATGCTGTCTGTGGTTGGATAAGATAGAGGGCGAAAGTTTTCTGCGACGACCGCGTTGGGGATGACGGATACCATCAAGGGGTCCAGCGACGCTCGAAGAACCGTATTCTCCTTACTATTTCCTGTCAACGCTTGTTTTTACTGTCTTGTGCAGATATGACATACCAAGTATGACTGACACAGATAACGTGGTCCACATCACTCAGGATAAACTTCAACAGTTTGTTTGTAAGAATCGATCCTGCATCCGCGAATCCAAAAAGCGAATGATCCGTGAAAACAGTCCGCAGCCCCATCGTGCGCGCGTGTAGGATAGCTTCGCAGCAGAAACTACTCAAACTGGCATGACCGTGGACAATCTGAATCTGTTCGCGAACGATAATGTTGCGGAATATGGGAAAGAACGAGAAGAGCGTCGGCATCGTGGACTCGCGATAGATGACGAGGAAAGGGACATGGTAGACTTTGAGGCCATTGGTGAGGTAGCGCACTCCGGCGCGGCCTTTGTAGGCGTGAGTTATGATGATGACTTTGTGGCCACGATCGATGAGTTTCTACTGGTGTCAGCGGTATTCACGCAGTACTTAGAACACCATTTACCGTTGAAAGCTGATAGATGTGACTTTCAACTCCGCCTGTCGAATCGTCAGTTCATATTCCTCGACCGGTTCATTATTCGGGATATATACCTGGCTGTGGAAAGAAAAAGTCGCAGACCATGCTGTAGGATTAACTGTTAACGCAGCTCTTGAAGCTATACAGTGGACGGACTCACGCAATGTTGTAGGGCATGTTGAAGGATTTCCGACCTGGCTTGCTCAATGAGCGCGCCGGTTCCGAGTCTCAATTATATCATCTCAGCAGTTGTCTTAGCATCAATGCACATTGAGACTGTCAATGTCAAGTTGAGTCTGAAGGTGTCTAGAACCAATCAGGGATGATCGACGCCGTCAATTTAAGGCACCACGGCCATTACCAAGGCGGCATGAAAGGCGGTAAATATTGTTCTGGCAATATATATTTTTCATGCAATGGCCCCAATAATTTTGTTTTCCTCCCCGCTGGTCATAACGAAGATGATGAGAAAGAGAATACAATTATAAGTGAGTCATTCATGAACGATCAGGCATTGCTATGATCTGATTGTATGGTGAATTTAATCACAGCCCACAAATCGGTCTTCTCAATTGCAAGTCTAGAGTTTTGTTAATGCGACATTCCGTTTGCGTCTCTTTGATTCTCGCCTAGTGTCGCGCTCAATCGAGTTCGATCGCCCGGAATGGCTAGAGACAAAAAGGCAGACGAATATGGTGGTAATCAAGTGAAGACGTCGCTGAAGAAAGACCGTCATGCTGAATTTGTTATCGCATCATCAGTCGTCGAATCACCGAAACCGAAGAAGAGGAAGAGGGACAGCAAAGACGAAGACCCGCAGACCAGAAATGAAGTCGTTACGCCAGTCAAGGAATCTAAGAAACTCCAGTCGAAGGATCATTCGCCGGAGAAGGGTGCTCTTTCGAGTGATAGGAAGGTTAAGAAAGACCGAAACGATACCTCGAATGGACCAGAATCATCTCCTCGGCCCGATGAGACGGCTTCAAATAAGCAAAAAGATGACGATACGCCGAAGAAGAACATGAAACGGAAGCACGAAGAGCCAAGAGACGAAGATGATACTCAGAATTCGAAGCACGCAAAGCTACTGAAGAAGTTTGAGAAATCAATCAGGGCCACAAGACTAGTCGTTGAAGATGTGGAAGACGCTGCAATTGAGACCGGCACGGCGGTTATCGCTCAAGGCCTTGAGCCACTCCCACAACCGGAACCCGTGGAAGGAACGGGAGGAAAGCCTACGTACTCGACAATGCCCGATTGGATCACAAATCCGGTCACGAAATCTCCATACGACCAAGAAGACGGACAACCTGTCAAGTTCGATGGTCTAAGTCTCGACAAAGCGGTAGTCTCAAAACTCAAAAAGCATGAATACAATGAAGCGACGCCAGTTCAAGCTACAGTCATACCACTTTTGCTGGACGAAAAGCATCGTCACAGGGGTGATTTGTGTGTTTCGGCCTCTACTGGATCTGGAAAAACGTTATCATATGTGCTCCCTATCAACCAGTCACTTCAGAGGGAGACTTTGCCAAGGTTTCGTGCTCTCATCGTTGTACCTACCAGGGAACTGGTGAAGCAAGCCAGAGAAGCATTCGAAGCTTGTGGAAGCAATCTGCGAATCGGCACTGCTATCGGTAACGTTGCCCTCAAGGACGAACAACAAAAGATAATGAGATGGGAGTCTGTCTACAGCCCAGAAAAATACAATCAGAACCAGCAAAAGATACTGTCAGAAGACGACTGGGCAGACTTTGATCTTCTCAAGTACAGAGATGAGGTAGAGCGCACCAAAAACCAGTTACCGCAGTACGTGCAAGTTGCGCGGCCAAATATCGATGTTCTTATTGCCACGCCTGGTCGACTGGTTGATCACATTCGACAAACGGATGGCTTCAGTCTTCGTCAACTCCAGTGGCTTATAGTGGACGAAGCTGATCGGCTACTCAACGAGAGTTTCCAGGAATGGGTTTCAGTACTCATGACTGCTTTGGAAGAAGAGAAGACTGCCAATGTAGGCGACTCCGTTCTAGCTAGAATAGGACGGCCTATACAATCACCTTATCCGAGAAAAGTGATCCTCAGTGCAACGCTTACCAACGACATTACCAAACTCAACTCGTTGCGCTTGGACAACCCGAAGTTGGTTGCAATCGGCTCGAGGACTATGAACCCCGATGCAGAAGGGGTAAATCACGAGACGGAGCAGTTTGTCTTGCCGTCTAGCCTGACGGAGCATTTCGTGCCCGTCGGCGATGGTTCGGAGAAACCAATTCACCTGATGAAACTGATACTCGCAATCAACGAGCCAAAGTGGAGCAGCGTCGCAACTCCTGCATATGCTTCGAGTTCTGGCAGTAAAGCGACGAGAAGAGTTGATACAGACGATGAGACAAGCTCCTCTGGCAGTGACACAAGCAGCTCTGACGGGTCATCAGACTCCGAGTCAGACTCTGAATCCGATTCAGCTTCAGATTCAGCTTCAGATTCGTCGTCCGAATCGAGCTCCGACTCAAGCTCTGATGATGAGTCCGACAGCACTTCCGATTCTGAATCAGACACTTCATCTATCGGCAACGAAACCTCGGACATCGACCCAGTCAATTCCAACACCGGCATCACCTCGATGCTTATATTCACCAAATCTACCGAGTCCGCAGCCCGCCTATCTCATCTCCTCAGCCTCATGAATCCCGCATTAAAAGACAAAATCGGCACAATAGTCAAATCCAACAACTCCTCTTCCTCCCGTAAAACACTCAGAGACTACCGCGCCGGTAGAATAAACCTCATCGTCGCGACAGACCGTGCTTCGCGCGGTATCGACTTGGTCGATCTCGGTGCAGTGATCAACTACGACATGCCTACCAGTCTGACCACATACGTCCACCGCGTGGGACGAACGGCACGAGCCGGGAAGTCAGGTCAGGCTTGGACATTAGTCGAGCATCGCGAAGGATTGTGGTTCCAAAAGGCGATTGTCAAGAGTGAGAATGTTATTCGATCAGGCAAGGTTGTGAAGCTTGCCAAGCCGGAGAGGAACACAAAGGTCATGGTCAAGGAATATACGGCGGCTCTAGAGGGGTTGGAGAAGGCTGTTAAGGGATGAATTAGTCTTGTTTATCGTCGATAGGTTATGGCAATGTCTTTTTACTCCATGATCATGTATATATAGAGCTGTTCAAAATCTTTAGCATCAATGGGGGTTTTCGAAAGGCGTTGCTGCATGTCTATGTAAAATCTATGATTGTCAAAACTTTTGTTGTGCAATTTAGGGTCTCCTCCAATCGCACTGTTCATCGCGGTCACGAAGGGAAATGATCATTTCAATATTCTGTTTGAAATTTGATTGCAATAAAGAAAATCCAATATCTATATTCATTCAACCTAACCTCCAGGTTGAGCCATATGCTTGACCCGTTGTAAGATGTAGACTTTGGCTTTCTTTTGACCAAAGCTAGCCTGGATCCGGTAGAACCTACTCAAATAGGCAAATGAAAGATATCTTGCACGAAGCCGAACGACGTTGCAATGATTAAAAGAGTCTTGGCACTGCAGGGTTATCATTCGTTGGGACACATGCTGATTTCATCTTCATTACATGCAGGAGACAGAAATATCAAGAAGTGCCGTAGAATTGGCAGTTTATTCGGATCTTGCCGGCGTGGAGGAATCTGTGACCAACAACTCAATATTGACGACAAGGATCACAATGGCCTTCTTAGGTGCTACTATCTTTTAAGCATGAAGTAAAGGATTTTGACAGACCCCTTGCGGACATACCAAGCTGGTGGCTCGTAGCATTTCCAGCCTCAACTTCAGGGATATACATGCCGAGTTCCGACGTGAGGACAAGATACATGAGATTAAGCTTATTTATCGGGTGTACGGTCCGAAGCTACGGTACACTATTGACAAGAACTGTCAGACTAGTCTAATTTCATTCTAGCCACGAGAGACGTTAGTGATTGTGACCATGCCAGTCCGACTCGGCACCCGAGGAGTTTCTAACCGGCATCCGTTTCTGCTGCATCGCCGCTCACTGCTCCATAGCTGCATACAACCCATCAATTTCTTCGGCGTACAGATCAAACGTCTGTTTCCGAGCCACCGAGCCCTTGGCCAGTCGCACAAAAGGCCGAGACGAATCAGCAACAACAACCAGCGATCTACTCAGACGGACCGAACTATGTGTATAGCGGCGATTAATCTCATCCACGCGTGGCCAGACATCATCCAGCGTCGTGGCAGAATCGGCTAGTTCAAGTAAAAGGAAGGGCCATTTGCGCTGATGGCCACCGACAAGTGCAGTGCGAATCAGAGGATGGGCGGATGCGATCTTGTCCTCGAGATGAGCGGCGTACATTTTTATTTCGCCGCTGAGCACGACGAGGTCGTCACTGCGGCCTTGGTATAGCCAGTGGTTTCTCTTAGCGGGATCTGGATGAGGTTTCCACAGATCTTTGGTGCGCCATACGTTGATTTGCGGGAGAGAACGGAAGACATTGGTTAACGTATCGGTTTCGATGGTGCGATGGACAACCATTTCGTATAGTTCTTCTTTATCCACAATATCTCCGCTGGATCCCGAGCCTGCATTCTTGGAGTTCGCCAGACCAACGGGCTCGAACTCAAGACCCTTGACCGGGTAGAAGTGGAGATAGTTCCAGTCTTTCTTCAAATCGAATACTTGGGCCATGGGCCATGAGAAACTCTCGGTGCTCCCAAGGACATTGCGCAATGTACCGAACTGCGAAGCAAGCCATTGGCCAGTCTTGGTTTCGAGGGGCGAACCGGCATAACATATGAGCTTCAACTTGACCAATTCTCGCCGTTTCTCTTCATCTCGCACAAGATCCTGTAGTAAAGATGGATGATACATCCCGCCATCTATGCGGGCATAACGGTGCACTTCATCCACCAACGTCACGTCAAAGGGCCTATCGGGTGGGCCCATGACTCCTATTACATCAACATAGATTGGGCAGACGAGGAAGCCGGCGTAGCCCAGTAACTGTGGCGCGATCAGAATATGTCATACAGACAGTTTGAAAACGGGAATGGCCTACATGAAATGGAGGCACGGTGGTGAGAAACCGAAGACCCTGCCATTCTCGTAGCCATGGCACTCGACCTTCGATTGGCGGTAAGGAACTAAGAACACTCGGATGCGCAAGCATGTGGTGGGTGTAGTAGATGACTTTGGGCATGCCGGTCGAGCCACTCGTGTGAACAATAAGGCAGGGGTCGTTGCATGCTTCATCCCAGGTCTTGTTGTAGATGTACCGGCGGCTTGATTCGTCTTCTGTTGCTTCACTATCCACAGGAAGCAATTCAGCTACTTCAGGGGCGATTATGGTTGAGATGCTGTGTGCTGATGACCCTGATTGCTCGACCTTGGTGATGATGTCTTCCGCTAATGAAAGCGTCGTGGGTATGCAGATGATGTGATGGCAGTCAGTTTCTCTAATGAGGTGGACATGGGCGTCCGTTGAGGCGAGAAGCGAGGGTGACAGCATCTGTATCATTGTGTGTTATGACTTGAGCAAAAGACTTGCCAGAGAAACTCTTCTAAAAGTCAAAATACTCGAGTTTTCGCTTACCTTATAGCCAGCTTTCATCGCTGCCACGGCAAATATAGAATACCTCAAATCGCGAGTGCCATAAAAGGCAAAAGTTGGGAATTTCGACTCGGGAGCAGCCTCTTTTGGTGGAACTCCACCCTCTGTACGTCTCAGCTTTTTCTCGAGCCAGTATGCAGCCTTGTCGACAGCTTTGCGGAGCTCAAAATAGGAAACATCTCGAAATCCTTGGCTGAGGTCGTCGTTGTTCACTGGGATAGATGCAAAGACCTTTTGAGGGTTATGGCTGGCATTCTGGTCGATTATAGTTGGAATGAGCTGATGCTTTTCTCCTTGATTGATAAATTGCGATACGTCATCCTCTGAAACTGGCGATGGAGATGTTTTATTGTCGTCGGCCAGCGGCTTCGACTGTTGGGATCTGTTTTGGTGGATCTTATCAGTTAACTGTGTCACCATGTTGTTCTTACAGACGGAGCAAATCAGTACACTAACTTCGGCTCCAGTAACGGCATATTGGTTAATTTGGATGATGCTTGCTGGTGAGAACTCTTGAGGGCCTCAGATGTTGACAAAGGAACAGAGATTGAGGGCATACGGAGATCTCAGACTAGACTATTCGTTCCCTTGGACCTCCGGGCTGAGGGGATTGATAAACCGTTGTCAGATGGAAAAACGGCACGCTATCTAAATGTACATGGGTCAGAAAATCTCCACATGGCGATGAAACATGGCATGGCCTTGAAATTGTCTTAATTTAGGTATATTCAATTTATTCCATCAGCCGGGCACAGTAAGCGGGCACCACCGCACATTGACTCATTGTGCGTCTAGACCATCACATAATCGACCTTGGGATGATTAAAAATCATGGCAATGTAGAAATCCAGGATAGGCTTTCCTTTTTGTCTCGTATGCGCTCATTCCTGCCGCTTTTCAAATTCATAAAAGCACTGTTAAGTAAGATGTTCAGATATCCGGCTCATTCCGCCGAAGAGAGAGACCAAAGAAGTTAGACTCTATCAATATAGACGTGCGCCGGGAATAAGAACAAACTTGCAGCTGAACCGTTCAGCCGCTGCATTTTGGCCCCTTATTCCCGGGGCTGATCATCTCTCCACAGTTGGAAGTCCGAATTTCGTTTGCCTAATGCGGCGACATAAGTCGATGTGTTACGCACGTACAAATCCAGATCAAGCTTTATATGCTTGATTTACATTATTGTGGCTGATTGGGACCCATGTGCTTTGACAATCTATTTAGCCCCTTACTGAAAGACGTTGGGATCGAGTCACGAAGAGATAGATCTCTAAACTCGTTTAGCATTTGAAATAGAGCATCTTTCTAATTTTCTGTCTGGTTACTGCTCTGGTAGTCTTTGGAAAAAGGCGCGAGTCATGGAGAGACCGTCTGCTAGGTATATCTTAGGACTAAAACGGTTCCATGACATGTGGTTCTGATCACGGCGAGAAAGGTTAACGTCAGTTTTCTTGCTTTATGGCCTTTACGTCCTGGGAGATTCTCGGATTCGGAGTAATAATCCCGCTTCGTGGGTATGAGCAACAGTATGTGGTTAGATGATCACCTGTATAGCCTGTTCCAGCCGGTACAAGATATAATTCATTGGTGTCTTGCTGACTTTCTCAATGATATTCTACACTATTTTACTTGACGTACTACTGAATATATGGTGATGACTAACTGTTCCCGAAAGTTCAGTCCCCTGTTATGATACATAGTATAGCGTATGTCCATTGTATTTACCATGTTATGAATGTAATCCACCGAAGTATTTGCAATACAATGCGGGAAGTACCCGATCTTTTATGACGAACAAAATCAGATTCGGTGGTCTACTAAGGGCTTGCACGCAGATCAGATGTCAAGACTGTTTACCTTCGCAATTCAGGCGTTCGGGTCGAGAAGTCGACAGAAGTATAGACATGACCGCCCTTCGCATCTAGACTATTGAAGTCTACCACATTTCCCACGGGCATGATCACTGTGTTCGCGACACTGGCTTGCAGATTCTCACCAGTCTTACCCAAATCGGCAGCGTATGCGTTGAACCACCGTTCAATGTAGTTCTTTACGTGCGTTCCGTATAAATCAATCTCATTGCTCCTCTGCAGCGTTTCCCAACACAGCTGGCAGCCCGTTTCATCCCAATTCTGCCATCGTTCGGGGGCGATTCCATCTTTAGCCATCCCAACATCGTCTATCGGAGCGTTTTCCGTAGGAAGATTGCTGCGGGCAGGATCCTTCTCTATGGACCAGATGCCACCCTTGCCCGGAGTAATGGTATATCCAACCTTGTACCTTCGAGATCTTGTGTCAGCACGAGTAGAAATTCCCAACGACCATCTTGTTAACATACTTGGAACGAAGTATGAATTTATGCAGCCAAAGAGAAAACGGTTTCATGCCAGGGTTCTCCACATCCACCGCCAAACCCATGTTAAGCGTGGTATCGATATCGATGTCTATGTACAACCGTCGCTTGAGATCGGTTCGCTCGCCTTGGTCACGATTATAGTTCTGGAAGTCACTCGAATACCTCACCTGTATTCTCTGAGAACCTGATGAACGACATCAATGAGAAGTCAAACAGACTTAATCACGAAATTGCATGATTATCACTTACCATCGCCCTTCCGAATCAACCCACGCTGAATATCGCGCCATAACATTATACTCATTAAATCATAATCATCTAGAGTGTGACCAAACATACCCATCCCCTTCAGTGCAAAGACGATGTCCTGCAGTTGAAAATCTGTCACCCAGCGTATAGTTTGATTGTCGTCGCCTACCCATGTTCCACTTATATTTTGGGTACTGACAGAGACCTTTTTCCCATCTGGATTTGTGAGCAGATCACAATATCTCTCCGGTTGAAAGAGCAGCTTTGATACAAGTGATTCCTGGAGCCAGCTGTAGTAAAAGATTCCTTTGGAGAAGGCCATGATCCCATCATGCCCCCCGGGCCTCTTAGAAATCTTGTTCGCGGGCCCGCCGTATAGGGACAGTTCGGAAAAGAAAGTTGTATCCAGGTGGTTGATTCTCGGGTCACTGACCGGCTTAGTGTGTGAAGCATTTGGGATCGGGTTGCCTGTGAGCATGCAGAAATTCAGCGTTCCGCTCGTATACTTATCATCCGGGATGACCGTTGTGGAGAGGTGGCATTGCTGTGGAACAAAATAGATTGGTGTCTTGGATGGATCACCAAGGGCTGGATTTATAGCTGTGATAGATGGAACCTTTTGCGTGATACTGTATCCCAGCACAAAGGGACTTTGCGGCGTTGGATATCGCGAATCGAATGATGCCAGATTCCGGCGGAATTCCTTCCAGATTGCAGCGAGAGCTGCATTACGGGCCCATGAATCCACCATTTGGACCCCTTCAGGTGGCGTAAATTTGAAACTGCCTGGCAGCTCAGGGGAAGAAGTGATGCTGCAGAAAATGGCGGTAACGGTGAAGTGAGAGGGATCCACCGCTGGAGTAGCCCTATCCGCATAAGTAGAGGCAGCCATGAAATGCTTGTGGATGGTGAGGTGCTTTTGAATCTCATCAATGGCCCTATGCTCCACAACAACATGTTGAGAAGGATCCATTGCGGGCTGAACGAGGTCTTTATAATTATCAGTCATTTTCACCTTTCTTTAGGCGATGAAAACACGGAAAATTACTCACTCTTTTGAGGATCATTAATGACCTCCTGCAGTATTTCAACCTCCCATGACATCTTCCAATTGCTGATTGTCAGGCTTTTCGGACGTCCTTCAGCCCAGTATCGAAGAACACTGTCCTTGTCAGCATCATCGGCGTCCTCATCTCTGAAAAATTCAACTGTAATGGTTGCTATTCGTTGCTTCGTTGGATGGAACTGGATCTTTGGTGCTCTAATGTGTGCTTTGAGGTATGTAGATTGCCGATGTGTGAGCTTTTGGTTGTTCTGTGTCTCTACCCCATCGACGAATGCCGCTCCATCGTCTACTGGAAGGTCAGGAGGAAACAGCCAAAGGTCATGCGCGATGAAATGATTCAAGATTGGAAATGCATCTCCACGAGGGTCGGCGAGTGCGCTTTTTAGTTCTTTGCGCCATAAATATTCGAACTGGGCATTGATAGCCTCAGTGGAAATGGAGAGAACGATGTCATAACCCCCAAGCGTATTATTGAGATCATACCTGTTCATGGTGTCAGGGGCCCCGATTGCAGAAAGCAACAAATGATTTATGAAATGACGACAAAGAGGAAGCGCTGAGGAGTTGATCTAGTCCTCATCATAGAGACCACCCATCAGTGATATAAGTACGTCGCTCATCATCGTGGGCAATGTTTAGCACCCAATCGCTTCATTTGGCCTCTCGCTATAGTAAACTCCGAGCTTGCAAGCGTGGCAAGCTGAAGAAGACGTCTTCTTCTTCTTCTACTTCTTCTTTCGTTTCGCAAGTATCTTCTACTTCTTAGAAGATAACTGGTAGTTCCATCTAGAAATTGCGAGATGCGCCGAATCATCACCCTTTGACGGGTGGCAAATTGCGGCCGATTGAATATCAAGGCCAGAAGAGCCGACGCCATTCGCCTAAAATAGCCAAGGACGCGTTAGTCGAATCTTGAACAACGATGACAATAGAACCACTACTCTGTGTTTAATGCTTATCATGCAGCTATTCCAATATTGCACACGCATGAATATGCGAGCTTCGCACTCCTTTTCGGCATTTCTGGACTGTTCACAGTGCAGCAGAGCGGCTCGGCTAAACTAATGGGATATACGAGTGAAGCCTAGATCTCCCCGAAGAATAGACGATCATGGAGGATTCTATATATCGCAGCTTTCTCAAGCAACAGAAAACTCGATAGCAAACGAGCAGCTCTCTTCTCTTCTTCCATAATCTCCACGAATGCAATGGGCCTCGACAAAGTCACGGAGCGTCTCAACGCTCCTCGATTGTTTATTACCAATTTTGCCTTTCCAATAACATCTTCCCCATCTCTAGACACACCCACTTCTAATGACAGCATCTCTGCAGAGGCTGAAGATTTGATAGTTCCCCATGCCGAGGAGAAGGTGCACGTGCAGGTGTCATCAGAATTTTCGAGCATTCCACGGCAATTCAATCTTTTTGGCAATGCTGGCCCTACCGAGAAAGAAAGCCGGCGGAAGTTGAGCCTGATTCATGACGTTTCAGGTCAACCGATGGTTTTCAGTGTGAGCAACACGGGAGTAAGTTTTGGCCCTTACTCAGAGACAAATAGAAGCTCGAACACGCGGGGGTTCGCTCATCGTTCTATACCTTATTGATGAAAACAGAAACTATACTGTCTGTGTTTCGTCAACGGAGCTGGGGCAGGATGGCAGCCATTCGTCATCACTCCACCATGTCAGTCCGAAACCGCGGAGGTTGATGCATTTGACACCCTGGAAATGGGCAACAAGGTCCATCTCATTGTAAGTATGGAGTGCCGAAGCTGTGATGAGTCACAGCCTATGAGACAGGAGCTTTGGTACGCAACCTTCGATAAACTCTCCTTGTCAGCTGAACAGGATGACTTTGATGTATCGGGGATTTCAGACCACTGTTAGTGTTACCCATGGATGACTTCTGTTCTTGTTAACATTGACTTCCCAGTTCTCGAATGGAAGCAATTTGCAACGAATCTCTCAGACCGTGACGTTACCTCTGTTCTCTGCTGTCCGTCTGTGAAGAGTGCGCGTGGGTTTCACGCACTTATCGGTACCGCCACTCGAGACAAATATGCCGCAACACACTATATAGTAGACCCAGAAGCGATGGAAGAGGCATGGAAACCACTTGTGATGTCCGGATCAGCCGAAGAGCTTCTGTGCATGCAGCCGTTGTTCCTTGGCAGCGGAAAAAACCGTGACATCGGTGTTGTATCTGCATATCGCCAGACCGGCGGAAACACCCAGCAAACCTGCAGCGCAGAGGTCTTCGACGAGGAGTCCCTCGAACGGCAATTGAGTTATACTCTTGAGGCAGGCAGGTTGGGTTCGGTCAACGACATTTACAGCAGTTTGAATCCAAGAGGGTGAGTTTACCCAACAAATAAGATGCGGGTTATGTCTAATAAAGGATCTAGTTCAACTGATCTCCTCGTGGCTGGAAGCTCGGGGATCGGATTCTTTGACTCCTATGCAATCCACGAGCTCGTAGATAATCCAATCCTACCAGACATCTCATTCAAGCAAGTGGTATGTTCAGAGAAAAAACGGGATGAAGAGAACAGCATCCTTTCCATCTTCGCCATTTCCGAGTATGATGACCTATATTTCATTCAAGGATCCCGTAAGCTTGCCAACAAGCCTACGTTCCAGGCATCTGGGCTGCCGATCCGCACGGGAGTTGCCATCATGTCACCACAATACAACTCGCAGACTAACGCGTGCGAGATTCTCTACGTTACAAATGAGGTTGACAGCGGTCTTCGTCATCTTATTCGGGACCCAATCAGCTCGCTCTGGACAGATGGGACTGTTGAGTTCAAGCTACCCGTCGGGGCTGCGGCTGTGTTAGAAAGCCAGCCTGCCTATTTGACGAATATCGCGCTATCTGACAGCGCTGGCAAGGGCGTACCTAATAAGTATCCAATCACAATTACTGCATCCCCTGCAGTTCACGTTACCTGCAACGGACGGTCACTGTTGCTCAACCACACCCCTTGCACTGTGATGACGGACGAATTGGGTCACATAGATCTGGCTCTGCCACCAGATGCTGGCATGAGCTGTTCGCAGTTGCAGTTGCAATTAACCCAATTTCCACCTGAAGATGGGACCGCTCCCACGGGGTATATTGCAATCAACCCTTCCCAACGTGTAGTCAACATTATGAGCACAATGAACGACAAGAATGTGATGCGCCAGGCAATTGGCCCTGATAACAAGCCGGTGTTTGACGCGGATTCCCTAAGCGCTGCGGAACCACTTGTTACCCGATTTGGAATCATGGCTCAGCATCTCTCCGGAAACAGGCTCAAGGATGAAGATGAAAAGAGGGCAGAGGCCCGTGAACAGGAAAAGCGAGACAAGGAGGCACGCAGACGCGCGGATGAAGAGCGTGCAAATGAAGAATTGCGCAAGAGGGCAGAGGAACAGATACTTTCAGGAAGTACGGTTATGGTTGCAATGGGGCGTGATGATTCAGGAAGTTGGCTCGAACAGGTTGTGAACACAATCGGTGATACCGTCGAAGAGGCAGTAGAAGCCGTTACAGATCTCGTTGGTGATATCATCGAGTGTGTCAAGGAGAATGTGGCCAAGGTGACCGCACTGACGCTCAAGGTTGTTGGACCTTATTTAATCATGATCATCAAAGTCGCTGGCAAGATCTTTTCTGTCGAGATTCCCGGGATTGGGCCGTTGCTGGGGACTATATTTGGTGTCCTTAAGAATATACTAAAGCATACATTTCCGAGGCTCTACGCTTTCTTACAGCTGCTCTTTGATGGAGAGATCACTAAACGCGCCCAAAGGGTTTTTATCCAGCTTACGACCGGCGCCATGGACTGTGTGGAGCATTTCATCAAGACCAGTACGGACTATATGGCAGATTGGGCCGATGATTTCCAGAAAAGCGTCAAGGACTTTATTCCAGACTCACGCGGAAAGACCTCCGATCCCGCCACAGATCGGTTCCTCTCTAAAGCAACAAGCTTGATGAACAATCCAATTATCAAAACTCTGCTTAATATGAATCCCATGTCTTGGATACTCGACGCAGTCACTCAAGGAGTAGCAGAATCTCTCAACATGGACGAAGTAAAAATACCAGACACAGGGCCAGAGTTTGACCTGGCTGCTGTAGCACTCAGCGGTTTTGATCCAGCCATTCTTTCGAACCTCACAAATGTTCTGATGTCCACAGTGTCCTCGCTGGCCTCCTCCAAGATCCAGACACCAGAAGACGTACAGGACTTCATGTTTGAGAGTTTCGGAAATGTGATCCATTCATTACTCGAAACAGGTAAGAGCATGCTGATCGAAGTGTGGAAAGCGCTAGGCGGAATGATCAGTTCTATCAAGGACTTCTTGACCGCGGAATGGAAGATACCCGGGCTTACTGACCTGTGGGAGGCTTTGACGGAACAAAAATTCTCGATCCTCAACTTCATAACTTACCTCCTAGCTGTCGTGTGGAAAGCAATTGTTCTACTCCCATCACTCATCCTATGGAATTCGAACGCCGAACCTGCGGACACGGACTATGTGCTTGCTGAAATGGAGAAATTGGATATTTCCCCCCAGAATTCACCCTTTCAGCTGAGATCACGTCAGCGCACCATGATGTCGGCAGATAGTTCTCGATTCAAACAACGGACTATGCACAGTTTCCATCAGGAGAAAGACATGCCAATCTGGCAGGTAGGTTTTCCTGATAGACAAACATCCATTGGAACCACAATCATTCCCCTAATCACTGCAAAAAAAGGCGGCTAATCAATCGATAGGGAGCCATCATTGCCTTTGCCAAACTCTTCAATCGCAGCGCTAGATCATGGGCAACATATATGGAGATCAGAGCGATGAAGGTCGAGGTAAAAGCCACGGAGGAAGAGATGAGAGAGGAAGAAGAGAAGGAAAGACTAGAAGCGCAAGAGAAGGATAAAGCGCGTGCAGAGCAAGAAGCGCGAAAAAGGACAGAAAAGCGCAAAGCAGAAGCAGAAGCAGAAGCAGAAGAAGAGCGCAAAAAGCAAAAAGAGACTGGTATAGAGTTGATTGACGTGAACTCAAAACCCGCCGGGAAGAGCGGCGCGCCCGTTAACGATACGAGTAAAGCACCAAATGCTGGTAGTCACGAAGCGGATCTCGAGTCCAAGGAAAGGCTTCTCAGGTTGGACGGGGGAAAGAGGCACCTGAAAATGTATAAAATGAGCGATGGAAACTCGAAAGGCCGCGGAAATGTTGACCCTAGAACCGATTTGGCGAGAGTGAACCGGGTTTACCAAGCGTCGTTGAGATTGAACTTCTCGGAGGGAATCAAGAAGACTATCTTTTGCTTGAATCTGACAAGTTCATTCTTTAGTGCTGTTATAGTGGGCTTCAGCTGGAATGTCTCGTCCTGGGTGAGTCTACTTTCTTTCTGCATCACAACCGGTCTTGGTCTGACCCTCGCTCGCCACCGCAGCCCTCTCGAATCTTGCAAATAGGTGGCTCGTTGCTTCAATTTCTCGGGACATGCTACAACCGCTACATTCTCAGTTCCAGTAATTCGAACGGGGCTATCGAAAAGGCCGCAAGAGGCTCAGTTCTTATATGCTTAGGTTCTCTTTCAAACACAATTAGCGAATTTTTCGAGGGAACGTACCCACTCGAAACAACGTGCCACGTCTTGGACGTGCTCAGCATTTTTTGTAGCTTGAGAGCATCGTACATGGCTATGATGGGCACCGTGAATTCATCGACCATTACCCTGTTGAAGATTGACTTGGTCGTTTCACATGTCACTAATGTGGGCACTTGTGAGTTTCCTCCTCTCCCTTCGGAAGATGTCTTTAATGAACAAAGCTAACGAGTGTTTCCATTATAGTTTGCGCTGCTATGAAAGCTCTCGAGATGAGATAACGAATGTCAGCTATTCTGCACAAGCATTGCCCATCGTCCGTTGCATTGACGGCGTCATTCGAAATCGATTCTTTTTGCTTTCGAGCGGTAGAAGCACCAGAATCAAAAGTCCATATACGCGTTGAAGTGCGGTAGAACTGATGGCCTTGCGTCCTCGTGTAATATGCAGCTTTGTATACACATGATTCCCTGTATCTCTTATCTCCGCAGATACCTTGTCGTTAGCTTTCGTAATAGCCAAGTTTTTATGTACTGTCCAAAGTGGGCAGAGATAATAGCTCGAGCGAATGTCGTAACATAACCTGCAATATAGCGTATATGCTACTTGCTCATGGATCGTTAATGTCTTCTGGCAATCGGACACTAAATGCCCGTCACATCAGCCACAGCCCCAGCGACAAGCTTATGAATCGCCTGCCCCGGGTGGAAATCATTCCACCACAGACAACTCACGCCGTCGCCACTATAACAAGTCGCGTCAGGCGCACCATACGCAGTCGGATTGTTCAACGCCTCATCAAAGAAGGGCGTAGTATCAACCAGCGCCACGTTTGCGTCTTGGTTGTGTCCGCAGAACAGCTTTGCGCCTTCGCTGAGCAGATGGTTGTACGTCGATACTGCGTGGGCTGTCGTCGCTTGTACAGCGGCGTTCGCAGCGAGAAGTTCGGGTGTGCGTTGGATGGGTGGCACAGTCATGAAGACGAAGTTTCGTGCACCGCCGTCGTCGTAAAGCATTTGCGAGATGTTGGAATAGCGATTTACCAGAGTGCGGGAGAAGTCAGTCCAGGTAGTTGCGTTGTAGCCTCTGGAGATATCGTTGATTCCGAACCACACTGTGAAGAGTGTGTTTTTGCTTTCCCATTCGGTCTCATTGGTTAGAGTGAGGAAGCGAGAAACCTGTTGGTCGTACGAAGGGACGCTGCTCTGGTAGGCGGGGACGAGGGTGTTGTCGATGGCAAAGTCGTAGTCGAAGACGAGCGATTCGTTGTATTGCGAGATCAGAAAGCCAACCCAATTGGCGCCGTTTGTTGTAGTCACGCCCGGAAAGGCAGGGTTGCCAAGGGGGTTGGATGCGTTGGGTAGGACTCCTGTGTAATCAAAGTGCGTGGTTGTGTAGCTGTCGCCGCTGGATGCCGGAAAGTTGAGCATAAACTCCGGTGAAATAGGTTGATTGAGACCAATTTACAAAGTGAAAATGTTCTTGAAACGAGGAAGACGGCTCGACCTCAATTCAAGAACATTTTCGTCTCGACGGAGCGGCCACGCACTAGCACTGACAACCACTACAGCTATTTGAACAAGAAGAAACATGATTATCCCTTAGCCAATATCTTGAAGGCCTGTTCCTGATGACAGTCGTCATGGATAGGACCAGGTCCATATATCAAACTCAAAACATCAGCGACGTCCGAACTACTCGGAGTCTATGGGTGTTCAATCAAAGGAGAAGACTGTCTTGACCTGCCATCCCCAGTTTGTAACGAATCCTTGATATAGTCCGCCGTACCCCAGAGAAAGTACAATCCCCGCAGTCTTGACGCGGGCACCGTTGCAGCGTCGATCATTGAACAAACATCTTCCACCAATGAAAATGGTTTCCCTGGCAAACAACCCCCGGACACACAAGGAGCATGCACAAGCAACATTCGAACAAAAGCTCGGCACCTTCGTTGATCATGACGCGAAAAGCCACTTGGGCTTAGTTATATGGTACATGAGCTCGAAAAAAGGCACAAACATTGGATTGCGAAATGCTACGTTGGTCTGAGAGTTGAAGTGTGCCCGTGGTCTTGTGACGATATCTGCTCGTGCGGCGCATAATTCGTCCATGACTCCAGGCAGACAAACCTCAATCGTGGTTCGGATTAGTGCTACTCTTTTTACCACAGGAATCGGATTCTCGTATCAGATATCCCAATCATAATACAATCCAAAATGTTCGATTCATCGCTAAATACGCTAATATAATGTGTCAACCCAATATCACTGATATACCCGGCCGGTCTTTGATCAAAGTCGTGCACCACCCGTCTGGCTCAGCTTATCCCTATTCATAGCTTTTGCCAGCTTTCGACTCGTCCAATCGGTGATGGCCATATTCGTAACCATAGGATTCACACCGCTTGCACTGGGAAAGACAGAGGCATCGGCCACATAAAGTCCTTCAGTGCCCCAGACTTGACCATCGGGGTCGACAACTCCCTTCTTCGGAGAATTGGACATGCGACAAGTGCCCATCTGGTGGGCGCTGGCTGCTGTGCCGTACTCGGCGACCAAAGGCGACTTTTTGCGGAATTCGCGAACCCACTCTTGGAATTCGGGGTCATTGATGCCGCCGTCGGTGGAACTGAAATCCGCCTCTTCTGGCTTGTTTGTCTTGGATCGTATAAAAGGTCGCATATCCCGATATGATGTGTGGAACTCTGTAGCTCCGCTGACGTATGCTATCTTGGCGGCAGCGATCAACCCTTCGAGGATATGCTTGCGGTCGAATGCAGAAGTAGTATAATCAATACGCAGTTGGCCACTCACAGGATCCGGGTAGACGCGGCCTGTGTCTCTGTCCCTAGTCAGAGTAATGAAGCCGGCCATGCGGCCCAACTTGGCTGCAAACTTCTTGTATTGTAGGCCGTCGAACCACGGCATTGTAGTCAAGAACATGCTAGGAACCATCGCGACATTTTCAATCTTGATGCCGTGGCCCTGACCATCTAGGTTTTCAAAGTCGGTGACCAACGTCGTCAAACAATCGCCTTCCCATGGTCGGGTCTCTTCCTCAAACACAGCAGCGGCCAGCAGAACTGTCAAAGTTTAGATCGACTCCAGTCCTCTCGATTAGAAGGTGAACCAACATACCAGGATGTAGATACAGATTTCGTCCCAGATGGCTATTCTTGATGCCACTGCGCATCAACAACAAAGGGCTCTGAAGCGAGCCACACGATACAATAACTTTTTTCGCTTTGATTCGGATCTTCCTTCGTGTAGCGTCCTTGCCTGAAGTCCCCAAATGAGTATCACGAGACGTCCACTCGCCCTCAACTCCAGACGCCACCTTCTTGCCTTTGACGGTGTCGAACAGAACTTTGTCGGCTCTGAACCCTTCGACAAAAGTCGCCCCAGCGTTTGCAGCATCGACAAGCCACGATGCGACGGGACCTTGCTTGCCCACCGCGTGGCAGCCAAGGGTGCAGTGGCCGCAGTAATGAGGCTTATTACCGGAGTTCGTTGGTATAATTTGCGCGTTGTATCCCAGTTTTTTGGATCCTTCCAGGGTGATCTTGTTCTGAAAGCTCTGCTCGTATTCGGTGTGTACGCCCATTCGATGGCAAACCCGGTCGAGCGAGTTTGAAAATTCCGACGAGGTGAAGAAGGGCAGGCCAGTGTCGGCCCATTCCTGTCGGACATAATTCTGCGTTCGGAGAGAAGCTCCCCAATTCACAGTGCCACCGCCGCCCCACGTTGCTCCAGCTAGTACACCCATGAGGCCATCGTCGGTCAGGGAGTTGCCTCCTTGCTCAAACATATGCGCGAAAGCACTACCCTGCGCCATTGGAAAGTATGACGAGGGATAATGATACGCTTTTTCGACCACAAGCACACGATGGCCGGCCCCGGCCAGATTCTTCGCTGCCACGCCCCCACCGCAGCCACTGCCGACAATCACAACATCTGTTTCAATTGTTTCGACCTCATCTCCGGGAGGAAACTGGAGAAATTGATACTCAAAGGTCTCTGCTGGCTTGCCATATACTGGCACTCGAGGAAAGCCGATGATCTCGTTTGAAGTTGGACTGTTAATGAGCCATTGACGTTTTGACAAGAGAAGTACCGATCTGCCCACTTGACGCAGCTGAGGTAACCTCGAGGTCAACCAGTTATTCAACACCTTTTCTCGTGCTTCAAAAGACTGGTTCTGGATGGGAGTCGAGGACCCAGTCAATAGCAGAGATCCAGCACGGGTGCTAGACGATGATTGGTGAGTTGAGATTTCGTATATGAATTCAGTAGCGGCTTGAAAGACCTACTTGAGTGCAGTCAAAATCAAAGACAGGCCATTTTTCGAATCTTGGGGAACGTTTAATGAGAACGTTCGTCGAAGGGCTTCCTTGAACAGCGGATTGGTAGATACATTTTCTTCTAGAAACTGGTGAGCTGTTTCGGCCGCATTCGAAGTTTTGAGTGTTTGTATGAGGGCTTTGACCGCAGAGTCGTATTCATCAGCGGAGATTCTCTTCTGATATGGTTTCGTTGCCTTCTTTTCCGTCGTCAAAGCGGGGATGACCACATCGCACAGCGAGAGAAAAGACTCCCATTGCAGATCGGTGAAGACGGGGTCTTGGTGCGTAGTGAATAAGGGTGCATCGAGCGGCGTATAGCCAGCAGTAGCCGCCATGTTTGAGATGGTAGTTAGTGATCTGTATTGCAATTGCGCTGGTGAGAGAAGTCTGGATGAACAGGTAGGATGGCGAGGGGAGGTTGATGTACTACTGTCCGGGGGTGGCCTCCTCGGATGTCGTGTTTTACGGTCCGCCTCACATGCAGGCAAGTCAGGTGATGCAACGACATCCGCTGGGACAATCGTTCAATGAATACCTAGGTCGATACCGTCGAACCACCAATTAGTATTGCAAGATGTCCTGATCCCTGCGTCCGTCCACCTCCAAATGCTCCGCCAGCCGCGGCAATCGTCAACTCTGGTGGAGATGGCCGGGCCCCAGATGAGGGGGAACAGCGCGCTGGCCCAACCAGAGCGAGTGGTGGCCAGGCATTCTCCAACGCTAGCTGACTAGCTTCTGGCTACCCCAGGATCTGGCCATCCATGTGTTCGACGACGAGAATCAGGTTCGTCCTTTTTGGTCGGGTCCGCGTAGATTGAAGAGATTGGCTGTGAAAGCTTACCAGTCGGATTTACAATGCCATCGAGGCTGGCTGTAGTCCTCGGCAAGCTAGGCATTTGGTCTTGCAGGGTGGGATATTCAACCTCTGCTAGCTCAAGCCTCTGCATTAGCGGTGATGGTCTCAGCCCGCCCATTTGAGCTGTCGGAAAACAGCTCATTCGAGGACTCAAGGTATGAGGTGAAGCGGAGTGCGCGCCAGGAAGTGCTTGCGTTGTGATATTTCAAATGATGTTTCATACTGACATGGAGCTATTTTTACCACGGTAGGGTGATCGGCCGGCGACCAAACTCAATGGGCGGCAGTACATATCAGGCTTGTATTCTGACAACGTAGCGGCTTATGAAAAGTACCATGTCCCAAAAGTACTCTTTGACAGTGAAGGGTATGACTCTATCTTCAGAATCTTTGTACAGCAGCAACGGCTTGACTGAGTCGATACATTCGTCGTCACGATGCCAAATTTACTACCGAAGCCCCAAAAATACATCATGTTACCCGAACAAAGACAATAAGACAATAATTAAAGCATCAACGTTCAACTTCCCGCTGCGTATGGCGATCCTCCAAACCCACAAAGGATGGCGACGACAAAAAAAAGAAGCAACGACCACGCCTTTCATTGACCATACACAGTTTCGAGCATCAATAACAACCACCAAAAATACTTAAACAGGCAGAATTGCCGTCATGTCTGGACATTGGACGCAGATTCGATGCATCGACAATCACGCAGTCGCAAAAGTGACACGGTAAACCACCGCCGGGGAACGCCAACATGTTGTTCAAAACCATTCTGTTCGCCGCCAGCTTTGGAGGGGTATACGTGGGTCATCCTTCGTATCTCCTCTGCAAATGGACATACTGACGAAGCGAGCAGTCCGCTGCCATCACCGACATGCGTTCTTCACCCGCGAGCCATGCCATGGACATCAACGCGCTCACGCAGACACCCGCTGCTTACCTGCCAGCTCTCAACGCCACGGCCCACGGCACAAACGACAGCACTTTTGCTCTGACCAAACGGTACGACTTTAAAGCCGCCCCCTTCAAATGCCACGGCAACGACTATGGGTATGCAGAGGTCGACTCGATCGTCGCGGGCATCAAACACCTGACCAGCAGCAGCCTCACGGGGAGACCATCCAACGAAGCCCTGAACTGTGGTCGAGTCAGTTGTTCGGACAACGCTGCTATCTGGTGGTGTAATTATGTACGTCTTGCCCTTTTCATAGTAGAACCTCATTCTATTCCACCCGTCATAGGCGGCTGATGAAGAACAGAGCAAAGAAACATTAACCCTCGGCTCGTTCGCGGATATTGCCGCGGGAGCGGGTTACGTGCAGTCGAAATGCTCCATGTGGGACGACGGCAGATCCAAAGAGATGGTTGCTGGAGAGGCGAGTCCGGGGCCGGACTGGACTGTTGTCGTGAGGAAGAACAGCTGCTAGCACCACCTGCCCAGAAGTAACTAGGTTAGTGTCGTGTTGCAGGGCGTGCCGGGCCCGCATAATGCCTAGTCAGGCACCATAAACTATATCTAGGTATATCCGAAATTTCATCAGCCTGGAAATGATTCTTCACTTTTTGGATTTCATTTCATTCAATCATTTGTTATCAGCTTGAGATTTTTGTAACCGCACCAAAATGCCACCCAGAGAACAATACACATTCACCACATCCTTCTACCCCCCTCTCCCCCTCACCACCACCCTCTCAACCGAAAAGTCAACGCCGACGACGACGACGACGACGACGACGACGACGACGACGACACAGTTGTATCCAACGCCCTCAAACCCCAACCCGCCCACAAACCACCCCACCTTCACGCATGCAATGCACATCCGCGACGCAGTCTTTGTGCGCGAACAGGGTTGTCGCGCGGAGGAAGAAATCGACGACGACGACGCGAGGAGTTGGGGGTGGGTGATCTACGCGCAGCCCGCGGTCTGTAACCCGCAACGAGAGAAGGCGCAGAACGCGCTGCATGAAGAAAAGACGGAGGAAGGCGGAGAGGCGGTCGGAACGATTCGACTCGTTCCGCCGCCGCAGATCCATCACTCTTATCTCGCCGACGCTTCCCACGACGACAAGAACAACAGCGATAACGACAACGACGACGACGACGACGACGACAAGTCGTCGGCGACCCAGCAAAAATATGACGTCAACCACGAACCATACATCAAAATCACCCGCGTCGCCGTGCTACCGCATTTTCGTGGGTACGGTCTCTCGCGCCGGTTGATGCGCACGGTCGAAGACTGGGCTACGCGACACAAAGCCGTGATTGATCAGATGTACGCCCGCTTCGCCGCGCACGAGCGTGGGTTCGGCGCTGGCCGAGGGTGGGATGGGTTGATTGGGTTGCATGCGCAGACGCAGGTTGAGCAGATGTATGCGGCCATGGGGTATGAGACGGACGAGGCGATGGGGAGGTGGGAGGAGGAAGGCATTGAGCATGTGGGTATGTTTAAGAGGATTACTGTTGCGTCTTGATTTGAGGAGGAGTACATGGAATAGGAAATAATACGGTCTATTAATCATGAACGTCAGCTAGCTCGACGCTAACAGCATAAAAGCAACATCAGTTAACGATGTACCAGCCCCTCTCCACTAGATCAAAGTCTTAGCGCGAGCAAATATGGACAACAACACTAGCCCTGTATAATAACGCCAGAAAACAAACTCCGAAAATGACTGGCAAAAATTCTAGTATGACCGCCGACGCCAGCAAATTGCGACAAATGAGTAGCGCTCGTCGCGGGGAATGCGCTCATGAGATGGAAAACAAAAGGGGGAATCATGGATATCAATAAGCGAACAAGGTTGCCTCCCCAGAAATACGAAATGAAAGAAAGGTGGAAAAGCGGTCGTTAGAAAGTGCTCCAATTCCAGTCGCGAGGAACGCTGCTGGCAACGGTGAATTCCGTCTGGCGATAGGGAACCTCGGTAGAGTCGTCGGCTTGTTCTTCGTGCTCAGCATGCGCGTGGATGTGGCGGGCGTCTAGCTTCTGCTGGATGCGAGTCATGCCAGCCGCTCGACTGTCTTCCCAGCGCTGATACGCCTTGAAGCATTGATCGCAAGCCCGAGACGGGGACCCCTCTGGATGGAAGCGTGCATTCTGATCGAGAGGCACCACGTAGGGCGTATGGCCGGAGCAGAAGACGTGGCCGCAGTGACGACAGTGATGGCGACGAGTGAAGATGCCGAATGAGGAGCGACACGTGGGTGAATCGCAGGTCTGAGCAGCGGAGTCGGCCTGTTGACGTTAGTCGAGCCCTTTTTGAGGGATATTCGGTGATTCGACGACAAGCAAGGGATGAGGGATTTTGTTGGGGCCATGCGGCATATCAATGGTCGAGATGTCCATGTCATGTCATGAAGCACGTAATAGGCGAATAAAATGGCTCACATTGTGACCCCACCAGACAATACATAAAAGACTGCTTCCTTCTTTCTCTCCCTCCCCACAACAACAGAATAAAATGCAAGCGACAACGACATAGCAAGACCGAAGAAAAAAAAAAAAAAGACTAACCTTCCAGTGGTCGCGTGTCGGCACGCCAGTCACGTCGCCCAGACGCTCGCCCTTCTTCCACGCATCTTCGGCTATCTTGCTCACGGTCTTCTTCGCTTGGAAATTCGTCTGGTACTCGACCGGAGTGGCATCTTCGTTCAACGAGTCAAGAGAGCCGTGGACACTGCGAGGCGGGGTGATCGGCGACGGATCTCTGGTGGTGGGTGCTGTCGAGGTCTGAGGTCGGGTAGGTCGCTCGGTCGGACGCAGTACGGCGGGAACATACAGCGGCGCCTTGGGAGGGCGGATCTGCCGAGACTGAATGGGCGGCAGTACGCTTGCTGAGGCCAGATGTGGTGAGGTAGGCGAGCCGTTGGCCGGCGTGTTGGTGTTGGAGTTTGTCGGAGAGGGGTGGCCGTAGATTGAGATTTGGCCAGGGTTGGTGATAGTCTGCGCGGGGAGGGCGTGGGTGGCCATTATTGTATCCAGTCTTGTATTTGGTGTCGGTTCTGTTGTAGTGGTAGAGGACTGTAGTAGTGCAGAAGGCGAGGAGAGAAGAAGAGAGGAGATTCGTTGACAAGGTGAGCGAGGGGTGAGGGCGGATGTGAGAGTAGCGAGAGAGAGAGAGAGAGAGAGACAGAGTTTGAAGACGAACGAGGGCCGCCGGGGTAATAATAGTTCGCCCCTAAGGAAAGAAGGAAAGGAAGGAAGGAAGGAAGCGGTGATGAATCCTGGCGGCGGGGGAAAGAACGAATAGGAAAGGGGCAAAGAAGCCGCCGTTTCGGGAAGCCTCGCCGTGGCCCAACCAGATTCCGTCTATTA
This sequence comes from Talaromyces sp. PB3603, assembly GCA_023625915.1. Lineage (NCBI taxonomy): Eukaryota > Fungi > Ascomycota > Eurotiomycetes > Eurotiales > Trichocomaceae > Talaromyces > Talaromyces sp. PB3603. The sequence continues at coordinate 137,718 of JAMAFY010000009.1, forward strand.
TTCTCTTTTCTGTCGTTGCTCTGATTTTCCAGTCCACTCTCGAACTACTTACTCAATACATCAGTTAGTCAGTGAGATGTACTAAGTTAACTTACGTAGTACGGATGTACGTACGCACATACGTTCCAGTCAAAGCTTCGACTGATCATCGTACCGCGCCTTTGGGTATTTGGGTCCCTCTCCGTGATCACGATTAGTGGCGAGGATGATGGCTCGCTGCATCATTCCTCCGCTCGTTTGCTTATCAGCAAAGCATGGAGGTAGTAGTCCTTCTACGACGTAGGATAGCAGCGATGCCCTTTACCATCTTTCTGTTGGATGCCGCTGCCAGTGTGTACAACTTTGTACCGAAGATGATCCAGATCAAGGTGAGCCAAAGAATCTAGCCAAGCCCTGGCCAAGCCATTCATCAAATTCGGGGACCAGCCATCAGAAGCCCTAGAATGCGCCACTCGAGGTTTGACCTCCGTCCTTTGCGGAACGTTCTTTGAGAGCAGTCGAACACATCATTACTTGGGTCTGAGTACGTAGTAGAGCAATTTCAGACCAGAACTACGTAGTGCTTCATTGGGTACTTTCTCCGCGCCGGAGATGCTCGTTCTGATATTATAGATTAAGGACGGGGATCATGGGTAGGGCTTCGGCCGGGCAGGGATGCCAAGGTCTACTGCGGACGGACGACTTGTAAATTGGGCGGAAAGGAAGTCCTCGCTCCCTGGTAGGGTCGTCTCTGGGCGTACGTCGCTACTCTTGGTCCCTCAATTACGAGGCGATATAACGAGTTGCAGCAGTCGAAAGGAAGAAGTTCCTCATATCAAAGAGGATCCAAATGACATCGAGGGTCATCATAATCGTGAAGATCCTTACTGATGGCCGTAACCCAGGCTTCGCTGGAGGATGTATCGGCAGCCAATCATCAGCCCGACGAAGCCGTTGGTAGTGGGCCTGGGCACGTTAATGGGATGAATGGATCATTGCCGACAGTCGGCCCGCGCCAGTCAGAACACGCTGAATTGCTAGAACGGAAAAATAGCGTACGTCAAGACTCCCCTTCCCAGGCTGGTTTCTTTTCTTTTGCTGCGGTGGTGCTATGATTGATAGATAGATAGATAGATAGATAGATAGAGATGATATGATAAGATATGATACACCGCACTCATATCGATCGCATCGAACAGACTAGTACGTGCGTATCTACTATGTATGTATCTACCTGATGGAGTCGAAGGGATCCGCCCTCTGCTTATCTTGAGCCGCACACCGCTTTGCGCTGTCTGACTCTGTCCACACATTCCAACCCTGCACAATCGTCCATTCTTTCCGTATGGCTTGGTTTGTTTTGGTCTTCGAGGGGCGAATTGCTGCTACCTGGACGGTGGGAAATGCTTCAAGTTTAGTCTCCATTTCGGTCTCCATCATTGCCGGGGCCCGTCACGCGAGAAATTTCTCAATGCAGAAGTACTCTTTTTCGCGACAAACACGACAACTTTCTCTTCTTGAAAACCCTGTTGAGGCCCTGTAGCGACCAGCAATCCAATGATGCAGTTTCTGTTATGCAACGAAATTCAATTCGAGTGGACCTGAGCGGTTAGTTTCTGCGAGCACAAAAGTGGAGAGAGGACGAGTCGGGAAGTGGTCGGAATATTCTTCTACCATCGAGTGACTACATACTACTACGTACAAAGTAGTATGTAGGACGGAGTAGTCCTACGCGGGCTCCACTCGGGAGAACGGATAACCTTATTGCGCGTAGACAAGCTGGTCGACACAGTGACTTATCAGGATGTACCCAAGTAACGGTGTAGGGGGTGCATATAGATAGATAGCATCCATCATATCTCATATCTCATATCTCATATCTGATACTCGATAAAGCTGTCTTTGGAGTCTTGACATCATCGCGGTCGATAACGAAAAAGCAAAGAAGATAGCATTCCATCGAGCCACGCAAACCAGAAACAGTCGTGGACCGGAGCTTACTACGTACTACATAGTATGTAGTGCTTGCTCGGATGGAGCCCTAGCGCGAACCTTGCTGAACATCATCTCCTCAAGGGGCTTAGTGCAGGCTGTGCAAGTGGCCAGTCACGTTCTATCCAGCCATTAGATGCACGCTGATTGGATGTCTCCTGCAATCTTATCGTGTGCTTGTGATTGGTCGCTCTATATGGCATGGCTCTGGTTGGCTGGTCGAGTGTGACTGCTCCTTTGGGCTTAGTGGCCAGAGCTGCATAGTTCCATGTTTTTCATTGGTCGACTAAGACGGCCATGCAGTCAGTCACGACCGCGTTTCATAACCCTAACAGTAAAAAGAGTAACAAGCTATTAGAAGTAGAGGTTGCGACAAGACCGCGTAGGAAGCAGGTATGACACGCTTCTAATAGGGTGAGTGATAAATAAAGTAGCCAAGGTACGTAGTTAGTTTAATGGTAGAACAATAATTTCAGGAACTAAGAATGAGAATTCGAATTTCCCTCTACAAATCGTTTATATAACGTTGAAGAGAATTACTATAATCCAATGTTTGCTCATTTTATCATTTATCTTACCCTTACTTTCTTCAGTATGTAGTTTCCCAAACATAGGATTTGAATCTCCAGGTTTACTAATTAATTTTAACGATGCTATGATTTTATTGATCTAAAAAAAGAAAAAAAAAAAAAAAAAAAAAAAAAACAATCTGATTATAGTTGTAAGGCTGTGAGGCGGCAACCACTCCTCCAAAAGCATACAAGAGTAATTGCGCTAGCAATTACGGTGGCTGCATGGTATATAAGCGTACAGACAGCTGCTGTCTTAGGCCTTCAACTCTGGTGTAGGGCTGTGCCCTTACAATAGTTGCTTAATATTTTTATGGTAAACTGACAAAAGCAGTATTACATGCTTCTGATAGGGTGAGGGAGCGTTGCCACGTTGGACTGTGTCGCCAGTCCTGTTATCGATCAACTCGTCGCTCCTCGGATCTCCCAGACCGTAGTGCAGAAAATAGGATGACTAGAGCAAACAGCATCAATATTTTTACATCACTCAAAATTGTTAGTCCCAACTTGTTTCTTTCTTTTTGTCCCTTGGTTCGACAATCATGTTTGCCAAAGTGCTTAGCCTTCCTCAGCAGTACGGATTTCCCGGATTATCGGATATGCCGGTTCGCTCTGACTGGGGATCTGCCAAGTTGTATATAGCTCGTCTACTATGATCGGATTGTTCTTCAACGCTAGTAACCGGGGGAAGCCGGCGGCGAAAAGGCTATTCAACTTGTCAATCAACTGACAATGCGGGGAAGTTATATACGCTGGGGACGTTCAAGCCGTCAACCGGCTGCTATCCTCGGATACAAGACCATCCGATCCTCCGTTCCTTCGTCGGGGCGTGGACTGTTCATACACAACGACCTCTCAGATTATCGAAAATGGCGTCGAGTCAATCTCTAGCCAGTGACGGCGCAAGCCCTCGTTTTGGGCTTGTGATTGACAACGCCGACAAACGCACCGAGTCTTCGTTCCCTGTTCTTGATCCGATTACGGGCGCGACTGTACACCTCGCCCCGGCTGCAACACAACAGCAAGCAATCGAAGCCGTCGAAAGCGCCCAAAAGGCATTCGAGTCATGGCGCGAGATAACTCCAATCAGGCGCCGCGAGATTCTGAACAAGGCTGTCCAGGTACTGCAATCTCGACAAGACGAGCTCGTCACGGCCATGATGGCCGAGACGGGCGCCAAGAAGAGCTGGGCTGCGTTCAACATCAACACCGGCATTCAATTTGTCATGGAAGGCGCTGGGATGGTGACTCAAGTCAAAGGCGAGCTCTTGCAGAGCAACGACCAAGGTACCATTGCGCTCGTGTACAAGGAGCCCTGCGGTGTAGTTTTGGGTATCGCGCCCTGGAACGCACCCATCATCCTGGGCATCCGGGCCTTCATCACCCCCCTCGTCTGTGGGAACACTTGCGTACTCAAGGCCTCGGAGGCTAGCGCCTACACACAGTATCTGTTGGTTGACTCCTTCCGCCAGGCTGGTCTGCCCGATGGGGTCCTCAATTTCATCTGCTGCCCTCGGGCAGACGCTGGAGCGATCACCGAGGCCATGATCGCACATAGCGCCGTTTCCCGAGTCAACTTCACGGGGAGCACACCCGTGGGCAAAATTATAAGCACCATGTGTGCCAAACATCTCAAGCCGGCCGTTCTCGAACTAGGTGGCAAAGCTCCCATGATCGTACTCAAGGACGCAAATCTCGAAGAGGCGGTCAAAGCAGCTGCTTTCGGGGCCATGCAGCATCAGGGACAAATCTGCATGTCCACCGAGCGGATCATCGTCGATCGATCCGTGTCCGCCCGATTTCAGGAATTATTCAAAGCCAAAGTGGATTCCCTGTATGCGGCTGATCCCTCGGTGGATGCGTCGGCGCCTCTCGGAAGCTTGATCAGTGCTACGGCGGGTGCCCGAGTACACAAGTTGGTCAACAATGCGGTCGAACGTGGAGCGGAAGTCGTGGGAGGCAACTTTTCTGTCTCTGGCGCTATCGTTCAGCCCGTTGCATTATCCAAGATCACAAAGGACATGGACCTATACCATCAAGAATCGTTCGGTCCTGTGGTGACGTTGTTCGAGTTCGATTCAGTGGAGGAAGCTATCCAAATTGCAAATGATACGGAGTATGGCTTGGTTGCCTCGGTCTTTAGCACTGATATTCTCCAAGCGATCAAAGTTGCGCGCCGGATCAAGAGTGGTTCTTGCCATATAAATGGTCCTACCGTCCACGACGAACCACACTTGCCTCTGGGAGGACAGAAAGCGAGTGGTTATGGAAAGTTTGGTGGAAATGCTTGCGTCAATGAATTCACGGAGGACAGGGTCGTTACGATCTCTGCAGGAGAACATTGCTTTCCCATCTAATGAACTGGTCAATTATTTTCTGTCTAATGAAATGATCAAAATTTTATGGTAAAAATTGATATCCTAGACTTCCGTACTTGCAGTGAATAACCATACCGTCACTTGGAACACGCGCCTGTAGACATGCAACTTGCAGCTGACAGCGGCGGCATCCTTTTCCGTTCGATGGCTTATAGCTCTCACGAAACGCGCCAATTAATCTAAATGTAACCATCTCACATACTGGGCTTTTCCCGAGTACTTGATCCTCTGTCAGTAATGCCTCGTAAACATCGCCGGATTTTCGACATGACTAGTATCAAACTATAATTGGCTTGCGCCGGGATTGAGTGATTCCAAATACTCAAACGCCACAATCATTTCCCCCGTATTGAAGAAAGCTTGACCGAGATGAGGTCTATTCGGAATTGCCGAACGAGCATCTCGTGGGGGAGCTGCACGCAGAGGGTAGCTTGAACTCCACTTCTCCGCACTGGGGGGGGGGGGGGGAGTATATTTGCCATTCAATCATATGAGAGATTCTAAATGAAGCGTATTAGACTATATAACATGATGATTATTCCTGCGGCTATTGATCCCTGCTCAACAAGATAACGGGTTGTAGCCAGAGAGGTTCCCAGATATCATGTCGAACTATACAACCGCTACAGCGATGCTGGAGGCATTGGCTTCAGCAGGCGTGTCGCATCTCTTTGTCAATCTCGGCAGTGATCATCCTGCGATTGTCGAGGCAGTATCAAAATGGCAACTGGACGGCCGTCAAGGTCTGCGTTTCCTCACGGCGCCTAACGAGTTTGTCGGTCTTTCGGCTGCCCAGGGGTATTTTCAAGTTAGTGGGGAGATGCAGGCAATTCTCGTGCACGTCGATGCTGGAACGTTAGCTATGGCCGGTGCGATACATAATGTCTCCAGGGCAAGAATACCGGTGATTATGATGGCTGGAACGAGCCCTATTACTGAGGAGGGCGAAATGCGTGGAACCAGAAATGTAAGACTTTCCCCCCCCCTATGTATCGGGATGTCCTTCCTGCTAATCCTCTTCTTTTAGGAGTTTATCCACTATATACAAGACAACGGCAGTCAGCGAAACATCGTCAAAGGATACTCCGTCTACGACCATGAAATTCGTACCGGCAAGAACGCAAAACAGATTATCCTTCGAGCAGCTCAATTCGCAAAGAGCGAGCCACAAGGTCCCGCTTATCTGGTTGCTTCCCGGGAAGCGCTGGAAGAAGAAATCGAGCCCTATGAAGTGAATGCAAAGAAATGGTCACCTATTGCTTCATCTGCCTTGTCTCCAAGCTCTGTCAAGGCGATTGGAGCTGCTCTCCTTGCCGCCGAGAACCCTGTCGTGATTACCACATACCTGGGCCGGGACAAGGTCGCTGTTCATGAGCTCATCAAGCTTTGCGAGTCTCTCGGCATCGCTGTCATAGAGGCCGTGCCTGCGACTATGAACTTCCCGCATACTCATCCTTTGTATCAGGGGAGCCAGTGGAGTGAAGGACTCAACAACTCTCCTCTCGACGCCGCTGATGTGGTGTTGGTAATTGATTCCGACGTGCCATGGATAAAAAGTGTTTTCTGCCCACCGGCCTCTGCGAAAATTTATCATATTGACTGCGATCCGCTAAAAGTCAACATGTCGTTGTTCCACATCGACACGGAATTGAGCTGTCAGGCCAATGCCCGCACGGCTCTGGAACAGATCAATGACTTTGTATCAGGTGCTCGTACTGCCGAAATTAGCACCGCCGTAACTGCACGAACTCAAAAGCTTGCGGAAAGACACGACGAATATATTGCGCATATCAACAATCTTTCTGCTGTTCCTTCTACTGATGAAGTCATCACCCCCCACTACGCTTTGTCTGCATTGCGATCTGTTCTAGACGACTCTTGCATTGTCCTTTCAGAAGGCATATCCAATTTCCGCCCCGTTGCCGATGTCCTCATGCGAAGTCAGCCGGGATCATATTTCACGTCCGCAGGAACAGCCCTAGGCTGGCACGGAGGCGCGGCAATCGGCGCAAAACTGGCATCTCCATCTTCAACCGTCGTTGCCGTCACGGGTGACGGGTCCTTCCTGTTCAGTCTCCCAGCCAACGTGCACTGGATGGCCCGCAAGTACAATGCGCCATTCTTGACGGTCATCTTGAACAATCGTGGATGGAAGAGCCCAATGTTAAGTGCGATCACGGTTCACAAGGACGGTCACAGTAGCAAGGTGACGGCGGATCAGTTAAATGTGACGTTTGATCCAAGCTGTGATCACTCGCAAGTAGCGGTTTCGGCGGGGGCTGGCTTCGGGGTCTGTGTAGAGAAGGCGAGTGAGATTGAAGGAGCGTTGACAAGGGCTCTTGATGTGGTACGCGGTGGACGAGCAGCTGTGGTGGATATTCGACTGCCTAAATTTGAAGTGGGTGATCGTGTAGGTTAGTTGACGAACAGTTTAATCTCATATGGCCACTTTTCACCGCATAGATATGAATTCAGATGTTTTCTAGAGGAATACGGAGAACGCAACACTCCGACTTTTTGTCTTCATATAGCTCATTTCATTGGAGAGGCGTTCATCCTTTCATGAAATAAACTTTTGCAGATATCATATTCAGTTGAAAGGCCGTTCTGTCGATATACTCGATTCTACTTCGATTATCTGCAGCAGGGCATAATACAACTACTGGCTCTATATTGAAACAATCAATTCCTTCTTCAGGAAAAGACTCTTCAATCACGGTACTTTGACAGCTTGTCACCAAAATCGTACGTATAAATTTTCTCGGAATAGTTCTAGTCCCAAACATGACATATGTATTCAGTGCAATGAAGACATTCTAGCAAAGGAACATCAATGTCTTGTGACATGCTTGAGAAAGTTGATAATGCGCTCTAGGAAACTGGGTAGCTTGGGCTTGCTTGTTGGAAGAGTATTGTCGACGATATCGGGAAAAGGCTGGGCGCGAACTGCTGCCTCAACTTCCTCACGGGCGTCATATCCATAAAGCCAGGGTTGGATCACTGGACACGTCCATCTGCTCGGGAATTCTCCTTCTATCTCGCGGCCTAGCTGAGATAGAAAGATCTTGTCTCGAGCCTCTTGCTCCGGACCATCGTGCATGTGAAACGACTCGCGCTATATCAGATAGTTTAGTCATCTGCTGATTAGTATTGTCAGAAAAAAAGTACTTACTTGCTTGAATGTCTCTTTGACAATTCTTTCACCGCGAGTTTTGCGCAGTGATTGATACATGTTCAGAGCCTGGGGTAGCTGATCTTTTGATTTGATATGACCTAGAAGAAGACCAAGTACAGCGCCATCTTCGATGGCCGAGTTTGCACCTTGCGCCAAATATGGCAACATAGGATGGCATGAGTCGCCCCTTGCAAGAGGATTTAGTATGACGTTAAGAAAGTCCAAAATCAAGGTCAGCCTCAAACTCACACTAGAACAAAATTGGACTTTTCATTCACCCATGATACAACCTCATCCCCTTGAAATGGTCAGCAGTCTAATCCCTTTGGCTTAGTGGCTCATAGAGTCAATGCAATGACTTACGGTGCATCAACTTCCACTTCTCGACGTTGCCAACCAGTTTCAAAAAACGAGTCAGTATAGGATCCCAGTGTTCAAACAGCGAAAGCATCTCTTCAACATTTGCAGCCTCTCGACTCGAACCTTGTGGCAGGTCGTCCGGCACCAGAAGCACAATGTTGTATTGATTCCCTGCCTTGAGGGAGTAACCCACGGCATGTGCACCGGGGCCGATCCAAAAATGCACTTTGGGATCCTTCACCCATGTCCTTAATTCTGGGTCTTCGATATTCTCCAGGTCCAAGACAATGCGGTAAGCCAGATCCCCGGTGGGCAGAGGCGGGTCATCCCTTTTCAAGAAGAGAGAACGGCATTTCGACCAGAGACCGTCCGCAGCCACAATTAGATCAGCAGATGCTTGGAAACCCGAAGCACAAGTAACTCGCCCATTATCAAAATCAATCTTGTCCACTTTCTCGTCAAGTTTGACTTCGACGCCGAGCTCCTTGGCTCGCGCGTACAGTGATAGCTGCAAATCAACGCGATGGGAATCGAGAAAAGGCGCACTGTACTTTTGGCGCATCTTTTTGTCAAAGTCCTCCTCTCTAGCTAATACCTGGCCAGAATAGCGGTGGACAAGAAGCTCAGTCGGTTCCGCAGCGGATTTCCATAGTTGCTCCGGGAGATCCCATTGTTGGAGTATTTTGGTGGAATTGGGAGTAATCTGTAAGCCTGCACCGACCTATTCCCCTTATTAGTAATCTTGGTCTGAATAGGAAAACATTTTTCTAGCCTCTACCTCTCGCAATTCTTTTGCAGACTCTAACACAGTGACACGATGTCCAGATAGCCTGGTTGCTATGGCTGTCGCCAGTCCACTCAATCCCGCCCCGACCACGATGATGTTCAATTGAACGGATGCAACTGGTGTCTATTCTACGTGTAAGATGTAGCTTCAGCTGACAGAGAAGACACATACCATGGCTATCTTGTAGCTATTTACTCGTGATGGAATGGACCAATTGCTTCAAGGTAGGGTAAAACACACTCTTTCACACATGAAGTGATTTTCAGCTCAAGATATCAAACTTATCTCACGGCTTTGTGTAGCGACTAGAAATAAAAATCAATTTCTGACAATGTTGATATCGTACGACACAAAACCAGGGAAAGTCACATGTTAGCTCGACTCTTCCAGTGGTTTGAGCTATATCCTCGGGGATCATTCTGTGCCCATTCGGGAATTCCGAACAGGGTACTAATTGAGGTTGATACTACTACTAAGTAGTCAGCACTTTCTTAGGGATTCGACGAGTCATGCATTTCCCCATATGCTTGGACTTCTCGTCGGAATTATGAACGCTAGATTTGTCGCCGGATAAGCCGGATCACAATGCAAATTCCCGCTGGCCGAGACACGATTTGGCGTCACAACGGCTTCGTTTCTTGTCTAGTCAAGCATTCCTCCACTTTGCCTCTATCCGCACATGAATATGTCCAGAGGACACAAGCTAACTACGTCCCAGTGTGAGAAAGATGCGTATTCGTCGGTCGTGTGACTTCGAAGCTAGAGGCAAATCAACCCTGAAAGCAGCCTGTTATCCTAGTCTACAGCATAGCTCGGATTTCCCGTCGCCGCCCCGGAGACATGAGAAATCTAGAAGCTACCTAACGGTGATTCCGAACCGGGCTCATTGGACGTCTGGTCTCTGATTCAAGCTGGACATTGGCACTCCTATCAATGGCATCCCAAAATGAGCACCCCCGCAAAGGCCCCGGTTACCCCGGATTGAGGTTATCCAGTTAACCGAGTGTATTGGCCGGACTAGAAAAGGAGTGCTGATCCTACGACTCTTCTGCCATGGAGCATCTTAAATCTATCTACAAAACACCAAAAGTGAAGCTTTCGGCACAATGAGCAAAAAAACCGTTTCCGCTGGCAACGAGGCACTTCACATTGAGTCAATCGGACGCGTCATCCCTGAGCCAGACATTGAGTCTGAGAAGAAGACCGTCAACAAGCTGGCTTTGATACCACAGCCTACCCAAGATCCCAATGATCCACTTGTATGCCCATGACCATAATCTCTGAATCCTGCATGAGATCTAGCACCCTGACATTTTCACCTAGAATTGGACGACTTTCGAGAAGTACTCAACCTATCTTATAGTATGCTTCTTCACGGTCCTTGCAACCTTCAATTCCAGTAACTTCACCGTCGCAATCGTTCCTGTGAGTAAGGAATTCCACGAATCCACGACACGAGTCGGTTACCTCGTGTGCTTCAACGTCCTCCTACTAGGAGTCGGCAACGCACTATGGGTCCCCTTGTCGCGGCTCATCGGTAAACGGCCTGTGTATCTGGCCGCCCTCCTGATTCTGATCGGAACGAACATTTGGAGTTTCTTCACGCACAGCTTTGAAAGTCTTCTAGCGGCTCGGATCATATCCGGATTCGCAGGTTCGGCAGCGGATGCCACGGTGCCCTCTTTGGTTGCTGATTTGTTCTTTGTCCATGAACGTGGGCATTGTATGATGATTTTCCACTTTGCCCTTAGTACTGGCTTTTTCATTGGTCCCCTTGTGTGCGCCTATATCACTCAGGAGGTCGGCTGGCGTTGGACTTGCGGCTTGATCGCTATCGCCGGTGGTGCTACCTTCTTGGTGGGCTTGATTTCACTCAGAGAATCAAATTATCCCCGCGAGACGGCTGATCTGGACTTGCCGAGGTCAGCTTACAAACCCAAACGGAGTTTTGTCTCTTGGATGAGTTTGACGCGTGGGTACCGAAAAGACGAGTCATTCTTCAAGGCCTTTTGGTCGACTATCCGACTTGCAGCATACCCGCCAATTTCTTGGACTGGTCTGACTGTAGGCACATTCGTCGGATGGTAAGTGTGAAATCGATTCAATTGCTTAGCGAGTCCTAATACTGATAGAAGCTCTTCAGGAACATCGTTGTACAGCTCACTTCTAGTCAAACTTTTACGAAGCCCCCTTATGGCTGGAAAGTCGGTAGCCTCGGTCTGCTCTCCATATCTGGGTTTATCGGTGCCGTTTTTGCATTTTTCCTTGGAGGCAAGCTCATCGATATGATCGCAAATCGGATGACGAAGGCAAACGATGGACGAAGAGAACCGGAATTCAGATTACCTGCTATTATAATACCTGCTGTAATCGGCCCGATGGGCGTGTTAATCTTTGGGCTTTGCGTCGCCCACAAGACGGCCTGGATTGGTCCTGCGTTTGGCTATGCGATGCAAGGCTTTGGCTTGACCGCAGTCTCCAATGTCGTTGTCACGTATGCCGTCGATGGATACAGGGAGGTACGTAGTGAAATTGTCGTACCAAGCTCTCTATGGCGCTCTGCTAACCAATCCGAAAGCTCGCCGGAGAGGCACTTGTCGTCGTGTTTCTTATTCGGAACGCTATTGCGACCATCCTGGCACTCTATTGTGTTAATTGGCAAGCAGCAGGTGGTATTCAAGATGTAAGATCCTTTCACGTGCATAGCTTGCAGATAATCTTTCTGATCTTGATGTCTTTCCAGGCCTTTGGTGAAATGGTTGGGATCCAATATTTCTTCCTTCTCATCGCGATTCCGATGTATTGTTATGGAAGAAGGATTAGATCTTGGACGCGTACTTTCGGCCCTATGGCAGAGATTGCAGCATAAATTACCTACTGATGTTGCATTGAGTATCAAAGCTATCAGTTTAGAGATAGTTTGCAACCAATTACTAGTAATGCTGGCAATTCCAATCCACTCAAAGAACGCCACACTTCATACGACGCGACTTTGCTGCACATAAATCTACAGTGAATCTTTATCTTAGATCTGAACAAATGGAAGACGTACTATTACCAATTACTGGTATTTCGCATGTTGAGCGGTCTCGGGGCAAGTGCGACACTGGCTGTAAGTTCCCTGACGCTCTGCATACCCCAGCTCAAAGTCCTTCTTGGTGTTAATATTCTCTGGGTGGCAGATTTATTTCCCTCATCAAAAAGAGGAACGGCCGTCACTATCATAAGCATTGGTCCGGTTCTGGGGCCGTGTATGGAACCGCTCGTGGGGGGCTTTTTCGCTTAATACACAAATTGGAGATGGACATTTCATAGCACATCAATTTTTACAGGCGTAACGCCCGTTTTTAGTGGTGTGTCTGTGAGCGAGACGTAATCCCCCATTCTGCTACAGCGGAGAAAAAGACAGGTCGTGACAAGATTGAAGAATGAAGGGCCGATGCAAGACGTCATTACTGCTTCTGGTTTTCGCTGCTGAGTCATTTCATGTATAGTACGTTAGGGCATGGTTGGGGGAATACTATTTTAGGTATTGTTGGGTTAGTCATTGGATGTCCGTATCGTGGAAGTACGGAGAGAGACTTCGGATGACTAGTAGCCATGCAGATCATATCAATTGACATTATCATCAAATAAAAAGATCTAGTCCATAAACTTGGTCAAGAATAATGACGGTAGATCACGATGATGTATATAGTTCGCAGACGATCAGCACACTTCCCCAGATCTATGAAGTCATTTTACACCCCTTCGATTTAGACTTCAATGTTTTATGCAGGAAGTATCTATCAAGGCGTCAACAAACTCCTAGGTCTAGCATTTTAGGAGGACCCTATTAAGTGTATCATCTGTCTATGCATTTAACTGGAGTATTTTTCTCATCATGTCATAACAAACCTTGTCGCTCACATAGCTGTCTTTCCTGTAGTTCTCATGCCCTGCCACAAAGGACCTTATCCACCTCGCCGGGGTCAGATTTTCCCCTACGGCTCTCTGAGAAATCAAGTCGAGATATGGCTGTAGCAAGGCACGGTCCGATAGCGTAAATCCAGCATGCTGTAAATATGCCTGGATGATAGCGATAAGACCTGGAAATGGTTCTGTAACTGAATCGTTTTCACCGTTGATGATTTCGTTCAGTGACAACAGAGCGTAGTCTTCGTCAACTGCTGGTAGTAGCTTAAACCCATTGCTTTTTGTCGACGATGACGCCGGGCTAGACTTGGCAGCATTTGCTTGCACAGTCCTGTTATAGATCTCTGAAGACCACCCGGATCGACGAAACCACATCTTTGCCTTAATGACTGCATCTCTTCGCTGTGATCTCTCCATTGAGTCGCCAACCTTTGCGATAGGAAGGTAAAAACTCAAGTGAAATACTGTAATGGCTCGAGCGAGCAGATACATGAAAATGGCAAATGCCGCGTTGTCCGAGTCCCATAGTTGAATCTCGATAGGTCGGAACTCGACACGCCAACCGGGACCTGTATCGTCCATCGGAGGCTTCAAGCGAACCGTTGGCCAGGTGCCACTATACAAGAGATCGAACAGGTTTGTATTTCTTACATCCATGTTTTGAATGTCGTCGCGAGTCAGGAACAGAGGATCACGGGAGAGAATCGAAGCGAAATGAACCGCCAGTGGCTCGTCCATACCACCGTTAATCAGTTGTTCCTTTATATTTCTTCCTTCGAATTGTAGACACTGTTCACATTCGTTATCGAGTCCCGAAGGTTTCTCTTGAGATATGTATGTGCGGTTGTAAGTCCACCGTTGAGGTAAGTCCTCCATCTCTTCATCAGTACGATCATCCGCACAGTCTGCGAAACGTTGCCATCGGCCATCGTTATCCACCAAAAAGCCTTTCCAGATCGGGGTGGCTGCTGACATGGCCAACATTATCGGTCCCAGTGGGATCAATTGGTCATGGAGCCACCGCGCCTCATATTCGTTTTCCGCCTGGAATGTTACTTGAAGACTACAGCTACCCAGTCCCAAATTCATGCCTTCAAGGTATACATCTCCTTCCTCAGTCTCAGCTGGTAGATAATCTTCTTCTTTGGGGTTCGTGTTCACGGACTTATCATGAAACGGCAATGGTGTGTTCTCGTCCCGAAAAATTGGCACTTGAGTTTCGGGCCTTCCTGTCCGGCGAGTCGAGATGTTACTTCTCAGAAGTTCATATCGGGTCAGTTGGCAGCCTAATTCTCGCGGGAGCGTAGTTGTAGGTCCATCAATGGTTTTGTGCTCTGCTACACAGAATTTGTGCGAAGCCCCCAGCCGTGGGAACATGCAAATGGACAAAACATGTTGGTTCGGCTCGAGGAGATTCTTGATCAAAGTCCGTCTTAATAGTTCATGGCACACGTAAGCTAGACCCAATATTCACCTATCATCTAAGTAAACCAACTTACCTTGTCCTCATGTTCTCTTCTACTCGTAAGAGATCCGTGATGCTATCTCCGTAAGGATTTGCGGGTGTTGATTCCACCATATACGTCGCCCATTCCCATTGCATGGTAGCCTTTCCATGCGCAGATTCACTAGTTAGTTGCCAACGTCAGTATCACATGTGCATTTGAATATCGAAACGACGTACTATTCTTGGATTGTCTCCGACTTCTCCAAATTCTTCCATTTCTCCATGAAGTCTTCTTGTGCCAACAACAATCTAGCGCTTGAAGAGGTTGGGTCTAATTCTATCAGTGTGAACTCCAGCTTAAAGGTGCTTGGTTAGCCTTTTCGTCAAAAACTTCTCATAAATTTGATCTACCTCATCACCCCAAAGCGGCTCCGGATCAGTTCGTTCTCGATGTCGCCCCCATAAATGTAGCAATTGCTTTTTTAAGTCAGCGGATCATGTCCTAAGTATTTAGTTTTGCATTCAAATCAAAGCCTGGAAATACCTCGACAGCACATTTACGTGCAGCAGGAAAGGCTTTTTGAGCCTCTTCCCATGACAGGGCCTCTCCATCAATTCTTTAAGTTTCGAACACGTCAGCCGGGGTAGTACACCACTAACAAGTTGGACGTAAAGATATGCCTACTTACGCATGTCCCATAATTATGATAGATAGTGCTACACTATAGCTCGTTCTAGCTTGCTGCTTTTAAGAATCTTTGGGCTTGCGCGGGGTATCTTCCGGGGTATTTATTAAATCAGACATGCCTTTATCAATCTTCAACACTTTCTTGGCGAATTGGCAGCAGAATGACGACTTTTCTTTCCATTTCATCAGTGGCTTCTGCACAAACTAGTTGCCTGGATCTATGGTCTAATGGTACCTAAGTGGGACAAAATACATATTCATAACGTAGTGCTCTGCGATCAGCGGCATCCCCTTGCATCCTTTCCATCAATGAGCGCCATCTAACTTCTTGTCATGAAGAGGGATCTACAAATAAGCAATGTCAGGTCCCATAATTGGAAAGTCCAGGTCTGACAGAGATGCATAAAGAAGGAATTCGGAGACTTCATTGGTCAGTAGCTGTCGAGAATCGTTGCTAGTGCCAGGACGATATCTCGGCGCTGACGTCAATGTCACTCTTTGCTGCTCACTCTCCATTGCGGATATGCTCCATTTCAGAGCTATTACATGATAGACGGTTGGTACTTTTAGGGATCACTTTTTAGGGATCACAAGTTGCTTAATGATTGCGACTGCCAATGACATGAACATCGGAATGAAAGTGAGATTTTCCAGTTTAATCAAGGGTATTTGAAAGGTCAGGGTTTGCGATCAGGGATAGGGTAAACTCTAAGCCAGAATAGGTAATTATTGCTGGAGAGCCCTAATCAATCACCACGAACTTTGTAAAGACGCTACGACCCTTCCATAAACTATAAAAGCGCCTGATGCATGTAGAAAGCTTCTTGACTCGAATTTATGTGTAAGACTTGTAGGCACTGGTCCTGGGACATGTTCCATGCACTATATCAGATAGTTCAATTACCAGCAACGAATTCAAAGTTGATGTTTACAAAACTGGTTAGAGTCAATGTTCAGGTCCTATCATGGTGTTGTAGCCCCCATTTGCAAACAATCTGTCTCGTGAACCATGTTTCATCTATGCATAGAAAGCGCACCAACTGTGCGATATCTGTCGTCCCGGTGAGACGGTTACCCATGGAATTAGCCTTGTAGAACTCGACAGCTTCGAGTGACTCCGGTGGACAGAAGAATGCTAGAATGTTGAACCGATCATTCAGTCATTTTTTTCGAATTATAGACGATCATAAGTTGAGGATGTAAAAATACTCACGACTACCCACGACTACGCATTGACCCTGGCGCGATTTGCATTCACGCTGATTCGGCGTTCTTGGAGTTCCTTACCCGCACCGCCAAGTTTACTCAGTTTAGTAAAAGACATCCTGAAGCATGACTGAGAAAAGGCACCGGATAAATTGCTCAAGGGGTGCTTTGCTGCCGGCTTGTAGCGTGTAGAAGACCATGAATGCAGCCGGGAGCGCGGTGACGGTAGTGACCGTCGTTCCCTCGTCTGAAACGTGGGTAGCGGCCTCCTTCAAATAAAAATGGCAGCCTCGGAGTTGATACTGACAATGCCAAGTCAGTATGGAACCACGACTTGAAAAAGAGTGCTTGCCATACGCGAACATAGAATCGTATTTAGCCTCAGTAATCTCCTTTTTGGGCTTTTTCGGCACTTTGCCGAATGTATTCAACATCTACCTTCTGAAAGTCGCTGACACGGCTTTGAAGAGGCTGACTACGGCATCGACGGTAGTGAGGATATCTTGATATAACCTGACTTGTAGTACAGGATTCTTTTGTCTGAGCTCAGTTTCGAGCTTGACGGCGTCGGCTTTCGAGCTCTTGGAGTCGTAGTAAAGAGCGAGGTCGACGCCTACGGTACAGCTGAATCCACAGTGAGCTAGTATAATTCAGCTCCGAACTATATGATATCGTATCTGGTAAGTGCTAAGCTCGTTCGAACTGATACCGGTACTCGTCACTAGTAGAAGGTATAGGAGGAGCTCTAATTTAATGCGCAAGGCTAATTGTCAAGCTACATCACTAAAATATGAACATGTTCAAGAGCAGAAATGAGCAGGTTCGTCGACAAAGACATATTTTTAGATGCTTACTACAATTACACAGCAACACCTAGTTCAAATCTAGAAAACTCAATAACGGCTTAGATTAATCAGAACCATGGTTTGGAAGAGGCCCATCATTTAGCACGTCTGGTAATGTGGTCCCAACCCTGTTCGGCGTCGTCGCGCAGGAAATTCGCTCCATCGCCACCATCGCACGTGGTGATTTAGATTATGGGGTTCGATGAACTCGATGTATAGCTCCAAAGAGAGTAAGCGGCGACAGGTCCGGGATAAGCCAAGCGGGCTTTTTCGACAGTCGAGTCAGTAACAAGCATTCAACCTTGTGATGAATGCTTGAAGAATTCGAGTACATACCCAATATTGTACTGCAAAATATTATCGAACACGCGCAGAACGCGAAGACGAATATATTTCACCGTGAATCAAAAACCACTCTGTTAGGACACGTGTCGCTGAGGTGAATTCTCAATTGCTCACTAATGAAAAGCTTGGACGCGTTCAGAGAATGTTGGAGTCAGTTGGAGCTTACCTAGTTTGATCATCAAGGTTCGGGGATCGGAACCTAGGTACGAAGTACGTAGCAATCATACAGATTACCGTCAAAGCGTGCCCATTGATCATTTCGTGCATATCATTTTCTTTTCGCTCGATTTGACCTTCTTAGGGAGGAGCTAGTTACGCCAATAGTGCCAGGTACGGAGTTTCGTATCTAGAGTAGTGGCCCACTTGGTATATTGAAAAAGATATTCCTTTTTGATAATAGCGTAGATAGATTAGAGGCTCGTGCAACCGCGATTTCGTACGAGACGAGACTAGTAGAAGAGTGAGAGCTGTGGTTATGACTCGGTGACTTCGGTCTCGACGGAGCCTTTAGTGATAAGCCTCAAGCAATGATTTTGCTGTTTGCATTCCGAACCGATCATGTGGGCGATTCTGGATGCCGCTGAGCGCTCGAACCTCATTTTTTAAGTGTGTATCGATCAGAATCATAATGTAAAAGTTGCGTATCTATGCTCAAGCTGTGATTGCAGTCCGTCTGACGATACTCGTTTTCGAACTAGCCCCAAACTAAATACACGTGAGCATAGGCGATTTAGGCTCTGATTCTCTTCCTACGCTAGAGATGTCAGCTCTCAAGCTAGAATGCAGGATGACATGCCAACACGTTCGCGGCTTCTACATCGAGGCAAGCCCTGGGGCTTTTGTATGAGCTTACCATGTAATAACGTAGTATCGTCCCGTCGGCAAAGTCCAAAGAACCACGTGTTTCAATTGAGTGCTTCTGGAAGGCGTCAGATTTTGGATCCCTCGCGTCCCACTCGTTCCACGCTTTGCGCTTCTGTTTCGCTTGCATGGCCATTGCGTTCTAGTATGGCGCCGTGCTTGCTTTTTTACAGTACATACATCGTACATAGTACATGAAATGATACCCGTGTGTTATCGCGTTTATGCCAGAAGCATAAATAATTGATCTTCGGCATGTCACTGCAAGGGTCATGTTGTGCTGTCATCGTCGAGGGTTCAATCCATTTTCCACGTGTTGGTAAACGACCCCCGTTTATCGGCTGGATTTACTAAGTCAACCGCATTGAAACAGGGCATACTACGGAGCAGTTGTTGTTCGTCTACGCAACGGGGCACGGAGTACGGAATAGACCGCGATACTATTCATTCGAGATCCCTGCCCTTTGTATCCGAGTCGCCGAGGGCACTCGTAGTAACTGGCTATGAAGGATATTAAGTTTGCCCAGCCGTACATACATGGAATGATACCTCGAAGCTCGAGATGACTTATCACGTTGCTGTTGGACGAAGATGTCTAGACTCGGCTACGCAATATATCGCGATCATCTCCAGAAGGTAAACAGCATGTGCTTTCCAGCACAATCATGTGCCAAGTACTATGTACGAGACAAGCTAGGACTGACGCGGATATGAGACCGGCGATGGTGAAGTCGTTTATGTAAGTACCTGTACTTCCTCCGTACTGTTACATAGTTGAATACGTAGTTGACTAGTCCCAAATAGAATGGACCAAGTCTGGAATTTACTGCAGGAGGATGGCTGCTTGCATAGCGGGTCCCGTACCAAGCTTTCGTCGACAGCCAATCGATCGAGCACGTTGCGGCAATGCAGCCCATTGAACCCGCCAGCGTGGAAATAGTCGAGTCCGTGCTTTTTGCAGGTGGGGCTCATTTCCAGCTGAAATCACACGCGTTAGACTCTGCAGGGACTAGTGCATGTCTATAGCCGCTCTAGGCGATCTGGCAGTCCCGCGCCTTACGGGGACCCGGAGAGCCAATCGAAGCCCCGCAATGGTTTCCCGGAAGGGTATTTCTCGTGATTCGCTCTTACCCTTGGCAGCCATCCTTGTACAATGGCCACACGGAAGTAAAGTATGGCTTTTTATTCCTTAGTCTTCCACAGCACAGCGCTTCAAAGCCCATACGGCGTGTGCAGCAATTACAATGTGGTGGTGGCTGATGTTGACTTATGTCTGTTCTCGCTGTCATCGCGCTGCCATCCCCTCCTTGGTACAATACTGTTGCCCTCCATCTCGGATCTTGAACGCTTGCTCCCCCTCTTGAAGATCTTGAAGAATCAAGGAGTCAGTGACCTCACGGAAAATTCACAACCAACAAGGCGGAGTTTCAGGTACCAGGAATAGAACAAAAGAAAAAACAGTGTTCTGAACTAAAGGTGCCATCATCTTTAACCACAACCAATTTGAGCTGTTGCGCCCAAAGCCAGAACCAAGCGGGTTCATACACAAAAATAACACCATAATATCGCGTTACCCGATTTGACCCTTTGAACCGTTTCCACTTTCCAGAAATCGCTTGCTTTCTTTTTTTTGGGGCATGAGCCACTTTACAAAGTAAAGTGTTACATCACTTAATATTATATATAAGTTTATATGGTTGCGCATCTCGACACCTAGTCGAGAGATACCCCTCCTTCTTTGATACGATGAATAAAGTGGCCTCTCAGGATTTCGAAGATTGGCCCGAGTGGCCTCTTCGTGATACAAGATATATGAGTTACGCTTCAACCGCCACCGAGGACTCGGAGGCCAGCCTATTGTCTATCAGCAGATTTCAACCACCACCGAGTCCGACAACTTCGATTTCGCCTACTGTGAGTGATAAGGGGAAGTCTGCGCCGCCGGTGGACGTTGTGCGAGTGAATTTGAGTCCGTCCGTGACAATGTACGTGTCTACATATTCTTTGCACCCTATATGTTCTTCATTCATGTCCTACGTTGAATAAAGACTGAGAGGGCAAGTCACGTTAACAAAGTGTTCGGGATATCATTGTAGATCATTTGTCCGAAAGACTCGTCTATTCCGCATGCAATATTCCTACATCGACATCGTCAAAGAACTCAATGGAACACTGAAACATCTCATCCTTGGTGGCTCGAATGGATCACATAGCACGTTTATGCACGACTGTGAGTGACGCCAACTCAAGAAAAAAAAGAGAGAGAGAAAAAAAACGAGTTTACAACATACTGAGAAAGAAACAGTTGCAGGCACTCGACTTCCAATCCCGCATTTAGAATATCCTCGTCTCTCGGAAGACACCCCGCATCGAGTCTCATTTCTCGACGAGCAAACAGTACAAACCGCTAATACACAATTCAGCACACAACTTGCCTATACGTTTGATCATTGGGATGGTGAGTTACATAACACCAAGGGTAACTAGGTAATCAAGCTCTATTAACACGAATACAGATTGCGTCCGATTCCAAGAATTGCTCCTATCATCCAAACTCGTCTTCATCGCCGGCATCGCCGAGGCCAAATCCAAAGGTCGTGGAGAGGAATGCATCAGCCAAAACCTACGTCTTCTACGTGGGCGACACGAGAGGTTGACGCTGCTTTTCTTTGCCAATTCGCAACGCAAAGAACGCAAAAGATACGTCTCCGTACCATTAAACTGCATCGACAAAATCGACGTGCCCAAAAAGACCAGCAAGCCCGTTCTGCTGTATCTGCGACCGAATTTTGAGATTCTGGCTGAAATGAAGGTGTTACAATTTTACTTTTTGGATGATGACGGCAAGTCTGATGATTACAGTTTCAACGACCGGAAAAATCAAATGGCTAATCTTTTATGTCGGTACAGAGCGAAAGAAATTCGGCGAGATCATCGCACACCATATCGAGCGGTAGATAATCGCCTTTGACTGTCTGTCCTTAGAGCTTTGCATGGCGTTTTAGGGTTGATGACGGTTCTTGCATCGTGGCGTTCTTGTACCATTTTCCCATGGTCTGTTTTCTGTTCGTTTTTCATAGATAACCCAATACCCATCGCGCAATGAATGAATCTTATTATTGACCATGTTCCGGAGCCTTCGTCACAACGTTTTGATTCCATCTGTCGTACGGTATCGTATGAACACCCATGGAAGGTCAAGCCTACTGTTTCGTCACGGGGTGTGTGAGCCGGAGGAAATCAGATGTATCAGCAACTGGATATAAAAGCCTCAATCCATCGACAATTCCAATTTAATCATGCAAAGTATTACTACGTAGGTGATAGTTAGTACTTGCTGCTCGCTAAATTATATCATCACATATTATGCTCAGGAAATGCTTCCGTATGGTCAGACCTCCGACCTAGTAAGTTAGTAGTCACTACTAACTCGCAATTGCATAAATAAAATGGCCGATCCGTGTCCTCCGGCAAATGCAGGAGCTAGGCTTTTCGAGCTTGGACGTGACAGAAATGCACACTACGCCGCGTGTAGTTAGGACGATACGAAAGTGGGCTCACCCTTAGCGGGAGCCACAGTTCTGGTCTAAGGTCTTTCTCCGTGGGCGGGCTTTGGTCCATGAGACGAAACGGGGGGGCATGTAATCTGACTTTTATAGGCCCATGGTACACAAGACGGAGCGATTCCTTCGAGATGTGTATCGATGCAGTACAGAATCACAGAATCACGAGTTAGTAGTCGCGAGTGAATCGAAGTCAGGAACTCCGCCATCAGGTACAAATAATGTGATGGCGTCGTAGAACTTAGCAGCGTACTCGCGGTAACGTCGGCTTGTCCATTAGTTTTAGGGCACGCTCGGTCACTTAGCCCGGTTTAATAGGGCAGCCCGTTCCGGGAGTCGGCGGGCGGGGGGGCTAAGCAGTCAGCACGTGTATCGACCGCAAAGTCTCGCTGGTGAAGTCGAGTTGGCTACTGTCTGGTGCCAGCCACTTTTGCTTCTTCATCTGTTTTCTTTTTCTTGGCTTTCTTCGTCGCATCTCGTAATAGTAATTGCGTCTGTGTTCAGGTATTGTACGTGGTCTGCCGTTCATCGACGGGGGATATGTGCATCTTGTGTTCGTGTCTACTTCCATACCCAATCAAATATTGAGGATCAAGACATGACGACCACGCTCTCAGGGCACTGCTTTCCGGTGTGATATCGAGTGATGACTATTCCGTATAAGTACTCCGAACTATGTACTTAATATCGCTGCAGGGGGCGTCTGTCTTCCTCGCACGATGCAGTGTCCACTCCTCATCGATCGAATAGTAGTAATAGTTCCGAGGTGTTAATGATGCGATTAATGTATGCCCACCATATGGGGTCATGGTACAAGGCCACGGCCGTGGACCGTGGATATGGATCACGCACTTTGCTTTTTGATCTAATTTATTAGACATATCAACCCACTTCTATCTCCAACGAATGAGACCGAAAGAGCAATCGCAAAATGGCCTTCTATGACCAATGAACTCCGACTGCGATCAGGTCGCTCACTGGTTGGAGCATTAGGCATGGCACCGACTGCGGGCGATTCAATGGCGAGACCCCTAGTAAAGAGTCGCATAGACTAATGACAATACGTAGTGTACGGAGTAGCATGATACATATAACTTCTGCTGGGGACCTTTCCTAGCTGCATATTATATCTCTCGCGTAGATTATCACAGGGCAGCGATGCTGGCGATTTGAGTCGAGATTTCCTCACTCTTCTCCTCTCACTCTTACCTCTTGCTGATTATCTCGAATACGTTTACTGCTCTCCTCCCAACCGTCGCTATTTTTGAACAGCCTACTGCTGCAAGCCTTCCAATAAACACGGCGAATAAAAGAAGGATTTGCCCATCATGGGCCGAATGATGCATCGGTTATACAAAACCGACAGGGCCCGCGATTTTGACCACGAAACTGTATGCTCACCATCCACACGTTAAAAGAACGGGGGTAAAAAAACTAATGCGAATAAAAGGATCGCTATGTGCGCATGCAACAGATCTACGAGACCATAGATCGTCAAAAATATCAATGGGTGGTTGTCCTCGTGGCCGGCGTCGGTTTTTTCCTCGACGGGTACACCGTGAGCTTTTCTCTTATCGACACCTAAACTCTAAACAATCGCTAAAGTCTCTTTTCATGGTTGTTGCAATAGTTATTCGCAAGCAATATCGCCCTACCAATGATTCAATATGTATACTGGCACGATGAGAACAGCTCAAGAAAAATGACATTTATCAACATTGCGACGCTCGCTGGCACCTTCGTCGGGCAAATCGCCTTTGGTTTTTTGGCAGACAAAAGGGGAAGGAAGAGAATGTACGGTGTTGAGTTGGTGCTTTTGATCGTGTCTACTCTCGGCGTGACCATGGCCTCGACTGGCGCAAACAATAGCATGAGTATATACGCCTGGTTGATCTGGTGGCGTATTTGTACTGGTGTTGCCGTGGGTGCAGACTACCCGTTGAGTGCAGTTATCACATCGGAGTAAGTTATTATCCTTTGAGATTCTACTAGAGAAAGAAGATACTGACTAATTAGGTTCGCTCCGACCAAACATCGTGCCCGCATGTTGGCTTCCGTCTTCTTCATGCAGCCCCTCGGTCAATTGGCCGGTAATATCGTCGCCCTCATCGTGGTCGCAGCGACCCGTAGCCGAATCAACTCAGACACCGTGCGCGCAGTCGACATTATGTGGCGATGGGTTATCGGCATCGGCGTCATTCCCGGTGTGGTTGCATCTCTGTTCCGGTTTGCAATTCCCGAAACGCCCCGGTATCTGCTCGATATCGACAATGATCCTATCAAAGCCGAGTTTGACGCTACGACCTTGTTTGGCTCGGATCAGCAACATGTCGAAATGGGTATGGGCAGTGAGTTTGAGGCACCCTGGGATGGAACCGCGCTGCCCAAAGCGGCGTCTTTCTCCTCATATGCCAGTGCCGGTGGTAGCGCTTCCATTGACGATGCGGGCAGTATCACACCTAACACGGAGTATACGTTGCACCCACCAACTTTCCAATCCCACTGGCGCGTTGTCTGGCACGATGTGGTCTACTATTTTTGGAAAGAAGGCAATTGGCGAACATTACTCGGTACATCGATTGCATGGATGTTGCTCGATTTCGGCTTCTATGGCATTCAGCTCTCCAACCCACAATTCTTAGCAAAGACTTGGGGTAACTTGGAGCTTCACGGATCTGCCCCATCGTGGATGACGACCGACGACCCTAACGAATCTATATATTCATCTTTCCTGCAGACATCAGTCGAGGCAATGGTGATCTTGAATGCGGGCAGTGTCCTTGGAGGACTCCTACTTATCATTTTTGCGCCGAAACTCAACCGTGTGCATTTGCAAAAGTTTGGATTTCTGGCACTGGCGTGTATGTTCATCGCCATGGGCGTCATGTTCATCACCGTCCACAAAGAAGGCCCGGTAGCAATCGTGCTGTACATCATCGGACAGATGTTGTTCAACTTCGGTCCCAACGCAACGACATACATGCTCCCCGCCGAACTGTTCCCGACCCGCTATCGCGCAACTTGTCACGGCATCAGCGCTGCGTCTGGAAAACTCGGCTCGATTCTCGTCGAGCTTTTCACAGTATACTACAACATCGGGAGTACATCAACAGCTGTCAGCAGCACTGTACGCTATGGTTGGATTCTGGTGGTCTTCAGTGCCGCTATGATCGTCGGGTCGATTGTGACTCATTTCTTGATTCCGTCCGTACAGCAAAAGGGACGACCGACGGGACGTGTGTGCAGCGACTTGTTCAATGAAAAGGAGAGGACGCTTGAGAGTCTTGCGCTGGGTCGGTTGGGAGAGAGTAGTCGGTATGCGGTACGGAGGACGAGATCTGTGCATCGACTACCGGCGAGGAGATTTTAGACCACTTACATTCTTTGGTTTTCTTTTTCGGTATTTACCACGTTTAGAAGACTTTTGTCTCGAAGACCTTTTTCTTTGGATGTGTCATTGGTCTATGTGCAATTAACCGGAGCAGGAATGGAAACCGGTACAGGCGTTGGTTGGATATACCTATTCAATTTGTATTTAATATTTCTAAATCTCGAAATATCGTTCAATTCCTTTTCAAATTCTCTATCTGCGATTTTAGATTCCTGAGATCATACACAGAATTCGTGTTTAAAATGCATTGAAACCCGCATCGGGTGACGAGTTAGGGCTAGGGCTTGTACGACTAAGCCCTAAGTCTCATCGAGACGGATCTATTGTAGGACGATGAATACTATTCAGTGTGGAAACTAAGAATGCATCGTACTTGACAGAGCTCAACACGGCTTCACAAAAAAGCAAAGTATCTATGGTCACTGAAAGGTATTCATTCCTGCACCGAATTTTTGCTCTGTACTTTTCTCTACAGTCTAGACGCCAAAGTCTACGTGGCGTGATTCACTACGTATGACTTTCGAAATAATTGGAGCAGAAGGCCATTCGTAGTTGCTCGCCACTACAATTTTTAAACTAAATGTATCAAGAAAGAGCAGAAAACGGTCTCTGAGATCACCATAGCGACGATTTCCGATGTGCCAGGCCAGTCGATTTCTCAAAAGCTAGATCTTAGCGAACTCAACTCAGTCAAACGGGCTGTGACCTTATTTGCCCAGCAAGAGTCCAGGCTAGGTATGCTTTGAAATAGTGCCCATGTCTCGCCTATTTTTACTTTGGCTATACGCACCAGTTGACGATCAGCACGGCATATCGCGGCAACGATAGGCGTCAATTGTGCTACATACCTGCTGCTTACCATGATCTCTTTTCTCTACCCGAGCCCGCTACGACCTACGACACCTGCTCGAGTCAGCTGGCCTAGTATCATTGGCGTAGATACTGCTCCTCCTTAAGGCATTAAGTCCAAAAATCTGGATGGGCGCATCACTGACCGTTTAGAAAGTATCAAGCCTTCAAAGCAGAGAACAGGATTCTGGCGTGCGAGCTCTTCCGCCGATATGACTCTAAGAATGCTCTTATCGTAGCCATTTACACGAAGGATATGAAAGCAAGCTCGTACACGGGCACGTCCTGACTGATGATGTTTTCATGAATCGGGTACTCACGGGGACGCGCTTCAGGATATGCACTCACTCAAGGGCTGGACTGGCCCCGAATTCTAAGAGAAAAACGGACCGGATACTATCTATTGAGATGAGTTCGTACCGTAGAATAGGACATGATGTAAACGAAGATGTCCGAGGAGGCCGGGAACTTGGTTATGGGAAGAGGCTTCGGCCCTAATGTAAGAAGCAATGTGAGCCTTTCGTCGGTAGGGTAGCGTGTATAACTTAAGATCGAGACAACCAGTCCTTGGTTCACTTAATGTAACATTCATGGTAGCAGTTCTAGAGGCTATCTGTTATCCTCATATATATAAATCTATTATGTCTCTCAAGCCTAAACATAATACCGCCAAAGTCTAAATATGAGTCAAGGCGTTGCGATATTTAGATAGCCAACCGCACTTTCAACTTGTCGTCCTTGATAATTTCCTCCTTCCGTGCAAACAACTCCGGCATATCCCACGTCACGCTCAAATACCTCCCGTTCAACCAGTGCTGCTTCTCCTGCGTCAACCACGCCATAGCGTCGCCCGCCAACTCGGGCGTATCAATAAGCATTTTGTGCATGTTAGTCGGCATGTTGTTCGATAGTTCAGTAACGACACCGCCGGGATGAATAGAGATAGCCACAATCCCTTTGTCACCATACTCCTCGACGATGAACTCGGTGAACTTGATCACAGCCATTTTTGAGCTTTGGTATGCGGATGCGCCGGGGGACACTAAGTGGGCGCCGATAGAACTGAGATTGATGATTGTTTTCGTCTCGCTTTGCAGCACCAATGGTAAGATGGCGCGAGTCACAAGATATAGACCCTTGATGTTGATATCCCACGTCTTCCACCACTCGAACGGATCGCTCTCGCTGATTGGCGACCAGTTCGCGAGGTATCCGGCATTATTGATGAGGATATCCACTTTGCCGACAGACTTTTGTATTTCGGCGGCGGCATCTGCAACACTATTTTCGTCTGTGACTTCGAGGACTAGTTTGAACACGCTGGGAGATGTGCCGGCTTCCTTCGCAGCTGCGAGAATATCGGCCTCAACTTCTGTTAAGCTACTTCTTGCGGTGATGATAATTGTTTCTGCGCCGGCTTTGGCGAATGAGATGGCTGTCGCGCGGCCGATGCCTTTGGATGCCCCCGTTATGAGAACTGTTCGACCCTTGTGGGAGGATTTCGCGACGGCGGGGTAGGTATCATGATGAACGGTGGACGTGAAGCCCAAAACTTTGGGATCCACAGGTGCCATGTTTATAAGATTTTATGGTAGTCTATACGCGACTTCGTAACCTCGTGGCTTTGAGACGGACTTGTGATGTCGGGCAGACAGACTTTGAATGACACGCCTTGTTGAATTCGGACCGGAAGGCTTATCGGAATCTTTTTTGTTTCGCATGGAATTTTTGAGTATTTATAATCATCCGGAGATAGTACGGAGATGGAAAATAAAAGCGCGGTGGAGACATTTCCAGCCATTTCTGAGAACTGGTTAGTCCGCTTCCAGCATCTTCATTCCAATGAACTTGGAATGTGTGGGAAACCCTCATCCTAAAGCTTGTTTGGTGGTTGTCCAGGTAGCGTGTACCCCCGTACGCAAAAGTCCGAGCGTGGATGGCTGCTTGCGCGAAAATGAAATGTGATCAGTCCCTACGCATTGATGCGGGATCTTCCTCCTTCGGATATCGATTCAATAAATGACCTCACGCTGCATTTTGTCCCGCATATGTCTGCAAGTCAATCATGAACACCGCTCTTTTCTCCTTGAGTCGTGTTGTGTAGAGCTGGTTCCAAATCGCTTTTGAACTCGACTTCGATAGCGAAATAAATATATGTGTGTGTTTTTTCCGAGTTGGAAGAGCTTGTCGCGTGACAGAGACCGAATGAACCGTGAGCAAGGATCGCGAATGTTCAGTATGCTGCCACATGGCAGTCGTCTTTATCAAGGCGGGTCCTATTTTGGGATGGGTTGATGACATTCCAATCAGTCTAGTCGCAACATCAACGATTAATCATACACAAAGTAGAATGAACGATGCCGCGAACTGACTTGTTTTGTCCATTGGTTTCAAATTCCGTGAAGTCAAGTACGGCCATTACGGTGCACATCAAGTGTCGATGATGAAAAGAAACGGCGTCGGCATCGTTGACGTTGCGTCTCTCGAATCTTGTGGGCAGTTGGTTTCAATTTTACGAGCTCTCAAATGCTGGGGTGGCTCGATTACGGAAGCGCTGGGGGATGTTGGTTACGAAGATGTCGGTTATCCTCCCTCAAGTCCATAATCTTAGAGGTTCACAGTCTGAAAGATCAACGGGGAAATTTTGTCTTGGTGTCATCGATTGCAGTGGCTGGTTCGGTTGTAGTTTCTGGTTAAGGTCGGAAATACAAAGTCGGTTGGGCCGGTGAAGATCAAGTAGAGTGGTAGCGTTGAAGTGACTTCGGTCAGCATAGTTGAGGGCGTTATAAAGACTTACACCTTGATGGTTAGGTAGTGTTCGGTAGATGAGCATCATATACGCGGTCCGTTCCGCGGGCAATTGTTGCACCTGACGGCTGCCCGAGTTCTCATGCAGTTTTAGGCGTTGAATCTGACCACATCAAATAGATTTCCTGAATCGGACGATGTTCTGTAGTCTGTTGCGGGCAAATATTGTTGAACACCCACTTTCTCAAAAGCTCCATGCCTCGAGACTGAGAGGCATTTGAAGTATGAGAAAGAAAGAAAATAGTTAGGGTACTGCTGGGCAATCTGAACATTGAGCAATTTGAAATTTAGATCTGTTTGACCGTGGAGTGGTCCACTTTCAAACCGGCCTCATGAACAGACGTCCATGCTAGGCTAGACATTAGCGACAGCCTGAGACTGTTGCGTACTAGGCACTGCTTAAATTTGGCTGGACAGCACTTTTTCTTTCTCGAAGGTGCGTATTTTTAAGTCGATCATTCGAACCAGATGCGTACCTGATTCGGCCTTGGAGTCGTCCCAGATCTAGGACAGTCACCTGGACTATACATTGCCTAGACTAGATGTTAACCGGAATCTCATTCGATCTAATATTCGTTCAAACTACGGAGCGAAATTCAACGATGAGTGTAATCTCCAACGGGGAAATAATCCGAGGCAGTCCGCGTGATCAACACCCCCTTTTGAGACGGCTTACACAGCCATGGAAACAAGATACGCTCTAGGCCACGTAAAAATCTTGTCATCCTGTAACGATGCCAACTTATCGTCTATACACTCGGTGCCATGTAACCTTGGTTAGTCCAGAAGAAAGAAGAAGCTGTTGTTGGTTAAAAATAACCAGAATGGGTTCATATCAGAAGAGCTATACTGTATTGGGCCTAGTGCACGTCAAATCAGTTCAAACATCAGACAAAGCTCGGATCCGCTCTTGATTGGTTGATGCACCCACACATTCTACGATTCTCATTGGCCTGCTCGCTTTATGACATCACCTTCTCGTAAGCCTTACCCCTTTGGGCAGCATCTTACTAAAATCGGTTAGCGTCAAGCGTGCCTGTTGATACCCTAATTTCTTCGTTTTTCTCTGCAAATGCAGCAAAAATATCAGACAAAGCCCTTGAATTCCGCTCTAATTGTGCTGAGACGTGGGATTCTACCACATCTCCTGCTCTAGTGCCCCTCTCGTGCTCAGCTAATGTGTCTCGAATGTGGCTCGTTCACCTTAGGCGCTGGCCGATTGGTGAGCAGGATGTTGAGCCAATGTATCTCACATTTTCTGGGTGAAACTCATGGGCCGAGGGGAGAATCCAACATTCGTGGCTTGAACGCATTGATCTGGTAGTCTAGCCAAGCTCAGGGCTTGATTAAATGATTTGTAATAAGTAGTGATATCGCCCTCTTTCTCCCTTGGCCTGACCCTGAGAGTTTTCTCTTCTTTTAATTCAATCCATAAACTACGATAAATACTCCAGTCGCACTCAGAACACGACATTCGCTCGTTGCTTTGCCTTCTTTCAAACGATACTCCATTAATTATAAGCGTCAATCGTTCGTTTCAAGCAAGAGCCTTGCAACCTTTGTCTTCTCTCTTCCCTCTTACCTGTCCTCGATATCAGCTTCTGTCGAGGGAGACTCCGAATCGCTATTTTGCCACTCCTCAGAAATCGATCACACATTATCGCTTTACATCATTCAGTTTGTCACCACCGGCTTGCTTTTCCTCGGTAAATCACAACCAGATATTGAAATCGACCACGCACCCAAGTACGACAAAGAACAGCCTTCACTCTAATAAGACCGAAGACAACTTTCACAACATACATAAAGAAACCTAGCTCATTAATATCCCCCTGAACAACCGCAAAAATGTCCTCGGATCAAATTGGCGGCCTCAGCGTTGGCATGGTCAACCTGATCGTCATCCTCGTCATCCTCGGTACTGCATTCCTCGCTTCTATGGGCTGGGGCTTTTATCGCATGTTCAAGGGTGCTGATATGAGCTTCGCCGGACCCCAAGAGCCAGGACACGATCAAGTGAGTTATATGCGGCAGGTACGATATCGCACTCGATTGGGTATGTTTGCTGCCAGTCGGGAGGCACTCAAGGGGGGCAGGAACTCGAAGTTGACTGAGGATTTGGAGAGTTCTTATCACTACTAGACTGCAGTCACATTCGTTTTCAGGATACTCTCTATGAAATGAGATAGTGGTATCAATTGTTTTCAGCATGGCCATGAGCAATAATACTATCGACTTGGAAGATTTTTTGCAGGTACATCTAGGTGTTTCCGGAGTTGGACTATACTACCATTCATGAGGTATCAGGCTTTTATGATTACTGATGTTAATTCCTTCTTTTGAGTTCGACTATCCCAGGCTTTTCTTTCATTTACATGCTTGTGTACCTATCTTGGCCCCACAAGTGCATACAGGCTACAATATATTAACAACCTTTTTCATATTCCAAAACTGATCATTCCTTTTGCAGGATGCTTTGTAGCAGCTAGTTTCATTGCCGTCATATATATCTAGATCATGAATATGTTAGATGCATGAGGATTTAGAAAAAGCGGCGCTCTGGAACTCCTGTCATGCCTCAAAGGCCCCCTTATCCAAAAAGGTTCGGCTAGAAAAGTAGTTCAATAAGAACTGGGGATTTTTGACTTCTCGAACACCCAGCCACGAGGGCAGGGACACTGGACCGAAACCTTTGGTGTGTATCACATAGCTGTTACATTAACATTCATATAGCATTCGTCGTAAACAGAACGGGGTCGTATACGAATTAGATCGCCAGTACATGAATATCGCTAAGTGGTAGACATCCGAGCTAAATACATCTGCCACTCGAGGACCTCTCCGGGGATTTCATCCAATGTTCCCCAAGACGTTTGCAGTCTATCCAAGACATAAGGAGCCACTCGCCCTTCCATAATAAGCTTGTGGAGGTACTGGGTCAGAGCTCTAAGAGCACTGTCGAGAGACCCAGAAATCCATGCATGATGAGCACTGCATGCTTCTCCTACTAGAAACATGTGGCCATTGGCTGCAGGCCTGACAAGCTCAGGGTAGAAGTGGCGGAATTGCTCCGGCCCAAAATAAGCGAAGGCTCCGGAGGTATAAGCATCGCTGTACCAATCGTATGCATGATATTCCTCGAATTCCCCTTTGATGATATTCAGCATTCTGGAGTACCCAAAGGTGGCTCTTGTAATTGGATCCATGTAGCCTTGGTGAATAAGAGCAAGGTTGTGACATAGCAGGTGCGCAAGATCGCCTCTTTCCGTACCATCCCCTATCAGCGAGGCCATTTGCTGTGCATCCTGGCCCCAGGTGTATGAGCAGAGCAATATCCTAGAAGGCTCATCAGAGTCCGAATCAGGTGAGGTATAGACGCATTTGCGGATAGGTAGGTCGGTTGACGCATGGCCGCCATATATATGGCAGTATCGCGCCCACCAAGCGGATTTGAATTTCACAGCGACTTTGGTTGATGCATCATAGTGAACGGACTCGATGGCTATCCTCTGTCCAGGCCGCAGTGTACCAGGTCCCATATTAATTCGGCGCATACATGGAAGGCTTGCGGTATTGAAGACGGCAGAATAACTTCTAGGCTGGGACTCAGAAGCGATTTGCACCCTCATCGGCTCACAAGGGTGCTGTGTTTGATATGCTACTGACGTAACGCGGGCACCCAATGTGGGCTGGCTGGATATTCTTCGTTTCATTGCCTCAATGACTTGGGATGTTCCTCCTGCTACGCGGTACCACTTCACGTCTTCATCATCGGATGCCGTCGGGTACTCAAAATCCAGAGCATCCAGAACAGCTTCAGAGAGTGATTGGTCAAATAGTCCAGTGGCACTATTTGAGAGAACTGTAAGGAAGAAACGTCCACCTCTGCAGAATCTTGCCTGATCTCACTCACCTTGCAGTCGACTCAATGTAACATATAGAATAAAAGTCCAGGCCCCTGTGAGGTAGACTTAGTATATGAAGCTTACAACAAAATGATTGGACGTACATTTCCTCCCTCAAGTATTGTCTCGTCGTCATATGATCATATTTCATCAACTCAAGAAAACCCTCTTCAAAATTGCGTTGAAGTTTAACGAAGAACGGACTGAATGCTCTTTTCAATATGGAATCGGCGCCTTCAAAGATCGTCCTGCGTGATGACTCAATATATCATTCTTGGGATGCATATAATTCTCAAGTCATACCGATCAGCGACCATCCCCCCACTCGACGTTCCCAAATGGAAAGGATCAGTTCTGGAGTCAGCATCTCCGCCTTGAAGATGAAGTATCCCATTGAAAAACTTTGGGCACCTCGTTCCTTCGTAGTGATACTCGACTAGATCAACATCACACACTTCAAAAAGTTTAAAAGATCTATCACAAAGTAAGCTTGTGGAAGTCATGTCGTATGGTTTTTGAATATCACCTTGAGAGTGGTGCAATCTTGCGTCGTAGAAGAATTAACATGATAATTGACCAACTTGATTAAGAATGCTCACCTGCGGAAATCTCATTGCTCCAACGTCATAATAGTCTTTCCCACCAGCTCCAAAATGATGTGTAAAAACTCTTCCCCCTACTCTTTCACTAGCTTCGAGTATCTCGTAACTAAGATTGGGTAATTGCAAGCCATCGAGAAGCATACCAAGGAAAAGACCGGATATTCCAGCACCAATAATGCATATCCTAATAGGCTCGTCTGCAGCTATAGGACTGCTCGGGATGGAGGGAATTGCCGGTAGTGTTGACAGGAAACCCGGTTCGTAATCCCGTTGAGTCAAAAAGAGCGAAATCAGCCATCTCCAGTCAACCCGCGCAGATTGCGAATCATCTCGGTTGATTTCCTTGTGGACATGACTTTTGAGAACCTGGCGTGCGTATCTGCTTCGAAACGAAAGGTTTCGCTGGGTGTCGTCCGCTTGTGATTGTACCGCTTTGACTGTATGAGGAACCCGTAAGTCGCCATGTTTATGAACGAGCCTCTGTATGTCTTTAAACCAAGAAACATGGCGATTGTTTCCAGGAAGTTGGAGGCTTTGAGCAGTAAAGAGGGTATAATCCATTTGCGCAATTCTTTTCCCTGAGCTGTAAAGCGGTTGTTCTTTGGTCATGAGTAGCTGTAAAAGATAAGATATAAATTGCAATATCAAGAAATGAAGAAATCTAGGGCAACAAAAGAGCACGATATATTTACAATTGAGCAATGCATTGTTATAACCCAGACGAAATAGGCTCCTTGAAATAGACATTCTGGAGCTGCACAATGATGATTGCCGCTAAAAATGGCACTTAACTTTAATTCATAAAAAGACCGCAAGATAGTAGCATTATAGTAAGGTATGAGATATTGACTTGATTTCGGCGGTCTAAAAAATTCATCTATTGGTATGGTCCTACAGTTGACTGGTCACATAATCCAGGTACTCTACTAGTGCAGCGTGGCCGTAGATCGTTTGAAAAGACCAGATCCCTGCTTCAAGCCAGTTGAGTCGAAACAGAAGAGATTGAAAGGACCATTAATTCACGCACGCTACATGGATATCGAGCATCGTATTCTTGGGTGCCTCTTTTGCTTACTCGAGACGGTAAGTATGATCAAATTGTTGTCGGCTGATGCTAGTTCGTTCGTTTTAACAGCGAAAACCAATTCTCAGTCCGATGCTGTATTCCCTGTCCATTTCCCAACATACAGACTATTGTGGGTACTACCATGCAAGTAATATCCACCGGCAGAGAGATCGAAAATTCAACATTACGTGCAGCGAATAATGATCATCAAAGTCCACCTGAAGACAACTATTTCGAACGCATTGCTGAGCGGTGTGAGAGATGAACTTGCCACTTTTTGAACTAGTCTTTACGTGCGACCAGAGTGGA
This sequence comes from Talaromyces sp. PB3603, assembly GCA_023625915.1. NCBI lineage: Eukaryota > Fungi > Ascomycota > Eurotiomycetes > Eurotiales > Trichocomaceae > Talaromyces > Talaromyces sp. PB3603. Next base: position 172,758 of record JAMAFY010000009.1, read on the forward strand.
CGTCCCCTGGTATAAGCGAGTTGACACTGAGTAAGTCTGGAACAGTCGACAAGCAGTAGCGGCCAAATATTACTTCCAGAGCCATTACCGATGAAGAATTCCCATCCTCGTTTGGTCTTTGACTTGTCTGAATTCAAGTAAGCGATGCTAAAATTCATATTCACCAACATGAGGCGTTCGATTTCCATCAGGATTCTGCACACGACAGATGCCTACAGGCGTAGTGCGATGACAAGAGTCTGGATTGTCGGTTGGCAAGCTGACCGGCTGCCAACTTGGGCTCACAGGAACTTCTCTCTTCGTTTTCATTGGTCGAGAGATAGTCCTTCATTCCAGAGGGTGATTTTTATCTGTGTACAGACAGTAGGAAAAAATGGATAGCATCCCTGGAATGTTTTGAGATCAGTCGACATCATGTGTGGTAGATACGCAGACCAAACTTCCGTGATGTAAGACGTAAGATAGAGGTTCACTTAGATTCTATTAGGCATACCTAGATACCGAGGTATATGAAATTCATTACGATACTTCGAAATAATTCGATTATTCTTCCAAAAATCGTGACTAATACTGCTCGGAAATCAGAAACATAAGCAAAAATAATTTCTGCCATCGATACAAGAAATTAGCTACATATTAGGTTCCTCCTAAATCCATCATCCGTAAAGCTTGATACGACGAACGACCTCCTCCATGATCATACCAAGATCTTCCTTGGAATGAAAGTCACCTCCTCCTCGAACTTCGACCTCCCACTCTTGAGCGCCACGAGGTCGAGCAGCTAGAATGATTGTTGGGAATGTGATAGCAGGTTTCACAGTGTATGGAACTAGCTGAGCGCTTGAACTTCCTATCGTATTTTCTAATTGATCCTCAATATTGAGGAAGTGAACACCAAACCCGAAATGCTCCGTGTCAGATGGCCAGTCGGTGCAATTTTGCACGATGTCGGTCAGTTGATCAGAATCGCGACTGAAGCCCGCAATACGTTGCTTCTGAACGGCTGAGAGAGACTCTTCAAACTTTCCGCCCTCTGCCAATGAAGATACTCTCAAAGGTACAATATTCACGCACGGTCCGGCCATCTCTTGTAGCGAAGGGGCTAAGCAAGGTCGTCCGGTGGTTAGGTATCCCAGTACCACATCGTCTGAACCTGTCAGACTTGCGATTGTATGGGCACATATTGTAGAAAAGACGGTTGCTGATGTATATTCGCGATGTTTCCGCGGGGCCAAAACGCGTCTCGAAAGCATAATGGCTTCTTGCTGAACATCCGCTGGGGAAGGTGAATGTACCGGGGAATACCAACCAGGCCACGAAATCTGAGAGCCATTCAGCAGTGAGCGCCAGTAAGCGTGTCCATCTCCGCGTGTTTCTGTCAAGTGCGCAATGTAGCTTGCAAATCCGGGATTCTCGGCTGGCACGAGACCGTTCGATAAGGCCGAGAATGTTGAAAGAAAGCAGGCAAGGCTCAAGCCATCAAACTGCGCATGTGAGAGACGCAAAGCAAGTCGACTGTGTCCATCTTGTGTGTGTGTAATAACGAAATGTGTCACAGGATGACCGCGTTGATAAGAGCGGTGAAAATCTCCACGATATATTTTTTTGGATGCCTCATCCAGATCACCTTGCACTTCATGAACACTTATTGATGGAGTCAGCCCTCGGAAAAGTGCCTGAAAGGTACTACCATCAATCGAAATGAAGACCATCCGAAGGATGTCGAGATGATTCCATAACTTTTCACAATTAATCACAATATCGTTCACATCGAGGCCACACGGAAGGTCAATATAACAGTGGGCAAATTTTTCCAGCGTATTCTGTTCTAGAGCAGACACATAAAATTTTTGGAAGTCAGAAACTGGGAATACCTGTATGAGGTCGTTATCGGAGAGGCCCAATGAAGGAAGAATATCAGACTGAATTAGATCTTGCTTAGTCTGCATGAACAAAGAGTCTAGGTTGACGTCTTGTGATACCTTCGTCTTCCCACTTGCCACTGATGCTAAATCAACAAGCTGAGGATGCAGGAACACATCCTGGACTGTAATAGTGAGTCCATACTCTTGTGCCTTCCGAACAAATTGCATTGCTTTGATTGAATCACCTCCGAGAACCAGAAAATTGTCATCAAGGCTGATGGTGTTCTCATCCACCCGTAGCATGGTCGCCCACAGCTTTTGAATAATATGTTCAGTCGAGGTCACAGGTGAGCGGCGCTGTTCACCGACACTGCTGTTAAGCCTAGCCAATTGCTCAGAGGACATCTTAGCGCCAATTTCTCTTAAGATACGTCTGTTGACCTTGCTTGTTGCTGTGGTTGGAATGGCATCAATGGCAATAAAAGCATTGGGAATCATATAAGAAGGCACCTTGGATGCCAATCTATGCATCAAACCCTGAGTGTGCTTAGCGATTCTCAACCGAGCTTCATCTTCGTCATTTGCTGCGCTGCCAATCGCGAGGAATCCAACAAGCATGGGCTTGATGCTATTTGATGGGGTAATAACCTCAGCAGCGACCTTCACCTCTGAGCCATCTCTCAAATGGCGGGTCAAAAAGTATTCCACTTCGCTAAGCTCAACGCGCTGTCCTCGAATCTTGACCTGTGCATCCTTGCGGCCAACGTACACAAAGGTTCCATGAACGGATTGTCGCACAAGATCACCCGTTTTGTAAACTCGTCCGCGGCGGCCACAATGAGCTGCATTTCCATTTGCGAGCCACTTGGGGTATACAAAAACGCCCTCGTCGCCTCTGTTGATGAAGCCAGAAGACAATGTCGGTCCTTCCACAAGAAGCTCACCTACTGCACCAATTGGAACTAACAGATCATGATTTTCCGGATCGGCTACCCAGAACGTTACAGCTTCGGGCTTACCGATGTCTCCACAAATCCAGGTACTAGGTTTAATGGTACAGTGAGAGGCGGATGAACACTCAGCTGGCCCATAGTAATTCTTGACTGTGACATGGTCTGCCCACTTTCTCACAGTCTGGTGGGTAAAAGCTTCTCCACCAAATATCACTGTGTCAAGAGTTGGAAGTGCATCCGGAAGAAGTATTTCTGATACAGATGGGGTGAGGAAAATGGTGCTGGAATGATACTTTGTTATGGCTTCTGTCAAACCGTTTTTCCTCTCATCCTCAGACGGGATGCAGAGACAGGCCCCGTGCAGTAAAGTTGCAAGACTTTCGAGAATACTAACATCAAAGTCGTAAGCAGCAAATTGAAAAACTCTGCTTTGCTGTGTAATTGAGAGGGCCTTTCCGGCATCCCTGATGTTTGTAGAAAGAGCACGATGACTCCATTTGATGCCTTTCGGAGTTCCCGTGCTTCCTGACGTGAAGATAAGATTCGCGATAGAATCGGGATTATACACTGTCGTCGTGAAATTATCTGCGCCGCTGATATTCTCTAGAATCTTGGGCACGACATAAGTTGTAACATGAGTCGACAGCCCGAGATATTGGTCTGAGGATGACAGGGCAAACAATGGTTGCGTAGCACTTAAAATCGCGTCCTTTCGGTCTTCTGCAACCGCAGTAGATATTTGGAGAAAAGAAGATCCGGACTTGAGAACTGCCAGGATTGTGACCGGCATCCACAATGACTTCTCGAAGTGGAGTGGGATGGTCACTCCAGGACGTGCCCCAAGAGCGACCAGTCGGCTGGCCAACTTAGATGATATGCAATCCAGCTCAGAATATGTCATTTGACCATCCCATGCGTTGATAGCCAATGAGTGTGGATTTTCGTGTGCAGACTGTGAAATTAATTTGTACAATGGCCGCTCTTCTGCAACAGGTACTGCTGCATTCCACGTCCACATGGTATTGAGGTCTTGCTCATTCAAGAGATTAAGCTCCTGAAGAGAGCGTTCCATTGATTCGTAGCAAATTATGGTACGCAGAATATGCTCAAATTGCCGGCCCATCCTTTCAATCTGTTTTGTCGGAATGACGTTTGAGTCGAAACTGATTGATAAATCCAATCCCTCTTCTTTGACATGACACATCCACATTATAGCGTATGATGTGAATGAATTGAGCTCTGATATCCTGCGATCAGACTCCTCCTGTTCTGAAAAATTAAAGACATGATCCTCTGCTGTGGAGGCAATGTTTGATGCAGGTTGGACAACAAGCAATGTTTGAAATTGGCTTGCTTGGTTGACTTCAGAGGAAATCTCTCGAATTTTTTGTAGACCGGCTTGTTCGTGTGGAATCATGTCAATCATTTGGGCTTGAACTGAGTTGAGGTAAGAGCTGATTGATGACTTCCAGTCTACTTTGACCCTGACAGGCACTGTTGTGATAGTCGGCCCTCCCATTCTTTCGACGCCTGGCACAGAAACCTGCCTGCCTGTCATTGTAACACCGAATACTGTGTCAGAAGAATTCGAGTACTGAGACGTTAACAGAGCCCATGCGGCTCGAATCACGGTCGAAGCAGTGATATCAGTACTTGGCCACTTGATTGTCGATATAGAGAGGCGAACCAATTCAGTCGCATGTGGTTCATAGCTCACCGCGGGCAAAGCTGGAAATGGTGCAGCCTCCGAATTCTCAAGCTGGGCTTGCCAAAACTTTGATGAACAGCCTTCTCCGGATGCAAGGTATTTGATGAATCGCGAGAAAGGTGCCAATTCTGTCTTGTTCTTCCCAAGGTATATATCTGTTAATTGTTCCAACATCAGTGGCATTGACCACCCATCATAGAGAGCGTGGTGAATCGCCCAACCTAAACATACTTGGTCTTCTTTTTGGAAAAGGACAAAGCGAGAAAGAGATGTTCCAAGTTTCATTGGGCTGGCAATCTGCTGCTGATGGAAGTCATTGGCGTCCAAACTTTCGCCGCATTGCGATTTGTTGTTGTTGAGTACGACCTGTACAAGCCCAATACCAGCAAGGTCAACAATACGCGTCCGTAGAATTGGAACCTTATCCATCAAATCATGTAATGCTTTTTTGAGGCGTTCAATGTCGACATTTGGTTGAAGTTTGCGAGTTGAGCAACTCACATATTCGCCCGGACGCATCTGTGTGATGGCGAGGAGACCTTCCTGGAGAGGCGTACATGGATAGATATCTTCAATATCGGCAGAACAAACACCGCATTGTTGTGCTGCTTCAGCCCGAGCTTTCTCTGCGTCAATTGCTGCGGGAAGCAGCGAGAATGGTAGTATTGGCTCTTCATCATCTTTGGGAGAAACGAAGCTTACGCACCGTGCCAAATCATGTAGTCGTGGCTGTTGAAAGATGTTGGTGACAGTCATAAGGAGACCTTGTTTTCGCGCAGCGCCAACAAGGCGCATAGCGGCGATAGAATCGCCGCCTATTTGAAGAAAGCTATCATTTGTGCTAATGCTTGCTTCACTTATTTTGAGAGTGGATGCCCACAATCTTCGCATTGCATTTTCCATCTCCGTTTTCGGCTCACAGTGTGCATTATTACGGTCTGGATCAAACTGTGCCAGTTCTTCAAGTGTGTAAGACGCGCCGATAACTCGAAGATGTCGTCGATCAGCCTTTCCGTTTGAGGTCAAAGGAATTTGATTGACGGGTATGTAGGAACCTGGAAGCATGTGTCGCGGTATCACAGTCGCCAACTGCTCCCGTAGTCCATGTGTGAGCGGGAAAAGCGATCTTTGAATGTTGTCCAAAGATTTCTCGGCAGATTCACCGATTGGTATGAATGCGACTAACAATGGATCCATACTCTGGCTAGGACAGATAAGGTCCACGGCCACCGGTATATTCATGTTTCTCTCCAGCCATTTTGATCGGACGTGTGCTTCAATGTCTGTCAACTCCACACGCTGGCCTCGTATCTTGACCTGAGCGTCCTTTCGCCCAATGTAGACAAGAGAGCCATCGCTGAGATATCTCACAAGATCGCCAGATTTATACAGCGTTACATGCTTCTTGATATGCTGAGTAATTCCCTGAGCCAGCCACTTCGGCTTCACGAAATGATCCTTGTTATCAGCTGTACCCTCTACATAATGAGGCATCATAGAAGGACTGTACACAAGTAGCTCTCCGATCGCGCCGACTGGAAGCAATACTTCAGTGTCAGCGGGGTCTACAACCCAGATAGAACTAGCTAGCGGTTTTCCAATCAAGCCTGGAGTCCATTCTCGTGGCTCAACGGAACACAATGTGGAAAGCGCTGCCTCACCGGGGCCATACCAGTTCAGAATACTGGCATGTTTGGCGAACTTATCCACATGCGCTGTTGATAATTTCTCACCGCCGAATGTGATGGTTTGGAGACTTGGTACTGCCTCTGGATAAAGCATTTCCGAGGCAGAAGGGGTGAGGAAAACCCAGGTGGACTCAAAATGTGCCATTGTGGAGCTGAGCTGACTGATCCTATCGGTCTCATGTGGAATACAAAGACAAGCGCCGGCTACTAAGGTAGCATATGCATCAATGTTACTGACATCGAAGTCGTACGAAACGAATTGGAACACCCGGCTTTCGACAGTCATGTTGAATCTTGTGCTCAAAATCTGGACATTTGCTGTTAACGCCGCGTGATCCCAAACAATTCCCTTTGGAACGCCTGTACTCCCAGAAGTGAAAATAATATGCGCAGGATCCTTTTGCCTCGTCACAGTCACGGGTTGCAGCGATGCATCTTTCAGGACGTTCGTATCGTCACAGGTAGCGGATTCACGAAGTATTGTCGCAATCTGAAATACTTTGATGGTATTGTGGGACGTGTCTTCGATATTAGTAACGATAAAACGTGGCGGCAAAGTGCTGAATATCGTGTTCATTCTTGCTTTGGTTTGAGCCTCAGAGAACTGCAGGACAGCTGCGCCGATCTCCAAGGTCGCCATCATAGCGATTGGCATCCATTTCGATTTCTCAAAATGAAGAGCTACAACATCACGTTTTTGCAAACCGAGTTGTCTGAATTTACGAACAAGATATGCGGTTGACTGTGCCATCTCAGCATAGGTCATCTTGCCATCCCAAGCATCAATCGCTACCTTGTCCGGACACTGCAAGACACGTCTAGATATGAGATCAAGGACAGAGGTATCTTCAATTGCTGGTATATGAGAATTCCATTCCCTGATGTCTCCCAAATCTTTAGCGGTGGCCGCCTGGATGTGCGAGACTTGCTGGTTCGAGTTCTCAGAACACAGTTGTCGAAGTATGTGCTCAAGTTGAGCAGTAAGCCGTTGAACTTGCGCCAGGTCTAAAACCTTTGAGTCAAAGCTAACATATATTTCGATTCCTCCATTTGGCTTTAATTGGAAAATCAGCATGAGAGCATATGACGAGAAGTGACTGTAGACCGAAACACTCTGCGCCTTTTGATCCTCAGTCCAGGGAACAAGGAGATCCCCGTCCTCACTAGTTTCCTTTCGATCGTAAGAATGGGGCTGAATCACGAGGAGCGTTTGAAACTTTGTTGCTGTTTCTGCTTCGGTAGAAAATTGCCGGATGTTCTGCAAGCCGGTTTGTTCGAAGTCGATCATTGCAACAGCTTGGCGCTGTATCTGGTCCAAAAGTTCCTTGACACTATCATTCCAAGAAAATGCGACGCGAACTGGAACAGTTGCGATTGTTGGTCCAATTACTTTCTCAATTTCAGGTATTGGAGCTTGTCGTCCGGTGACAGTGGCGCCAAAAACAACATCTGTTGCATTCTGATAACGAGCTGTCAGAATAGCCCACGCTGCTCTGATGATGGAAGACGGCGTGATTTCTTTCTTAGGCCAGCGGATACCACAAACATTATATTGATATGTTTGATCCGGCTTTACTTGATCTCCCACATTTGAAAGCGATGGAAATGGCTCGGCCGTAATGCTCCTGAATTGTGTGTCCCAAAATGATCGGGCTGCAGGACTGTTCTCAAGCTGAGTTGAATGCTTAATGAAGATTTCAAAGGGAACTAGAGCGGATCCTTCTTGATTGCCATAATATTCATGGTGAACAGCTTGGAGGATGCGAGGGAAACACCAACCATCGTATAGCGAGTGATGCAAAGTCAAGATGAGAGATTTTGTTGAGGTTTTTTCGTCTTCAACGAGTCCAAATCGGGCAAGCGGCGTACCCAGTCCCATTTGAATTTGCTTATCTGCAGCTAGATATGAGGCAATATCAGAAACTCTGAACCACTGTCTACTCTGCTCCTCAGCCAGTACAGCTTGAAAGAGACCGACTTCAAACAGATCAATGATGCGAGTACGCAAAATAGGAGTCTTGCGTATCACTTCTTTCCATGCTTGTGTGAATCGTGAGAGGTCTACGTGCGCCTGTATATCGAGTATACTTCGATTAACATAGTCCCCAGAACACCGGATAGTGTGGGATATCATGCCCTGTTGCAGAGCTGTGCATGGGTAGATATTTTCGATATATGCTTCGGTCACTCCGCACATTTCCGCTGCCTGGGCCTTGGCGTCATTTGCTGTGATGTGGTCAGGCAGCATGGAAAATGGACTGACGGTCTGCCGTGACGACTGTGTGGGTTGCATTTGTTTCGCAAGACTTTCAAGGCGCGGCTGTTTAAAGATATCGGACACCGTAAGCACGAACCCTTCATCGCGTGCAGCACCGACAAGCCGCATAGCGCTGATAGAATCTCCACCCATATGTAAAAAGTTGTCACAAGCTCGCTGTGGACCAATACCAAGGATATGCTTCCAGAGCTTCTGTAGAACGAGCTCCTCTACTGTTGTCGGCTTTCGGTACTCTAGATCAGTTGTGCTGAAAGCAGCCAGTTCTTCAAGCGTGACAGCGTCACCGATTTCATGCAACTTAGATCTATTGATCTTTCCATTGCTGGTCAAAGGGATTGAGTCAAGAGGAATGTATGCCGATGGGATCATGTATCGTGGTAATAGATCAAAGAGTCTTTCTCTAAGCCTGACGATAGCCGAACTAGCATGCAAGCTGTTAATATCTTCTGTGGCTATGAAAGCTGCCAAGATAGGATCACCAGAGCTTGGCCTGATCATATCTGCTGCAACGGATGCAGAAAGCTCTTTGGGAAGAAGTCGGCGAATATGAGCCTCGATTTCCGAAAGCTCCACCCTCTGTCCTCTGATCTTGACTTGTGCATCTTTTCGACCGATGTATTTGATTTTCCCATCACTATGATACCGGACAAGATCACCAGTCCTATAGAGGTGGCGGGGTTTCTTCTGATCACGTTCACCGTCGTTGTTTTTCATCCCATTCTGAAACCACGATGGTGTGACAAAGTGACCAACAGGCCCCGAGCCCACGATATAGTCGGACATGAGAGGCGGTCCTTCCAGAAGGAGCTCACCCACCGAGCCCACAGGAAGAAGCTTCTCCGGGTCTGAAATATCACAAATCCAGCATGTTGAGGCAAGCGGAGATCCGATGATTCCCGGTTGCCAATGTGATTGAGTTCCAGTAACCTGACATGAAATAGCAGCTGAGCACTCTGCAGGACCATACCAATTGAATATAGTACAGTATTTGGACCATGATCTGACAACAGAGTCAGGCAAAGGTTCCCCTGCGAATACGCATGTCTTGAGACTAGGAATACTCGTTGGGTTGACCATGGATGAAGTCGAAGGTGTCAAGCAGACCCAGTTTATTTTCATGTGCGACATAGTGGAAGAAAGATGGTTCATGCGCTCATTCTCAGACGGGATACACAGACAAGCTCCACTGACCAGTGCGGCATATGTTTCAATGATGCTCACATCAAAATCATAGGAGACGAATTGGAAGACTCTACTGCTTGCTGACATCTTGAGGCTGGAGATAGCCATGACATTGGCTGTCAGTGCACGATGTGACCAGATGATACCTTTGGGTACTCCGCTGCTACCAGAAGTAAATAAAATATGAGCAACCCCTTCTGGTGTTCCCATTGGCGGCAATGATCGGAAAGACATCTTCTGAGCATCTTGAATAATTGGGAATATATTCAAGGTCACAACATTGCCCTGGTGTAACTTGTCGAGGTTTGTCAACATCAGCTTTGGTGATACCGCGCTGTGAATAGCTTCTATTCTGCGCTGTGTCATAGATGACGAAATTTGCACAACAGCAGCTCCCAGTTTTGTCAACGCAATCATATAAACAGGCATCCACATGGTTTTTTCAAAATAAAGAGTAACGACATCACCGCGACTTACCCCAATGTCAGGCCTGTGAAGAACATGCGCGATTTTCGTCGACATCTCTTCCAGATCAGAATAGGAAAGTGTTCCATCCCATGCAGAGATGGCTTCTCGTTCATGGTGGCGTGAGGCGCAAGACGAGATTAAATTGTGAACAAGCTCACCTTCATGTGAAGATGTGATATCCGAGTTCCATGTCCGGATATCTTCCCTATCAGAGGGGCTTAGAAGTTCAATTTCGTCGATTGGATTCTCAAGCTCCTGAGGTTTCCGATGACAGAGCTGTCTCAACACATGGTCCATCTGGCGTGATAAACGCTTGATTTGCACACTTTCAATGACTTTTGAATCAAAGGCGTAGATCAGTTGAACTCCATTGGGCCTGAGCTGACACAGAAGCATTATCGAGTATGAAGAGAAAGACTTCAACATTGTAATGTAACTTTCAATGGTTCCTTCAGAGGCAGGTTTGAAAATACGATTGTTGCTATAATGATCATCGAACGAGACTGGTTGAACGACCAAAAGACTTTGAAAAGACGTGGCGTACCGTCCCTCTTCGCTTATTTGAGCGATTCGCTGCAAGCCTGTCTGCTCAAATTCCGACATGTCCACCGTCTGGCGCTGTATACCTTCTAGGAATGCCCGAGTCTTAACTCCTTGGGGTATTTTTACTCGGACAGGGACCGTTGCAATAGTGGGACCAACAACCTTTTCCATACCACGGACAGGACCTTGACGTCCAGATACTGTAGCTCCAAATAGAGCTTCTTTCATTCCATCATCAGGCGATTGGTGATAGTGCGCTGTAAGTAGGGCCCATGCAGCTCTGAGGAAGGTTGGGGGTGTTATACCCGACGATGGCCAATTCAGGCCCGAGATCTCGTGGGTCATGGTTGAGTCCGCTTGGACTTCGTGATTTGCCGAAGGAATTGGAGGAAACGGCTCTGCTTGGATACCAGCAAGCTCACTCTGCCAGAATGAAGTGATTCTCTCGGTCGATTGAGCCAGACATTGTGACTTGATGAAATGACGGAAAGGATAAAGCTGCGACCTCTTTTCTTTGAAATATGCCTTCTCCATTGCTTCCAGCGCCATAGACATTGACCACCCATCGTAGATAGCGTGGTGTAGAGTGGTGACCATGTATCGCTGTTCGCTCTCTTGGACCAAACAAAATCGTGCCAGAGGTTTGCCCAGATGCATGGAAATCTTTTTGTCGGCAGCAAGATACGTATTGAGATTGCTACACTGCGACCAGGCTGGTCTCTCAGTCAAGATTGCTTGCATCAGACCTAGATCGGGAATATCCACAATCCTAGTTCTGAAGATAGGATTCTCCTCAACTATCAATGCCCATGCTTCTGTTAGATGGACCACATCAATAGAGTCTCGAAGTTCGAGAACGTTCCGACTGATATAGGTGCCTGATCGACGAATGGTTGAAGACATCATTCCCTTTTGCAGCGGCGTGCACGGGTATATATCCTCTATCTGATGAGTGGGTACACCGCAGCGCGTCGCTGCTAATTGCCGTATCTCGTCTTCACGTTCCCCCAGTAAGGAAAACGGCATGATGACATCGTCATGACCGTGAAAGGAGCAGATGTTTTGTGCGAGCTCTTCAAGCCGTGGGTGTCTGAACACATCTGCCACTGTGAAGGATAGCTTGCCTTGATCACCGGCGAGACTGACTAGCTGCATTGCCGCGATCGAGTCTCCTCCTATCTCAAGGAAACTATCAGAAGCACTGATAGTTTCAGGTGAGATGCCAAGCGTCGTTGACCAAAGATTTTGAAGTATGCGCTCCGCATCGGTGCTCGGCTCGCGGTAACGACGGCCGGGGTTTGATTCTGCAAGATGCTCAAGCGAGAGTGACGATCCAATACTTCGCAAAGCTCGATAGTCTACTTTCCCCGTCTGTGTCTTGGGGATTTGGCTGATTGGAATGAATATCTTCGGGATCATATACATTGGCAATTTCGTAGTAAGCTTGGACAAGAGGCCATCGGTGTAGGTCTTCGTTGAATCCGACTCCTCGATCTCTGTCTGCTCCATAGACATGAACACCGCAAGAATTGGTTCTTTTCTGTCCGCAGGAATAATGACTTCGGCAGCCACTGAACCTTGGAATGACGATGAAATGTTCTGCTGCACGTGGTGCTCAACTTCATGGAGCTCAACACGCTGGCCCCTAATCTTGACTTGTGTGTCCTTGCGACCAACAAAAATGAGCGATCCGTTGTCATCGTACCGCGCAAGATCTCCTGTCTTGTAGATAATACCTTTTCGGCCGGGGTGGCGGGAGCTACCTTGCTGTAGCCACAGGGGATTTTTGATGAAGGCTTCGGACGTCCTGTTTGGGTCGAGATGATATCCCTGTCCCACTGAAGGCCCCTCCAAGCACAATTCACCAACGGAACCAAGAGAGGCGAGCGTGTCACAGTTTGTTTGGTTGATGATCCATGTATTCAAACCCGTGCCAAACCCAATATTGGCAGGCTTACTTGATTCGACAACGCGCTGGGTTAGTGTTGAGAGAGGTGTACATTCCGCTGGACCATAGCCATTATGTACCTCAACTGCTCCAGCCCAAGAGATGTAGTCGCTTGCTGTAGGTGTTTCTCCAGCCAGAACAAGGACTTTCAGATGTGGTACTTGACTGGGCCGAATCATCCGGGCCACCGACGCTGTAAGACAGGCAAAATTTGCTTCGAGTCTAGTCATAGAGCCAGCAATGTCGTTCTTTCTGTCTTCGTCGGATGGAATGCACAAACAGTGACCAAAAGTCAGCGCCATAAAAAAATTCAGCCAAGAAATATCAAATGCGTAAGATGCGAAGTCAAAGATTCTGGAGTCCTTTTTCAGCTTCATATTTCCCGCCAGGTGAAACATAGCGCTACTGATGTTGCCGTGAGTAATGACTACTCCCTTAGGAATGCCTGTACTCCCCGATGTGAAAACCACATAGAGTGGACATGACGACTGAAGCAGAGGCCGGCTGAAATTATTGTATCCTGGCAAGTTCCTTAGGGTCTCTGCGTCAATAACCACAAGGGACGAAGACGGAAACTTCTGACGAGTGGCTGTCAAATCTTGCTGAGCAGAGGCAATGATCACCGGTGAGTTGATCTGCTGAATAATCAAATTCAGTCGCTCTGATGGTTGAGAGACATCAAGAGCGACAGATGCCGCGCCGCTTTTCATGACAGCAAGCTGCGCGACTGGCATCCAGACTGACTTCTCCAAGTATAATGGCACAATGCAGCCGGTAGTGACTCCAAGATGGCTTAGGTAAGATGCTAACCGAGTGGACTTGTCATCTAACTCTTTGTAGCTGAGGGAACCATCCCAAGCGCAGACTGCCATCGATTTGGGTTCCTTTCTTGCATTTTCGGAGATCAAATCGTGGACACACTGGTTCCTACACTTCGGCACTTCCGCATTCCACGTCCAAATTTTCTCGATGTCTTCAGGACTCGTTGAATTGATCTTAGAGATTGCCCTTCTCCAATTTTGCTCCACAGTAAGCTGTCCAAGAATATGGTGCAATTGCTTGACAAGTTGTTCAATTTGGATTTCGTCAATAACATGGGAGTCGTAGCTGATCAATAGCTCCACTCCGTCTTCAGTAATCTGACAGAGCAGGTTTAGAGCGTAGCTGGAGAACGCGTTGAATTCTGTAATGGAATATCTATCAGTCTCTCCGCGCTCCGTATCAAAGATTTCTTCTCGAAGTTCATCGACAGTCGGTCGAACTGTCGGAAGTATAATGAGGAGAGTCTGGAAATCACTATTTTCCTTGAGTTCTGAACTGATCTTGCGAATATTCTGAAGTCCTGACTGCTCATATGCGGTCATTTCCACTGATTGCTTTTGTAAATTGTTCATAAGAGCCTCCACACTCAAATCCCAGTCGAAGTTCACTCGCACTGGAACTGTAGCGATAGTGGGCCCAGTGACCTTCTCAATTCCTAGAACGGGTTGTTGACGACCCGATAAGATTGCACCAAATATCACATCGGAAGAATTTGTATAGTGGGCAGTGAGAATTGTCCAGGCGGCGCGAATGACATTTGACGAGGTGATATCGCTGCGGAGCCATCGAAGTCCGCTAATGGAGTAGGTAAAGGTCTTGTCGGCGCAAGGCTGGTAATTAGCATGCGGCAAGTTGGGGAAAGGTCCGGAAGAAAAGCCAGCTAATTGTTCCTTCCAATATTCATGCGTTTTTGGATCTTGTTGCATGATCTGCTTGATAAAGTTCCGGAAGGGCGTATGGACATTTGGTTGCACGTCGTTGTAAAGAGCAACGAATTGTTGAATGAGCAAAGGCACGGACCAGGCATCATACACGGCGTGGTGTAATGTGAGAATAAAACACTTTTTGGTGTGATCAGTATGTTCTTGAGATGTTTCTATTATAGCGAATCGAGCAAGTCGGGCCCCCAAACCCATCGCCTCTTCAGAGTCATATTTGAGATACGACTCCAAGTTATTGCCTCTGAAAATTTTTGCGCTTTCTTTAATCACAGCTTGCGCCAGACCTTGCTTCTGAAGGTTCACAATGCGGGTGCGAAGAATGGACTCAGCTTTGATAACGCTCTCCCATGCTGCCTGAAAACGAGCGAGATCGACGTCAGTTCTCAGCTCCATGATGCTCCGATCTATATAGTCACCATTATGCGAACTAATTGACATCAGGCCTTCCTGAAGGGGCGTGCAGGGGTACAGATCTTCAATGTCAGCTTCAGCTACACGGCATTGCAGGGCAGCCTGGGCACGAGCTTCTGAAATGGTGATTAGTTGTCCAAGAAGAGAGAATGGTGAAACTATCTCTTCACTGAGTTCACTTCGATGGACAACTAAGGCAAGATCTTCAAGTCGGGGGTTTTGAAATACCTGAGCAACAGACAGCGATAAATTCTGATCACGAGCTTCTCCTACCAGGCGCATGATCCCAACAGAATCACCACCAATCTGTAGGAAACTATCACGGGCTCCAATGCTCTGCGGGCTGATTTGAAGAGTTGACGCCCAGAGCTGTTGTAGAGTGCGCTCCATATCCGTACTGGGTTTGCGATACTCATGGCGTGTAGGATCCAGCTCAGCGAGCTGCTCCAGTGAAAATTGCGTGCCAATTTTGCGAAGCCTTCCTCGGTCGGTTTTACCGTTTGCCGTCAGTGGAATCTTGCGCAATGGGATAATGGCTGCAGGTATCATATATGAAGGGAGTTTAGACCGCAACTCATCCAAGAGACCGAAGGTATATTTTCGTACAATCTGCTGTCTGCCTTCCATGTCGAGGTTCTCTTGATCCGTATCATGTACATCTTCACCACTTGCTAAGAACAAAACCAACATTGGATTAGATCTGCCGGATGGATGAATGACTTCTGCAACAACACCTGCACTTGTCCTCTCTCGCAAAAAGCGCTGAGCGTGGTATTCGACCTCTCCTAACTCCATTCTCTGACCGCGAATCTTTGCTTGTCCATCTTTTCTGCGCACAAACACAATGTTTCCTCTTGGGTCATACCTGACCAGATCCCCAGTCTTGTACAGTTGCCGCCGACGCTCGAATTTACCATGCGGAGCAGGCCAATCCACTTGTTCGATGAACGAAGCTGCAGTCTTCGCAGGGTCCCCCAGATAGCCATTTCCGACAATAGGACCTTCGATCCAAAGCTCTCCGGTACATCCCACCGGCATCAATTGACTATCAGAATCAGGGTTCACGATCCAAAGATTGCAACCTATCCCTTTACCAAGACCAGGGTTGCCGACTCGCCTAGGATTGACGGACTGCGCATTCGAGATAATGGTACATTCTGCAGGTCCATATGTGTTTCGTAGATCTACTTGAGGTGTCCACTGGAGAACATCAGCCTCCGTCAGAAGTTCTCCACCACAGAGCAAGGTGCGAAGGGTTGATGCCTCTGAAGTCCTGAAGAGACGCGCCACAGTTGGCGTGACAAACGCATAATTGACTCTCATAGATTTCAGGGATTGTGAGATATTCGTGTGTCGGTCATTCTCGTGTGGAATGCAGAGGCAAGCTCCCGCGGTCATGGAATGAAGAATGTTTGACCATGCAATATCGAATGCGTACGTGACGAAGTCAAGCACCCGACTTTTATTTGTCATGCCCATGGCTCGCTGATGATACTTGACGGCACTGCAAAAATTTTGATGGGAAATCATGACCCCCTTCGGAGTCCCAGTGCTACCCGATGTAAATACTAAGTAGAGGAGATCCGCTGGTTGCACTGCAGGAAGCATATTCTCGAAGGGGTGTGGAAGTTTGTCAATAGACCCTCTCTCAAGAGTAAGAATATCATTTACAGCAAGTTGGCAAGCAAGGGCATGTTGTGCTTTGGAGCAGACGATCGTTGTCGCTCGAACTTGATGGGTTATGGATCTGAGGCGTTCCAATGGCTGCGTGACGTCCAGCGCAACAGACGCTCCTCCAGCTTTCATGACTCCGAGGACAGCAACTGGCATCCAAAGCGACTTTTCAAAACATAATGGAACGACAATACCCGGTCGAACCCCGAGATCGGCGATTTGATGGGCGAATTTTGTCGACAAGGTATCTAGTTCCTGATATGTCAAGTTACCGTCCCATGCGCAAACTGCTTGAGCGGTAGGAGTTTCCATAACTTGCTGAGAGATTAAAGTATGAACGGTATTAGCCACTGAATCTGGAACTGAAGCGTTCCACGACCAGATATCTTCTAAGTCCTGCGCACTAATTGTTCGCAGATCTCGAATAGAACGACTTCCCAAGGAAGCTTCCAGACTGCCAGGAGTGAGGCTATTGTCACTTGGTTGACATGACGCTAAGAGAATCTGGGAGAGAATCTGTTGAAGCGTTCTTCCGAGTCTATGCGCTTGCTGGTCATCTAATGCTTGCGACCAGTAATTCAAAATGCCGTGCACATTCTCTCCATTAAGATGCACTTCCAAAACCACATCATACTCTGTAGGTCCAATTCGGTCCATTTCAGATATTTTGATGGCTGTTGTGCTTGACGTGCCATCCGTGAGTTTTGGAACTACACTAAGGCCTGTATTAAATAACTTGGTCTGGCCATTACCGATGGCATGTTGAATGTCTGCAAGTGGGACATGCTTGTGCGGAAGCATCTTGATGAAGTCGCCATGAATGGAGCGGAGTGTGCCAGCAATGGAGTCATCTTGATCAAATTTGATTTGGCAGATAGTTTCGTGGAGATACGCCCCGATCGCATCGTTGATTCCTTCGAAAGGGGCATCTCGGCCAGATACCGAATCTCCAAAGCAGACAGTATCAGAACCAGTATAGCAACGTAGCAAGAGTCCCCATCCCATCTTAAACAATGTAGCTAGGGTTACTTCATGAAATTGACATGCTTTCCAGAAGAGACTTAACTGCCCCAAATCCACTGAATGAGACCTAAGTTCCTGCTCAGGTATCATGGCGTGACTGTCGATCATGGAAGGCAGTATACATGGAGTAACACTCGATAACGAATGCTTCCAGAACTCAAGACTCTCCTGTGACTTCATTCCAGAAAGATATGTGACATAGTTGTGATAGTCGCTGACTGGACCAAGACCACGGAGAAATTTTTCGGACTCAGCATCGTATAGGGTTTCTAAGTCTCGCACCATGATTGACATAGATAGCCCGTCCATCACCAAGTGATTGATATCCAGAACTACCCGCATAGGATTCATACCAGTGAGAAGCGTGAGGCTTGGAAATGCTGTAAACCGGTCATCATCCACATTCTCTCGGCGTGGAAGACTCATCGGATCGAGGTCACTTTCTAATAGTACCACAGCTTCACTTAAGACGTCCTTTTGTACCAGCTGGTATGTAATGTCATTTTGAACGAGATCCTTACAGACGCGAGTCCTCAAGATTGAATGACGATTACATAACTTGAGCCAAGCGCCTTGTAAACGAGAGACATCCACAGATTGTGTATGCTTTCCTTTGATTTCCCAGACAATGCGTGTTTGGTATAGTTGCGGATTGCGTAACTGACTGAAAAGCATTCCCTGTTGAATTGCGGAGCATGGATAAATGTCGATCACAGCATCCGGGTCAACTCCAAGTGAATCACACAGCTGTGGATCAAGATGGCGCGAGTATGAACTACCAAGGCTCGAACTAGGCTGGACCTTTCCGTCTTCTGTATCCTGAAGGTATTTGGCAATTTCCGCCACTGTGCCCCTCTCAAGAATTGTAGAAGCGCTCAAGCAAAGTCCTGATAGTAAACAACAGTTTGCAAGTCGCATTGCAATCACTGAATCCCCGCCCAGTTGAATGAAACTTTGATGGATTCCAAAACTAGATGGATTGAGATGTAAGCTGTCGGAGAACAAGGAATGGACGCTTTTCTCAAGCTCGGTTGTTGGCCCGACAATTGAGGTTGAGCCAAATTGATACCATTCAAGGTCAGGGCGACTCATCAAGGGTACTATCTCTCGAAGAGCTTTTCGATCAATCTTTCCAGTCAGTGTCTTGGGGATGTATCGAAGCGGGAGGTAAACACTTGGTTGCATGTAGGCTGGTAGACTCTGTGAAAGCAGCCTTTTAATTTCCTGTACATAGGCACGGAATCTCGATGATGTATCACCCAGTGCGGGTAGCTCAGCGATGGCAGGCTCGCCATCAACGAAACCACTTGAGAAGAGGAAGGCAACAAGGATCTTGGAGCCTTCGTTATTCGATGGCACAGCCGCTTCAACGATAACTGAATCAATTTCGCTGCATGCCTGGCGTATCTGAAATTCGACTTCTCCAAGCTCAACTCGTTGTCCACGAATCTTAACCTGTGTGTCCTTACGGGCGACGTATCTAATAGATCCATCTCCGACATATTGGACCAAATCTCCACTTTTGTAGACTAAGCTCGATATGCCCTCATTAACTTCACGCATCCACTGAGGTCGCTTAACAAACACCGAATCGGTTCGCGCAGGATCGTGCAAATAGCCTCTCGCGAGAGCCGGCCCATCGATGCATAGTTCCCCCACCACTCCAACAGGGGCTGGTTTATTGAGGTCGTTGGGATCGACTACCCAAAGGTTGGCAGATATAGAGGACCCGACGACTCCACAGTCTTCCTCCGATTCAATCGGTTTCGAAACACAAACGATTCCGGAGTACTCGGAGCACCCTAGGGCCTCGTACAGTTGAACGCCTTTTGCCCACATTCGGCATTGATGACGCCCAAGACGTTCACCTACCGAGACTAGGGTTTTCAAGTATGGGACAGCCTCTGGGCCGGTGAGAGTACTGGCGGCAGAAGGTGTGAGCATCGCCCAGTTAACGCGCATGTCATTAATCACAGCTGAAAGTCTATTCAAGCGATCGTCATCCGACGGCATACAGATAGTAGCTCCGCTTGTCAATGTAAAGTAAATTTCGATGATGGAAGCCGCAAAAGCGAATGATGCGAACTGAAGTACACGGCTATCGTGTTCGATGTGTATCGACAAGGTTTGATCTGCCACTGTGGCCAAGGCACCGTGATTGATCACGCACCCTTTAGGTTGGCCAGTTGAGCCAGATGTAAAGAGAACATAAGCAGGACTGTCGAGACGAACAGTATCAAGAGAATTGAGCCGGGGTAAAGGTAGGCTTTCCAAGAAATCATGTGACAAGGTGATAATAGTCTCGACATAGGGGTCCATCAGCGATGCATATTTCGCTGAAGCCAAGCAGATTGGAGTTTCAGTTTGTTTGACCATATACTTTATGCGATCAGATGGCAGAGCGGGATCTACAGGCACGAACGCCCCTCCGGCTTTCATCACGGCTAATTGAGCGATGATGGCTAGGGAGGACTTTTCGAAAGTGACAGGAACCATCACCTGAGATTTGACACCGACATCTTTAAGATGATGTGCCAGCTTGAGGCTCTGACGCTCTAGCTCTTCATACGTCAAATCAGCATCCCAGGAGCAGATGGCTAGATGTCTGGGCTGTTCTAGAGCACGTTTATGAATCCAGTCACCAATACTTTGAGATATCTTGCATAAGTCCCATGTTTTATCATTCCAGGCCGAGATATCGTCCTTGTTGATGGCACTGAACAAATTAAGATCTTGTATCCTTTGTTCTGTGTCCTGCACGATACAGCTCATCACACTTGTGATCATCGATTGCAGATTCCGAAGCTCGAATGTGGAGAGTGCTGACTCGCGATAGAGAACTCGCATGGTTTGGGAACGGCATTCTTCACCAGCAGCAACTAGGTAAATGACGTCCTACAGTAAGGTCAGTTGTTGTTTTTACACGCAAGCATATAATGTGAAACCTACCAGGTTCTCCTGAGGAGCACTCTCGGGCCACTTTTCAACATTGATCGTTCCTGGAGAAAAGTACAGAGCCGTGCTGTAAGTGGATGGGATCTGAGCACCCAAGGGTTTGGTATGAAGGTCATTTCCCGAGAGCAACACTTTGAGCTGACTGGTGGATGTCACATAGTCTTGTATAAGATCCGGTGTCAGCCCCCAGTCAGACTGGGTATCGTCATTCAATTTCGTGAACCCATAAGATACCCAGTCCTTTTCAGTAAGCTGAGACAAGATAATGGACCATACAACTTGGAAAAATCGACAGATTTCTATCTCGTGCCGAACACAGAACTCCATGGTCTTCTTCGAGTCACTAGGAATATCGAGTACTTTGAAGGAAGTCCACGGAGTCCTTTCGTCCAAAACGAGCGGCACCTCGCCCATAGCTCTTTCCGTTTTTCCCATTGTGCAGGTCAGATGTCAATCGGGTCAGTTGTTGAGAAGTCTGTTGTTGGCTTTGGGAGGCTTGAGGAAGACAAAATCTACAGAATTTGATCTTTATTTCAGGATCGTTCAGTCTCTCTACCTGTAATCCATCAACCTCATATCCAAAGAGTCACATGACTAATATTGCCCCAACAGATATCCAGTCAAGGGTACTAATTCGGTAGTGACGGATACTTCAATTCATTGCAACTAGTAGATGAAGATGGTAGCAAGCTACTCGAAGCAGTTAGTGATTATCATTCCAGTCCAGTATAACTTCTGGAAGGCCTTGCAGATCTACATTGCCGAGAACGCCTAGAGGAATTGTGGTTTTCAACAATCCCAACTAATCGTACTGTTTGGAGATCCAAGCAGAAGCAAGGAGTCTTGGAACTGAACATTCTGTATACTATACCGAACAAAACACAGTGCTGCAAGAAATAGAGTTGAGGAAAAATCAAGTCACAGCAAGGTAGCCAAGATATCGAG
Organism: Talaromyces sp. PB3603; assembly: GCA_023625915.1. Lineage (NCBI taxonomy): Eukaryota > Fungi > Ascomycota > Eurotiomycetes > Eurotiales > Trichocomaceae > Talaromyces > Talaromyces sp. PB3603. Next base: position 194,162 of record JAMAFY010000009.1, read on the forward strand.
TAAAGAAATAGTTATCTATAGGATATACCACTTCATGCAAGCCGCCTCAAAACACCTGTGTATGTGGCGCTTGCATTCTGCATCATCTCTGATGGAGGTATTGCGGAGCTCAGACCTCAGCTACGCCACTGTTTCCCGGGCTTCACCGACTTACTTCGCTGTCACATCATTCTCAATGTGTTTCCCTGCACGAGCACACCTACGTACCACACAAGCTTAATCAGATCGAGTGACTTTGATCGAGTGGGACCGCAGAGCCCTTGTCAATCGGCATTCCGGCTTGACTTCGTGGCTGCATGATTCTAGTGATAGGGCTGTGCCCAATTCTTAGCCCTTGGTTTTAGGTAGGCTTAGGGCGGCCCAAATTACCAATAAAGACAGCGACTAGGTAGCTACTAGTACTACAATAGTGCCGTGGGTACAGCGGCCCGTCCGGCTGGGCACTCGGCTACAACCTTGTTTACTCTAATGGCGACATCAACCCTGATACGTTTATTTTCGAAGCTGTGACCTCCTCATGACGTTTGATTTTGATCATATCCTGCGGGGGTTGGGATTCGCTCTATCGATGCAAGTGAGTAGGCAGTGCAGGCTTCGGGATGATTTTGTTCCAGGAAGAATTACTACACCACCTTGCGTTCGGCGAACTGCGTTTACGATCGATGTACTAGATACTGGCTAGCGACTCCTCGATACTTGTTTGGCTCAAGAGTATCACAATTGACATGTCAAGGACTTTTCATATTGAAGAATTATGGATCAAGTTTATGTGGACATAGACGCAGATCTCGTTTGGGTTGAAAATTGCGCACAGTTGCCCTTACATATTTTGGATCTGCTGAGCCATCTCAACAGCTCCACACGTTCAGATCTAGCCTGCATCATACACTACATGCTGTACCAATTGGAATCGCGAAACACATCACCGGAATAGGCCCCTCTCAATTCTCGACGACAGACGTGCCGCACATAGGATACAGTTGGATGGTTTCCCAGGAATCGGTTAGGATCGTGATGTAACAAACGTATGTATCATACAATACAAGCCCAGCTAACAGACTATTGGGAGAGCTTGTGATATGATCATCGGCTCTGCATTATGCGTGACCGGGGGTACTAGGTCCAGGTCTCTAAACGAACCTCTCTAGGCAAATGCGAGCCACGGCCCTGTACATGTGCTTTTTGACTACTTCCGGTCCCATGTTGCGAGGAGCCATTATGTCCACATTGTTTAGATCATTCAACAAGTTGTGCTTCACACGGCTGGTAGTTGCATCGATTTGCACATTCTTGGCGCACCTCGATGTTGGCACGTCCCGCCGAAGGTACCATGAACCAAGTTGACATATAAATAGTTGCAAGGGACAGGATCAACTTTCTCAACTAATGAAACCTCCATCGACACCTTCGATTTCCTGACTAATTTAATTAGAGGCAAGTCAGCACCGCATCATTTCTCGTAAGTAACGTGCTGAAATCTGATTTGCTCTCTCGAAAATGGGCGAGGTATCCGAGTCGGTTTTCAACAATGGTGCTTCGATCCCCAAAGCGAAAAATGTCTCGCCTTTCTCCAATTTGACCCTGCGAGAAAGTCGCGAAGTCTCGAGCTTGGTTGCAAGACAGTCTCAAATTGTGTTAGATGGTCAATCTCTGAACCTGAGCTCTGTTGTGGCTGTTGCCAGGTGTGTACTCATTCTCCAATATTCTTAGGTATTGTGTTCCATCAAGGACTGACATATATCCAAGACACGGTTGTCATGTCTCTCTGACTGAAGACCCAACTGTACGTCAAAAGTTGCAGAACAGTGTGGATATTCTCAACCAAAAGTTAGAGAATGGTGAGACGGTCTACGGCGTCAACACTGGATTTGGTGGCAGTGCGGACACTAGAACGGCAGATTATGTTGCATTGCAAAAGGCTTTGATATCGTCACAGGTTTCAGCAGTGCTTCTCCCCAGTGACCGAGGACGTGATAGTTCTCACATTTCTGGTCCTCTTTTTTTGAAGAACCACAGCATCCCTGTACCTATCGTGAGAGCTGCAATGTTGGTGCGGTGCAACTCGCTCCTTCGAGGTCACTCCGCTGTACGACAGCAGGTGATAGAATATATTTGCGCCTTTCTGCAAAATTCCTTAACCCCTGTGGTGCCTCTTCGAGGAAGTATCTCTGCCTCGGGTGATTTGATGCCGCTTGCCTATATAGCTGGTACTCTTCAGGGAAATCCGGACATCTCAGTTCATAAATCGAACGGAGCGATCATCCGCGCTGATCAAGCACTGCAGGAACTGGGCTTGAAACCTCTAGTCTATGGCCCAAAGGAAGGTCTAGGACTTTTGAATGGCACGGCTTTCAGCTGTGGCGCTGCAAGCCTAGTCTTATTCGAAGCCAATCAGCTGCTCTTACTGTCGCTCATGCTCACAGCGATGGGCACTGAAGCAATGCTGGGAACGATCGGTAGTCATCATCCATTCATTGCCTCCACACGCCCCCACGAAGGCCAAATGGAGGCTGCAAATGATATGTTCGAGTTTCTGCTTGACTCCAAGCTGGCAATTACAGCTCATGCTAGTCACGATGGTCTCGCACAGGATCGTTATGCTCTGCGTACTTCCTCGCAGTGGATTGGCCCCCAGATTGAGAATATGCGTCTCGCGCTGCAACAAGTGGAAACCGAGCTCAATTCCACAACGGACAATCCACTCATCAACTCTGAAGATGAGAACATTTATCATGGCGGTAATTTCCAAGCCGTGGCAATTACCTCAGCCATGGAGAAAACTTTAGGCACCATGCAAATGATCGGGAAAATGCTATTCTCTCAATCCTCCGAGATACTGAACCCAAGTTTGAGTAATGGCCTTCCACCAAACTTGTGCATGGATGACCCTAGTCTTTCATTCGCATTCAAAGGTGTCGATATCAACATGGCAGCCTACACTTCTGAACTGGGATATCTCAATCACCCTATCAGTAATCACGTTCAGTCAGCGGAAATGCACAATCAGGCCATCAACTCACTTGCATTCATTGGATGTCGCTATGCTGGAGATGCTGTCGAAGTACTTTCGCTCATGACAGCCACCTACTTATACGTGCTCTGTCAAGCTGTTGATCTTCGCGCACTTCATGCTGAATTTGTCAAAGATGTACGTCCAATGGTGGATGAGCTCACAGGTAGCGCTTGTTCTGAAAGACATGTTTACTTAGCAACTGCCAAATCTGCCGTCTGGGAAGATTTGATACAAAATTGGCTTAAACACAGCACAAAGGATTTGGTTGATCGATGTGTGACTTCAGCGAATCGCTCGATTGGTGTTCTTCTTGATTACTTGCTTCCTGAGCCTGGTACATCTCCTGAAGGCGTCATACGGCAGTGGAAGAGCAGCGTCGCTGGCGTGTTGCAGACAACTTACGAGGCCACGCGCATTAGATTCCTGTCTGAGCCTACAACCGAAGCATATCTTTGTACCTCGTCACGGAAGCTTTACAACTTCGTTCGCAAAGATCTCAACATACCGGTCTACCAGGAATTTGCCAACGACACCCAGTTTGGTCAGGACGAATTTGGAGGGAAGGAGACCATTGGCTCCCAGATCAGCAAGATCTATACAGCACTTCGAGAAGAGAGAATCCGTGACACTCTGCTTAGTGCAGGTGCCTGTTAGGTAGACGTCCTTTCCTCCAACTCGTCGCTCAGGTATTCCAAAAGGTTGGAATATTCTTCTTGGTGACTATGGAGGAGTCGCAGGGATAGGATATAGTAGTTGTTTAAAGTTTGGTTCGAAAGTTTGCAGTTATATTGTCCTCTAGCAACATATTTTATCAGTGCATGGCCTCACAACTTGTAGTTCAAGCTTAAAATTGTCTCTCAATGTATGGACTTCCATTGATCTCAGTCATCTTCAAAGGAAGAGGAATGTTTCGAAAGAAGTATAATGAATTAGGCGCTGTGCTATCTTAAATATTGCAGTGACAAGGCAAGCTAAATATAGACAGCGCAACTACTTGTCCTTTTCCAATTATGAGGTAGATTGGTCAACTTTCTTGTACTGTATACAGCTTTTCCAACAAAACCCCAGATCTTTCGAGGAAGATAACATTGATGGACGGTCTCACAGTAGAGTCCTTTGCATGATGTAGCTCGCGGCCTGTGTATACATGTCGAGAACAGCAGCTTGCCTATATAGTTGCATGATTGGTTCCAATCGGAGGTATAAATAGTAGAATCATATACCGAAAATACATAAACACTTAAAGGGAAGTATAAGTCTGTGTTAATACAATATATGAAGGTAAAAGCAGATAGAAACACGCTCTTAAGTCATCATGGCCTATTCTCGGCCGATCTTCAAGCACTGCAAAAGAGGGTTCCCATGTCAAGGGTTCCAGCGAACCATGTCTAAGCATCAAGAATAGGGCTCCGAAGATTTCGTTCATTGGAGCTTTGAGGTACCTCTGTGGAATTGCCAGAACTTTCATTTGCACTACTCGTATGCCGCGGGGACTTTGTCGATTTCCATTCGAGAGAGATCGCCCCAACAAAAGATAGGGAAAACATAGCAACTGCTAAATAGAAGGTCTGACGGATTGATAGATTGTACGCGCTCAGGACATCACTAACCAGTCCGGCTGGGATTTGGTCCCATGGCACCGTTGCGCCTGTAAGCTCGAGGGGTACCTTCATGCTCGAATTTACCTCCTGTAGATTGGTGTTGAGTCTTCCTTGAAAAATGCTTTCACCAGTGGCCAGTGCCACAGAGCCAGCTATGATCTGGACAAAAGTCAAAATTGTTATACCCATGACAACGTCATCAGGTAGTAGCGTCACTTGAGGTACCAAAAGGGCATTCTGAGCACCAAGTCCGGCCCCCGCGCTCAAAAGCACCTGATAGCCCAACCACTGACTAACTCCAGAGTTTGGTTGCAAGGTACTCAGAAGTCCTGCACCAGTGCTAGTGGCAACGGAGGAGAGTATCAGAAATGGCGTATAATATCCTATTCGTGTAACGAGGAAGCCACCAAGCAGTGCAAAGACCACGGTTCCCACTTCCGTTGGTAAGAGCATCGTCCCAGATTGGGAAGCCGTGCTTTTCTTGATAGCTTGGAACCATATAGGTAGCTTGCTACTCGTCAGCTTTGTCTCGAAGTAAGCACACAGAAGGAGGAGACGTACATAGTATATTATTATGTAAAGAGCTGCAGTGCTCATGGACACATACCAGACAGCTGCGATCATATTTCTGTTTCCCATGATGCGAGGTGGCAACAGAGCATCGTCTTGTTTCCAAATTTGGAAAATGATAAAAGCAATGATGAGAAGTCCCGATAGAGTGAATAAAAGGATCACTCTCCAGTTATTCCACGCGTAAATTGTTCCACCAGACTGCAACGCGACCATAAGGGTCACCACGCCAGAAATGAAAAGAAACGATCCAATCAAGTCAAACTTTTTCAGCTTCTCTTTCGCCGACAATGCATGTGATGAACCTGGCCTTATCTTGTTAGACAAGAAGAAGAAAACACATATGAGAGTGACAAAACCGCATGGCAAATTGATGTAGAAGCACCATCTCCACGAGACTTTGTCAGTGAGTAGACCACCCAAGCTTTATTATAGTTAGTCTTTCGTGTCCTTCTTGATGTGTCGTTTCGTGAAGACTCACAGAGGACCTGCTGCCGCAGTAATTCCACGAACACTGCCCAAGATGCTCATGTATATGGCCCGTTTTGATATGGGTACAATGGAAGTTATGATGATGATAGCTCCCGAGTCAATGCTTGAGCTACCCAGACCCGCAACACATCGGCCCAAAATCAGGGCCAGTGAGGAGGGGGCAAGAGCGCAAATCAAAGATCCTATTTCGAAAATGATGAGTCCTGAAAGAAAGATCCATTTTGACGGATAGAATGTGTAAAGTTTGCCCCATGACATCTTGACGGAAGCCATGGCAACGAGATACGAGCTGCTGTACCAACCAATATCTTTCAGAGAATGGAATTGATCAGTGATCCGTGGCATAGCCGTAGCCAGGATTGTCGCGTCCTGAGAACGTTAGATGCAAGCCGTAGAGCTAGTAACATGGCTGATAGACTGACCAGACAAACACAAAATAACGCCAGGAAGAGTCCAACGGTCAAAAACGCCAACTCCCATTTTGATGTCATTGGGTTGTCATTCGATTCATGCGTCACAGAGGTATACGTAGCTTTCAGCTCGTGGCTTGACTTCTGGCCATCCTCGACACGTGAGCGATCGCTCATCTGAACGGAGTCTTCCTTAGGGCTAACATCATTCATAGCGAGTCTGTAGATGAAAAAGAAAAAGCTCTGAGAGATTGATGAGTGTGACACAAGTTGCTTGTCAGATTCTCGTAGAGTAACCTGAACTTAAGCCCTTGAAGATCTCAACAGTGCCGAGCTCCGGCAAGTGAAGCAAAGACACAACTACGTATCTTTTCATAACCATTCTCTCAAGCCCGAGAGATCACAAAGCCTCCTGGCAGGACAAAACGGATGCAAGTAAGGGGCCGAGAGCTCTTATAAAACTGGTCCGTAAAGGGTAGCCAGGTCATGCCGCTGCTGACCGCGATCTACATGCATTATTCTGCTTTGGTTTGCATCTCAGGAATGTCATAGATGTCGCCCTACTCGCACTTTATCTAAACAATATATCACCATGACATAAATATACCTTGTTTCATGACGGCCTCCCAAGCGTATGGAGTGCTCAAGATGCTGAGTCGTCCTTGGCTAGGTGAGACATCTACTGACTAGTTATAAGTAAGGTATTCACGGCCGTACAAGCAAGCCCCGTAGTCGTGTCACATTCGTCCTCTGCCTTATTATTGATAGTACTAAAAGATACGGAAAAAGTCGTATAGCCATGAATGACAGACCCATGTTTGCGTGACACTTGGATTTTCCGAATCTCCGTTATTCTGGGAACTCATTCAAAGAGTTCATAGATCGAATCCTTCTATTTAGATGGTATATACTAGATTGGGACGAAGCAGGGGAGTAATTAACCCTAACTATAGAATCTCAACCAATCAAATAATCACAATCGAGAGTCCTCACCGCCTCAAGATCCTGCCGGCCGATTGTGTTTTCTGCCGCAAAAAAAGTTTCCTCCCCATCAAATTGACATTGCTTGCAGAGTTGTCGACAATTGAGCTAAAGAGGCAGGAAAATGTCGCTCTATTACGATGCTTCGACAATCTTAACCTCCACATCCAACAATCAAGGCGGGTCTTTCAAATCGCGCATTTACAACTCGAAGTCCCTCAAAGCTTCCCCCGCGCAAATCTATGCCCTCGTGACGGAAGCTTCGAAATGGGATATTCTGCTCAAAGAAGTGATTGAAAACGCGGGCATACTTTCTTCGGAGCCGAAGGTGTGAACCTGCGATTTTACCGTCTATGAGTATGAAAGGAGCTAACTAACATCGAAGGAGGTACCCTCCTGAATAGTTAACGCCGTTGCTATGTCTACTATTAACTCACGATTTCCTATTCAGCAAAAATGGCATTGCTGCGCCTGCTTCTCATCCAATTCGGCAAGCCGTTGACAGACACAGGGTCCGACTGAAGGCTGAACTCACGAAAGCGCGCGTGCGACGGAATTGTGCCTCAATCTCGGATTTACAATCTGCGATACTTGCGGAAAAGAGAGCGCTGCTTGATCCGGAAGAGCTCACGGAGAGCATGTATCCACGATGGGTGCGCATCAATAATATCAAGAGCAGGCTCGATGTGCAGATGGAGACGGCCTTCAAGGATCATAAAAGAGTGGACCGCCTCGGCGAGCTGAAAAGTGCGAACCAGATCTACGTTGATGCTCACATTCCTGACCTCGTTGCTCTTGCGCCGGGGGCCGTAGACTTTTCGTCGTCGAATGCATATAAGAACGGAGAAATCATCCTGCAGGACAAAGCATCTTGTTTCCCTGCCTATCTACTCTTAGGAGATGAGGGGGATGCATGGGAAGGAGGAGATTTGGTTGATGGCTGTGCAGCACCCGGAAACAAGACCACACATCTAGCTTCACTTCTTGCGGCGCGACAGAAGTTCTATGGCAAAAAGCAAACCGGCAAGTCGAAGATCATTTCTATGGACGCATCGGCTCCGCGATCGAAGATTCTTCAGAAAATGGTCTCTGTCGCTGGGGCGGACAAGCTTGTTACTGTACTCCCTGGACAGGACTTCTTAGCATTAGACCCCGAAGATGAGAGATTCGAGTCTGTGACGGGCCTATTGCTTGATCCGAGTTGTTCGGGCAGTGGAATTATTGGTCGGGACGACGTGCCCAAGCTAGTTCTTCCAGAGCAAACCAAGATGACTAAATCGTCGAATCGAGGGACCAAGCGCAAACGGCCTGCAGAAGACGAACTTGCAAAACCAAAAGAAATCCAGAAAACTAGTGTGGTGGATACAGAGCGTCTGCTCAAGCTCTCCAATCTGCAAACACATATCGTTGAGCACGCGCTCAAATTCCCGGCTGCTACCAGAGTAACATATAGCACATGCTCTGTTCATATCCTCGAGAATGAATGCGTGGTCGAGAGAGTGCTCGCATCGGATACTGCAAGACGAAGAGGCTGGAGGATTATGCGACGCGATGAGCAGCCACAGGGTCTGCAGAAATGGCGACACCGGGGAATCAGGAAGCATACGGACGGTAAAGCTGCCAGTGATATAGCCGTTAAGTTAACGGACGAGCAGATTGATGCATGTCTACGGTGTTGGCCAGGTGATGATGAGTGTACTGGTGGTTTTTTTGTGGCGGGGTTTATCAGAGACGACTTTTTAGCTGAAGAGTTACCTATGTCTGGAGATGGAGAAGTGAATCGTAAAAGCTTGGCTCAAAGTGAGGACGAAGAACGCGACTCGGAATGGGAGGGATTCTCAGACTAATCGCTCGTATTTGTCGCGATCATGTTCCAAGACATAGTTACTCGTTAACACAATATCTCCTCATGCGGAAACAAACCAAGCTATCATGACCTACGACGCGCCAATCAATTTTTTCATCCACGTTTCGCTTCAAATATCTCGAGACACTAGTAGCGATAGGCGAACAACACTATGAAAACATGCTCTCAAGCAGCCCGAAATATCAGACAAAATCATTTGAATGGTTTCAGTGAATAGTAGACTAAAACATACAAAGGTCCTCCAAGCCTCGTTCCTAATGACGTTGAAACAAGAGTCATTAACCGATGTGCTGCCAACGGATCAAAGGTTGGATAACCCTAACTAAGAGTTTGGGTAAGTGTTACTCATTTTCATATACTCATAGTCTCTTTTCCAAAGAAATGCCCCCTTGACTGTGTGGTAGATAAAGGAATGTTCCAGGTTGATGACTCTTTTGTCGACGCCTTAGGGTCATATAAGTATGGCTCATAACCACTACATTGGGTTCTGGAGATGGGCTTAGAAGACCCTTCTTGATGGAGTACGGAAATACAATATGCTTACAGAGTAATGATATATACTCAGTATAATCATTACATTTCTACTACTCAGTCGATAAATGACCGTTCCATTCTGCAGTTGATATCCATCTCGATCGACTACAGGATAATAAGACATCGTCTTCAAGATGACCAAAACAGCTATTCACCAATTATTCAAATCCCGAAGCGACCTCCAAGAATTCGCGGCCTGCCTCTCAGTCAGCCGAGACCACAAAGCTCTTCAGTCGAGGATTAAAGATCTCCCTAAACATCTTCGATACTCAAAGACAGATCTTGTTCTCCACAAGGCCGGCTATAAGGGACTCGAACGATTCAAGTATATAGATTGTCCCTCATGTTCAGTTCACAAGTGGCTCGATTCTGTTGCTGTTTCAGGGGTCTTTGAGTCCTTAAGGACCGAGTTAGCGGATGCAGTGCAGGAGTTAGGAAAGCATGTAGATGTTCTCGGGCCCGATGAGAATATAACTTTAAATCGTCTCGCAGTCATTCCTGAAATGTGGACAAGTTCATGGCCAGATGAAATATCTAATGAACGTTGGGTTTATCAAGGCGATCAGTGTGAGGCGTGTATGCTCTCACGAGTTGCGGCGGATCCCACGACGCTGCGAGAGCTGCGAACTTCGTTTTTGGCGAACGAAGGGAAACTGTTTTATCAGCCTCGGCCTATTATTTTTATGTTTGTGGATGAGTGGATAAGACTCACCGATCAGGCTAGGGTGTTATTTGACATTTCCAACGAGCGTGCTAAAGAAATTGGAAAGTGTATCTTCCACAAAGAACTCAGGACAGAGAGAAAGAAGGAAGCAGAGGCTAAGAATCAACAAGACCAAAATGTTAGAGGCCTTGAGACACTCCCTGCACTATCCTACAATCCCACTGCGCCACTCGCTCGGGACGTACCAAGCCCTCTATTCTCATCAACCGTGACTCGACCCATGAGCAGGAGCGGATATGAATTCTCCGAAGCCAAATTTCTGCACGAGTTTTCACCAGATAGAACTTTCTATAGATCGTCGTCTACGATAGATGACGACGATGCATCTCGTATCACGGATATACATTCTGACAACGAGACAAGAAAAAGCGTTGGACTAAGCAAGACGCTGGCCTCGCTACAAAAACAGCAAATACTAGATCAATATCAGCATCCATATAACGGGGAAGGAGGTAGTCCAAATCCAGATGCAATTCATTCTTCGAGGTTGTTTGGCCCATGGTCATCCACGGATGAGCTTCGAGGCTCGTACTCGCGATTCTCGCAGACGACCGTTTCGTCGCCAGTATCCTATAAAAGACATTCTGAGCTCTCGCCGCCTGTATCTCCTGTCGACGAGCCTACTCCTAGAACGCCCGATGCATATAGGACGCCAGTATCGCCTCCAGCCAAACGCTCCAAGACTCCTCACGATAGATTCATACCACCACCGCCCAAAACGCCAAAAACGCCTGATAGGAGTAGGGCGCTTCTCCCTATTCCTGAGGTTTCTCCATTTTATGTGTCCCCACTCACGTCCTCGTCTTCGTCGCGGAATCGACGTCCATCCCTTGCGCGGGGATACGGGAGTACAGTGTCACCAGAGTATAGTCGTGTTTCCTCGTTTAGTTCTGGTTCTGCTTTCAGTCCTGGAGAGGAGGTTGTGGGGACGGAGTTGTTGATGATGAAGGGACAGGGTCGTGTGATTGATGTGAAGACTTCTAGAGAAAGGGGTTAAAGACCTAAGTAGACCAAGAATACTGGACCAATAAACCGGGTATCAAAATACATTGTGACCCTAAGAGAGTCCAGTACATTGAATGCCATCCGAAACTTCAGATTCCAGGTACATTGATTCCCATCGTACCTAATTCAATCCAATACCAGACTATCTATAATCCTTCGGAATAATGTTCTTCATCAACTCCCGACTCCGACTATAATCGATCCTCACATCCACAATAGCCACCCCCTCAAAGGCCAACGCCTCTTTCATGACATCTTTCAATTCTCGGGTCGAATTGACCCTGAACCCCTTTGCTCCCTCGAACGCCTCGGCAAATTTGACGAAATCGATGCCTCCAAGTTTAATGCCTGAACTACGGCCATATTTAGCCTCTTCCTGGAATTCAACCATGTTGTAGCCAGAATCGTTCCAGATAAAGTGCGTAATGTTACATTTTTGCAAAACAGCAGTCGCAAGTTCTTGCGCACTAAACATGAAGCCGCCGTCGCCGCTGACGCTGACTACTTTGCGGGAGCAGGGGGGTTCTTGGATCAGACTCGCCGCTATTGCCCAGGGTAAGCCGACTCCGAGGGTCTGTTGACCGTTGGAGCAGAGAAGATGGCGCGGTGAATAAGTCTGGAAATATCGCATCATGTAAATGTAGACTGTGCCGACGTCGACAGCGACGACGGTGTCTTTAGGGAGCATGTGGCGGAGTTGGTAGACAAAATGAGTCGGCTGGACGGCTTCGTCTAGTAGGCCTTGTGAAAGCGCGTTTTCTGTAGCGGTTGATTGCCACTGGTCGATTTCCTGGCGAATGTTTTCAAGCGTGTCTTCTGCGCCGGACCAAAAGGTTGGCTTGGAGGCTTGGAGGCTGGAGGTTAATTCGTCAATGATGTCGGCTGGGTTGCCGAGGAGTTCGATTTGCGGCATGTAATGCTGTGAGACTCTGGCGTCGGTGTAGTCGATGTGGATGATGTTGTGGACAGTTGCGGTATTGTTCACGTTCCACGTTTCTGCATCGTATTCATACGGATCGTAGCCCACGGCAATAATCAGATCGGCTCTGGCTAGCACTTTGTCACCTGGTTGGTTCCTGAACAATCCCACACGACCGTAGAACCTGTGCAGCAGATCCTCACTGATTGCACCTGCAGCTTGAAAGGTCTCTACGACGGGTAATGTATGATCTCTGATCATCCGACGAACAGAATCCACAATGGATGGATCGGCAGACCTCATTCCCAGCAAGATCACGGGTTGTTTGGCAGTGATAAGCTTGTCAACAGCGACTTTGCCTAATTTCGGATTACTTGCTCCATAACCCGGAGACTCAAAACTCAGGCTCGGGAAGGGCGGTACACCGACTGAGGTACTCTTGATGATGTCCATGGGCAAAGCCACGGCTGTTGCGCCTTGCGGGAATCTGCGCGCATGTCGAAAGGCGTTCGCGATCACCTCGCTAACCTGATCTTCGACGCCGACTTGGATGACGGATTTGCACACTCCTTCCAAGACTTTGTTCACGTCGAGAGACTGATGCGTATGTCGCGCCGCCTGTAGGCGCGATACCGTGCCCGCGATCGCGAGCACAGGATCCCCCTCCGTAGTAGCCGTCGCGAGGCCAGTGACGAGATTACTCGTTCCCGGCCCTGAAGTCACCAAACACACCCCCGGCAGACCAGTCAAACGGCCGACTGCGGCAGCCATAAAAGCGGCGTTTTGCTCATGGCGGCAGACTATGAGTTTGATGCTGGGGTGGTCGCTCAATGCGTCGAATATGCCGTCTACTTTGGCGCCGGGGATGCCAAAGACGATTTTCACGCCGGCATTGGAGAGCGAGTCCACTATTACGTTTGCTAAGTTGCGGTTTGACATTGTCGTTCCCTGATCGTTTGTTCAGCTTTGAAGGAAGAAGGAATCGGTTGGAAACAAGGACAGAGTAGCGTTCAGGGTGTTCTATAACTAACGTATTTCACCCGTGATCGGGCCGCACCTCCAAATGTCGTAAGAAAGTCAGATATACCTTATATTGGACGTGATGAAGCTACTGCCAGGTGAAATGATACGGCCCGTCTACGGGTGAAATACGTTATCGACGCGGGGCGGGCTGGCTGGTGTTGACGTAGTGACTGATAGGTAGCTCCGCCATTTCCGGTGGCCAGTCCCCTCGTCGAAAAAACTATTTGATCCTCATCGCGGTCGCACATTATATGCACCAGCAACAACTTTACAATTGAGATCAAGAAAGAGTTCCATGAACGATGGCTGACAGACTGTACCAATACTCCACCGCGTCCGCGCTCATGGCCGGCGTCGCATCCACAGGCATTTCACTCTCCAACCTGTTGAAGCATGGCACCCACGGGCTGGGAACAATGTCCTCCATCAACGGCGAGGTCGTCATTCTCGATTCCACAACCTACCATCTCCAATCCTCGGGCGCTGTGCGCGTCGTCGAGGCACACGAACGACTCCCTTTCGCCATGGTCACTTCCTTTACCGACTGCAAGACGCGCACTCAAGCTACGTTCTCAGACCTACCCAGCAAACAGTCCATCCTCCAGAATTTACAGTCGATATTCCACGGCATCAACAATCGCTTCGCCTTTTTCCTCATTCCGCACCTTGACCTTGATTCCATTACCGTGCGCGTCGTCCGCGGCCAACAGTACCCGCGCCAACCACTCTCGGAACTGGGCGAGGCACAGAAAGTGAACACCTACGAGTCCGTAGCGGGCAGTATCGTCGGATTCTGGTCGCCGGCATACATGGATGGAGTGTCAGTTAGTGGATTACATATGCATTTCTTGTCCGAGGACAGGACGTATGGAGGGCATGTGCTGGAGATGCGGTCCGGGCGAGAGTTTGAGCTGCAGGCGGCCTTGTTGAATGAGTTTGACTTGGAGCTTGCAGATAATGAAGAGTTTGGCGACGCTGAATTGGGAGTTGGGGGAGAGGCACTGAAGAAGGTTGAGGGATGATATCGTTGAGATCTTTTAGAAAGTACATCGACCTGCTCAGAGCAACATATGCAAAGAATGTCGACCGGTTACCCGCGGCGAAAAGCGTGACTGTTATCGCGGGCGCGCTATACCCGATGTGGTGGGGGGCTTATCAGCCTCACCGACTGATCTCCGATATCGTTTTCGTTTTGACTCACTAGAAGAATTTCTTCGTACACACTTCCCTTACAACATTGCGAGTAGACACCCTTGATACTCAATTGGACTCAGTCCCTACGGTCGATTAGACGACGAATGTCCTCCTCCCTCCCCGGCAATCGGGAACTCCCCCGATCCCAATATGACCTGACCACATATTGGGGCCGTGTGCGCGAGTCCGCCGGCATTTCTGACCCTCGGTATGCCCTCGCCGTCCCTCCCCCCAATAGACTCCCTATCTGGATTAGACAGGCTGATTTGGCTGTAGAATGCTCTTCATCTCCTCCGCCGGCCTCGAAAGTGCGAAGAAATTGATCATTTCGTACAAAAATGGCGACACAAAGGAAATGTCTCCTGAGCTATGGCGCGCAAAGCAGATTGTGGATTCGACGCTGCATCCTGGTATATTCCCCATCGTCTGCGAGGTATAGCAACTGTAGGGACTGATGACGGTAGATACCGGAAAACCGGTCTTCCTTCCCTTTCGAATGTCTTCATTCGTTCTTTCCAATCTCGTCGTCACAGCCGGCATGCTCACCCCGGGCCTTCAGGTACCCCCCGCCTCCTCCCCCAATGGCACCAGACACACATACTTACTAAAAGTAATAGACAACAGGCACTCTCCTGTGGCAAATAGCCAACCAGTCCCTCAACGTAGCCATCAACTCGTCCAACGCCAACAAATCAACTCCGCTCACAACCTCTATGCTCGTCAAGTCTTACCTCCTCGCCGTCTCAGCCTCCTGCTCCGTCGCACTCGGACTCAACGCAATCGTCCCCCGCCTCAGAAATGTATCCCCCAACACAAAACTGATTCTCAGCCGCCTGGTGCCGTTCGCTGCTGTATCAAGCGCTACAGCACTCAACGTGTTACTCATGCGCAGCGAGGAGATCCGTCGCGGTATCGACGTCTACCCGATCCTCAGCGAAGAGGAAAAACTCGCCGGCGCCTCTGTGGAATCACTCGGAAAATCAAAGGTCGCCGCCAAAATCGCCGTGGGCGAGACTGCAATCAGTCGCGTACTCAACGCTACGCCCATTATGGTGCTCCCGCCTCTGATTCTGGTGCGTCTCGAGAAAATGGATTGGCTCAAACAGCGGCCTCGACTGGTGCTGCCCGTCAATCTGGGTCTGATTCTTACGACGTCGATATTTGCGTTGCCGCTGGCGCTAGGTGCGTTCCCGTCGAGACAGGCTATTAATGTGAAGAGTCTTGAGGAGGAGTTTTGGGACAAGGGAGGACGGGAGGGAAAGGTTGAGTTTAATCGGGGGATGTAACCGACTTTTCTTCTTTTGGACGGACTGAGTCAGATTTTGTATGTCGTACTTCGCTTTTTGTTTTTCTCTATTCTTGTGGGTTTATGGCTGGAGTGGCTGGATGATTGAGAGGTAGAGGGTATATATTCATTGTCATGTTATAGCACCAAAGCTACCTAGAAATAGACTTGCTATTTCCTTCTTAGTAACTTTTCCGTCTGAAGTTCTCTTGCAGCAGAAATATGAATATTACCGTGCAGGAATAATCCTTGCAATTGCGGTGGCAGAGTAGATAATCGTCGAACTAAATACATGACTTATGGTCCGTAAAATGTGATATACCAGGAGAGACTTGGTCAGTCGGTAACCCAAACACCAACAATACATGATAGTAACAAAGCAATAAGCTGGAAAACTCCCTGGCGAAATAAAGCATACATCGAAGACCCTCCATTTATATAACAAGCGCGCAGTATCATATAGATCAAAGCAGGCGGCTAACCTCTCGTTAACGATATAGGTGAAGCGTTTTTGTTAGTCGGGCAGGCTGGCTGCATTGCAAAAGCACGATGTTACGCTTGAAGATGGTCCTGCATGTTCAGTACTGGTCAAGCACTTACGCAGAAGCCCTGCCCTGCCCTGTACCGTGATATACTTCCTGCGTAAACAGACGCCGCCCATCCCGTCGAATGATGAATCCAATCCAAACACCACATGAACGATATACCCATTTATCCCATCCATACTCCGGCGCTAATTTACCTTTTGGCGGCCCGAGTATTTCAACTATACAATAGAATCAAGGGTCTTAGTTTCCCAGGTCATAATCAAACTAAACGAGAGTGGAGTTTGGCAAGCCGTACAGCTTCAGTCCCATCATCAACTATCGTCTCCTTGAACCACGGATGTTTAAGGGCTTGCTTAGCCGTCAACCGCTGTTTGGGGTCGTAGACAAAGATCTTTTGCAAAAGATCAAGGAATTGCTTGTTGAATGCATGGTTCTGGGGGATGAACTCCTGCAAAATTGTCAGAAGTTGTTATAAAGACAGGAGGGAAGGAAACCTACATGCAACTGCTTCATTGCCTTAACGTATTTTCGAGACGCTCGTGTTGTCTCATCATTCGGGTAGTCAAGCTTGTTTCGTTGAAAGTATCTATCACGGTTAGCATATGCCTTAAAAGAGACAGACTCGAGAAACATACTTGGCAGCTTGATTTTGACTGTTTCCCCGACCTTGTACAACCTGCTTCACCATCTTCGCGTCAATCCTACTTCCAATGACACTCTCCATCATTGCAAGATGTTCGAGATTGTCATGGGTCTGAAATAGGGCATCTCCTGTGAAGAATTCAACCAGAATACAACCGATACTCCAGATATCACATGGAAAGCTCCATCCAAGATTCAAAATGATCTCTGGCGCTCTGTAGTGACGTGTCGAAACCACAGACGAGTGATATTCGTCGTCAAACGTCGCCGAGCCAAAGTCAATCAACCGAATCTCACTATCCAGCAGAACACGACGATGGCGAGCATTACGTGATGTTGTGTGGGATGATGATGGAATGGTGCGGTTGTATGTGAAAGTCTGGTAGTTGTTGCTCACGAGAAGAATATTCTCGGGTTTAAGGTCGGTATGGATCAGGTTGAGATCGTGTAGGACTGCATCAATTAGCAAAACGTCAACCTTCGCCAAAGGGAAAAGGAACTCACATGCTACACTCGTGAACAACTGACGAGCAAAGTTCTGAATCTGACTGCTTGGAAAGGGAACGAAAGAATTGCTTTTAAGAAAATCAAACACGCTCTGACCTAAAAGATCAGTGACAATGCAAATATGATTTCGAAAATCGAAGCAGTCTCGCAGGTGAATGCATTTGTTTCGATTTGTCTTGTCGTTGGACGCTAATGTGGACAGCACTCGCAATTCTATTTTTGATGCGTCGCGGTATTTTTGCACGGAACGTATGATTTTTACTGCGCATCGCACTTTGCGTTGTTTGTCATATGCTTCGACGACTTTGCCAAAGGTACCTTGGCCGAGTAACCGAATAATCGAGTCTAGACCTTGTCAGCAATTGTGCAACTCTTCATCAACAGACAATCTTACATCTGTCAGTAAGCGGCGTATCTGTTTGAACTATGTAATGTCCGTCGTCGTCATCGACTTTTTCGTGTTTTCCATAAGAGTACTATGAAGGTCAGATGAAGGTCAACTTGGCTTAGGAACTGGACTTACATCACGAATAACAGGCACCGGAACCTCTTTCGCTTTGATCGGTGGTTGGGGTGGGGGAATATAACTGAGAAACGCATCGCTCACGGCTTCCAGTTCTCGACGTTTGGCTTCCTGTCGAGTCGATGTCCTCGTATTCCGCTTGCGCTTCTGGCCGACATTGGCATCCTCGTAGACGACACCATTATTTGTTCCCACACTACCCGCGGATCCCAATGACGTGGGGGCAGTTGTGTGCAAGGAGGTAGTGCGGTCAGTTGAAAGGGAATTGTGAGATGAGTTATCCCAGTACGGTTGTGGATTCGTCGAGAATGACGGTCGGTCGTGGTACGTCACATCGTAGGCCGACTCTAGTCCAGTGCGTCTTTTCTTGCCTGCAGGCTGACCATTGACGGCTGCTGCAGCTGGAGGACGAGAGTCTGTAGATTGATCTGGGGGAGGTGTGTCATCGATCACGATGATCTCCTTGGGCAGCCCGTTCTTATAGAACTCCTTCCAATCGGGCTTCCGCCGGCGACTTGATGTGCCTGACGACATTGAGTTTGTGTTGGCGGGTGTTGTGTTATAAGCTGGAGGATTCGATGGGGTTGTGGTTGATTGAGGGACCGGAGGAAGAGGATGAGACTGTGTGGTAGTGGTCGTTGCAGTAGGCGTGTTGGCAAAATAGGCTTGGGTATTTGCTAGACGAGCAGATCCGGTTGTAGCACTCGCTGCGGGATAAGCACCATTTGACTGATATCCGATTTCGTGTTGGAAATAGCCGCCATAGTGAGGGTGGTGTGCGGGATGTGTTGCGGTGGCAGTCGAGGGAGTCGACATGATGAGAGAGACACACGGCAGTTTTGTTGGTGGACAATGTAGTAGTAGTGCCTTGAGGGGCGGCGCACGGGAAACACAATCTGCCGCTGTTATTGCAGAGCCGACTCGTCTAAAGCGTCCTCCGTCGTTAAGGGTAGGCGGGCTGGTCGCAGACTCGCAAGAATGGCGGCTCACTCACTGCCAGGACATTTGGATGTGTCGAAGGAGGTGTGCAGTACGTGCTGGCTCAGGCGACGAATGGTGTTGTGGTCAGTGTGGAAGGGAAGCGCCGGAAAGTGACGATTCGTCGAGTGGTCGATCGGAGCAACAGACGGTTGGGCTTGACTTTGCAGGGTTGCAGGGGGGGAGGTTTGAGCGCGGATTGTAGTGTTAGGATACAATAGGGATACAGACAGCCATTGCAAGTGTAAAAAGAGATCAGATGGTAGTGTCTTGTTAAGGTGAAGCGGTGGATGATGACAGAGAGAGCGTGTGTGGGTGCAGTGGTCGGCCGGAATAACGATAATCATAAAATGACGGGCAGGAAGCGGTTCAGACATTCCGATGCGGAGATAATTTGCTGCTGACGCAGTTAACTGCGCAACTCTGTACACTCTCACTTGTTACTACGTCTGACACAACAGCTCTGATCCTCCTTTACGGGTTTATTTCAGTAATACAATTTCTATTTGCGCTTCATCTATCTTCAGCGCTGCCCTGGACGCTGTGTCATTGTAAATAAATCGTCAAGGAGAACCCAGAGCGTGGTCAGAGGCGCCGAGACCATTTGCCACAGATCGACCACTACGCAAGCCTCCCTGTTGAAATTGTCCATTCAATTAAGATAACAACATGGAGTAGTATGTCGAGACTGATTCAGAAACTGGGGCTGAGACACACTCAACGATTCCATGTCTAGAGATTTTATTTAGGCGCTTTCTCTGCCACACCATCATCAATGATGGCAGTTATTGGCCTCTCGAGGCATATGCTACCACTTGCAACGACTTTTCTCTAGCTTGATATGGTCATTTTTCACGATACCCTTCATCAATCCTCAGTGGTCTACCGGTCATGATTGGCGCTTGTCACTGCAATCGCAGCAACCCGCGCTAGAACAGGGTTCGACTCCCTGCTGGGGAGGATTTTCTTTTTGCCTTTTTTCTGATTCCTCACCCCCACCTATATACCGAGGATTCAGAGAATATGTATCTCATGTTTTTGGCACGGTTTAGACGGTCTGGTAGTCTGTCGATACTTACATGGTCTTGAGTCCTTGTTTTTGTTTGTGAACCATCAATCCTGGATGCCAGATGTCGGCTGCAGCGAAATATCAGGGGTCAATTAGGTCCAAGGACAGCGTCACGTACATTCGGAAATAGAGTCAAGTTTTTCACACGCCCGGCCTCACATTTTTTGGCTCACTCGATTGGTACCATTCAAGCCAAATCTTCGTGTGTATCTGGCACTCTTTTGGACTAGGAGAGGGGTATGGAACCGTATTTTTCATAGACTGTGTCGACACCTGGCGGATATATATATACAACGGTAGGCTTTATTCGAAGTAGTACAGACGAACAGTCAAATGCCGATCCTCAATGGACAACATCAAGTGGTAAATCCCAAACAACATACGTATTCAATACGACTCTCTAAATTGTATGCATTACAGGCAGAAATATACCTATTGTAGTTTTCTCTAGCCACTTTCATCAGATTGTTGACTAAACGAAAAAGGCGACTTGCAACGAACGTGAGAAGGGCAACAGCATCGTAAGAGTTCATGCCTACTCATGAGTACGTTCATTACTTTTAACAGTACTGATTGAGAATGGTAATGCAAAAATAGATTGCTTCATGCTCAACCAATAATTGAGAAAGCCTTTTCGACCGCATAATACTGGCCTATCAGTCCCCGAAACGACAAACAAACGAGCTTGAAAAAGAGGTAAACCGACGCTAAATATGATCAACTGTAAAGAACCCCCATAGATGAATATGTTGATACAACCTAAAGAAACGACCCATGTAATGTTTATCTGATATGATAATATTAATAGAAAAATATAACCTGCTTAAGCGAGTCGCTCGTCCAAAGAGTCCTTGCTGTAAGCTTTTTGAACGTGTCTCGAACCTCGACCGTCTTGTTCGAGCATGAATAAAATGTCGCGCACTTGTATTCCGCTGGCTGGGTCTTCGCGCCAGTCTCCTAATCGAGCTATTTCTGCCGTTGCGCTGTTGTCGGTGCGCTTCTTCTCACCTGCATCGGCTCCACCGACGTTACTGACACCGGGGCTGCCAAGGGCAGGGGAATGAGGTCTTGGCGATGAGACGCTGTTCACGCCGGAGCCTTTGTTCAGCCAGGAGTAATTTCGCTTCTTTCCTCCGCCAAAAAGCGTACTAGAGAGAGCTTTGCGAGCAGTCTCGACAGATTGCTGATGTTGCTGTGCTTCTGTCGCCCGGGCGTCTACCTGCTTCTTTGCTTCTTTTTTGGTGATTGCCTTGTTGAGACCCATGGCTACTTGTGATAGAGGTGTTGCAATACCAGAGCCCACGTCTATCGACGGTGTTCTGCTGCCGCCGTTCGTCTCGCTGATAATAGCATCCGCGTTTCGTTTTGCCCGTTTGGCAGCACGAGCTTGTTCAGCAGACATGTCTTTTGATGATAAAACGAGATACTTGCCAGCCAAGGTCTGAGGCCCGGTATCGACTGCAGCATGCGGTCCTGTAAAATGTTAATAAGATACCAATTAAAGAAGCCAGGCGATCTAACGTTTCTGGGGAGTGCCTGTAACAGGTTCTGATGTACCTGGGGCCGTTACAGCCAAGTCTTGCCATTCCGTGGGCACAGCACCATAAGAATGTAACCGCCGACTCTTCGATAGGCTAGCAGAGTATTCAACGACACCTCTCATCCGCTCCTCGCAGCAAAGTGACATGAGCGATAGAATGTCGACAAGAGGCGCCCCTTCTTGATTGATGATAGTGTGACCTCTGCGTACGATAGAGGAACCGTCCGGGCCTGTCACCTCGATCGGTTGACGAGAACCAGGCATGGGGTGATATAAACCGTCTGTCGGAAGCCGCACCCCAAGCTCGTAAGCTTTCTTTTGCATTTTCTGCTCGAGAACTTTCGTTAGAAGGAACGGATCTTGCAAGTGGTACTGAGACCTCCTAGCTGCCTGTGTCTCCTCGTATGTTGGTTGATTGTAGGGCGCATCCTCTGAATACGCCGGCACAACTTGTGGCTCTTGTGCCACCGGCGCTCTTCCCTGGGACAGATCAAAGCTGACGTTCGCTGACGCAGTACCCGGGGTGGATGGAGCTGACGCAAAAGACGTGTTTAGCCCGGGTGGTTGTGGTCGAGGCGCTACCACGGGTGCGGCGTAGCTTTGTGTCAAAAAAGCCTCTTCTTCCTTGACGTCAATACCGGATTGCGCCAAGACATCGCTCAAGTCAGAGGCGTCGGTTGGTTTATCGGCTGGTCGAGATGGCGGACCCATAGAACCAGGAGCTGCAGGCGCAACTGGCGCAAGTGGGACAGGCGTCGTCGCACTCTGAAGTTGAGCGGGAGTCGTCATGCCGTTCACCTGAGCCCCGTTGATTCCGGGTGTATGTACTGGAGGTAGCTGCGATGTGCTAAACCCAGGCGATCCATACGGCGACTGTGTTTGTGGGAGAGGAGAAAGCCGTTGCCGTTTGGGAGGAGGGGGGTTGATGCCTATCGCAGGGGGGGTCGGAGTCGAGACAGGAGGCGAAAACGGCTGGCTTGGAGGGTATTGAGGTGAGTGTTGAGATGGAGGCTGCTGTGACTGTGCTTGCGCCATGGCGGATAATTGTGATGGGCGCGTGGATGAGCAGTCTGGTTGTTGGTCAGATCTCATCGACCGATCTTGAATATGCGAGCGGAGCGCTCTAGCGTGACGTGTAGATGAGTCGTAACCATCTCAGAAGGACGTCAGTATCTGCTTATCTGAAATACCATATCGGAGACTCTGTAGTCGTTAAGGCGAACATGGATGGTGTGATGGACGTGGTCGACGATGATGAGTTGGTAAAGGAAGAGAGTCAGGGTAAGAAAGCTCGCCAAATAGTTCGACCCGCAGGATCGGCTCCGGAAGGCGCGTTTGCGGATCTGTCACGTGACTCTGGCGCGGCTATTGTTGTGTCGATTCTTATTCTCACCTCCATTGCATTTTAATTCATCCTCTATTGTCCGCAGCTCCATACATTTACTGCCCAGCATTTCTGTTGATCTTATGTGTTGACAAGATTGGCTTTGTCAGTCTGCCATGTGACGTGTTGCCAACTTTATCCAGCTCTCCACTTGTCTAACTCTTGGCGTGAAGCTCTTTGCTCTGCGATGGCTTTTCGACTGTGATCGATCTCTTGAAGACTTTCATTTTGACCTTTAGCTGAAGGCCATTTTTCACTTCATAGCATCTAGCACAACTTCGTACGGATAGACAATAATGGCTGCAAAGCGCAAGGCGTCTGCCATGGCCGCGACCGTGGACGACGAGCCAGTTGATCCATCCGATGAGCTTGCCTTTTACTGCTTGGGAGGAGGCAACGAAGTCGGTCGATCGTGTCATATTATCCAATACAAGGGTAAAACCGTTATGGTAAGTCTAGGTTGTATGCAATGCATGTGGCAATTTGCTAATGAAGCTGCACAGCTCGACGCCGGTATGCACCCCGCCAAAGAAGGATTCGCAGCTTTGCCTTTCTTCGACGAGTTCGATCTCAGTACCGTGGATATACTTCTACTTAGCCAGTACGTCACTTTCCCCTTCGTTAGTCTCGGCATACACAACCCTACACGTATATGAAGCGTCGCCTGTTACTTGGTTGAAGAAAGTGGCCATTGCATTCCAGATTCATACAAATGGACACCCTGCATGTATGCGGGTCCTTGCTATGTGTATATCAGAATTGAATGCAAATAATTCTCATTGTTTATTCTTTTGCCTTCTCGTACTTTTGCGTATCCGCCCAGACAATGATGGCCCATACCGATATGGGTTGCTTCGTCGAGAAAATAAACAGAACAACAGCTGACCCCGAGCTCGTGTATACAGTTTCCACGTCGATCATTCATCCGCACTACCCTACGTCTTGAGCAAAACCAATTTCAAAGGTCGAGTCTTAACAACCCACGCAACAAAGGCTATCTACAAGTGGTTGATCCAGGACAACGTGCGAGTGAGCAATACATCCTCCTCCTCTGACCAAAGAACTTCACTATACACCGAACATGATCATCTATCTACGCTACCCCTCATTGAAACAATCGATTTCAATACCACACATACTATTAACAGTATACGCGTTACGCCATACCCTGCTGGACATGTTCTAGGCGCCGCTATGTTTCTCGTCTCGATTGCCGGTCTGAACATTTTGTTTACTGGCGATTATTCTCGAGAGGAAGACCGACATCTGATTCCTGCAGAAGTGCCTAGAGGAATCAAGATTGATGTCCTCATCACAGAATCGACATTCGGTATCTCTTCAAATCCACCTCGAATGGAGCGAGAGGCTGCTCTAATGAAGTCCATTACCGGCGTTCTCAATCGCGGCGGTAGGGTGTTGATGCCTGTTTTTGCCCTTGGTCGAGCGCAAGAACTGCTTCTCATTCTAGAGGAATACTGGGAGCGACACCCTGAATTCCAAAAAATTCCTATATACTACATCGGAAACATGGCGCGTCGATGTATGGTCGTTTACCAAACTTATATCGGAGCCATGAACGACAACATCAAACGTCTTTTCCGTCAGAGAATGGCTGAGGCAGAAGCTAGCGGAAACAAGAACGTTGCGGCAGGTCCATGGGACTTCCGTTACGTGCGTAGCTTGAGGAGTCTTGAGCGCTTCGATGATATTGGCGGCTGCGTTATGCTCGCTTCGCCCGGTATGCTACAAACCGGTACCAGCAGGGAACTCCTCGAACGATGGGCGCCCAGTGAACGCAACGGAGTCGTTATGACTGGTTACAGTGTCGAGGGAACCATGGCAAAACAATTACTCAACGAGCCAGAACAGATTCCTGCGGTCATGTCAAAATCTGCAGCTGGTCCTGGTAGCCGTGTCAACCCTGCGGTGGATGAAGACCAGAAAGTTATGATTCCAAGGCGCTGCACAATTGATGAAATCAGCTTCGCTGCACATGTAGATGGTGTTGAGAATAGAAATTTCATCGAACAAGTGGCAGCCCCAGTTGTGGTAAGTATCAATTTTGTCTCTTATTTGGGCCGATCGTGTCTGACTTTTTTAGATTCTCGTACACGGTGAAAAACACCAAATGATGCGTCTTAAATCCAAGCTACTCAGCTTGAACGCTGACAAAACGATCAAGGTAAAGGTTTACACGCCTGCCAATTGCGATGAGATCCGCATTCCGTTCCGAAAAGATAAGATTGCGAAAGTCGTTGGCAAACTTGCAGAAGATGCACAGCCAACAGAAAATGACGAAAGCAAACTCATGGCCGGTGTTCTTGTTCAAAATGGATTCGATCTATCATTAATGGCGCCAGAAGACTTGCGCGAGTACGCTGGTCTTACCACCACGACGATCACATGCAAGCAACTTTTGACCTTGAGTTCTGCAAGTATGGACTTAATAAAATGGGCATTAGAAAGTGCTTTTGGTGTCATTGAGAGGATTGGTTCTACCGGAGACAAGGAGATTAAAAAAGAGAATGGGACACACGAAGCAGCAGACGAAGAGATCGAGTACGCACAAGATGAGACGTACTTGGTTATGGGAAGCGTAGTTGTGAGATATTTGGCTCGTACACGGGAAATTGAGCTTGAGTGGGAGGGTAATATGATGAATGATGGGGTCGCCGATGCAGTCATGGCCGTTCTCATGACCGTGGAGAGCAGTCCAGCATCTGTTAAACGTATGTTTTCAACCGGTTTGCTATGATGAGTTCATTGCTAATGAGGGACACAGAATCCTGCAAGAATAAACACCACCATCACGGCCAGAAGGAAGAAGTAGACGCAAAAACCATGCCTTCTCCGGGGCGCATGACCTCTCACGAGCGTTTTGCTCAACTTCTCATGATCCTCGAGGCCCAATTCGGCGACACCATGACCCCTATCGAAAAACCACGCCTCGTCTCCAAGGCAACGACCCGAAATAGCACAAACACAGAAGACGAGAGGGATGTAGAAAAGGACGAGGAAGAGGAAGAGGAAGAGGAAGAGGAAGAGCTCTCAGAAGAAGAAGTTGCCCGAACCGAAGCCGACGAAATCTCAAGATTACACGCATTAGGTATTCCATTCCCGGGCGTCGAAATCAAGATCGACAAATACGTTGCTCGTGTATGGCTCGAAGACCTTGAAGTCGATTGCTCATATGCCGTACTCCGAGATCGCGTTAGAGTCGTTCTTGAGCGCGCTGTTGAGACGGTTGCGAGCATGTGGACTGAGGAACTCAGCATGCGAAGCAGGCTTGTCACGAATGGACATGGACATGGACTTGGAAATGGGAATGGATTTGATGGGGACAAATTGCTCGAGAAGAAGTTGGCTATGATTGAGGCGTAATAATTGCCCCCTTGTTGAAGGACACGGACGCAAGCAATTTCAGAGATGTATTCTATTCGTTGATTTTTCCTCCTAGATAGAGATGATACCTAAGGTGTAAATCACCGTAATGCCCCGAGGTCCACCTGGTCAAGCGATTGAGAGCCACTTCAGTATTGTCCAAAAGCCCACCGAAACCTATAATCTCCATAGATCTCCAGCGTTCTAAGACGCTTCGAAGCTGTGCGGATAATGATGCGGGGAGGATGAGAAATCTCCCCATTCCATGAACACCTAGCACAGCTACACGATATGATAATGAGCTTCAAACTCGAAGATTGCAACAAAACTTGCAACAGAGAATGGATTATACGCGCAATTTGACTGAAATGAACAGGAAGCCTTCTAATATGTGAACTTGATACCTAGATAGAGATTATCGTAGGTGTCTAAAATCTCAAAATATGGTTGGAATTTGACATGACCTACCGTAAAACGTGTTCATGTCAAAGCAATAGCAAGCATTTTCATCATCTATTCTGGATGTACATTCTTCTTTCGAACCCTGGGAAGGCCTCAAAGTCCAAGTGTTCCGATCGATGATCACGAGGGGCTCCTAAGCTCAATACCTCTTGTTTCGCAACAGGAGACTCCCAGAGCGAATGATGCATTCTGTACGACTCTACCTTTCAGCCGTGAGGCACGCCATAGCTTGTCAATGACTCGCACAAACAATTCGCAACATAAGACAGGCCCTTTCCAATCTGCGAGTTAGGGCAACGCCGATCACGTGCTTCATTTGTCGCCTTGGTCTGATAAAAACCCAATATCACTTGATTTTTTCTGGCCTCATCATATATGGCTGAGAAGCACGAGATTGGTCCTCTATGCACATCTTGAATCCGGGTGGATGGTCGCCTTTCAGAGCGTGTAATCACCACTTATGTCGGCTGTAAAATCAAGAAGCAAGCTCCAATCGTTTGCGTTTGTAAGGTAGAGTGTGAGGAGCCCGAATCCTAAGCGAATTTGAGATTGCTCTAGCTGTAATCAAACTTTTCAGTCAATCGCAAGCATTCCCCATCTGCATGGCCAAGGTGTCATTCATGTAAGTTCCGTGGTAGCCTAACTATATATATGTCCATTTTGCACTCTACCATCTGAAGAGATAGCTTTTTCTTGCCTGATAACACGTAATTAGCAAATGGGGCAGCAATGGTAGAAGTGGCATGCAATTTCCCCGGTATGATCGGGTTTAATCAAGTCATCAAATTAGTGGCCGCGGATGCCCTTCTTTACAAAACGTGGAAAATATGACCAAGTTGAAAGAGGACGATGATCAGGAGGGCGAGGAAGCGCGGGAAGAATTCGAGCGTGGGCCCATAATCGTATGTTCTCTATGGGCTGTGTTCTTCACTATCAAGAGCTCCTGGGATTGTCCGGAGTACCGATATCGCTAATGTGCCGAGGAGAAGAAGAATACATTAGTCCTGCAGGCATTCTAACGTTGGGACCGGAAGCCGGAGGAGGATAATGACAAATTGCTGCTCATTACAGGCCTAGCTTGAAGGTATGTGCTATGGAGAGGTATTTTGGAAAAGACGGTGACTCCCGACATTTCACAAACATCTTGCATCGATTCCATCCTCTGTAGGTGACGTCTGATCGATGATATGTATAGTCACATAGTGGAGGCTGAGCCTTAATCATGACATTATGGCTTACATAGCATGGTCATGATACTATCTATATGGTTCATAATTTCCATACTTCCTCATTTATCCTTCCATCTTTCAGTATATTAGGTGGCAATGGGCGTGGCATGTCTGCTGCTTCGGGGCGACGTTCTGCAAACCCCCAAGTCAGCCAGAAATCACTCCTCCAAGAATCTATATCAGTGGCAAGACGACTCGAACTTTCTCTGAAGCTCACAATGTAACTGCAAATAACGATCAATCTTCACATCTTGTCGTCAGAGTCCCCAAGAGAACAATAGGCCGGAATGTAACTCACATTTTCTTTCCATTCTCATGCCAAATCAGATTGGTGCCTAGTTCGCCTCCCCATACAACAATACCAGCTGCCAAGCAGTCTCTGTAGATCAAAGGTAGTTAGCTATGAATCAATGAAACAAAACTACATGGACCGTTGAGATGCAAGAGACGTACTCATATGCTACTTTGAATGCATCGCGGATTTCGTCACGTTGTTTACGAGAATAGTTCCAGTAAGCCTCGCGGCTAAGCATAATCCCCGGAAGCTTTTCGGTCACTAGATAGGCAATAAACCCTCCTGGAAGATGTCCTTTTCCAGTCTGGATTTCTCTTTTCGAATTTATAAGCCGTGGACATGATTTACAACCGCGTCGCGACATGGTGAATAACACGAATTGCTCATGTATTTCAGCTTCCGGTAACGCTTGCTCAGCGATCTTGTTAGGGCAAAAATGGTCCGAGTCCTCATACGGAATCCTATATATCTCTTTTTAGCATCTCTGCGGTACTCTGGTTTCTTGATTTATTTCTGATAGAAAATGAACGAGATGAACGAGATGAACGAGAAGCGAGCACGCACTGTATATATATCTTCATGAACGCGGACTCGCTGGGGTCCGCTAGATTAATACATTGAAATACACCAATTGCCTCGGATGATGGATGGCCGAGTTCCACCCAGTCTCGTTCGGTGCCCTGGACGAGATTTTCGCTTGTCTTGCAAGTAAGCTTCCATTGCCGGGCGGGAAAGTCTTGAGTCTCCTCAAATTCAATGACCTTATTGGTCCAAGATGGACCGAAGAATTCTGTTTTCGGCAATTTGCTGGATCGGGGCATCCTGTCACGATCAAGAGAAAGAAAAAGCTGGGACTGGTAAATGGGAATGAAGGACGCGGGTACGCAGGTCAGTCTGATATCGTGGTATGGCCAGCAAAAGTGATCCTGTAAGGTGTGTCCGTGGAGGCATTACTCATGCCTGGGCAGCAGAGCGCGAGTCACTATGGTTCATCCTTTCATGGATGACTGTTTGTTAAGACGGCGTCCCCGGAATTCGAATGAAGGCTGGCGAAGTAAATGCTCGGGGTCTCATGCTTATTAGTAAGGTACGTCGGAAAGTCGAACTAGTCTATGATAGTCCGTTAGTAAGCCTACCAATCATCAAGTCCGCATGTAGATTATGGCTATACCATGCGTCGGAATAAGTCCGCAAACCGGCAGTGAATACCGAGGAGGATTATTCTGACTACGTGGATGCTACCGACAGTGCTTTCCTGTCGTCGAGAATGCGAATGCGAATACGACAACCACCTCAATGTTTCAGCGACAAGCTGGAAGAGATCAAGCACAATGGACGACGAGCAGAGCGCATTGTCAGTGCGAGGGCTCTAAATTTATGATCTGGCATAGAAGAAAAAATCTTTGGCCGCATCCTATACGATACCTAGAGCATCCGGAAATAATAAGTATGTTCATGCCGGGATTCGCGACTAAGTGAGCCGGGCCTTTCGGTTCCCGATTGTAGTGGACGGCATTCATAGATGTACTCAATACACAGTACTGATGCGGGCTCCTTGAGGGAGTAAAAGGTACTGTGACATAGATTTAGAAATAAATGAGGCTTAGCTCCGATAGAATCCAAATTTAGACTACTCGATGTAATGTAGTACGTACCTGCTACCGAGAAGCCCGAGTCACTAACACTGTGCCAAGTCGTTAATAATCCTTCAAGGCTTAGATCCTGCGATGTGCTCAATTTAGTCATAATGCAGGAAAAAACTCTTCGAAGTCAGGTGTGTCTTCCGGTGGACCGTGGGAAAGCCATGTTCACGGTTCAGGGAAATATTTACCGTTTATCATGGAAGATTTCGGGTTTTTCACAGATTGACGGAACTATATACATGCAAATATGCAGCTACGTGTTATCCTCAACATTCGAAATGATCTTTGACCGAACGAATCATGCGTTCAACTCACTGAAGGTATCATTTAGAACACCCTGCAAAAGTTCTACAATAAGTACAATCTCTTCCCTTGTAGTATTATAGGGCGGCGCAAGCAAGATATGATCGCCCGCAATTCCATCAGCTGTACCCTGACCACAATATAGTGAAACACTGTATTTTTCCTCGAGTCCCTTGTCCTGAATCTTGAACGCGAGCTGTAATGTTGGGTCGAATGGTTCCTTGGTTGTTCTGTCGCGGACGAGTTCGAGCTGTGTATGGATCAGAAGAGCTTTCGATTTAGGAAGGAAGTGACTTACACCCCAGAACAACCCCTTTCCTCGAATATCACCTACATAAGGGTGATCTGAAAATCGTTTTCGTAACTCCTCTTCAAAGATGATTCCCATTGTCTTCACGTTCTCTACCAAATTCTCCTTCTGAATGACCCTTTGAACAGCCAAAGCCGCAGCACAAGACACTGGATGTCCCTGATACGTATGGCCATGTCGAAAACTCCCCGTGCTTTCTTCCAGTGTCTGAATCACTTTATCGCCTATAAGTAGGCCTGCGACTGGCGCATAGCCGCCACCCAGACCTTTGCCGATGGTTTGCATATCAGGGATGACATCTTCTTGTTCCCACGCATGCAGCGACCCGCAGCGGCCCATTCCGGACATTACTTCGTCGAGTATGAAAAGAGCACCGTACTTTTCGCATACAGCTTTCATAGCTTTGAAATAGCTAGGCACAGAGGGAACGCAACCCATCGCCTAGATCATTTCTCTATAAGCAAGGCTCGATAGACAAAAAAGCTGCAACGGGACACTCACTGCACCAACGACTGGCTCGGCAACAAAAGCACAAACCGTTTCTGGTCCGAGGCGCTGAAATTCCGCATCCAATTCGTCTGCCAGTCTGGCGACGTACTCTTCATCTGACTCACCGTCCTTACGATTTCGATAAGGATTACATGGCGATACATGTGAGACGTTGGGTAGTAGGATGGGCTCGAACAATTCACGCCTGAATGTGTGGCCACCCATGGATAGTGAACCAATGGTTATGCCGTGATAGGATTGTTTGCGTGCAATAAATCTCGTCCTTTGAGGTTCTGGGTTGCGTTTTTCAAGATAGAACTGTCTTGACAATTTCATCGCTGCTTCCATTGCTTCGGAACCTGCGATTTTTCATCAATCTATCTGTTTATGATTGGCGCGGATGAAAGTAGCATACCGGAACTGACTATGTACACTCTACTCATCTTTCCACCAGTAGACTCTATCAGCAATGATGCCAGCTCCTCGAACGGCTTGGTGGAGAAGAAGGCAGTGTGGCAGTATGTGAGTTGATTGATCTGATCAATCATAGCCTGTCTCACTTCTTCGTTGCTGTGACCGAGACAAGATACGGCGGCACCACCGGTGGCGTCCAGAATTCGTCTACCATCTTCAAGAGTGATGTAGCTGCCCTCGCCGGACAGTGCAATGGAGGGTGCTTGATGGAGCTGACGATGGAGAACTGCTGATGGAGGCATCTTGCTGTGTCAGAGAGCGTATAGACGTTTGGTAAAGTGTTATGTATTGACCGTGAAATTGCGAGAACAGAGATGGAAGATATAGGGAACTTGTTACTCCACGCTTTGGCCTGTCGTAGATAGGTTAGGCTACTGCGCCGCCGGCATGCCGAGATGGAGATGCCGAGTATGGGATTGGTCATGTTCGCCGTTACGGTTATACATTGTTACATCGTCACTTCACAGGATGGACTGTGTGTAAACAGAGCAGCGTGTTGTAGTAAATCCCTCGCTTGAAGTTGCTCGAAGGCGCATTATGACTTCCAGCTGATTCCAAGCTCAGCATTGAAGTATTCTGTGTTGTATTGATGCAATCGAGTGAAATCTCGTATTTCATCTCCGCATTTTCAGCCGGAGCTGCGTATTTACTGTGTAAAATACAGTGTTATTTACATACCCCACCAAAATGATTTCGCACGCACTAACAAACCTCCACATCATCAACTCAAACCACGACACTTGCTGTTCAATACCGCCGATTGCCTCACTCAGGGACGCAAAATGTCGCGCCACGCTCAAGTCGAAGAGCTCTCCGACTCCGACCCCGAGGAGATCGCTCCCTCCGATGACCTTCTCCCCGCAGACCACATCATCTCTCCCTCCATAATGCACCCTTCTCCTCCGGCGGCGGGAATGGGCATGGGAATGCCTCCTCCAGGCATGGCTGCGCGACCTCAACCACAAGCACCGCAAGAAATTCCCAAACATTTCCACTGCTTATATGCCGTATATTTCGACAAGACCCGTACGCGCACAGAGGGACGACAAGTGTCCAGCAAACTGGCGGTGGAGAATCCCCTCGCGAGGGACATCCTGGATGCGTGCCAACAGCTAGGGTTGAGGGTGGGCTTTGAGCCGGAGAAGTTGCACCCGAAGGATTGGGCGAACCCGGGCCGTGTGAGAGTTTTGCTCAAGGACGAGGATGGAAATCTACTGAATCCGCGTGTGAAGAATAGTACGCTCATCTTCAATCCGTGTCTGATCAATATGCTAACCAAGTATTGATTGCAGAGCATCACCTTCAAACCCTGGTCGCACAATTTCTACAAGCTCACCCTACCGACGAGAAGTCCCCATTCAGACTACGTATTCACGGCTTGCCAATGCCGGACAAGCTTCCTGACGCGCCTGTAGCCCCTCGAGGGTGGAAAATCGGAAAGATCTTGCCTATACACTCTCCGGCATATTCAGGTGGCGGTGTTAGCGACAACCCGTTCAAGGATGCCATGGCCGAAATGGAGAAGCTTGGAGGAATGCCCGGTATGCCCAGTCTTCCGGGTATGCCTCCTGGTCTGATGGGTATGGGCGAATCGTCTGGGGGTGCAGAACCGAAGAAAAAGAAGGAGAAGAAAAAGGGAAAGGCTTGATCTAGTTGTCGATTCATTACGATGTATATACTCTGATTCTGGCCTTTACCTTTATGACTTCGCATGGTATCGGCGTTAGGCGCTTTGTCTGTTGCTGCTATTATAGACGCAATGCTGTTATGGATGTGATTATCATCTATGGATCATTGATCATAAGAAACAATGACATTATGTACTCGCTCCAAATAAAAAAAACGAAGCTGTAGTTGGAACGATCTGGATATGGCAGAATTGACCAATCACATACCGTCCATATCGCCGGTCAGACTCCGCATTTAACGGCAGTCCCCCGCGGATTGCCAATCGACACATCTCCACCTCTTCAAGATTCAGACGAGCTTCCATCTGATGACCAAACCATTGCGATGGGGTCTCATTTATGACTTTATGACAGCGAACCGAAGTATCTATACAGACGGCGTTGTGGCTTTGACTTCGATTTCCGAAAGCGCACACCTATGAGTCAACACTTATCGATTCCACACTTTGCGCCGTGCTTGACATGTGAACAAATATTAACATGTCATGTCTGAACTTACACTGGAAGCCGGGCTGTCCTCTAGTCGACATCAGGTTGGCGGAGGACGTCAGATAACGCGCAACCGCGCCAGTTATAGTTGCCACACATGCCGCCGGAGGAAGGTCAAATGCGACAAGGTAAACCCCTCGTTGTTTCAAAGAAGAGAGGATCCCGAGACTGATGCTAGGGTTCGCATTAGACTCACCCTATCTGCGGTAATTGTTCGAAAAATGGATCAGAATGTATTTACGATACCGCAACATCAAAGAAGAACGACGACATCGATGCCGACGACGAGTACAACCAACATGGAGTCAAGCGACGGAGGCAGACTCTGCGGTCAGTCGACGAAGAAGACGAGGACTCCAAGATGTCTATAGGCGAGCGGCAACAGGCAGAACTCAAAGGTGGCTCTCAAGCGATCGCAGCTCAGCTCAATAAACTCACCAATATGATCGAAAATCTGAGCAAAGCCAAAGGACCTCTGCCGGTAGAAGAGATGAGCCGCCAGCTGCAGGCAATTAGTCAGGATGTTGACCAAGAGGCTACTGCCGGATCTCGGCTTGCCTTGTCGCAGACTTCCACTTCGAATAAGTTGTCTAGTCCGGGGGAAACGAGCCCTCGTCGCACGGGAGATTCAAGTGGGGATGAGTTTCCTGTGCCGGCGGGAAATGCTACCGATCCTGTGGACCCTGTTGGCTTGAATCTGGGGCATCTTAGTCTCGAAGACGGTAGATCAAGGTAGCATCCCATCTACTTTCGTTGGATTCAATCTCTGACGTCTATATAGATATGTCGGTACAACATATTGGGCTTACATATCAGACGAGGTAAGAATTTCGCCCTATTTCCAGAATATGTGACTGATCAGATAGATCAACGAACTCAATCAACTACTACGCGAACAACACGAATCACATGAATTGCCTCCATCTACCGATGGTGATACGGATGCCATAATGATCACTGTGGACCAGCCCATGAGCAGAACTCCCTACCCACCTGGTCGCCACCAACGGTATCAATCGTCGACGAACGGACACCAATTGAACAGGGCACTTTTATTCTCTGGAGAATCTCCAACCGCGCTTGACAAGAACATTGAACCATACATGTTGGAAGATATACCGACTCGGAGGCAGAGCGATATCCTTTACAAAGGATTTATGTCCGGTATCCATGCTATTAGTCCGGTATTGCACCCGCCGACGATATTACAATCCTATCATGCTTTTTGGGACTGGTACGATAATAGCAGCTATTCGGGTGAACGGTGCCCGGATATTACCTTTATTCCATTGCTCTATGCTATGTGGCATGGTGGATCTGTGACCATTTCGATCCATACCATCAAAGACGAGTTTCCCAAGGCTTCAAGCCGATCCGAGCTGTGCGATTCGCTTCATGATCATGTGGTTACATGGCTCGATAGAATATCTTTTCCGCGCAATCCATCTTTGCATGGACTGGTCGCTTTTCTTATCACAAAGACCATTCTGTCTCGAGAGGAGGAACCTCTAGCGAGCAGTCTTTTCATTAGTACTGTGCTGAGAGTCGCGCAAGCAATGGGACTTCACCGTGATCCAGCGCAATTCGGAATCAAGTCTAGTGAAGCTGAGACACGCAGAAGGATATGGTGGCACATCATCCATATGGACGGTGTTGTTGCCATGTCCTCTGGGTTGCCTCCATTGGTCTGTGACGAGAGTTATTGGGACGTACGTGAGACGAGTGAAGTCAAAGATACACTGTTAGGGACGCCGCAAGCCGAACAATACTCTAGGCTGGTGGAAGAGAATCTGAGACCGCCTGACAACCCTGATGATCCTACTGTGTGTGGCGGTAACTCGATGGTCAATGTATTCTACCTTTGCGCGAGAGGTAAATACGTAATGGCCCGTAAGTCAACAGATCATACTACGTACATTCAAACATTAACATAATTCTAGGAGCTGTTCGAAGAATTATGAAAATCCAGTTAGGGACAAAACCAGTTACAGGTCGTGACATGGAAGAATTAAGATCAATTCTGGTGGATCTTCAATTCCAGTTAAACTCGCTCATCAATCGCATTCCTCTTGCGCAACACCCGAATTCCTTTGGATCGGGATCCCCTGGAAAGACAGCGCGAACCGCCCCTCAAGGTCGAATTGAGCAAGGTCTATTGCCTGACGATGGGCCTGGGGGTTGCTCGGAACAATATCACACGCCTGTGCTCGTCGCCTTCCACAAATGGGCGCGAATTCTTCTTTCGTTATTTCTCGACAAAGCCTTTTGTGTTGCTTACCAACCCTTTCTTAAGAATGCACGAAGTCGTATATGGCCTACAGCACGACAAGGTGCTCTACGCCATTGCCATGGTTTCATGGAGAAGTTCATCGCACTCGCAACGGATCCGGATTTCCAGCCTTTCCAGTGGAGCTGGCCGGGAAACCACCAGCCGATGCATGCGACCATGATAATGCTGATTGATCTATATGAACGGCCCAGTAGTCCCGAAGCTTTACGGTCAAGGGCTTTCATCGACAAGATCTTTTCAATCAGTGGCCCAGACGGCGGGGTCGTCGGTGGAGAAGACGGCATCACCACAGCGCGGCCTTTGAAAGACGGGGGTCGAGAAGCATGGGACATGATGCGACGACTACGAGAAAAAGCATGGCAGAAAGCGGGACTCAACCCTCAGCACTTATGGACAGAGCAGGCTCAAATCCAGGCTGGACTTGCCAATAATGCTAAACGTGTGACACCGAGGTCGTCTCACGCAAGAAGACCGATAGATACCGCAACGCCACTTGCGAAGCCTGCAGATGATGCGCAAGTTGCAGATTTCAACCGACGATTCTTTGAGATGACCAGGAATCATGTACTGCCTAATCCTGTTGTTTCGTCTTTGAGACAGGAGTCCGCGCAAGCTCGGCCGTCGCCTGTGTCGCGTTCGAATGTG
This sequence comes from Talaromyces sp. PB3603, assembly GCA_023625915.1. Taxonomy (NCBI): domain Eukaryota; kingdom Fungi; phylum Ascomycota; class Eurotiomycetes; order Eurotiales; family Trichocomaceae; genus Talaromyces; species Talaromyces sp. PB3603. Next base: position 230,669 of record JAMAFY010000009.1, read on the forward strand.
CCGACACAACTCCCGACACAACCGCAGCTCAACAATATACCGACTAACCTACCCTCTCCTACCACCGGATTCATACCAAATCCATCTCTTGACCGCCAAAGCCTCGACGCGACTATGACTCTCGCCAACCTCGCATCCGGGTCAATGACCACCAGCCCAAGCCCTCAAAGTTTCATCCAGCAACGACCGCAACGTTCAACGTATCTTCAGCCCACCCACTCACAATCTTACGCTATAATGCAGACAGCATCCCCGTCTTCTTCATCTCCTACCGCCACAAACACATCGACCTTCTCCCCCCACAATTCCCCGCAAACCACTGCCATGGCGGCGACGTCAACAAGTCCCTCAGCAGGTGCACCGTCCGCGCCAACACCCCCTTCGATGATGGATCCTAATTTGACGTTCGACTGGGACCAATGGGACGCTGTATTTGGACAGCAACTACCCATGGCTGATGAAATGGTCGAACTGGATCCTGTCACCGGTGGTCTGGGACTGGGCCTGAATGATTTGGGAATAGACTTGTTTTCGGCGACGAACAACAGCAATAATAATATGGGGTACGGCAATAACGTTGGGAGTGAAATGGTGACGACGCCTGCGAGTGATGTATGGCGGGATTTCGAGGCATGGCAGTACTGACACTGCTCTTGTATATAATCAATCTACACAATATCTACTCTTCTTCTACTATGTTCATGTATTCGTAAGACCACTCAGCTTGGCATGTCTCTATTCATATTTCTTCGTAGCGACGTAACAATTTCAACTGTCATGCAATAGACATGACTGCTTGCTTAAATATGCTTGACTAGACTCAACAGAAGAGAAACGTGGTATGGGAATCGTATTTGTTAATGAGATATATATGGCAAGCATTTTTTCCATTTACACCTTCATCTCCTCGAGACCGTGCTTCCACACAGTAGCAAAAGGGGTAACACCATCCTCACGGAAATCGATGAGAACGTGCATACCGTTGGGGTCCATGGACTGGTTCATGAGGATATCGTAGTTGTCGTAGTTGGCAAGGATCTTCTTGACGGCGGCGGCGGCGCCGGACTGGAATTCCTTGATCTTGTCTTCGGAGGCGCCCTTTTCTTTGAGTTTGTTGTTGACGGTCTTGACGTAGGCTGTTCATATCGGGTCAGATATGTGTTCTTCGGCCATACACGGTAAAAGAAGGGGGGGTTGAAAAGGGGAAAGGGAAGGGGGAGGACTACTCTTCAAGTGCGCCTTGAACGCATCCTTGGAAGGCTTCATGCCCTCCTCAGTCTTGAGCCAGACGAGACGGAATTGGTCCTCAATATCGTGGACCATGACCTGGGCACCCTCGCCACCGTCTTCATCATCACCACCCTCGGCGGAAGGGTTGGCGCCTTCGAGCTCGAAGTTCTCGGATCCTTTGAGGTATTTGCGGCAGTCGGCGGTCCAGAGGACGGGGCCGTCTTCGATGATCTTGAAGGTGTCGGAGATGATCTCGTCACCGGTAATGATGTCCTAGATGAGAGCTCCGTTAATGGGAGTATCTTATTTTGAACGGCTATGTTGGCGGCGGCGGGGGATAAAGGGTGAAACCAATGGCGAGAAAATAACAAAGAAACCCCGCTTCGGATATAGATATAGATGAAGGGAGAGAGCAATGTACACACCTTGTAGATAATCATGTTGAAGAAGCGAAACGCTACTGTCTGTTTTTAAAAAGAGGGAAAAGTGAGTGGGCTGGAGTATTGACAAAAGACAGATGCAGATGGAGAGGAAGAAAAAGAAAGATCTAAGGGCAGAATAGAGGGGCAACCGTGTGAAGTTTTTATCGCCTCGAATTGGCTGGCCACAGGCAGGCAAGTGGGGGAGGGACGCTATGCTGTTTCAGGGATAGTCTCTTCTCTTTTGTTTTGCCCTGCTCTCTTCGCTGCATTTTCTATGCGACGCTATTATTATCAATTGCTGATACTAGTTTATGAACTCTCACTGCTTGTCGTCAGAATATCTTGCCAATTGTTATGAGTATACTCGGTGTTAGCACCTTGTCTGTGGTCAGAAATACAATCCGTGTCCTGTGTCCATTAAACTATCCCGATCTGTCGTAGTGGCTCACATAAAACATCAGCTGTGATAGAGACTTTCGAGAATCGATCATATATTCCAATTCATTCCACATAACTCTTGCTAATTGTTCAGCTATGTAAGACCAAAGGCGAGCCACCATGATCGAACCACAATCGCGACATACTCGCCTCCGTACAGCATGTGACCCATGCTCGACAGCCAAAGTGCGCTGCGACAAGAAACATCCAGTCTGTCATCGATGCACTCAGACCAAATTGAAGTGTTCATACAGTGAATCTCGCAAACATGGACGACAGTCGTGGCGAGAGAGACTGACGCATGAGCGGACAGCTACCGTTACAGCTGAGGCTCGTCCTCTCGCACCGGCAAGGGCTACAATGCCGGTGGCGATAGCAGATCAGAGCGGATGGGACGTTTTGCTTGCCGGACCGCCAGAGCCATTGATCTGGGAGAATCAATTGGACCTTGGGCAGAATCGCGACGCAGATTTACTACCTTCATGGCCGGCTGGCGCCGTCCTCAATACGGGTGAGCTGGACAATTGGGCTCTGGCTGTACCAACATCGGATATATCTACGGAGCCCTCCTCAGCATCCAGCACAACCAACAGCAGCACACACAACTGCGAGGCGGAAGCCATTTCTATACTGAATTCAATGCAACACGGAGAAATGTATCAGGGCTTGACGTCCTGTTCTACAGACCCGGCACAAGCATATGCCACCCTCATTCTCTCGCCAAGCTTCGACCGCGTCCTTGCCGTCAACAAAGCTGCTCGCGAAGGTTGGAACAAACTCGTAAGATGTTCATGCGCATTATGTCCTCACTTACTTTTACTGTATACATCGATACTGTCCAAGATGCTATTCTGGTACCGCATCGCGGCGACGGAGAAATTGGAGGACGCAGACAATCGCGATACTGCTTCGGGTAGTGGTAGTTCGAGATACTCAGCTGATGAAGCACCAACTGTGGATAGATTCAGCGTTCGTCCAACTGCAGTACTAGTTGGGATGCTCGATATAGATGCCGAGGATCAGGCACATATGCGCCGGATTCTATTACTACGTGAGCTACGCACGACGGAAAAGGCGATTGACGATCTCATGAACGTGGATCGCAAAAGTCTCGAGGACGCAGATGAGTTTATCCGGACGGGTGTGCAATGGGCGTTGGCGGGCATATCACGGCATAAAGAGCAATTGCAAGGTATGATTCAGATAGTCAAGCAGGCGCGGTAACTGGTCCACAGATCAGAAAGCAGTAAACCCCAGATTCACACCCATCTCCTGATGATACACGCGATGTACTCTGGACCTCGCAGTAGTATATCTCTGTAGGTCATGTTATGTCGGAAAGGCCAACCCGGCTGCCCGAGTGTCGCCACCCGATCTGTTCTGTGATTGGCTGCTTGCACAGGCTTTACCTCTTCAGGGGCTGATTAGATAAGCCGGATGAGCAGGATGTGAACAATTTTGAATGACAGACGGTCAGACTCGTCGCATCGTCTGATACACCCTCTTCTCATTTGTATACTTTTTGATTCCCGGCGTGGTAGACTGTACCACGACCGCTTAACGATTCTACCGTTCAGACCTTCCTTTATAATACTTACAACGAGTTTCGTCGACTTGAAAGATCGGGCTTACGCGAGCAACGACAATCCTAATTCTTCCGCTTGCAGCTGCAGCAGGGATTCGAGAGGCAAATCATTACTACCTCTTCGACTCTATATACTTCGCGCTCCTATCTCGCCTATCACTGCTCTTGCTAGTACTGCTTCACTGCAGAGCAAGTGACCGTCGCTCCTTCCATTTGTACACTCGACCGACTCGTCTCGTTACCTCCGAGTCGTCGGCCTCTTCCACCTTCCACAACGACTACAACTCTTTGACCTCGATACAGCAACAACTTTCGAAGCCGATTCTTCGATCGATCACTCTCTTAATTATAATCAGTCACATACTATATTTTTAATAACTGCAACATGGCGTTTAATTCGTCCCTCGTCTACGACTTGCCGCCTCTTCCATCATACACTCTTACTCCGAGGGAGCCGCTCATCTCACCCATTCCCGATAATGTTCTCGCCTTGATTCTTCCCATAATCGCCTATTGGGGCGTCTCCATGATCTTTCATGTCATCGATATCTACAACCTTTTCCCGCAGTACAGACTGCACACACCCGCGGAGCTACTCAAACGGAACCATGTATCGCGCACCGACGTTGTAAAGGATGTTATTTTACAACAAGTGATCCAAACAATCGCTGGGTTTACCCTTTCGTACTTTGATCCGCCGGAATGCACGGGAAAAGAGAGTTATGATGTGGCGGTCTGGGCGAGACGGATTCGGTTGGTACAGAGATTTGTGCCGGGCTTGCTTGGACTGGTAGGTATCGATTCTGTCGGACTGTCGAAGAGTTTGTCTGGTTTCCCTGCTCTGTCCGCCGCGTTGGCGGGTGGTGTGTATCCAAATCTTTGGCAGACTGTGGCTCTGGACAACGGGCTCGAAGTCGTGACTCCGGCTTTTGCGGGCTGGGAGGTCGCTTTGGCAAGTTTCGTTTACAGCTATTTCATTCCGGGCCTGCAATTCTTCATTGCCATTCTTGTCGTTGATACATGGCAATACTTTTGGCACCGGGCGATGCATCTCAATCGCTGGCTTTATGGTATATAAGCTACGGCTCCGCGATTAGGCAACTACTAACTCTTGAATAGTAAAATTCCACTCCCGTCACCACCGCCTTTACGTCCCTTATGCCTTTGGCGCCTTGTACAACCATCCTGTGGAGGGATTTCTGCTCGATACGGCCGGAGCAGGCGTTGCATTCCTCGTTACTGGCTTGACCTCTCGTCAAGCAATGTGGTTCTTTTCCATGTCCACCATCAAGACGGTTGATGACCACTGTGGCTATCATTTCCCATGGGACCCACTCCAGCTCATCACTTCCAACAACTCGGCCTATCATGACATCCACCACCAAAGCTGGGGGATCAAGACCAACTTTTCGCAACCTTTCTTCATTTTTTGGGATCGGTTTATGGGCACTCGCTGGGAGGGAGAAGTGAATATGAAATATGAGCGCGCCCGCGTCGCTGCCGAGAAGCAGGTCGAGCGCGAACGACTGGAGAATAACGGCGAAGACGTTGATCGTGTTCTCGAGTCCGAACCCGGCCCGCTCGATGCCGCTGGTGAAGATGTTGCGCAAGAAAAGGCGCCGTTCAAGATTATTCCCCGAGCAACTCGATCGGCCTCACGCCGAGTCCACGGCGTGAATGGCAGCATTCGTCAGAAGTAATTTACGTCTGGCCTGGGTCTGTGTGTATGATGACTATGTACGACAGTAATACGGAGGTAGCTGGCTACCGTCATGTTTGAGCTCTTCCCGGCTTTGTGTTCCTTGTCTTCTCCCGGGGTTCTTTTCGTTGTATTAATACAGTCTTGTAATATTTTGTGGACCCTGGTCACGTTCGTTGGTAGTGTATATTTTTTTTCTCTTCCCGATTGACGCTCACATCCATGTCGTAATTGCTGGTAAAATGTTCAGTACTAGTTGATCGTGTTGAGTAAAAATACCGTATCGTCTAATGTGTTCTGTGTAGGTGGTCACAAATGCCGTGAGATCGTATCCATTATAGCAATCCCGATTCATGAGCGAGTGCATATCCGTCGCAATGTTGGTGCTCAAGTCAAATCAACCACCTCAATCTCCAGCACCTTTGCCTTCTTCGCCGTTGCCTCTCTGGCTTGCCCTTCCTGCTTGCCCTTCCCGCCCCCGTGAGCAAGTTTAGTCTTCCCAGCCCATTCGTCCCTAATCCTCTTCACCTCTCTCCACACTTTCTGCCGCGCCCCGTCCCTCTCCATCTTCTCTTCTTCCATCAAACGCTCATACTCTGTATGCTCATGCCTGATATGCGCCTCCACCGCCAAGGTCGCTTTTTCCGTGTCTGTCCGCGTGGAAATCCTTCCTACTCTCCCGGACCCTTTGAGAAAGGCGTGCTGAAGGATCTTTTCGAGGCATTGGGGTGGTATTTCGGGAAAAGTGGTTAGAAGTAAGTTGCGGGATTTGACGTGATCTCTTTGATCACGGAGGAAAGTCGCTGTTGCGCGGTGTGCTGCTGTCTCAGATGCGGATTCGAGGACTTGGGTGTGTATGTCTGAGGGGATGCGGATGCCGAGTTGTCTTTTGAAATTGCTGTCCTGTTGATCCCCAAGCCGTCGTCAGATACAAGTTGTTGGTTTTGTAGGAGGAGAACACGACGAACGTAGACAATGTAGACGGTTTTATCCTCGTCTTTGGTGCGCGATTTGCAGTGTCGTGTTATGTACGGATCGCCCTTGGGGACGAAGATGTAATCTTCGGGCATGGGATGGGACTTGGTGCATGTCTGTAGCCATCGAGAGGTCAGCCATGAGAATGCGGAGAGCATGGCGAGAATAGTGGGCTTACCTTCTCATGTTCGCTATCTGCGAGATTGGGTATTCGCGGGTGGAGAGCTCTGTTTTTGGGGGTGTTTGTGTTGGAGCGTTTGCTTCGCTGTCTTTTCCTTCTTCTGCCGGGTTTCGCGCTGGCTGTGGCTGGATGAGGAGTCATCTCTGTTTCTCCTTGGACGCTTCCATGGTAGCTCCGTCGTAGCTTACTCTGTCATTGTGTGGCAGTTCACGTGAAGAAGGAGTTGCGCAGTCAACAAAGACTCCCAACAAGGAAGGCGCATGCGGGCAACGAGCACGTGCAGATGTGGCTTGTGTTGCTCCTGTGGCTTGTCTGTGGCTGTCAGCGGCTTTCCATCTGCCAAACACAACCGTTTGTCCATTGGTTAACTCATTACCCCGTCCGAGTTACATCGACACTTCTTGGATCAGTCCTGCATGAACCTGATACATCTTGACTTGCGTTCTTCGCTGGCCAGATCCTTCCTTCCACCTAGTGTGAGTGCTAGCTCGGCCAAATCTTGATTCTCTCGGAGACTCGCCCCATATTAACCGGTGACGTCAGAGAAGCTAACCACTCGACTCTGCTTGTCCTGTTCCTTTCCTCCTGGTCAAGTACTTGTTTGGTACTTTCACGATAGGGGTCCTACTGAAAGGCAACGTTACAGCAGTCTCGGAGGAAGTCACGCAAGGAGCCACGCCGTATTTCCCCCGGCCAAGTCGACCAAAGTGATGATTCGTACACCGAGTGTTCAGCCAGCGGTCAGACACTCAGCTAGCGGGAGAACGATAGTCAATCGGCTTAATTTAGCTAATTTACCCATAAGGCGGAGAACAGGAACGACGCCCACGAGACTGTCTGTATGTGGTCAACTATGTGTGGTACCTGCAGGTAGTTGAACTAATTCAGCGACAGGTAGTAGCTAGGTACTAGTATTCGTATATTTAATTAAATCTATCTTGTTCTCGGGCTGTGATCAGGATCAGTGGCTGCTGCTGTGCCGGTTGTCTGTCTGCTGTTCGTCGGTCAGCTCCAAGGCGGGTCTGGACTTGGCCGGATGGATTCAAGATTGACAGGGCTGGAGAGCTACATCTACCACGCTGTCGGACATGAGCTTCAAAGAATCCAAAGAATCGAGAAAAGCAAGATCAAGGTCCACGTTTCATAATGAGACTAACCCTCGCCAACCAAAGCCAACAAGAATACGGGGAGACTCTGAGCGGCTGGCCACTTTGATTCGACCGCAACGGGTTGGAGATACCCCAAATCGACCTATAGGCCTGAAGCAACCCCTCAGCTGGCGGTGGCTGACTGTCCAGCACGATCTTGACTAGTTAGCTTGCACGCGCTTGCCGCTAGTCCAATTTCCGATGGCATGATAAGTTAGTACTAGGTGTTGAGATCACCTCGATGCACCGGGGCCTGTTTATCACATCCTAGTTCACCCAGTTGTGCCGTTCCGAGGCTCATGCTTGTTCTGGTGCTCTAGGCACTGCCTGTTCTGCGCCCGCTCCGACGAATTCGAGAAAATGCGGTCGGAGGGTGACTTATCAAGAGACGTACTCAACAAAATGCAGGTCAAGAGCAACTTTAGATTGTACGTAGTAAATGGATGGAACATCTACGGATGGGCCAACAGCGGATCCTTGTACATAATGACTGCAGCAAGTGGAGCTCTCAAAAAGGTACCGACCAAAGAAAAAAAATTCCTTGAAAGTCGAAATACTAAATCAAGATCCATAATAATTTGCGTAAATCTTCCCAAGACAGAAAAACGAAAACAGTCCCTGCTGCAAGTAATCGTTGTGAGATTTCTTCCGATCCGCTCTTACCTTTCTCTTCCCTCGTCTCCTCTGCTCTACTCTCTCAATCTCACTTCCACAAGTTCGAACTTTTTAAGTACGGCACTCTTGATTTTCATAAGATTTGTGCTGCAATTATTGATAAGCACTGCTTGTCGTGCTGACTTTAGCGCTGTTCGTCGGCAAGGAGGGACATTCTTGCTCTCCCTTCTTTCATCCGTCGTCCCCTCCTTCGATCAGCCAACGCCCTCACCTACTCACGCGGAACTCCCTCGAAAGGATCTCGCTGCGACTGTGCTGAGAGGGAATCCCGTCAATTAGTTTACTATACCTACCATCGAACGGACATGCCCTAACTAGCCTCGATATCCCGCCCCTGTTGCCTATTCTAATTGCTTGGCTGCACAAGCCTCGGCGGTCAGCATCATCATCACTTCTCCGCACATCAACCAGGGAGAAAATCGGCAGGAAGGGGTCTCAGTCTAGATACTTCTTCCTCAACATTCCACAGCGACACCTTCCACCCAACAGTTATCCGACAGACGAGTCTATGGTTGCTGGGTTATCTCTGCGGATATGAGTTGGGATCGGCCGGTTCATAGGTATGTGCATTGATAGCTTGATATTCTGACAAGGAACGACGACAAAACAAATCTCCTGATCCAGGACCTCTCTTTATTCATGTTACCCGCATCATTCTGTTGGCTGCATCTACAGCTTGCTCACATTTCTCATGCTACTACACTCACGAGACCTCCAGTATGAAGAAGCTAATGAATTCCATCACTTCCTTTAGCTTCAGCTATTCCAATGGCGAGCCCCAAACTCCAACGAGAACCCCGACCTCCGCCGCCTTTGCCGAGTCGTCCTTTCAAACACCAAAATTCGAATCGAGCTTTTACGATCCTCGTGTGACTTGGGATACGGCGGATCCATATGCCTCGAGTCCGGAGCTGCTCAAGACCCCTCAAAGATTTGCGTTTGGAGGGACACCTGGGTTTCAACAACATCCCCAACAGGCGTTTGATACCTCGTTTGGACAGCATCTCTCGCCTAATGTCACGGTGAAGGGGCCTGGAAATACTGATACGATCAAGCGGAGACACTCGACGAAGCCTACCGCCGCTGCTGTGTTTGGCGAGGAAGGGCCTGGAACGATCAACTCTGTCCGTTCAGCTGCTACCATACAGACACCTCCGCCGACAAGCACATCTCATAGAAAGACGTTGGATCCTGGAGATGGGTATTTTGGGACTTCTAGAAAATTGTCCGCAGTCACAGAAACACAGTTGGAAACGCCGAGTAGGATAATTGCGTCTTCACCACATTTGTTTGCCAATTTTCAGAACTCTCCCGACTTCTTTCAGTTTTCCAACATTGACGCTACTTCGTCTCCCTTCTTTCCACAGCAGAAACTCTTTCTCGACCAGGATGTAGAGAATCTCTCGTCACAGCACTCAGCCGATCCCTTCGCAGATGCTGGGACATTCATGACAACATCTGCGACTGTGTCACAATTGCAGGCGCTTGATGTGCCTCCACTTCCGACTTTACAAGGATCTTTGGACTTACCAGAATTCAACACGGATATTAGTTTCGGTCTTGGTTCAACAGCTCCGGCAGATGCAGCACTCTTTCCAACTCCATTCTCGACATCTCCCCGGGTGCCAATGACAAAAACCGAAGATCCTAGTCTGTTCTTGAGTTCGCCCGCTCGACGTTTCGGTCCTCCACAAACTGTGCCACAACCGATGAGTGCTTCTAAACCAAGAAGACAACCATATCACCATCAAACCGAGGAAGCCAAAAGAGAGCAACTGCGTCGTGCAAGGGAACATCAGCCGGCGGCTGGGGGTTTCTCGGATGAAGAGGAAGAGGACGACGACTTTACTCCGCGAGCTGCACCGAGCATTCGACCTGGTTTGGCCAGAAGCAAAACAACAACCGCTGTCTCGACTATCCACAGCCGACAACAAAGCCAGCAGCAGTCGTTTGCCAGCAGTCTGGCGTCGACGAATGGCATCAAAAAGACACCATCTAAAGGCCGTTCATCCCCGGTGAAAGCAATCAGGCAGTCATTGCCTCGAGCCAACTCGTCATGCGTTCCAACGCGGTCTCAATCCTTGATACTCAAAATTGACAAGGACGGTCGGGCAAAGACCGAATTTCAGGATGCTCTCGAAGCAGCAGCCGGCGGTTTCACGGGACTGACAGACCCGATATCAGAAATGGACATTGACGGTTCGATCACCGAAAGCGAGACTGATTCTGCCGAGTTTTCCGACAGCCCTGCCTTTCACAGCGCACGTAATTCGTTTGCCTTCCCGTCTGCTCTTGCAAGACCAAAGGTGAGCCGTACAGGATCTCTGTCGCGGCCCAACTCGAAGAGCTCTTTTGCCTCTACTGTAAGTAGTTCTTCTGGACGTCGATCACCGTGGGCAGAGTCTCGACCGTCACGACCTCAATCAGCCATAATGCCAGCGGAGTGGGCCAACACGCCCCAGCGATTCGCAACAATTACCAATGCCAACTTCACCCGCCAATCGTCTTCCACAGATAGCACATTGCCAGATCCAGAGGAAGATGCAGGAGACGCACAACATGCTTTGAGGCAGGTTCTCAAAGGACGAGGAAGGACTACGATTGGACGTGCTGCGGGAAGCAATATTATGAGGGCACGAATGTCTGGTTCGCAAACGATGCATCATCTACGGTCATCACCACCTGGTATAGGTACAATCTTTGACCTGAGGTCTGGTGACTCGACGTCTCCTACGACACTTACCGATCCCGACTTGGCAACGCCGATGTCAGACCGCCATAGCAACCCTAGTAGTGGAACGAGATGCGTCTGCAAGTCACTGGACAATGGCGGCCATCTCATGATCCAATGGTGGGTTTTTTTCTTGGCAAGCATACTAGATAGGTCAAAACTAACATCTTCTAGTGAATCATGCAGTCATTGGCTACACACCAAATGTGTCGGTCTCGACCGATCCAACCTTCCTCCAGTTTACATCTGTGTATATTGTTCCTCAACACCGATGCGTGGCGGCCGTCTACGCGACCCGTTAGCAGCAGCAATGTCACAGACAGCGTCCTCACCTCTCGCGCGCAAATCTTTCCGATACCGATGACCTCGCTGCTGAAATCAACACAGCATGTATTTCTGTTTCAGCCACTAACAATAATCCTTTCATACCATATTTCTTTAACTGTCCACAATGTTTCTATAAACAGAGGCACCGTACTCATACCCATACAAACATTTCTGTCTGACTACAGGATACCCCTTTTCATTCCTAGTTCTAATGCCCCTGTCACTACATCACTGTACAGAACAATACTGTACAGTCATCAATGAGCGAGTTATATGTTGCTGTGTTAGTGATCGGATTTTTTTTCATTTGTTGAAAGTTGCATATTCAGTGTTGTGTTCTCTCTGACTATGTGGTTGGAGAGAGCATGAATTTGATTCCCCGGAGCATACATAAGCAAATAATAAAGATTTCAATACGGTATTTGAGTTTCTCCCGTTCAAATGTTGTAATGAGTTTTAATCCAGAAATCTGTACGAATGAGCGAATCGAGACGGATGTCTCAAGAGTGACAAGAGATTTTATTTGTTGGCCATTCCTGTTCATCGCTAAGTATTTGGTTTGCAGATGCAAGACAAAAGGATTGAAGGCCGGCGCGTTAAGTGCGCATCGATTCCGAAATCATCACATGGTTCGAGATGGCCATGTACGTTCTTGATACTGTTAGCGATCCTTTCAACGGTGTAGTAGTCTGGGGAAAGTGGTGGACTGACCTTGATTCTCCTACTTTCTCTCTTCTGTTTCCGTTTGAGAATTTGATTTCCATTTTTTTTAATCGTGCATGTGGAGTCAAATCCGCCTATAGCCTGCCCGGATCGACTTTGATATTTCTGGATGCTAGCCAAATGATAAATCTTATCGTAAAACGAGTCTCATCCAGTCCATCCTTGAAAGATCAGATAGCCAGTCTCTGCTATTCCTTCTCGACAGTCTCATTCACATACCTACACTCCGCGAGCGGCAATATCGTCCCCCTCAACTCATGATTCTTCCACTTCGCAGGTGGAAAAGCAACTGAGTTCGAGACCAACCCCTTTTCTCTCGTCGCCGTCTTTGATGTACTCCCAGAGGGTGCAGTAACCGAAGAAGAAGCCGATCCTGGCTCAACGAGTGCATACGGCACATCCCACGGATGAATCCGATTGCCAGCCAGGAATGCATAATCCGTCAGTTGCTCAGTTATCTCGGAGAGGACGTGGTAACCTTCATCATCCCCCTCATCGTGTAGATCTGCAGCACGGCTCCGTTTCTTGGCCTTGCTAGATTGGAGACGGTGGCGATAGAGGGTTTGGTCGATTATGAATAACGTCTCGTGAAAGTCGCGGCAGAGTGAGTGGATTTTGCGGACAGTTTGGGAGGGATTTTCGTGCTCGAGGAAGGCGAGGGAGCGGAAGAGATGCTCGCAGCGGAGGAGGAGATTTGTCGCTATAGAGAGGGAGGAGTGTATTCTGGAGTCTGGACGGGAGATGGGAGAGGGTTTGGGTTGAGTCATGGTGTCCGTCTCGTCCGTTCTATTATTTTTGGCGTCTTTGGTGTGACTTATCTGGTAGGGGGATTTTCGCGAGAAGCGATACGGTGGACGTCAAGTGATGATCCTTGGGATGAGAGGCTGTACAGCTGAAGAGGAGACGGAGAGGGCGGTCCAGAGAGCTCATCTTGAGTAGTTGATTGATTGAGCAGTAATCCCGTTTAAAGACGTGTTATCACTTTGTTTGATGCATGTTGTGGTTGCCAAGTGCCCCGACGTCCAAAGATGCGCATATCTTAAGGACGGTTTAGGGCTAGATGCAAAAAAGATATAGAACATTGGAGAGAATAGCATACATCTCGCCGTACACTAACACCACGCAACGATGATATAAAGTACCAAGTGGGGAGAATATGACATTGAAATCACTCAATCACAAACGAGTCTCTACTACATTTGCAATGGATTTGGAAGAGGTTGACATCTCTGGAGTTCATAGAGTTGCCCTACCGTCAGGACAGCGGGGACCTCATCCGCGGAGCCAATCACAATCTCCCCGCCGAAGTTTCTGCAAAGCTCCAACAATCTTAATCCCACCTTCAATCTCTCAATCTACTCCATTTGTAAGGCTATTGCTTCCAAAATGGAAAGAGAAGAGATCGCAGAGTCCCCGCGCAAGCGGCAGAAAGTCGACAACGTTCAGACCGAGGACAATGACACCGTCGTCGCCGAAGTTCGCGCCGTCGCGAGCTCAAGCTCGTCCAACGCGCAAGTTACGCGGGAAACTGACGTGGGAATCACAGAATTCGTTAGTGCAGATACTCCTGGGTTTGAGGGCGTGCTTAAGAAGAGGTCTGTCACATTGTATCTGTTGGGTCTATTGTGAGCTGGAATACTGACTGTCGTGGATGTAGATACACGGACTTTTTGGTCAACGAGATCCTCCCTTCCGGCGAGGTGCTTCATTTACAAAATTTGAAAGTGCCCGCGTCACTTCAATCGCGACCCGTGAAAGATGCGCCCGAGAAGAAAGTCGAGGAAACAGCCAAGGCCGAGTCCAATGATGTCGCTGAAACAAAACCTGAATTTTCACTTTCAGATGAAGATCGAGCACAACTCGAAGAACTGTTTGGGGCAGAAGTCGCTGCAAAAGTCATCGATCTACACGCACGAGTTCTCGCTTCGCCGAAGGAGCCACCCAAGAAGCTTGGACACGTTGAGGCTGGTGTTATCGAGGAAAAAGATGTGCGCACAAAAATGCACATGACGCTCCGGCGTGTCTTCAATTCCATGTTGGAGTCTAGGACAGATGCGACGAATATGATGATCGTCAGCGCTGCGCCTAACAGACATCAAAAATCCGCGAGAGGATTTCGAGGCGAACCGACCCAAAGACCTGCCAAGTCAGGCTGGGAAGAGCGAGGAGGACAATTCTTGCATTTTACGATTTACAAGGAGAACAAAGATACCATGGAAGTCATTTCATTTCTTGCGCGGTCGTTGAAGATGAATGGCAAAGGTTTCCAGTTTGCGGGGACGAAAGATCGCCGCGGTGTTACTGTCCAGAGAGCTTGTGTTTACAAAGTTGTGGCTGAGCGTCTCGCCGGTTTGAATAAGAATTTGCGAAACTCGGCGGTGGGTGATTTTGAGTACAAGACGCATGGACTGGACCTCGGGGATCTGGAGGGTAATGAATTTGTCATTACTCTCCGCGATTGTCAATTCCTTGATGGCGCGGGGCAAGCAAAGGTCGTGTCTGTGAGCGAAGCGAAAGAGCTTGTAGGTCAAGCCATGTACAATCTGCGTGAGCGTGGCTACTTGAATTACTACGGCATGCAGCGGTTCGGTACCTTCTCAATTGGAACACACGAGATAGGCATCAAGATGCTCCAGGGAGACTTCAAGGGCGCCGTAGATCTCTTGTTGCATTTCTCACAGCAGAGTCTAGCAGCAGCACAAAACACGGAAAACGACGCGGAAGGACCATTGATTTCGTCAGATGACAGAGCTCGTGCTGAAGCAATCCATATCTTCCGAACAACAAACAATGTCAATAATGCACTTGACAAAATGCCGCGGAAATTCTCGGCAGAGTCGAGTATCATTCGTTTTTTGGGACGTGGTAACAACGACTACTTTGGTGCTCTGCAGTCTATCCCTCGCAATTTGCGGTTGATGTACGTGCATGCCTATCAGTCACTTGTCTGGAATATGGCTGCCGGTGAACGCTGGCGCCTGTACGGCGAAAAGGTTGTTGAGGGGGATTTGATCATCACCAACCAGGAAAAATTGCAGGACACCACAAAAGCAGATGACAATACAGTCGACGCTGACGGTGAGGTTGTCGTCGTCGCCCAAGCGCAGGACCGCTCTCATGCAGTCGACGACGTGTTCATCCGCGCTCGCCCGATATCTGCCGACGAAGCCGCAAGCGGGAAATACACAATCTTCGACATCGTGCTCCCTCTTCCGGGCTATGATGTCGTGTACCCCGCAAACCAAATGACGGAGTTCTACAAGACGTTCATGGCCAGTGAACGTGGCGGCGGCTTGGATCCGTTCGATATGCGTCGGAAGTGGAAGGATGTCAGTCTTAGCGGTAGCTATCGCAAGCTACTGAGTAGACCTGGTCCGGAGTATTCCTTTGGTGTGAGAGCCTATACACAGGATGATGAGCAGTTTGTCGCTACGGACTTAGATAGATTAAAGGGGCTGGATAAGACCACAAAGGACGAGACATCTCAGGAAACGACAGAGACTGCCGATGCAAAGATTGCGGTTGTGCTGAAATTCCAGCTCGGATCAAGTCAATATGCTACGATGGCACTGAGAGAGTTGATGAAGCTGGGTGGAGTGAAAGAATATAAGCCTGACTTCGGCAGCGGGAGGTAAGACTATACGTCAGATTATAGTTACTCGATAGATATCCAAAAGTGTGTCTATGTGAAGATGAAGAGTCATCTAATGCAAAATACTTGAAAAGGTGTAGGACAGAGTCTTTCGTATGGTCGGCAGGAATCGCTATCTATACAGTATCCAAGAATTCAATCCCAACTTCCAGTGTCCATTAGAGTAAAAAAGCGCTATCCAGTCAATTGTCAGTAGCGCGGCCACCAGCTTCATGATGCTCAATGCACTTGCAGAGGAGGTAGCTAGTCAG
Organism: Talaromyces sp. PB3603; assembly: GCA_023625915.1. Classification (NCBI taxonomy): domain Eukaryota; kingdom Fungi; phylum Ascomycota; class Eurotiomycetes; order Eurotiales; family Trichocomaceae; genus Talaromyces; species Talaromyces sp. PB3603. The sequence goes on from JAMAFY010000009.1 coordinate 246,706, forward strand.
TTGGTCGATTAGGGCTAGCCGCGTGACTAAGCAAGTCCCTGCTGCAGGGATTCAGGAGACAAACAAGACAAACATCATAGCAAAATACTGTATTGCCAAGCCAACGGTACAGCCGCGGCGGCCAGCAGCAGCTCCAGCCTCCAGCCACATGTTTTGGCTTGACCTGGCCCTCCTTCCGAGGTCACTCACGACCCGCCTCTTTCTTTGTTTCTACACATCACGACCTCACTATCGCGCCCGATGTCCTTAGTATGTTGTAATGAGACACATGCGTTGCAATTCTTCCTTTCATAACTCATAATTACAAACTTCTTGTTCAAGCATACGGATCCGTCTAGAGGGCTGAGGCCCCATCCGTCACAATGTCCTACCCTCAAGACCGCCGGCGTCGTGCGCCAAACGGAATGGGCTTTACTTCAACAGGCCGGCGCACATTTATGGGGTATTGGATTCCATTAGCTGTGACCGTGGGAATTGCGACAATCAGTGTAGCGGCTTGGATTTGGAGCGAAAGACAAGAAAACGAGGACGACGATGAAGCACGCGATTACCCCGACGACTTTAACCAGCCTCCGCCGCCTAGCTATGACGGTCCACCTGATGCAGATTTCACGCGGTCGACTGGCGCGGATGTGCGACAGGAGGATGGTAGTGTCATTGCGCGTATGCAAGGCGCATTGCGTCGAACACCTAGCCCACAACAGCTCTTTGATGGTGCCAGCAGAAGGGTTGCGGCTGGAGTGGCTGCTGCCGGCGCTATGGTGGGAGGTGCTCTGAGCTCTATCACCGAGGAACGGGGCGATTTTGAGGATCATTCACGCTGGTCGGAAGAGGCGGATCTACGCTCTAGAGGTGGTGCTGACGTTACTCCTCGAAGTGGTCCTTCTACCTCAACAAGAGCCAAGAAGACTGTGGCGCTTGTTGTTTCCTCTGTTGCTCCATCTGATGATCCAGAGGACATTACTCTGTCTGAACATGCCGTAAGTTCCTATAGCTTTTGCAACTTTGAATTTATACTGATGCTACGTGACAGTCAATTCTCTCACATCTCCCCTCTCACGTCGATACAAGCATCGCTCGCGTCATAGTGCTCATCTACGCCCCCAACCTGAAACACACCATTGGTCTACAGACCTCAAGTCGGCCGACACCCTCTGTGGACTCTTCGTATTCCAACATCGCGCCCGAAGAAGCAGCTGGCGCTCCTGGTACTCCTGGCAATGATTTGACAAGTCTTGAACCTCGTACCACGACCGATGAGCTCGATTCCGCTGGTCGCCTCTTCAAGACTCTATACACGCAGGCGCAAGCACTTGTCGACAAGGACACTATGATCATGCCCTACAGCACACTCAACGGACACCTACACATCTTGCGCCATCTGTCGCCAGACATTGTATATATGCAGGAATCACTAGCGGGGCCTGAAGGTGATTCTGTCAAGAGACTTGCCGACTGGGTTAGACACGTGGTAGTCGTTGTGGGTGACGAAGGCGGTCGCGGTGGCTTGATTGATAGTGAAGACGAGCACTCGGCACTTGGCGGAGAGCGCCGCGAAAAGTGGTGGCAGAAAGAAGGTGTTACTGGTATCGGCAAACACATTGATATTGTTGACAGTCTCAAGGCTGGCGACGATTGGAGACGACGGGTCTCGGGTCATGACTAATGGGTTGATTATATGGAGGTGGGACGGTCTATGCAATGATGAATGCTGCATCTATTCCATGTGATGTTTTGATTGTTGTTTTATTGATATCCAATATCTTGACTTTTATTTGCGTTTCGAGGCTCTATGTATGGCAATTACCTTGTACGTAGTATTTCTTTACATGTAGGAATTTATGATATAACACGGATCTCATATGAGTATCCATACTGGAATCAGGAGCTGGACAAAGCTCGCCCAGGATTTTGAATGGGACATGGACGTGCCCGATCATAATAGTACGATTGTCTAATGGTTGCGAGCCCTCGAGATCTTATAGATCGTTTGGGCAGAGTAGATACGCAGCTTTGGTTCTTCTCAGCCTTACAGGGGGCCTCAAGAGAGCATTACAAGTCCCTCAAATAGATCATTTACCCATTGCAGGGGGAACAGTTCCATGGGTTCAATCATCTAGCTTATCCTTCAAGATCTAGCTCACCAGCGATACTCTCCTTCTCAAATGTACAACGTCAAAGGGGCCCTGACTTTTCTCATGTGGGACACAGCAGAAGCTGGGTATAGAGGATAGAAGGCCTTCTAGCAACCAGGCTTGGTGTTAGTGATTGATTTCATACGGGACTGGAGAGCACTCCCACATGAGAACCCGGACCTCTTTGATCAATAACAGTACAGAGCACTTGACGTCTTTGTGCAGGAGAACTCCAAATTGATATCAATCCAGTAAAGGAGGGGCTTTTAGTTCTTAGTAGGCAGTATATAATCGTAGTTGAAATATGCTTCTCGAATGCTATAAACGGACAAAATCCGGGGAGAGTGCCGATGGCTGCCCCAGGCACTAACCGCATGCAGGCGGTTCTTCAGTCCACGTGACCGACGTGGCACCCGCATCATCCAGGGAAGGAAGCCGGAGAACATCACCTGCCGAGACAGACAACGCTTGTCGAGCCTTTGTCCAAGCCAACCATCTCGACAACTGCCCGCCTCAAAGGACTGCGGCTGCCTCAACTGCTCGTCCGCTGTGCTCACCCGGCCGTCGTCATTGGGTGGTGCGGATTTCTCTTTGAACCTCATCTTACCTCGCTCTCTCCGTCACCCACCCTATCATCACCCCCGTTCCCCACATGTCTCGCGCGTCGGTCGAAGCGTCAATTTTTGGAGCTTGGGGTCTTTCTTCGACAACAGAAGTCGTGACTGTTTGAGAGAAGAGGGGGAGTGTATACAGCTACTCGATTGCTGGCTGTGCGTGCGCGCGCGTCTTTCGTTCATCTTCCGCTGGTGTAATTCCACCCGCGGCCTGAACCTCCGCCGCCCATCATGGCTACCGCTATCTCCAAACCCGCAGCATCTCAGCCTCCGAAAATGAAACGCCCTCCGCCCTCGTTTACGCAGACCGGCATGGTCAACGGGATTAAGCAGTCACCTTCCGCTTCGTCCTCGCCGGCGCTTGCTTCGAAACGGCTGCCCGGTGCTAACCAGCCTCCTACCGTAAATGGCATTGCTACATCTACAAGCAACGGCGCATTGAATCGGCCAGTCAATCGGCCGCGAAAAGAGATACAGAAGCCCGCGGATATCTCCACGTCGCGACCTCAACGGGCTATGACCAGGAATTCTGTCTCAGAGGTGGATCGTCGAGTCACGAAAATACCTCCGGAGCCATTTGGTTAGTTTCGATACCGCTGCGATGTTGCTATGTGTATACATCTTACTAATATCTGTTGGTGTAATAGTAAAAACGACGTCGTATATCCTCAAGAAGTACTCCAAGTCCCCACCATCTCTTATCCTCCACCTCCATCCTACCCACTTTCGATTCGACCAGCAAGATGGTAGTTTCCCATACAATTCGGAAATGAAGGTTATTATCGAACACATCCGGTCACAAACAGTACCCCACGATATGCTTGAGGAACTTCTCCGTGCTGGTGTCAAATTTTACGAAGGTAATTGCATATCACTTACTTAGACATTGCTCTAATGATACTAATGCGCACAACCAATTAGGTTGTCTTATTGTCAAAGTTGTTGATCACAAATCGGTCTCAGCTCAGACGAAGAAGACGACTGTGAAGTCTTCCGATGAAAAGAACACCCCTTTCTCTATTCACAACTATAACCAGCACGTTACGCCGTCGCCATATGTGCCGTATCCGAAGCAGAATCAGATCAAGTCAGAGATCAATGATTTGTCCAAGTCGGACTCGCCCGAGAAGAAACCCGATGCAGAGTCGGCTGATTCTACGAAAGCTGTGGAGACCACGGCTGCCTTCAATGCGAATGACGCTGAAAAGCAAAACGAACATAAACCGAAAGTCTTCACTACCGTATTACACCCAACGCCGTTATCCCTTCAAGCAGAACTCACATATCTATCTACCACACCACATCCTCATGCCAATTTGAACTCGACTACGAACAAGAAGCAACCCTCAGTAAGTCAGCCACAGACTAAGACTCCTTTAGGGCAGCCGCCAGTCAAACGGCAAAAGATGCTCGTTGACCCCGAAGATCTGCCCAAGTTCGAAGCTACATTGATCAGAGCCGTGGCGCCTCCAGTGTATTTAGACCCAGTGGACAGTTTTGAATCGGCACAAGAACTTCTCCAGCTCATGGAAAGTCCTCTGCATTGCGCACGACCGCCGTCACCCAAAAGGAGGAAGCGAACCGTTGCAGAATTGGCTGCGGATGAAGCCCTCGCTGCTGAGGAAGAGCGATTCATGCTTATCATGGACGAAAGACTGGAACCTGCTACATCAGGTGCGACTGCTGGAGCCAAGGTTGCCGTCGATGATACAGCAGGTGCCGTACCATTTGAACCGCGCTTCTCTCGGTTCAAAACCATTGAAAATATCCGCATGCAGCATGAAGAGAAAGCCAAACGTGAACACGAAAAGAAACTTCAACAGGAACAGGCCAAGCGGCAACAGCAAGCAGAGGCCGAAAGAGAAAAACGTCGACTCTTGGAGCAAAGACAAGCGGAAGAACTTGCAAAAGAAGAGCGTCGTCAACAACTGGCTGCCCAACAAGCGCAAGCGCAAGCTCAGTTGGCTGCCCAGCAACAACAGAGATTGGCAAACGGGCTCGCCCAGGTTTCACAGGGCCAGATGTCATCTCCAGTGGTGCGCAATCAAACCCCACATGCCACTTCTTCTCCCGTAGTCGGCAATGGTATGGGTACGCAAGGTGGTGTCTCAATGAGCATGACTGCATCTACTCAAGGAGCTGGCAGTCCACCACGACCCCCTTCGACGTTGCAGCATTCTCATCCAGGCGTCATGGGTCACCCGATGGCGCCTTCCAGAAGTCAACAAGGCCAGAGTCGAAACGGTACTCCTCAAATGACTCAAGGCACTCCGGCCATGTCACACGCCACACCAATATTGCGCAATGTCACACCGACGCAGCGCATGGCTCATGGTAGTCCGCCCAACACCACCATGACACAGACACCGGTCATGGGCAATGCTATGATGGGTACCCCGCAAATGGCCGGAATGGGAATTCAGATGACACCTCAGCAACAGCAACAACTGCTTCTTCAGCAACGACAACAAGTGATGATGGCCCAGCAACAAGGTCTCACGCCACAGCAATTTGCTCAATTACAGGCCCAGCAAAATATCCAGAACCATCAACACCAACAGCAGCTACTCAATCAACAGCAACAAGTTCAGCAGAACCAGATGGGTCAGCAACATCCGCAGATGCAGATGCAAAATCAACAGGCTTATCAAGCTCAGCTTATACGGAACCAGATGGCACAGATGCAAATGGCCCAACACAAGCAGAACCAACAGCATCAAGGTGGCATGCAAATGACTCCTCAGCAACAACAACAGCAGCAACAGCAGATGCTTATAGCGGCTGCGCAGGCAAATGCGAACCAGGGTCAGGTCCCTCAAAACCCTCAGCAGGCTCGATATCAACAGATGTTCAAACAAAAACTACAAGGCATGCGTGCAGAGATGCAGAAGCGATTACAGGCGCAATATGGCACACCTCAACAATATCCGCCGCCGGTTGCTCAGCAGTACTACGCTGGATTGGAAAACAATGCGCGAGCTTGGGTGCAGGAAGTCATGAGGCGAGAAAGCATGCAGCAACAGCAACAGCGACAGGCTGCGCTTATGCAGCAACATCAGCAGCAGCAGATGATGGCTAATGGGATGGGTAAATGAAACGAGACTTGAACTAACATAAGGAAGGTGGGAATAGGATCATCGGCGAAGCAAATGTGGATTTGGAGTACATCATTGTCATGGTCATACAAGATTTGGGAAACGGCGTTTTGTTTGTTCATTTTTATACCTATTTTTACTTTTTCTCTTCTTTCCTCCTGGCTGACATCACGAACAACTCAGATGAGTAACATGATACTTTTACGATGACCAGGAGCCCACCATTCTTTCATCTTTTGTTCTATGCTGACACCCGGAGTTTTCGTCTTTGGAATGTGCGTTCTCATCAATATCAATATTACCTTGGGTCGGGCGGTTGAGTGCGAGTGACTTTCTGCGATTGTATTATCTTACGTCCTCACTTTTTTCTCCCTTTTCTTTTCTTTTCTTTGTCTACATAGGATGGCGATGATTCTGGAATTTTGTCTGCTTGATTAGTTAATCCGGGGGAGCGGAAGGACATGTTTATTATGCCGTTGAATATACAATTGATACCACATTCTACTATACGCTTCCTTTCTTGTTCTACCAGTAGCACTTAGTTAGACCATCTTCAACCGTAGTCTTCATCAACCACTACTGTTCCATCCATTATACGCTGCTCCATCGATAAAGTGAGGAGGATGGGGCAGCAAGCTTTGAGGAATGTGCGAGACTAACTCTATCAGATATTCTTCCATGCGCACATGTGACATACTTAGACGCTCCTGAGTCTGATGACCTCACGAAGATACCATTCATACAAGTGAAACTGTTTTCGTTTCACCTGAAGGCTCCCTGCATGTATTCATAGCCATCTACGAATACCCTAACCCTATGGGAGTTTGGAGTTCGTATAAAAATAATTGGCCCCGTTCTCGATCCGCTACTCGCGTGAACTTCAACATTTCATCAATCAATAGCGCCAGGATATCAGGTTAACATACAGACATAACATTTGCACACTTCAACTGTTATATAGATCCCTTGGTTCATGGAACAATTGCGAGGTTTCATTAATAAGATCAATGGCAAGCGTTTTCAGGCCAAAGAGAGTCGCACTGGAAAACATCCTCAGTCTATCCGCCACACGGCAGACACCGGTTTGAATATAATTTACGAAGGGACGAGCTGTTGTGTTGAGTACAGAAGCCTTCTTCTCCCTGTCTCTAGCAGAATTTCTAATGCACATCTTACCTAGTATCGTCGCTATCCACGGTGACGGCGGTCATTATAAAGATTCATGGACACATCCTGACAGTCAAGTCTTTTGGCTACAGGATTTGCTTCCGAAGATCATTCCTGAGGCCAGAGTTCTTTCTTTTGGATACTCGGCCTCCAAGTCGGAATTTATACCAGCTGAAGAAATCTGCCGGGATATGTTGAGGGAGGTATCGGAGGTGAGGAAGGACCCGTCAACTGTGCGTATCTCATCCTCAATTCCTGGATCTCTTTTGTTCTAACTTGACTTGGTACTGTAGACTGAGCAGAGGCCTCTTATATTCTTAGCGCATAGTTTTGGGGTTCTTTTGTTGAAAGCGGTATGCGTTGTTGGTATGTGCTTCTTTCCATAATAAGTATAGCTGACATGTGGCCAGGCCCTCGCGATGTCTTCATCAGCAGGATTCGATAGCATGACATCGCCAACATGCGGTATTCTCTTCTTCGGGTCGCCTCCCGATCTCAATTATAGTCTTCAAAGTCTTGTTTCCTCACTTCCTTTGTCTAATGACGCAGCGCCTGTATCTGCCGGTCTAATGGCCATGAAGAAGGATTTGACCTGGCTACAACATGCGGAGTCTCGCTATAATGAATTGGAGAGAGAAGGGCAATTTGACGTGACTTATTTTCTTGAAAGTGCCGGCGGAGAGCACCAGCCGACGGACGTCAAGCACGAGAAATATATGCTGATGGAAAAGAATCATGGAATGATGATTAGGTTCTCCAGTGATGACGATGATGATTTTTGTCTAGTCAAGCAACGACTTCAACAAATATTGAAGAACCAGATTATGAATGACAGGATGAGGTAAGCTGACATCATTACAAATTAACAGAGTGTTATGGTACCATGAATCAACCTGCGAGAAGAAAATGCTAAGCGAATGAAACATCTTTGGAAAACGAGCTCGCCTTAAGAATCGAAATCGCCTGCCAAAATAGATACCGGCTCCACTAAAAGGACAAAGCATAAGTCCGAGCTTGAAGACCAGCAATTACTTTGCATGCAATCGTTCAAACAAGGGGAATTATCCCCACCGACTACTGTTCATAACCACAATCTTCATCTTGCGCTTCTCATCCAGGGTCAGGTCTAGCAGCAGCAACTACCGTCTTGTCATCTACCGTTTCTGTCAGAAGTTCCTTGCTGGCTTTGCTTTTGTACGAATATTTCATTCCAAGAAGAGGTCTCATTGTATGCCTGCTCCGGATTTCTCAATGTTTATATACGTACTCAAACCGAGAGGTAGGCCGAATGATCAAGATGCCACGGATATGAACGCAAAGCAGCCAGTTCAGCCCAAGACTCTGCACGCTCCGTGTCGCGAGTCTAAGAAGGAAATCAATGTTGAATGGATGACGAGACTTGGTTTCAGCTGAGCTTTGTTCAGGTTTGGTAAACTCTTTGTAGGTAGGACTAAGATATATACAAAGTCCTTTGTGAAAACATTCTATTCAAACGTGAACAGTTGACGACGTCGGCGTGTGTAGATCAATAGAATAGAGATACTCAAAGCCTTAAATTACGATGTCAGACCCCTGAATGATGTTGTCGAGCCCTGAGTGGTCAAACATAGGCTTGCCTATTAGGGCTCACAGCCACTCTCTTCAGTCTCGAGTTACTACAAATGATGAGATTGATAACCGAGATCTATTGGTTAAGAAAATAGTACAGAACGTTTCAAAGACGGTGGAATCACTGCACTGAAAAGTTATCAGTAATCCATGTATTGACATCCAGCTGCGGGTTGTTCAAAGGCCACAGCTGAGCAAATTCATTCACATCTACGGGCAAGGACAGTTCACCCGAGCCAACGCATGACAGCGAAGTATGAGCCTGTAAGTGGTTGTTCGTCCCCAAATTTGCAGTAATTGTCTCGTCCATACTCGGATTGCGTAGTGCAGTAGCCCCTATAATCTCTTTGCCAATGGCCTGAAGCTCCTGGACACGGTTTCGTCCCTTCTTCCACACGTCGCCCAGTGCCTTTAGGCACCCTATAATCACACGAATGTGTTCCCGCGCGACGATGAGCTCGCCGCCCCGCAGAAGACAGGTGCAAGCCGAGAAGTAGGGTAGCGTGCCGACTACAACCATACAGATAATGAAAGGGCTATGGCAGAATGGCCGTTTCGGGAGAGTAAGGAGGCTTATCTGCTGCTGGATAGATGAAAGACACCTCATAGTGTGGACTTGCTTGATATCGCTTGGCAATGTGTTAGTCGGAGGCGAGCCGGCGCAGCTAGAGAGAACTTCCAGCGGATTGAAAATGATGTCGGAAAATGCTCTATGACAGGTAATTAATGCCCTGAATAGTTGGTCAGCGGTGCTAAAAGTTTGCCTTTCGAGGAGGAGGCATTCTTACGCATGGACCCACATATTGGCGAAATATAATAGCTCGTCAATCTCACCACTGCTGTTCATAACATGTTGCTTTGATTCTGGCAGTAGTAGGAGCCATCCATCAATGACCGAGTCGATTGCGGCAACGACCTCTAAGGTTGGGCTTCCATCGCTTTGCCAAGGCACCGAAACTGATGCTTGTGCTAGACCCCGAACAACTCCAATGAGGCATGCGAAGGATGAATAGACTCTTCCTTCGGATTCGAACTCACGAAAGTCAAACTCAGCTAGAAGTGAGGGTTCTGGTATCGTCTTTGTCATACATTCCGTCAGCCATGGTTGTAGTATGCCTTCAGAGTTGAGCTTGGAAAGGACGTTTCCTACATTGCTGTCATATTCATTCTCCTCACAGGGTAAATCAACATCGCTGATCACACTATTGGCCATAAAGGTCGGCAACCGTTCGATCGCAGCATATGCAGCGTCGACGATGTAAATTTGCCACCAGGTTCTCCGAAAACATTCCTGCAGTATGGGATTATGCGGAGCATGATTAGCGGCGAAGACGCGGCGATGCATACCGAGATCCAAGGCTGTCTGCAGAGCCAGGGCCATTTGTTCCCGGGAAGCGTTGTCCTCCTGAGACCAAAACAACGATATGGAATATAAGAGCAACGCTTGCGCAAGAAACGGAGAGTGCGGTATACTTTGGCGCGCTAGGGAGAGGGCTCTCTCCGTTTGCGCCTTGAGCTGATTCACCAAACTAGATCGCGCGTATATCGAGCCGATGTACCGGACGGCTGTTACGACGGGAAGAAGCTGGTCGTGGAAGGACGGAATACAGAAAAACTCCTGAAGTCGTTTCAGAGGGAGGACGCAGGGGTGGTAGCGATGAAAGCATTTGAAATACACCGCGATGAACATGTCATCTTGAAGATCGTTCAACACTATATTCGGTAATAAGAGTGAGCTTGTGGGTAGCTCTAGAGCTTGAGGAGCGGCCTCTCTGTCACCTGCTGTGTTGGATGTCGAGAGAGATGCGGCCGAGTCTGTGGGATGAGCTTCGGGATTCAACGAGACCGTGCTGCATGGTAAGCTACTGGGAGTTTTCTCGATCTCATTTCTCCGCGCCTTATGAGCGGCCAGTAAGGCTTTGGTAAGACCGCCGCGCCTGGAACTTGGATAGGTGCAAGCCTGTCGCTCCTGCAGGCACCGGGAACAGGCGGGTTTGATCGCATCACAGCGAATGTGCCTTGTCCTACATTGAATACATGCTAGCGACACACGCGTGCCCTGCAATCGATTTTCGGGCATCGCTATGCAATCCGATGTTTACTTAGACACCGGGGTGAGCTCACAGACTCAGGATGGAGGATTATGGAGGGCAGCCAGTACGCTAGGACTGATCAAGATGGGCTCTTTTTAGCAGATGAAATCACGTGTTGGAGGAACCATGTACCATGCGAAACGTAATTGATGGTCCAACCTCCAGAAGAATTACTCTATACATTTATGGCACCTTCACCAGATATCTATCACAGATTGCACAGGTAGTCACCGACGGGTCTTCCGGCTATCTCCACGATTTACTATCATCTAGACACCTTAAACCAATGGCAAACCACACAGCAACCCACTCCACGCCTAGATCCGCATATTTTTTTGCACAGACCATGAAGAACTCGACAGAGGATGTCTAAAACTGAATATCTCTATACTCCTCATCAAAGACTATCAGAGCCGCAAGACCCCCTTTTTCTACAACCTCTGTATCAACAACCATGTTCGCAAGAATCACAGCCATTTCCGTCGAGCTGTAGTTGTCACTGACCTTATGGTGACATTTCGGAGCCTCGAAAAAGCTTCCACCTGCTGTAAAAACCCGAGTTGGCTGATCGTTCATTTTGTTCAACACGGCGCCCTCGAGGACCAGCACAGATACCGACGCCCCTGCGTGCCGGTGAGGAGGAGTTGAAGCATTCGGAGGAAAAACGACTTTCAGTCCGACAGCGGACTTGCCCGGGCAATTTGGAAGTATATATTGATAGACGAGATCAACAGAAGGAAGTGGACGGCTGCATATTTCCAATTAGCGTGTCAGCAGGCAAAAGTGCTCAGAAAATGGCAAGTATACCTTCGATCGTATTCAGGGAGATCTTCCACAATCCTGCCTTGTTCCATTTTGTGAACAGAATGGTCGAGCTTTGTGGTTAACGTGTGTCCGTGGGTAAGATGGAGGGAAAGATTGAAGAGTGGCCAGAGTTCCGGGATAGATGCATTATATACACATTGCTGGAGCCAGTCATTAAGGCAAAGAATGCATTTGCTCGATAATCGCTCACTGCAAAGCAAGAGACGCATCAAGTGAAAAAGAAGCAACAACAATGATAAAATGAAATTGATATATGTAGGCCAAGCCGACAGCCAATCACATTACGAATCGGATAGGCTATTCGGAGAGCCCTAAGACCTACACGATTTAGACAGACAATACGACATATACACCATTCCACTCTCTTTTTTGTATTTGCAACCTTTCTGATGACTAGCCTATTCGATTCGACGGATGGAATTGCAACACAGCATTGACTATTGATAATGATATAGACCAGAAACTACAAATATATGGTGGATTTGTCATTGGTCTCCACAACAGCCTATCCAGATCCCGTCTCCGACGAGGAGGTGTGCTCTTGGCACGAATATAAAATTACATCGATGGCATAAGTACATTGGTAAGAACGGGCAGAGTTCCACAGATTCGTGTGTTTATCTTATAAGGCCAAATTCTACGTCTAAAATACTCTGCCGAAACTTTCTAAACACCCACAAGGGATCCGTACTGGTTGCACACGACTTCTGGACCATGGCCAGAATGCCATCTTTTCCTCTGCCTGCGACTATGAAAGTCGTGCATCAGCGTGACCCTCAGTCCACTACCTTGACAATGGAAGCAGCGCCACTGCCGAAGCCATCGCACCCAGAAGACTGCCTGATCCAAGTCTACACCACCTCGCCGTGTGTTGGCGAACTGCATTGGCAGGCTTGGTTTCCAAGTATTGTTCCAACAGGCAGCCCCAGAATTCCCGGCACCGAAGCCGCTGGGGTTATAGTGCAAGTTCCCGAGGGGGATGCCGCTCAGGCCTCAGGGTTCAAAGTCGGTGATAGAGTCTTCTTCCGAGTCGAGCCCGAACAGACTGGACATTTGCGTCAGTATTCCTTGGCTCGACTTTCGCAAATGGCACACGTACCGCCAAATATGGGATGGATCGAGGCTGGATCAACCGCGCTCAGCTCCTTGACCGCATGGCAAGGTGTTTTCAAGCACGGCAGCTTAGATTCAAGAGCAATATTCGGAGATGACACAGCCCGCAAAAACAATCAAAAGCTTAGCATGCTTATTACTGGAGCTTCGGGGGCCGTCGGAGGCTGGGCAGTATACTTGGCTGCTCTGGCAGGCGCGGGACGGATTGTTGCCTTGTGCGATGGCCTCAATACAGCACATGTCAAGCATCTTGGTGCTACAGAAGTTGTTGACTATAAGATAGACAGTCTTGCGGGATGGGTTGCCAAAGACCCGGCCACGCGAGAAGTGGACGCCGCATTCGACTGTGTCGGAGGAAAGACTCTTGCAACATGCTGGTCGGCTGTCAAGGATGGAGGAATCCTTCTCAGCATCACCGGCGATCCTGGAAAGGAGAAGCCCCATTCACCCACCAAGACTCTAGCGGTTGCGAAATGGATTCTTGTCGAGCCTAATGGCGAGCAGTTGCAGTTGATCGCTGATTTGATCACCAGAGAAAGAAGATGCATTACCAAGGTGGACAGTGTTGTAGACTTTGCCGATTTTCAGCAGGCATTTGACAAGGTTGAGGCGAGAAAGGCAAATGGAAAAGTTGTAATCAAAGTCACGGGTTTCTAGTTGACTCAACTTATCAGTCTTCCATACCGTCAATATGTAGAAATGTAAGAGGGCTCTATTACATTGCACTTTGCACCCGTGACATCGGATGTCGGTCTTCAAAAATCTGGATTGTAAGCCTATCAGTTTGGGTTCCTGAGCACTCATTTTTAGCTAGAATTTCTGACGTGGCAAGGAAGTTCGCTGACTAGTAAAAGCTTTGAATTGCGTGTTAATAGGAGCTCTTGGAATAAGTGTTCAAAGGGACGTGCTCATGTAGTGCGCTAAATGAGAAACCTAAGTTGTAGGGCAGTTTTGTATATTAATAAAACACTTAGTGCATATAGAGCGAGGATGAATCGAGTGTACAAGATGTCAAATTGGCAGAAAGACACAGCAGCAACTGATCAAATTACGAGTATCTTGGGAATATCCGTATCCATACACAGTCGTAGTACAGTTAGAGGCATGTGAGAAGGATATATTTGCTAGTACATGAGAGACGAATGCGCCGATTCCTCAAACTACCTAGATTGATAAGCAGCTAGGTAGATTTGTATACTACAATGTCTTGTAATGAGGTGAGAAACCTGATGAGACAAATCACACGGTTCAATTTGTCGCTACGTTTTACCATAAAAATCAGCATCAAGAAACCCGGACCAAGATGACGCTCAACAGTTTTCAGGGGCTGATGTTGATCCGCGGCATAGCACCCGCACAACATAGTACATTGACATGGGATTGGATATCAGAAGCCAGAACGTATTTCATATACTTTTCGAGGTATCTAAGCCGGTGTCACAGCGCACAAAACTCTATGTTGACTGAAATAAAATGCATCACATTTTGGACCAACCCTAATTCTAGCCAGGACCACATAAGTTACACGTACAATTTTGCGTTTCTAGAGGAATCAGTCTGTAAATAGAACTCAATCTTGGAGATCTTATTTCTTGTACAGTCTCGTTCTGACACTACGATTTAGTATACCTCATCTAAGCGTTATATATTGAATGCACTGATCTTTTTGTCTTCAACCCTGGAAGATACAACCGGGCCTCCTGTGATAGGATATGGAAAGTGAAGACCATCAAAATCATCCCGCGGAATGATTGAATCAAGTTTGCGAACATACCGAGCGAGCCGGAAAGAAGAGGATTGACATGGGAGCACAAAAAATATCGCAATCCGTGGAGAAACAGAGGAGAGTAATCGGCGATTCCCATATCCATCTCTATGGGGCAAACTACTATCTCATATCACCTTGTCCATGATGGATAATCTGAGAGCTTATCACTGAAGAAAATACGCTGCTTGCTATTCGTTGTCATATCATGAAGATGTCTCTCTTCAGTCCACGGTTGTACGTGTTTACATTTCGACTTTCACCGGGTTAATGGCATCATGTAAACCACTTCAAAATGCCATCGTCATATAGCCACCACCATAATGACTTTCAAAAGAGAAACATGGAGGACAGAGGTCATTGCTTAGTGTATGTCGTTTCCATGTCTAGCTGGGTATTTAAACATTGAAGTCGTGTACTGAAGTAGAATGCCACACTTAATAGTGATATTTGTGCTCACATACATAGGTGATCTTAAAATTGTAGACCACACTCTGTCAACCTTGGGGCATTCTGACAAAAAGTCGATCTAAAAGTTTTTTTAGGTACATATGTAGCGTTTGAAAGATCTAGTTAAAAATTTGAAGTATCTTCGAAAGTTTCCCGAGGTCTAATTTTACCACCGAGTGATACACGTAGATCCAATAGCCCGAATACCTGGTGCCTACAAACATCATGACTGCCGAATGGTCAAAATCGGTGATCAATGACATACTTTTCAGACTATCGTCTATCAATAATGCTTCAATCTATCTCATCACCCGGGCAATACCATCCACCAAAGGCTCTACAAAGTACCAGCCATCTATGAGTGAAAAACATCTATCTCGATAAAAGGCAAACAGACTTCATAGCTCCCCAATAGTTCGTTTCTACAAGCTCAAAGTCATTAACTATACTTATTCGTCCTTTAAAAAGAGCCTACTATCTACCTCAAATGTATTACTTACTCTATACTTTGTCACCAAGCAAGGGGCCTTCCAGTAGAAGCCCCAACCCGCTCCACGACATGATGCGAGCGATAGAATAAATGAGACTGGCAATCTCAGCCGAAAAAGTGAATCTTGCATAGGTTCGCCTCAATCGATGATTGCGCTAATGTATGAGTCTTGATGAGGAAAGAGTACCTCTCGCTACAGATATCCTCGTTTCGAACGTACGTCTGAACGAAGAACGGGGCTCAATGAGTTTCAGAGTCTGGGTGGCGATGTAACTCTCTCGGATTTGTCGCGGAGGTCTGGAGGCGAATGTAAGAATTAGTCACGTATATGGCATGCAGATGGAGCAGATCAAATTGAAAGGTCAAGCTTCGGAACCTCCTGATCAGGGCTAGGTCTTTACCTGCGTGCGGGCCCTATATGATCGTTTCAACTATGATTACGCGCATATATCTGAGTCTGAATCATTTTCTACTCTAGTAGTATGTGTGTCATATTCGCTAACGATATGGAACGGGGAGATCGAGGTGTACCTGGTCAAAACTGAAATGTCTAGTAAAAACCTGGGATTTGGCGCGAAGATCTTTTTTTTTTTTTAGGTTGATATAAATCTCGCTATGCTACCCAAGAATCAGGAACCTACTATCGGGGACGCAATGAGTCATGCATTCTGACTTTGACCCCCTCCACATTTCTCCTAATCAGACTTGCAAGAGATCGACAGATATGCAAGTAAGAATTGAATCTTCAATGTTCGCATCCTAGGATGATTGCGTGTTTCAGGTCGATCATCCTTCGTTGTCGGCGTTGGCTGTTTACCTAGATCAGCATGCATATTGCTCAGATATAGTCTTGGATATAGTTTCTTCTAAGTCCCCAGAAAGTATGGCACTGAACTCAATAGAGTTCCAATAGTTTGACAATAAGCTGTTTGCTGTTCGTGGACGGTGTTTCCGTGAGTCGTGTGAGCGTAAGAATGTACTACTGACTTACGGAATTGGAGGGGAGTCTTCGCTCAGCCTCAGGAGAGAATCTCGGAGAAGGTGCAAGCGCTGGCATGAATCAATCACTATTGAAAAGGTCAATCATGATGTGGCTGATCTTATACAATCATCCGTGCGTAGTCAAACCTAGGTTATGCTCGGATGAATGGAAGTAATCTGATGACACAAAACAAACACGTGATCACGACTGAGCAGTTTCTTTTTGTTGCCCTCCTTGAGATCAGGGAATACAATCACGTCTCGCGATCTGGACGGCCAGGAAAGCTTGACACGAACCAGTCACACGCTCTCGATAGCCTCATGGGGAGAACACGAAGATTCAGCACCCTCACAGTGGCCTTGTGGTGAATCCGCAAGGCCAGTAGCGACAACAGGAACAAGGCCAGGATTGATTCAATACCAAGAACTCTAGACATTCGTGCAACCATGGTACTATTGATTTGTACCTTGTGATGATATCACTCAAATATCTCCTTCGCCATTGAGCACAGTCGTATTTCGCAGGAACGACCAGAAAGACTTCTTGGCGCAGCTGGGGACCCATACAGGAGGATCGAGCTTGCATCCCAGATCCCTCAGACGCGAACACCTGTTAGTCACCTTGGGAACTACTCTCAAGAGATCAAAGGCTTAAAGAAGGAATTGTCTTAGCGGAATGCAGGGACCATCATGAATTTCAGGAGGCAAACCTTTTTTGTAGAAAGATAAGCCATCCCTTGCTGCGGGTTATTTGTTTGATTTTCACGGAACATGAACCAGAAAGGATCGCGAAAGTTGCAAACCAGACTGCCTCGCGATCCTTTTGCGGGGTAAAGTTACGATCAGCAATTTGTATGGACGTAGTAGGAGGTTGGTTGCACTTCATAACAGATATTGGTGTCTTTTTGGGTAGATCGAATTGAATATAAACGGAACTTTTGGCGAGCCGGAAAGATTCCGTAGGCTTTCCGAAAATAGCACCAAATGGGCCGTCGTAACTGTCTTCAGTCGAATGCAGCTAGCAGTAGCAGTCATCAGCCTGGAATTTCAGCTTCTTCAGAAGACGACTCATCACTTCACACTCACGAGCGAGCGGCTGATACTATTTTCCTCCTCAACATTATTGGTCCTCAAGTTATAGTTTAGAAGTGTCCCCATGCTCTGCTATTTTTGTTACTAGTGTCCCAAGTGGGCGGGTAAGGAAGCATGTCCGGCGTCTCCAGATGGATTGAGCCTAGACTTGGAATTGACAATGGCACCAATTGTACTTAGCGATGCTAGCATGGACTAGTATCGAGCGAGTTTCAGAGGGAATGCTGACCATTTGAGCGCTGCGTACTTCATGATCCATCGTCTTCAGCCATGCGGATCAGAGTTCATTGCAGTGTTTCCAGAGTAAAGAGGTGTTTATACTAGACCACGGTTGGGCTTTAAGTCCTATGTGAAAGTTTTGTTTCGCAATTGTATCCTCCAAAGTTATCCTGTTATTATCTGGGAAGGAAGATCCGTCTCGATCAATTGAACGTTGCTGGACTTGCCCATTAGTACATTGGTCAAGTATGGACTCTTCTAAATGATTGTATAGTACGTAGTCTTGCATATGCATATGATATGCATTGCACAGATAAAAGTGGACATCAGCCAAGCAGTGGCGATATCCCGACTAGGAAATAGCATCCCAGACAGCCGCCATCTGCCCGGGACATCCATGGCATTCATGCCGCGTCTTGCTCTAAAGTTTGGGTCGGATAGCACGGCCCGGCTGTAAAATCTGACAGTGATGTGTAATGGAATGTGGGGAGAACCAAGTCTATCTTGTCCGTCTTTAACCATGGTGGAAAGTACGTACTATTCGTAATCGGACGACTCTGTCATCAGCTGATCCAGTCATTGATGGGGTGACTTGAATGCCTCTTTTCCAACAGAGAAACGAGACATTGAAGAAAGCAAGGCCACGAGATAAGATGAACGAGGCGAGACCGTTCCTGGCCATCCTTTCTGTCGTGCATGAAGGAACAGTGGCGGTCCTGAGAAACGGCAGCGATGGACGGATCGAGACGTAGTCTGATATCTTCAATCACCCTGGTACCAGACGGCATAGAATATGTTTCATGACGTATAATGAGACAGTAACCAGACGTGTTATGCTAAATTTCGCATATGCTCCACTCGAATAGGAATCCCGGAAGCCAAGCTGCATTTCCGCGAGACCCCAATATAGCATTGCCCAGTGCCCATGCATTTGCAATGCTAACTAGATTTGACTTAGTCAATATTGCATAGATCTCAATTGAGATGCGACCTTAGTTTTACAAATGATGACTTTGGTAATTCATTCTCATGGTTAGTGTGAAAATACCACAGCATACGTCAACGCTTGGACACAGACTGATTGGCATATTTGGTGACTAAAGCCACGGCCCAATCACTGGCGAGCGTTGAAGTATTCGTGGCTTTGCATTCCTGCGTGTCTGGCGTTGTTTAGTTACCCAAATATTGGACATGCAGTTGATAGATCACATTGAGTTGGTGACACAGAAAATAACCGTCGAGGAGCCGTTGGCCTGGCCCCCGAGCACGGCCGCGGGCAAATGGCCGCGGCCAATAAACACCGCGTGAACAGAGTGTCGGTATACTCGACCACCAGAAGAGTGAGGATGGAAACCTTATGTATCGCTAGTAGAAATGTCACTAGACATGGTAGTAGTCAAACGCAGCCCTGTGACTAGCACAAAGTAACGCAGTACTGTTAGTAATAGTATCAGACCGAGGTCGTGGAACAACAAGAAGTCGATGGCACGTAAGTAACTCAGTAAATACAATGTATTCCATGTATGAACACTATCCGGTGATTGCTATCACTCGTATCGTCAATCTTAAGCGATCTGCAGCAGAGTACAACAAAACACACAGGATATTCATGGGTCTGCTTCTAGACTGAAATGGCGGTGCATCGGATATGACGGTTTTTACAGCATTGTCTCGAGGCTGCTGTGCGAAGTTTCTTTTTCTGCGCCACATTCCAATCATGCATGTATGTACGTACGCATATGGAGTCTGATGGACGGGCAAATAGAGGACGGTGCGATATGTACGACATCGAGTCGGTGCATGTAGTGGGACTGGCTTGGTGTGACCTGACGTTCGCGATAGAGATGCTTGATACAAGGATCTGCTGGCACAGAACAAAAGTGGTGAGTCTTGGACAACGTTCCTGAGAGTGCGTCGATCAGACGCTGGCGATAGTCTGGATGAAGTCTGAAGTCGGCTTGATCAAAGAGAAGGAGACCAGATCATTACAGAAACCGAGACAATAGTGTAAAGTAGGGTAAAACAGTGTAATGATTTTGTACCTGTCATTACGCCGTTATCTAACGGTGCCCACTTCCGCACCAGTAAATCCCGCGAACGCATCCACTGTAGCCAATGACCCGCATGAAATTACGATACATCAGGCGGTATGGGTCATTACGGAGCCTGCCAAGTCAGGCCAGGCTGCTCCTTCCCGCTGATTCCCCCACAAAAGGTCAGACAGACTCGACTACATTCCATTCTCTCTATTCCATATTCCCTGTCCATGATCAATCATCAGAGTCTGTGGAGGACGTTCGTACCTATCCCAGTCCTCCTGCGTCACTCTGCGTTCCCGTTACACCGGGAAAAAAGCCATTGTTGAGATAGGGCACATACTCGTCGTACTCGCTTCAATCTCACCGGAATACACACCACGACTTCGGAAATCAGTACCGGCCAACCACCCATATTCTTGCTTCTCAGTATGCTATTCCAAATTGCACGCATCGTATGTTCGACTCAGATTTAGTGGGAGACTCATCCAGTCACAGCCGTAGTCGAAAATGCGGGGGGGCTATCTGGAACCATCAAACTCTCCATGATCGTTCCGGTTGCCATCGTTTAGCGGTCCAAACTCATTTCTCACAAAAGCCTACCTACCTCTTTCGGGTCATCGTGACATCTTACCGAGTGGGAATAATCCAAATCCACCAAGCCTTGAAGTCCTAGGTGCTGACTGACTGCCTACTTTTCACGCACGGCCGGTGACCGTGCGTAGATCAGATTGCCGCGAATGCTAACTAATCTAGTTTGTACATAGGTACATTCATATGCGATCCACACTTTCAAGCTTGTACGCTATCAATTCGACCTATGGCCTGAAGTGGGAAAATGCACGGTTCAGCTAACCAGCAAGATCGGTATCCGCTCATTCCTGAACCAAAAGGCCCACTCGTTGGAGCATGACTCGATGGTACGAAGGCGACGGTGTATCAGACTGCCGATACGCATGTACACTGAAAGCGATCCATGTCCTTGATTGCACAAAGGCGTAGCGCTAATCATGGATGCTGGATCGCCTACGATGGCACTACGATGTTCTGGTTGCACAGCAAGAATGCTTCAAGTGGCTCTACTTAGGTCTCAGACTACCAAGTCAACACTAGCTCAAAGTACCAGAACTCATAGATCATAGATCATATTCTGGGTGGCGCCTTTAGTTTGTACTTAAGGCTTAGAAAACAAATTGTGGCGGGTCATCAGAACCTGAGATCGGTTCCCACAATCTCAAGCGTCGATAGCGATGGGCCGATCAAACTCACCCCTGCTCCAATGAACCCAACGCAGGTCCCAGTTGTTGATCCGGGACACCCAGACGGGAATACTACTATAAGCTGAACTGTCAAATGCCATTGGGGTAGCACAGACGACAAACTTAGACTTGCTCTAAGTGATCAATTGTCCGAGATTGTCCTTGGCTAACTTTGGACTAATAAATCGGCCTAGTCGAACCAGTGCCTGAAGGTTCCAAGATACTGGGTTTTATGGTGATCAGTGAGCCGCAGCCTATCGTTCACCTTGACCTGGAGCATTCCGTTTTCTCCTCATTCTTGAGGCGAAAATCTCATCCTGCCAATAGAACTTGATCCATTCAAGACGAACGTCCTACTTGGGACACTCGCAGCGTACCTATGAAGTCGCCAACGGTCTAGTGATTACCGGCATTGACATCGCTCCACTTACCAAGTCATCTCCTAATCTGATCTCAAAGAGTATGAGGCGCTGGGACCAATTCCTAAATTCGAGTAGTGCTTTGGCTGTGAACCGCACTGGCTGCAAGGCAAATCCTGCCAAAATTATCGAAGGTCCTTCAAAGCTATAAACCGAATCCACCCTCCAGTGGAAAAGACAGGACTTCTCTTTCCGTCGTTCAGAGATCTATATTTGAAGGTCCCCTTGCTGAGACTCCTGGTTAATATAGCAACCGACTCCTCGTCCCAATCTGGCGCGCGCGTTGAAGGGAGACTCTTACACACAGAAAACTACAGTCACACACGAGCGCCTTCGGCCTGCTGCTTCTCGCCTTTAACCAACACTACTCCCTCGTGAGCGAAACCCAGCCCTTGAGGAGGGGGAACCGGTTTTTTTTTTTTTTTTTTGGTGTTCATCCCAGAACTGAGGGCGGTCGAGTTCGCGGTGCTGGTTACCAAGGAACCCATAATCCACATTCCAGGCCTTGCATTTGCATCACAGGCACGCGTCGCGCTCTCCGTAACTCTCACTTATTCAATCCTAAGAAGCCATGGCGTTTCAGGGTAAGTGTGATCGTCCTCTCTTAGCTTAGTGGCCCATTACTGCGAAGCATCTGATATTTGATCTCACTGCCACCCTCGTTCTCGTCAATCTCTTTCCTCACTACACTCGACATTCTTTAATTGTCCTTGATCTTCACTTTTCCTTTACTCTCCTACCCACGTTCATTCATTCTTTAGCACGAGCAATAATTATTCCTCGGAATTGTCTCTCTTTATCTCTCTTCCCTTTCGTCCGTCCTTCATTCGACTTTCACGAGGGATATAAAACAACTTGATACTCATATCATTGCAGCAATAGATATCGAAATCGACCCCGCCCTTGAAAACTTTGACTACCCAACACCGGACAGTGAAGATATGCGGTCAGAATACAACATGGCTGATCGGCTCACCATCGATGTCGAATGCCCACCGTTGGGTACCAGTACATGTTCGAGCTTCTCACCAATGGACTCACCCACACCGACTCCTACCTCTCTTTATAGTCAGGGTTCTCTGGCCTCTCCCGGATGGCATGAAGGTCACGGTTACCATCACGGGCTTGAGGCACCTAGAAATTCGACGCCCTTGAGAAGCAGTTTCCGTCTGGCTGATATCACAGCTGGAGATGGTATCATGTCACAGTACGACAACGTCGATGCACACGAGCGGATTCCACTCTTTGATTATATTCCAGGCTACACAGATAATGTTGAACCATTTTGGGTTCCTCAGGATTTGTCAAAGTCTTTTGATCAAACGACCAACTTCCCTTGCCCACCTCAAATGGTGCAACCATACCCTCAAATGGCCCGCAACTATTACCGCAACAACCAAGCCAGCTACCTTCCCGAGTCCGCATCTAACCCTTGCCTATCTCGTCCAATCTTTCAACAGAACGATCGTCTAACAAACTCCATGTCCATGACTAACATGGCTCAGTGGATGCCTTCGGCGGATATGATGCAACCCCAAACTATAACACCAGCCCAGGCCTTTCCACAGCCAATGACACCTCCGTCTTCATACGCAGGGTTTCCGGGATCTGCTAACACACTACGCACCCATACACCGGTAACCCCGGTTCGGTCATGCTCCATGGGCTCTGGAACAGAGACCCCCATGACCCGCCTGTCGGGTGGCCCCAGTGACCACACAGACGAAGAATGGATCTCGCCAGGCATGAGGGAGAGTCTAAGACATCGTCAGCCTCAACGGCAACTCTCCCGCAAAACACTCAAGAAGTCACTATCGAAGCAAAGTCTGAAATTAGAGAACCTACCATCTATCATCAAGCAAGTCCAATTTCGATGCAAGGAGCCCGGCTGCAAAGGCCGCTTCAAGAGACAGGAGCACCTCAAGCGACATATGAAGAGCCACTCGAAGGAGAAGCCTCATGTCTGCTGGGTCCCCGGTTGCAACCGAGCCTTCTCGCGCAGCGATAACCTCAACGCACACTATACGAAGACTCATAGCAAGCGAGGCGGACGCAACCGTTATGTCGCCACGCTTGACGAAACGAGTCCAGACTACGATCCTGAATTTCGTGGACAGCTGACACCTGATGGCCGTCCAATCTACGGGTCGAAGCTGGACGACCCTATCCCAATGGACAACGATATGGACGCCGAGTGGGATGAGTGAGTCAGTCGTGGTTGAGTGACAATGCAGAGAGCAATCTTATATACCCTTGAGGAGGATCGATACCCTTTTCTTAATTTTATTCTTATACAGCACGGGGTCATCACTATACAGGCTCCCATCACGCTTCGCAGCGCCCTCTTGTACAATTATTGTGTGAAAAACCAAAAGTCAGACAGGCCCGCTACAGAATAGTCGGTACCTTGACGTCTTTCTGTTTCTGACATCTGTTGCGCTTCCATCCCAGTAACGCTCTTGTTGATGCTGTTCGTGTGTTTTTCCTTTTGTATTGTTGCATCGTGGAATTGGAGATATAGGTTGGGTTGGCAATCTGATTTTATCTGTTTGTATTGCTTTTTCTTTTTTCCTTCTCATTGTTGATGTTTCTGTTTCGTCTCCTTGCCACCTTGTACCACCACTTGCTGCATTACATTGTTCTTACTCTGACTATTATCTACCATAAGCACTTGCCAGTGCGACTAATTCGAAAACAGCTAAAAGAACATTGGCTCCTGTCCGTCAACCTCCAGAACAACTCAGTAGACACCAACTTTAGCTAAGCTGATCAGGACTGGGGAGATCTGCTCGTCTCACTCTTAATATTTGGTCCCTCCCTTGCTTGTGTGCAGGTAGATTGAAGGCCGGGTTAGGGTTTCACAGCAGCCAATCATAATACGCCCTGGCGTGATGCTGTTCGGTGGACGCTATAAGGAGATAGATGATCGACGGTATCAATGACTCGATTTCTGTTTCATATTTCATATCTTCAGGATAGAACAAGAAAGATGATCGAATAAGTCATATGAGTGAGTATCTGTAGGTCGGAATTAGGGTTTAGGGTTAGTTATACCGATGGTGCGGAATACGTCTCGGGGTAAGATAAGACCAAGCACCAAATCTACTATTCTAGTCTACTACGGCCGCTGTGTTGCTTTTCCTATTGAAATAACTGCCTATCGACCTACGTCTTCATGAAGTCAACCGTATGTTGGTTTCAATCACTTAGTATGCATGTCAAAAGTACGTACTACAAAGTACGTACTACGTAGTACAACAAACCTCTCCGCATTCCACGGTGTCTCTGTACAGGTGTACCCGGAGTTGGACGCGTGCAAAAGTGAACTCCGTTATCAAACGCCGCGACGTCTAGCTTCGGAATCGGTCTAAGGCAAGAAACGTTGGAGCCTGGCAAGTTGACATCGATGGTCAAGGAAGGATCCCGTTAGTGAGTTGTCATAGGCTGAATGGAAGTTGCTAGTGCTTGATGGCTTATCTCGTTGGTCGAAGTTTCCAAGTACCATTGACAACACAGGGCTTTTCACGTAAGGTGACGTGCTTCATGTTGGTTCTGTTATCGGGCTGAACATTCCTTTAACGTCTGCCAATGTACTCCGAGGGCAGTAACGAAGGGTTTCTGCTCAATCGTGTTGCCTAAGGGAATGGCTATTGGCGACTTAATAAATGATAAACAATCTGTCCGAACAAAGACTACATAAAGTCAATTCAAAGACGAGTACCTATCGCTTGGTGCGGCGACTGAACCTTGTTAGGCAAAATGGAGCACCAGGACGAGACGACACCACTCCTCGCAAGCTCTCATCGACACGACATCGAAGACGAGAGAAGTGCATCCCCGGCCGGAATATCGAAACCATCATCGCAATGGCGCCTTCTCCCCAGCTGGTCATCGACCCAATGGCGCGTCATGTTCGCGGGCGCACTACTCCTACTATTGGTCAATTTCGGAGGTTTCATGACGCAACCAGCGCAACTCCAGATATTTGAGGATATTATTTGCAGGAGCTATGTGCAATCAATCAACGCGACAGCTGACGCCGCAGCTACCTTTGATAATGTCTGCAAGTCGCCGGCGGTGCAGAAGGAGCTTGCGCTGGTGACGGGGTGGAAGAATACATTTGATACTTTGCCTTGTACGTTATATCCATTCTGTCAGACGATGTGTTTGTCTTTGAGAAAGGGCGCTGATATCGGATCAGCCGTGGCGCTGGCCTTGCCTTTCGGTGTATTAGCAGATAAGATCGGGCGGAGACCGGTTACCATCATGGCGCTCGCTTCGTTATTGTGCAGTGAGATGTGGGCTCGAATTGTTTGTACGTTCTTGCCGCCCCCCTCCCCCCGGCCTCGCGAATGTCAAGATATTGATGTGGTGCTAAATGTCTCGTACAGGCTGGTTCGGTCTACCTATTCGTTCGCTCTGGCTTGCCGGACTCTTCCAGGTCCCCGGCGGTGGTGAACTTGTGGCTGTGACTATGCTTATGACGGTAGTCGCAGATGTGTTTTCTGCGGAAGAGAGGTCAGAAACTATCTACTCAATGTTTGGAAATATTCAATAGCTAACATGATGCTCCGTCGGCAGAGGCATGGCAATGTTTCGTCTAACCTCACTGGGCGTCGTGGCGGAGATCGTTGCAGTGCCCTTGGGCGCGATGATGGTCAAATCCAACCCATGGACTCCATACATGCTCGGAATGGTTGTTATGACGATTGGCTCGATGTCTATCTTTGTCATGCCGGAGACACTCACGCAAATGGAGGTCAGTGGTGGTATACATGACGAGACTCTAGAAAACTCCGATGAAAGATCCACGCTATCGGCGGCAAAGAATGAGACCGTTACCCAACTTGTCATAGCCAAAGCGCAAGAATTCATCTCTTCTTCGAAGTTTCTATGGACGTCGCCGCGGGTGCTGATTTCCATCTTGGCTGTCTTTGCTAGTAGTCTGGATAGAAGCTCGGGGTATCTGCTCATACAGTACGTTTCGGCGAAGTTTCATTGGACTATCGCTGAGGTACGTGTCCATATCATCTCTCGCTGTATAGGATTTCAGCAACTAACAACGTATCTGCAGGCAAGCTACCTCATCTCAGTACGAGGCTGCATGACCCTCGTAACTTTACTCATCATCGTGCCCATTGTATCCTCCTGTCTGACGCGATTCCTGTATTACGACCCCATCACAAAAGACCTCTCCATTGCCCGCCTTGCCGCCATGTCAGGTGTGGTCGGCTACTTTCTGATCTTCATCGCATCTACAACCCCTTTGTTACTCGGAGGAACATTATTCATGTCCTTCTCCATGCCCTTCGTCTGGTGCGTCGTGAGTGTGGCTACATCATTCGTACCTACGCAAAATCAGGTTGCGACGTTGTACTCTGCAATGTCGGTATCCAAATCTGTGGGAGCTGTTGTTGCGGGCCCGGTATTCGCGAGTTTTTATGGGATTGGTATGCAATTGGGACTTGAGTGGTCGGGGTTGCCATTTGCGGTAGGGTCGATTATCTTCTTGTTGACGCTGATTCTAGTTGTTTGTTTGAGAACGCAAGCGCGGGTTGAAGAGGGGGCTTGATTGGATCTTTGAGAGCTCGTTATGACTTATGACATTGGAGTATGAGCTATACCGGCTGGCCGGTTTATTGGATTTAGATACATACAGATACAGGGAGTTGTTAGACAGGCTTTTCGTTGCATATACACGATGTGTCGTGAAGGGGGATTTTCTCTTTTGTTTCATGACAATTTTTACTCCTTTTAATCTATGGCATACTGTATTGTCCATATATATTGCGCAGCCTTCCCTCTCGAGTCGAGTCGGACATTGAGTGAGGAATGAACCCACCAGAATAGATCACCCATATCAAGCCTCAAGCCTCTTCCCAAGCCACAAGACTATTGACATGTGATCGAAATCACCGAAAATATCGTTAACTCTCGCAAAACCATCTACTTCGGCAAACTCCGATGTAATGATCAACCGGCCCCTAGTCAACAGTGCAACGCTATTCCGGGCCCAAAACTTAGCAGAGTCGCATCCACTCGCTAAGCAACCGCGATTGATGGAGCTTACTGGGCACGGAGGGGAGCTTAGTGTAGACGCCAGATCGCCGCCAAAGACGGCTTAATTTAAGCCCCCCCGAGGCGCCCGGTGTTTGATTTCAGCCTTGTTCAGGAGTCTGTTGCATGATGCTCCCATATCTTCAACGATCAATTCAGTTCATCCATCATCGCAGTATTGGCAAAGCCGTGTTCCTTTAGCAGAGCAGTGTATAAACTAGAAAGCCCTGGTTTGTGGTAAGTGGGCAGACGTTACGTGCCTCAGGCTCCAGACCTCGCATTAGGGCTAATCTGCGGGATCTGATCATTCCAAAGACACTGATCAAGGATTCCAGACATGCCATCCCGGACATGCTGTCAGGATCAGGAAGGTGTCATTGCATAGATTAAATGCTTATTTATGTCTGCGTGGGTTGGCCGACGGCCAACTATATTCGCGACGTGAAGAATATTCACAAGTTGCCTGCCGTACGTCTTACGATTGGCTACTACCAAACGTCGTACCTGGCACATCTGATTATCCTCTGCGTGTCTTGATTCCATAGATCCCTGTATAAGAAACAATTGGCTGCATAGGAAATACGGGATCTTAGTCCATCCCCACACAGGACGTCGATCGTGCAACAACAGCCACAAATCAGCTCCAGCGAATGAGTATACGCGATGCAACATTGTGATTGTGTAGTTACGAGCAGATGGCGAGGGCGAGCGATCCTATTTGATGATGATGATAGATGGAAGGGATCTCTGTTGTGCCGATATGCATAAATTTAGGGGATTTCAATGTGTGTTGTGTATCGTGATACTACATACACTATATTATCATATCCACTTTTGTTTCCTACTTAAAGACCCGTGGAGCTGCTGCTTCAACGCAAGCAGAACTACAATTGCATCTTCACAAGTCAATCATAACCAATTACCCAAAAATGTCTCGCGCACTTGGTGTCCTCGCCCTCGGCGCTGCTGTAAAGCTCGCTGTTGCCGGCACCCTTGAAACTTGCTCTTCCAGCTCACCCTTGAGTTGCAGCAGCAGCAGCACCAAGGCCTCTTGCTGCTACGAGTCTCCCGGTGGACTCTTGCTTCAGACCCAATTCTGGGACTATGATCCTTCCATCGGCCCATCCGATTCTTGGGGCATTCACGGTCTTTGGTGCGTCGGACCCCTCACCCTCTACCTACACTAACTGGCTGCCGATACTAATCGTATAATGACAGGCCCGATAATTGCGATGGCTCCTACCAGGAAAACTGTGATTCCTCCCGTGAATACGACGATATCACCTCTCTGATCCAGAATGCCGGCAAGTCCGACTTGCTCGACTATATGGACACCTACTGGCAAAGCAACGACGAGTCCAGCGAGTCCTTTTGGGAGCACGAATGGGCTACCCACGGTACATGCGTGAACACCATCGATCCCTCATGCTATTCCGACTACTCCACCGGTGATGAGGCGGTGGACTTTTTCCAGCAGGTCGTCGATCTGTTCAAGACGTTAGATACTTACTCGGTTCGTTTTCCCCTCCGCAGTAGCAATAGAATGTGAAACATAGATGCTGATTTTGATAGGCCTTGTCTGATGCCGGTATCACCCCTGATGACAGCGCGACTTATTCCTTGAGTGATATCCAGGATGCTGCCGCTGCTATCCATGGTGGCAAGACTCCCTACTTTAGTTGCTCCAGCGACGCTCTCTCGTCTGTTTACTACTATTTCTACATTTCTGGAAATGCCATCAACGGAACCTACAGTCCCGTTGACTCTCGTATGTTTGAACCTTTCCTCCTTTTCTCTGCTGTGGCTTTTTGGGGAGGGGCTAATTTGACTTTTGCTATAGCCGATAGCTCCAACTGCCCCAAGACTGGAATCAAGTATCCTCCCAAGTCTGGTTAGATATGACTGTAGGTTCACGTATTTTTCTCTGTTAGATTCGTGGTAGTTGCTAACACGCTATGCAAAAAGGTGCTGTGTGGCCGGTAATTAAGAAGCACCAAGCGTTATCAGAACGAAATGGTGCGCCAAAACAGGTTGATGAGGCACGACTCGGTGACCAGCACTGGGTACGCCTTGTGGACGAGTTGAATATATGTACATATCATATTATACAATTACTTATATGAGATAAGCATAAATTTATAAGCCCTTGAGCCGAATAGTCCGCCTCTCTTCCTCCCTGACAGCATCGACTCTGTTCAAGAAATCCATACGACCCAAGTAACCCTCTTTCGCCTTGCTGTGCACATTAAGCTCATCCTTGATACCAGCCTGGTCAACGTACTGCGCCCAATCAAGTTTCGATTTCTCAACTGTATTGAGTTTGGGTCCTTTGGCTTCGTCCCCTGTCGCAGCTTGCACCGCTTGTTTCTCCCAGCTCTTTTTAATAAGACCCGTAGGGTTGGGATCGAAGCGCGACATTTTTCGAAGAGGGCGCCGGAACTGTATGACGACCGTTTCACCCTGTGAGACATCTTCTGAGTCGGACGGTCTTGTGCCGGCGGTTTCTGCCAAGTAGAGTTTTGCTTCGGCGGAGTCGCGAGGGACTAGCTTCTCTTCCGTGTGCATCTCGCCGGCGAATTTGTACGTTCGTTTTATCTTTATCATGTCTTCGGACGGTAATTTGTCGTTTGTCGTGACATCTGTAACTTTGTCGAGTTCCTGAACTGGGGCAGGCTCGTCGTCTGGCTCTTCTGTGATCGGGCGTTTCTGGCTTTGTAGAAGGCCTGAGTCTGAGTTGGGAGTGTTCATCATGGTCCATAAGGCATCGACATCGATTGTTGCACCGTCGACCCTTGCAAGAGGTCTTCGGTCTTCTTGCCTATAGCCCAAAGATCAGCACAGCTCATTGTATTATCCTAACCGATAAACTTACATCTTCATCCTCATAGCCCTTGTCTTGACAAACCCTCCCCCTTCACCATCCGAAAGCTCAATGTCAACATCTTCCTCATCTTCAGCAGCCTTCCTCCTCTTCTTTTTGCTCTTTGCTTTCGATATCGTAGCTTCATCCCCAGAATCCAATTCCATTGCATCTTCATCGCCAGCTTTTCGTTTCTTCAGGCTGGGCTTGTGTGTGTCGAGTTTTCGCTTCTTAGTCGGCGTGGGTTTGTCGGTTTCTCCTTCATCTTCGTCTTCTGAGGAAAGGCCTGATTCGTCGCCTGCGACGTCGGCTTCGTCGAGTTGAAAGTCGGAGTCTTCTGAGGAGTCGTAGTCTTCATTGTCGACGTCGAGGGCAGCAACGGTGGGGTCTGTTTCGACTTCATTGGCCATTTTTCGCGTGTTTATCTCAAATACGATGCGACAGACTGCGCGACAGAGAATAGGGCAAAGTTTACAAGCTAGAAGAAATGGTCAAAAACAATTCACTGAATGAATCGCGTTGCAGCGGCGAGTAATAATACTGCCGAAGGCGGTCAATGTCGGAGAATATGTACATTGCGGAGTCATACTTGAACTTTTTCTACAACCACTTCAAGCGACATAGACATTCATAGGTTCGAGACCTTGACTATTGCGCTTTTTCTGGGAGATATAGGAATCATCCTCGGCGCCACAAAATAAGCAAGATAAATCGAAATTGACACTCCGAGCATCCCAAACCAAAAAAAAAACATCCGCTTTTGCAAAGCGGGGCACAATTGAATATTGCACTTTCCTACGCTTATTTGAGAACGTCAAACCAATTTTCCGAGTCATATTTTGGAGCTAATCGACTTCTAGAGGCAAACATGCCTCACTCCGTTCCTGTGCCCTTTTCCGGGTTCCAGGCCATCATCTTGTGTGGTCCTGGCGTCTCACTCAACACTTTCACATCGAATCCGGAAGAGTTCCCCAAAGCTCTTATTCCAATCGCCAACAGGCCGATGGTATGGTATCCTCTAGACTGGTGTTATCGCATGGGCATAACCAGTATGTTCTTTCGTTGTTACTCCGGAAGGTTCTGTATGCTTTACTAACGCCCAATTCTCATAGACATTACATTAGTGACTCCCCCGGCTAGTCAAGCTCCTCTCGAAGCGGCGCTTTCGCAAAACCCGCACCTCACATCTCTTCCTACGCCTTCACCATCCGTCCTAGCACCGAACGGCTTGACTTTGACTACCGGTACCGCGGAGCTGCTGCGCTTCCCCGAAATACAGTCAGCCATCAAATCAGACTTTGTCCTGTTACCGTGCGACCTAATTTGCGACATACCGGGCGAGGCGCTCCTCGAGTCATGGATGGTATCGCAGGCTTCTCTTAGCGGGTCAGGACAAGAACATGGTTCAAAACACGGGGGTAGCGTGAAGTTCTCAGATGTTCATGGCGAGGATGCAGGACGCAGAGGTGGTCTCGGCGTATGGTATCAGACACGCGATAAAGAAGAAAGCGTCAAGGGCGAAGTCGCAGATTTCGTTGCAACCGCTGCATTGGATCAGAATGAAGCTCCTGCGGTATACCCGCCCGTCGGCGGGCCCGGCTCGATACGGTACAATCTGTCGAAGCTGGTATATGCTATGCCGATGGATTCTCTGAAAGAAAAAATGGAGGAGGAGAAGGGACTTTTAATCAGACATTCACTCGTCAATAAACATGCGCGGATCAAACTTTTGACTACGTATCGTGATGCGCATATTTATGTGTTCCCGTACTGGGTCAAGGAGCTGGCAAGGAGAAACGAGAAGTTTCAGAGCATAAGTGAGGATTTGGTTGGTTGGTGGGCAAAAGCAGAGTGGCAGAAGGGATTAGGGGAGAAGCTGGGACTTAGGGAAATCTTTGAAGAGGCTACGAACGCCGCAGACAACGCGAGTCATGACGGCGATGAGGTCGAAGATGAAGTTGACCTGCGAGCGATGAGCACGACCAAAGCCAGCACTGGGCAAATTGAAGGAAGAGATATCACAAGCGTACTGACTAGGCCACGGTTGGCTTCAAGAGTCAACACCATGGCATCCGAAGCCGATTTCGAAAGCGCTGTAGCGGCCCAAAACAAGAATTCGAGATTGGCCGTTCCACCAATCTTTGCCTACATCCACTCTTCACTGCCATCTGCGCCATTAGTACGACGTGTCGATAGTTCTGCTCTTTTGCTATCTGTTTCACTGAAATTAGCGAAACTAGAAGCAATCGAAGAAGTCGGCCGCCCAAACTCGTCTCCATTCGCGCACACCGCCAAAGTCGCATACCCCGCGGGCATTGCTCAACGCTGCACAGTCACTCGACAGGACTGCCTACTCGCCGAGAACGTGACGGTTGAGGAGAAATGCGTTGTCAAAGAAAGCGTCATCGGCGCAAACTGCCATATCGCATCCGGTGCGCGCCTAACGCGCTGCGTCGTGATGGCAGGCGCGGTGATTGGTCCGAGGTCAGTTTTGACTGGCTGCGTGATTGGTAATCGCGTCAAGATTGGTCGCGAATGCAATTTGAAGGATTGCGAGGTTCAAGATGGGAACGCGGTGCCCGATGAGACGGATGCCAAGAATGAGAAGTTTATGGTCTTTGAGGGTCTGGATACTGAGGATGGCGATGGGGAAGGTATGAGTATGGACGAAGACGGTGGAATGGGTGGTAGTGATGAAGGGGGCGCCGATCTGGGCTTTTAGACTAGGCGCATACGCGGTTGCGCCGTGAAGCATTTTAAAAAATAAATGAATATACTGACGCATACTCTCGTATCCTGTCCGTAGCGGTTCACCGTTTCGAACCTCTAACTCCTGTTTCCTTCCACATAACTAGCAAAACCCCCCCCCGTGGACAAGCTACAGCCGAAATACCTCCGGCTTTGACCCAAATAAAGTCCACGACTCAATCCATCAGTGGCACCTTACATCAACGAAGTCATACAACAACTAGTCTCCATCATGATTTCGGAGAAGTGCTGGATACTGGATTCTCTTCGCCCTCCGAACAACACTGCGATGTGGACTTTTTGATAAGCAAGAAAATAGGAGATTACTCGATTTACCCGGAATTCCGAAGTCCCGAGACAATCGAAAGTCCCGAATGCCCTTGCGCATACTGGAGGCGTTGACTAGGATTGTTCACCAGGTGCAGGAGATATAGCATCGTCTGGAAAACTCTTCGATCAAAAATGGCTTGAAAAGTCATTTGTACAAGTGACCGATATGCCTGTTGATGATTTCTCGTCTAATGCTCGCCGCATACAAACTAGATCCAAAAAGGTACGCCATCTACTTGCCTCGCTCGCTTACTGCGATCATGAACCACCTTGGAAGCTTTCGCTGATGCCTGTCTAACCGTATTCCCAGAGCGGAGAAAGGCTGTTGTGGAAGCCATTCCTGCCTGGTTCGTCCCTCAGAGCTAGCTCTAGAGTTTTGAGCTTGTATGGTATCCGTCAACATGATGGTTTCAGAAGCCCTGAGACGATACATATGTAGCAGAGGAGACATCTTCGTTGAGTCAACAGAAAGGAGAGGGACCGGCTAGAAGAAGATTTTTGTTCCCCATATGGACTGATTGATTCCTATGCTAGCACGGTACAGTCGTTACATAGTCCCCCGCTCGAAACTCACTCAGCATTTTCTACACACATTGCATCATCTCATGCTGATAAACCTGCTCCTTGATGATAAGGGGATTTCCGACATTAGTAGACTTCTCCATGTAGGCCCTCCCGTCGAGCACTGGGCGGCCATTTCTCAGAAAATGGACCGCCAGGCGATATAGAGATACGCTATCTGAGATGAGAAAACTTCCCGTCTTTGCTTCACGATCAACATGCGGTTGTCCTCTGCATTGCTCCCATATGGCGTACCACGTATGCAGTCCTCGCTCTAGGGCAGAGAGATCTACAGGCAATATTGAAGCCTGGGCTTCTAGCAGTAGTGAATGCATTGCCAAGATCAGCAGATTCAAGCCAAACGTCGTTATATTCGATTCGGAGGTGACGACTTGACCAATTATCAACCCCTTTACAGAGGTCAGGAGACAACTGGACGGGTCTTGTGCGGGAAGTTCAGCCCACAGAGATGCAGAGCAGGCATTCCAACTAAAGTTGTCGCAGGGAAAAAGACGCCCTCGTCTCCGTTGGCGAGAGCAGAGGCTTGCTGCCGCAGAGCATTGATTGATAGCAATCCACAGCGTAAACACCCCGAAGTACTCTCTTTGCCTCTTGCATCCTCTTCCCGTCCTTCACTACTCCCGCGGACCATTTTCATACGACCGAAACCAAGGTCGCCCATCATTGGAGGTGCTTTGCAAGTCTGGCTTGGCTGGCGATCAACGCTGTATTTCATGGCCATCTTTACATTCAGCACCGCCATGCTGACGCTGTTCTGTCTTCCCGAGACGCTGATCAAGGCTTCCACCGCAAGCCGGGAGGAAAAGCTGCAGTGGCACCAAGCAGCGGTGCGCAACGTCCTGGCCCCTTTGCCAAGGTTGAGATCCCTATTGGTGCCATCGATTTCGTTGACGATCGCTTACGTGAGCATCTGTTTCGCCAGCCTATACTGTTTCAACACCACTCTACCTTATGCGTACTCGGCGGCGCCCTACAATTTCTCCGCGATTGAGATTGGACTTGTGCTATATCAGCAATTGCCTCGGATACGCGATTGGAAGTATCGTCGGAGGCAAACTGAGCGACGCCCAACTGCGACAGTATCAGCTCACGCATGGTGGAGAGATTCGTCCCGTTGAGAGAATCAAGACTGTATGGTATGGCGTTGGCTTCGTTCCAGTTGGGTCGATACTCTACGGCTGGCTGGTCGAGAAAAAGGTGTTCTGGGTCGCCCCTCTGGTCGGCGCCTTCTTGTTTGGACTAGGCCTCATGCTTGTCACCTCGACCATCATGCCTTTCCTCGTGGACGTCAGACCCGGAGTGGGTGCTTCGATTGTGGCTGATCTGAGTTTGGTCCGGAACATTTTGGCAGCTGTTGGCACTGTTTTGTCGCCATTCGCGGTATCAAATATTGAATTTGGATGGTGGATGACAGTTCTGGGGCTTCTGTGCTCCTTTGCAGTCCTTTTTACTGTGCTTGTTGTCTGGACGGAAGGAGGTGAAAAGAACGCAGACACGGAGAGTGTGGTGTGAGCATCTCACACTGTCGGACCTTGGAGTGGATGAAAATTGTATGTAGAATTATTGAACGACCTTGATGACGATAGATTGCATGGAGACCGTTTAGTCCATATAGAACACTTTGAGTTTCGTTCGACTTTATGAGAACAATGAGCGCGCTGACCACTCGGCTTTGATCGATCTCGGATGCAAACTGGCTACAGTCTGGGATCTACCACGACGTAGAAGTAACTGCTGAGACTGTTGCTACTAGCACGACTACCCTGATGAAGCTAGCCCGGATGAACTAGCACTGCCAGACATAACCCGGTAGCACGTGCATCTCTCCATTTGCATAACCGAACCCGATTCCCGCATTGACTTGCCAATATCCCACTTTGGCAGATTTGAGGATTGTCGATGGTTTGTATACAATCTTCAAAGACGGATCGGATGAATCGACAGGCTTAATGCGGATGATAAGAGCACGGACAGGGTGACACCCACCCCCTATTTACTATGTAGGTACGTAGGTATTTACCAGAGCATTTCCATCTTGAGTCAGGACGTTACTAGCCCGTTTTACTAGCGGCATGCCCCGTAACCAAGATACATTGTGCACGATAGCCCCTCGTTCGGTCTCGTCTATTCTACCTTCAAATCGTTTCTGACAAATTACCGACTCGATTGGAATTCACGAGACTTTAAATCTGTCACGGCACATTCCTGCTCCTCGATTGTGAGCGAGCAACATTCCCGATCGTCCACGTGTGCTCCATACCAGGGCTGTCAAAGGGCCGGAAAGGTAACTATGAAGGTACGACCTTCCCTCTAAGCCCCGTACTTTGGAATGGGTACTAGCTGTTTTCTACACAGTACGTAAATAGAGTACTTACTACGTAGTACGTAGTTACTAGGAAGGTCGAGCTAAGAGTAAAGCGAATTGCACCGTGCACCGTGCATTGTGCTTATCAGCGGCGAAAGTGGCAATCGCTAGACTCGTCTTTAGCTCGGAAGCGATTCATGGGCTTTTTAATTTATTATGGAGAGCAAAGGGTCATCCGGAATATCGCAGGACGGGATGATAATCTTAAACAGTATGCACAGTGCCAGAACAGCCACCAAAGTCCATATTCTCTTGCATGCGGACGTCATTGAAGGGGTTTCGGGTTTATTGAGTCTATTTCAACTCTCCTGTCCGTACGGCGTACGTACTATCTTTGTCATTGCATGTACTTACAGAGTCTACCGACGATGTACGTCCGGATTCCCAAGAGACGGTGCCATGCAGGGACGCGGCCAATAGGCAGAGATAGACGAGCCACACTTGACTCGAAGCGCCATCAACTGTCCAGATGGTGCGACTGACCACAATTGAGCCGGCTAATTGCGTACGCCGCTATGCACTTTGTACTCTCCTTCGTATTTAACTTTTCCCAGAGTATGCATGCATTCAAGTCAGCCGGGGTTCGATGATAAACTCATTAAAACTAGATGGAGCAGAATTGATGACCAGCCTGATTGGTCCACAGGTCTTTTCCGTCAAGCAGATATGCCGCTCCCTGGACCAATCATGCAACAATCTGCCGATCAATGTCTGGAACTGCCAGTTACGAGAAAGGGGAGCCGTCCGGAGATTTTGAACACATCCTGACAGCTCCTCAATGCGACTTGTTGCAATCGCAACGGCTAGACAGAGCCTCGTGGCCCGGTCAATGCCAAGTCAGCAAGTGAATATCAACTAGTATTAGGGGGTAGGTTACCTTGTACGCAGTACGTAGTTTGCACCCTCCGTCCGGAGTAGACGACAAGATGTTGGCAGAGCCGAACCGGCGTCAGTAACGGTGATACAGACTAGGTAACCAGTCTAACCCGATTAGAACAATCGTACGTCAACCTAGTACGAATACGGTTTAAGGTGTAAAGCCTTAGGGTCTAAGTTGGGAAGTCGACATCAATCACCATCGATCGTTGCTGTCGTGTGTGTATCGGACAATGGCAGATTCCAAGCATGTCCAGTTCTTCGATCCATCAAGCACCTACAATGCCAGACATCATTGAGTACATTCAACCCTACGACGTCGTAGGGTACACGTAGACCATCTGAGAGCAGTTCGTACTCGTACCTCCGTAGTCTAACGAATAGTCTAATCACCCACCCAATCAGCTGCCCGCTTGGCCTTGTACTAACCCCACCGGGGCGGACCTGACCATTCCTGGCGGTCCCCTGGCACGGTCGCTGGCTCTTTCCCTCTGTTTCGCTGTGTTCCTTCCTCCGCGAACCTTCTTTCCCTAAGAGCGAAGCTGCGTCTGTCTATTTGTCTGTCTGTCTGTCTGTCTGTCTGTCTTTGTCTGACTCTCTGCTCTCCTCCTCCTCCTCCTCCTCCACATCTCACTCCATCAAGCCTGTGTGTCTTGTCTTATCGTGTTGTTTTTTCCCCCATCGTTTCATCCTTTTTCCTTCATTCATTTTTCCCTCATCCCCCAATCTACACCATCTTCCCCCTCCCCTTCCCACCCAATTCTCTCTCGCTGTCCTTTTCCCTAATCCCTCTATCCCCCCCCCTCCCCCCGAATTGTGTCGAGCCATCGAGGGAGAACGTGTGAGCAATCCGGCCCACTTACAACAGTTTCGGTCGCTCTCGTCGCTCGGTGACTGAAAAGTATACGTCGTCTTGCTTGTTGTCCTCTTTGCACAGGCAGACCTTATTTGCACCCAGATCTGGTTATCTTGTTCTATTCGTTTACCTTTGGATCGATTGTCCGTTCGACTTGTTAGACTCCTTGTTCGCGTACATGGCGTGCGAAGTCCTCTGATCGCTCGCCTCCCGGAAACCTTACGTGCTGCCGTGGCCCTGTCGACACCGACCTTCTCCTCCCCCCTCCCTCAAGAAGGCCCATCCAACATTACAGTGAGTCAGGTAGTCGGTCGACGATACTTTCCTTCGATCTTCATCTCTTGTGCATTGCATCGACATCCTTGACTCTATTGCATCGATCCCGGGCGTTTCCTTTTGTGTTTCGATTCTTGCAGATACTTTCTTTCCATTGGTACCGACCGGTTCTGCCGTCGTACAGACTTGTTGTTCTTACCAAGTAGGTAGTCTGCCTTGTGTCCTCCTTTTGAATACGAATTCTTCCTCCCAGATGACGAATCCCTCCGACTCTCCGCGTACCGTCGGTTTTTTTCAGAACAACTGCACGCCTTGAAATTCGTCGTTGATTCATTTCGTGCTAACTGACCCTGTCCATCAGGCAATTTCTACATTCCGTTCTTTTCGCCTTACCATCGCCGATACATTCGTTATTACTCGCTCGGAAACTGCACGGCCAGCAAGATAAAGCAGTGGCGTTGAACACCTTGTCGTCAAAGAAGGAAACAAAGCAGCTGCACTTTCTGTGGGTGAGGCTCGAGCCACCATGGCTGCGTTGGTCCAGACGATTCCTCAACAAACCGGTACTGTGACGCTCCTCCAAACTCGTCCAGCATCATCAACTGCTCAGACCTCTTTCATCTCCACCCCTCAAATAACGCAGGCCCAAGCCGGCCGTGGACACAGCATGTCTTTAAGCTCTTATAATGGCGTGAACAACCCCGCCAACAGGACCTCGGTGGCTCCTTACGCCTTTACGAGCACTCCGGGTTTGCTGGCTGGAAATCCTAATCAACAACGTCACATGGCCTGGTCCCCCCAGGTTCGGCCGGACAGCCTGTCATCCACGTCGCTCTCACCGAACAACGCCCCCAATAACTCCTCACATTTTGCAGCTGGTTCTGTATCGTCGTCTTCGGGCTCTTCGAATGCCTCCGCGCGGCCTTCTTATCTTTCTCAGGATGATAGCATTCTTTCCTCTCGTCGACGGACAACGGATGTGACTCCTCGACCTTTGTCGACCATCAACATGTCGACTCAATACAACCATCTCACCTTGTCCACCTCCACTCCATCGGTCGTATCACCTCCCTCCTCTACCTCTTCACCCTCAACCTCGACTCCTACGAAGCCGCTACCCGATCGATATCGACGAGTCAAACGCACCGCTACAGATGATAATGCAGCTCCTCAGCCTGCTGTTCCTATACCGGCTCGATCTTCCTCCTATGACCTTTCCGCAACTGCAGTAGTTCTGCCTCAACCCGCAAGACCTACCATCGTGACGCACACCCGTACCCCTAGTGCAGATGACACCCGCGTTGGGAAACAGTCGAACCCGGACGTTGCCAAGCGATATAGGCGTCGTAGCTGGGCCAACATGGATGCATTCTCTCAGGAATCTCCGTTGGATAGTTCTAATCTCTTCGCCCCACTACCCGATCTCAAATTTACGACTCCAGAACTACCACGACCTGCATCTTCGAATTCGGAAAAGAGCAGCCCGGTTGACGCTCAGTCTGAGAACAAGACGGCCATCCCGAGTCTCGACTCCAAATTCTCGACCAACAATGCCTCTCATAATCCTTCTCCACTCGCCAACCAAGTCGCAAACAGCCCCAATCCCGCCCCTTCGAATCCCACACCGTCTACCTTGAGCAGCCCTGCCGCACAGCGTCTAGCCGATATCAGTAGGGCGAGTGGTAAGAAGCCTGGCAAGTCACGCTTGCGGAGGGCATTCTCCTTTGGCAGTGCTGCTGAACTACGCAAGGTATCAGTGCAAAACTCTATGGGTAGACGGGAGGGCGAACAATCGGCAGTCGCCGGCGATGAACTGGATCCGGAGCAAGCTGCTATTGCTGCTCAGCAAGAAGCAAACGGATTGGGCAATAATATCTATTCCCACCAGCTTGGGTCGACCGATAATCTTTCAATCTCGTCAACCGCCTCCTCCGCATCTATCATGCTTCGAAAGATGGGCAGAGGAATGAAGAAAAGCACTCGTTCTTTGGTGGGTCTCTTCCGCCCAAAGTCAGTCCTCAACGAGAGCACCGATGCAGTGGCTATTGAGCCCACAGCGCCTCAGCTGTCAGTGGTCAATATCGAGGCGGAGCGCAAAATCGTCACAGCCAACCCTGATCCTCATGATCAGAGTGGTGGCGGCACCGTTTTCCCCAAGGTTCAGCCCACGAAAGAAAAGTCCAAGACTTTGGCGGCTGCAAAGAACGGTCTCCCCGACGTCAATTCCCGCAAGAGTATTGTTGGCGGAGAGCGTGAGCGTGCTGAAGTATTGGCGGCGGTCAAGAAGGGAATCCTAAAACGTGAGTTGCAACACTCACTCATTCATGGCAGTTGAGATACTTACGTGTCATAGGTTCTGGAAGTGCTTCTCCAGTCGGAAGACCTATGGAGCTAACACCACCGCACATTCCCGATTCACCTAATTCCAGCGCCCCAAGCACGCCCGAAGAACACTCACACCGGGCTGGCCATCGACGAACGGACACGGTGAAGATTGAAGGAGAAGACTATTTTATGACACAGAGCCATGGCCCAGTGTCGAAGAGCGCTCCCATCACCCCTCATCCAGTTGCAGGCAAGAGCATTGTTTTTAGCCCACGCATCCAGTTTCACGAAACCTGGCCCAGCGGTGAATACGATCGACGTGGCGATACAGCGACGTGCAACAAGTTGACTCCTCTATTGGCTCAGCAGATCAAGGAGGAGTTGAACACGTTTAAAATGGTGAGCGGCTCGCGTATTATCTGTCTGCACACGACTAACCATACACAGGAGATGGAAGTTCATGAGACATCGAAGATCTATACGCATTTCCTTTAATGCATTCCATTGGCGTTGGAATACAGCATCGCTTTCGGAACATCTTGCGTCATCTCATCAATCTATCATGTTACGAGCTGGCGAGGATGGCTTCGACCAGACATTTATTCGGATTATTAGACCGACCTGTAAATTCTTTCTCGATAAATTGCGGTTGATTATATGGACATGAGCGATCGATCCGGTTCACGCTAGCGATTTGGACGTTATCCTCGAATTGTGCGACTTTTTCTACTATCACTTGGTCATTCATTGGTGTTGGGCGGTTGTGGTTTTCATGCTTTCCGCGTTCAAAGTGTCCAGTCCTCACT
This sequence comes from Talaromyces sp. PB3603, assembly GCA_023625915.1. Taxonomy (NCBI): domain Eukaryota; kingdom Fungi; phylum Ascomycota; class Eurotiomycetes; order Eurotiales; family Trichocomaceae; genus Talaromyces; species Talaromyces sp. PB3603. The sequence goes on from JAMAFY010000009.1 coordinate 288,148, forward strand.
CGCTCCTCTCGCACAAATCCCGAATCGCAAAAAGGAAGTGTCTTGTTCTGTCTTACAGATCCTTGCGTTCATCATATCCATGTACCTTTCATTTTGGAGCGTTGTCATTTGTAATTGGTCTTTGTTTTCTACCTCGATCGGAGAGACTCTACTGTCCATTTTTATTTCTCATGTATCATTTTTTTTTTTTTTCTGTGTGTGTCTTTCACTCTTTCTCATAATCATCGTCTCCTCCGTGGTCTGGGTTTTGGTGTGCAAGTTGGGGTTCGTATATTGATTTTTCTTTTCGTCGTGTCGTTGGTCATTGAACATGTGATTTATACGAACTTATACTGCAATCGAGCGAGCATTATGATTGATCGTAATAAGGGGTTCGTAGAGTTCGATCTGTCCTTCAGTCATACAGAGAAACAAGAAGCAATATATGAAGACTGACCGCCTGAGGTTGACTGCTTCCATGTAGATAGACTCCAGATGTCATCTCCTAGAAAATCCATCCTTTGCCATGAAGCTATACCTATGAAAGTAGCTGCAGACCTTCACTGTGTCTGTGTGTATGTGTGCGTCAGGCGCACGTGTACCGAAAGGAAAATATACCTAGGTATGTATATCCAAGCCATCTGGCCCGGTCTAGAAGCGGTAGGGGAGAGGGGCAAGGAAAGGGAGTTTCTCCCATACCTAGGTAACCCATGTCCGAGTGCGCAACGGATATTTCAATCCATCCATCCCTGCCTGGGTCATAACGAAACGAGATCCCCGGACTCTGGACCGGTTGACCGTCGTGGTTTATTGGGCGTCGATGCCCGTTTAAGTAGAATGGATCTTGTTACGTACGAAAGCGACCTTAGCTCCTTCTTGCAGATCTGTGGGGGGGCATGTTCGATACATCTGACTCACTACGTATTTGTTTTTTCTCTCTCTTCGTTGTACTTCCTAGACACGTCTGATGATAATTGCGAGACTACCTACCTACCTACCACCACATCATGTGTACAAATATGCTTTTATCGGGGGGTTTGAATGACGAAGCCTTGGCCTTGGAAGAGTAAAAGTATATAGCTCCTTCGGATTTGCTCTCGCTTGTCTAATACTGGTCCGTCGAGCATGTCTGGGAGTGATTTGGGGAGTAATTGCGGTTCATATGTACAGATCATGATGATAATGATGATAATAATGATGAGGATGATAAGAGAGACAATCCAGAAATTCTTTTGAAAGATGCATTCGTATTACATGCATGCTTGACACAACCGTACCATAAGCGCCGAGGAAGAAAAAGAAGCCAGCAGGGAAGAAAACAGAGAAGAAACATTAGCTGTCATCGCGAGATCGTTCATCTACTTGTCTTGCGTGTCACCAAAAAACTTGAAATAGCAGGAAAATATATGGGGCTATGACTCGTCGGTTTGTAATACGTCAAACGTATTACTGGCCTTCACGGGTGAGGTGGATGTAATGCTCTTCTCGGCCTCGCCGCGTTTTGCGCGTCGTTTGGGTGGGACGGCTTCAAAGTCATCTTTCTTCTGCTCGGAGGCGAGTTTCGTCTCCATGTTGTGGATTTTCTCCTGGGCGGCTGATGTGAGTTTTTGAATCTTGTCGTGGACGGAAAAGTCTTCTTCGGACGCGGATGTGTCCCCGTTACCGTTCTGCTCGAGCGCTGCACGGCGGATTTCACGGCTGACGCCCTTGAGAGCGTCAAGGCCGGCCTTTTCGACTTGTTGGATTTGAGTACCGACTGTCTGTTGGGTGGGCTCCTTGCGGCGGAGATACGACTTGACGAAGAAGCGGGCAAAGAGGTAGGTCAACGGTAGCAAGTACATGACATTCAGCCAAATGGCGAACGCTTGGCCGCTGTTGTCGACGCAGTCGATTGTCTCGTACAGGATGGCGTTTTCGGCTTGCTGTTTGGACTGAGAGAAGCGAGCGGCGTTCAAAGCATCGGCGCCAAAGTGCTGTCCTTGAGCGTTGAGAACATTCTCGGCAACGCCCTCGGCACCAGCAGCGCGAAATGCGAGCTTCTTCAACCACGGCACGACGCCAGCGGAAGCAGTCGCGGCAGCAATTCCGGACTCGGCGGCTGAGGCGGCCGCAGGAATGGCCTTTTGAAGATGTTCCCAGGAGACAGCGCGAGAGACAGTGACGGGGATCGAATAGCGTACGAACATGTAAGCGCTGGCGGCAAAGGTACCGAAGACGAACTGTGTGATCTGCATGGTCGTGAGAGAACGCTTGACTGCGTTGGGTACGCGCACATGCAGAGCGGTAAGCGTGTAGTAGCTGTACATCATGGCGTGGATGAATGAGTTGACAAGGACAAAGATCCAGATGGGCTGTCCCATGTAGCGGATACCAGCCCACATGCACATCATGGCACCAGTGTGGTGGTAAGTTTGCAAAGTCGAACTTCTCTTGCCCTTGGCAAGGATAATCGCAGTATCGATAACCTCATAGAACTTGGAGAGGTAGAAAATCCAGCCGTAGTAAGCCAAACCCGAGTTCCACAGGCGGCCAACGTCAGTGGGATCAGGAAGGCCATTGGCAGCCAATTTGTAGTCAGGGTTGGGCATGAGCCATGTATCGGCCGTGGAGTTGTAAACGGCGCCATTACCCAAACCACGAGGACCCGCGACCCTGCAGAAACCATCAATCACACCCACGGCGCCGAATTCGTTGTTGAAGCGAGGGATCGACAAGCGTAATGCCCTCCACATGCCCACGCAGGTCCATGCAGAGTAAACCGCCAGAAAGACATTGTGCAAAATCACAAACAGCTTGAACCAGCCCGCCTTGCTAAAGGCCCAAGGCTTGTATCCGCGCGATTTGTTGACACGGTTCAGAAGAATGACGGTGGTTGCGTAGATACTTCCGATTGTAAGAGGCACTCGGTAATCGAGGAGTTGAGCGTAGAGTGTCGGTGGGATCTGGAATGGCTGTGCGAGAGATGGCTCGTTGGCAGGTGGAATCAGACTGATCGGTTGAGGGCCGGGCAGTTTGAAAAAAGCGGAAGGGGGAAGTCTGAATCCCAGCGAGGGGCCTGTCTCGCTGAATGGGTATGAGTCGAGCATTCTGACGTCTTTCTCGAGGCGAAAAGGCTTAAAGCCTGGTCAATCGATAGCGGCTTCTCACTTGGTAATCAGTTGACAGAGAGAGAGAGAGAGAGAGAGAAGAAAAAAAAAGTGATGCGGGACGGTGCGGAGTCTCAACGTTGACGTCAAGGGCGGGTATGGAGAAGGCAGACAATTCAAAGAATATGGAGAAACAATGAAGATGGCGAGAGACAACAAAGAAATAAAGTGGATGAGGTCTCCGGTTGACCGATATTTGATATTTATCCTTCACACGATACGTACGAAGGCTCGAGAAATTCTTGCTCTCGGCGTCACTTATCATTACATCGTAATATTCAATCGATTCAGTGTCTGGTCGCAAAGCTCGCAAGCTCAGCATCTGCCCGGGTGCTGATAGGTCGAGACCAGGCGGAGTGGAGACCGGTCAGCATTTGTTGGGAAGTGCGAAAAAGGGGGGGAACCGAGGCGTCTGTCTTGTGCTCCTGGGGCGATAGTCTGTCAATCGTAGAGAAGTAGATACTTCAGTCTGCTCGGCATGAGGCCATTCAGCTGAGGTGCCGTGAATAGCAAGAGTGGCATGTTTGATCGCGCTGAGAGTGAGATCGTTGACGGCAAGACACACACACACACACACACACCAAAAAAAAATATGGAAGTCGTCGGCTCAACGTCATCGCGTCACAAAACAGCACGCGACATTGCGCGGCAGTCATGTGACTGTATTGAATTACGGTATTAGTAGCATGATGTAATCGATTCTTACACGTACAATGTATATCGTCATACATAAAAAAGTACTGGGTACAACTATAACACCACAGTATTTCACTACAAAGCACTCCGGCAGTCCTCATGGAAATATAGCCATCATTATGTTCATACTACACACTGTTTATACTCACTCCATACTGGATAATCTGCTGAATGAATGAATGAGAACGCTGCAAACGGAGTAGATCCCGCCACTATCTACCCTGACAGGCTAGCTCCGTCGCCGTTCGTTATTGACTCTGTCCCCAACAAAACTAGGGAGCCCCTGTTGAGCCAATCGCAACACGCTGATACGCCAATCGATAAGCTGATAAGGGCACGGGCATCCGTCAATGCTGAGGTAAGAAAGTCTTGCTGATAGCACTCTATAGCTGGCTGTAACTGAGCACACTCGTCTTACTTAGGGCACACAAGTCATATGATCAGACTCGCCCTCCTCTGTCTTCGGACTTTCTTTCCAAAACATCCAGGACAGAGTAAGAACCGCCTTCAGGGCAAATGCCAACCACAAACTGGCACTCATGTTCGTCAATTTGTACAGTCCGCCCGCCGTCATGGCTCCCAGTATCAATGTGACGAAGCACGCTACTCGGCGATTTCTCTTGGGATTGTCCTTTGCGAGCAAGCGCGGATCAATCAACAAATCGCACAGCAGCGTCGTCAGCACGACAGTCGGAATCTCGTCATACTCCAGAGTGCGACTAGCCACTATCTGCCCCGCGGCTTGAAATGCTAGCAGACTGATGGGTAGAATCTGCATCCATGCTATCGGTGCTCGGGGATCTTCTGCACGTGGCGAGACGACGTCAACTTGGACTAATATTGACGCAACGAGCACAGCAAGCGATTGAAGCAAAAAGCAAAGGACGTTGGTAATCCGACGCTTTGGACCGAGCAAGCGCATGAAGCGGCTGAAGAAGATGTTGCTGCCGATGAACGTTGCCACGGAAACGAGGGATTTGGCCCAGAGGTAGGCTGGGTAACTGGGTTGGCCTGAGACGCCGAGGGCGATGAAGACCGAGTTCCCTATCGCAGCCCGTGAGCGAGACTCTGTCTCGGCAACGCAAGTTGAGCCTACCGGTTTGCATGCTTGCAAAACTGCCCCAGGCAGTAAAGGAGACACCGTCGACCAGACCACTAACGAAGCCACAAACTAGGAGCACGATATCTGCTCTTTTCGTGTCGATGTCGGAAGCAAGGTATCGTACAAGATTCTTGTCTGTGATCTTTGCCAGTCTACCTTGTTTCTGGCTCAGGGTCTCATCTGTGCTGATTTGATCGGTGAGTGCGATCGATACGGGGCGTTCCAGCATGTTGTCAGGTCCTTTATGATCAAGGGTATTTGTCTATGTTGAGCCTGAATTTGACACCCTCTATGCTATAGAAGAATGTGGAATGGTTCAATAAGGACGATTCATGACCAAGCTCAAGGATCTACCACCAGACTCTTATAAACACATCTTCGGCGCCTCACCACGACTAAGAATCCATTCATCACAAATTTGCGACCCTCCCACATTCTTTTACTTCCCAATGACTCGGATCCAGAGCTCGATTTTCCTCAAATCCCTTGATAACCTTGCAGATCGTATAGGTGCCTAGACGACGTTACACACATCCTCGTTTTCGCTGACGAGCACATGGGCGTATAAGATGCCCATCTTTGGCTGCAAGTGGATCGCCATCGATCCTAAGCCACACAACCCAAGAACTTCCAAGACCTCTGGGCCCGATCTTGGCCATGGATGTGTCGCAGTAAGCAAGCGGTAAGGGCGATTGACCTATGTTTTCGGGTTCGTTTTACCAAAGTCTGCGGTGTAGATTCATTGATCCCTAGAGCAAGCTAAGAGATCGAATGAGGGTAGATTTTCCGTTTCCGGAAAGTTGTCTATCAGTGCCTTCCGTGAGGCAGCTTGTTTAGGGTAAGACCACTCTAGCCCTAAGTGCCGCTTTTTGGAGTAAGTTGGGCGAGCGATCGATCATTGAGGAGGTTAGCTGCTCAGTGAGCTCTTGTGTTAGTCGACAATGAATCAGTCAACTAATTCGAATTCAAAGGTGTATCCTGATACTTGGAACCAATCAAATCATGGATCCCTGCTTCGTCTGAGTAGCTTCGGTGCCCGCATGGCTTTCAGCGGTTGGAATCAAACGTCTAGATAGCCTGGACCAACTCTGACCACGTAAATCAAGCTATATATGCAGTAAAGCCAATTGGTGATAAATGAATTGTTGGCTTGCTCAACTACTAGCATATCCCTAACTTAGTTAGTTAAATGGCTAATTAATAAACAAAGTAAGACATTCATCCAGTTTGCCAATTGGCTTATTTGCACACTAGCCCGGACACTTTTCTACCGTTACATTCTCTCAAATGCTAAGCATGCACTAATGTCCAAATAAGAAGGAGCTGAGGTATCGCTAGTTCGATGATAGAGAGATAAGCTCTGATCAAAGACTGGGGTACAGCTTTATCATTTTCCATCTACCGGAAGGAATAGGCAGCACAATGTCCGAGATCAGTGACAATGGTCACGATGATAATGAACATACAGAATCATCGCCACTCCTCCACAATCCACACGAACCACCAGCCCCCAATACCGATACAGATGATACGAAATGGACCAACGATGCAGTCCGCACAGCTAGCTTGGCGGCCATAGTCCTCATCTTGTACGCCTTTGCCGATGTACTCAAATACACTGCGACCGTGCAACTGATCGAGGTCGGCGTTTGTCGCGAACACTATCCGAACAACGGCGGTCCAGTAGATCATGAAATCTGCAAATCACCACCCGTGCAGCAAGAACTAGCACATTTGCGTGGCTACCTATCCGCTCTAGAAGCTATCGTCGGCCTGGTCCTGACCTTACCCTACGGTTTACTGGTAGGTCGCCTGGGGGAGCCTTTACTTGCCGGCGTCAACGTTATCGGATACCTCTTGTCGTGCGGCTGGCTCATCGTCGTGTGCTTCTTTTACAATGCCTTTCCGATCTGGACGGTCGTGCTTTCGCCGCTCTGGAGGGTGGTCGGAGGCGGATCACCATTTTTCATGTCGGTGATATACTCGATTACCGCGAAACATGTTCCAGCCGCGAACAGGTCGCTCTGTTTCTTCCTTTTCATGGGTGCTCAACTCTGCACGGAAATCGTGGCTATCATGCTTGCTGCAACGCTTCTCGAGCGAGAGCACTCGTTTATATCGATGATACTCAATTTTCCGCTGGGCTTGCTGTGTCTGATTGCAATATTCATGTTGCGATCTGACGACAACGCTAAGATTGTCCCGCCAGACGATGCGGACGACTCGAACAAAGAAAGAATCGATTTCATCAGTTCCGTTCGACGCAGTCTGCGTATACTACCGCAACTGTTCCACAATCGCTATCTTGTCGTCTTGTTGTCTACTGTTCCAGTCGCCAAGATGCTGAATCCTGTCATGGAGCTTATGTTTCAGTACATACCGCGGAAATTTGATGTATCGCTCGCATGGGTTTGTTTCTCCCCCTCTCGGACTAGAGACTTGTGGTGGAACGCTCCTAACGATGTACAGACCAGTCGCATATTCTCCATCCAGGCATTCGAGAGCTTGATTTTTTTGATCCTCATTTTACCCCTCGCTAAACGCATTGCACAGTCTCGATTCCATGTAAGTTCACAAAAAGTCGATTTATCAATCGCTCAATACGGCTTTACGGTCATGGTTGTTGGCTGTCTTATCATGGCGTGGGCACAATCACTTTTGACTTTCATCCTCGGTGAGCCTCAAGCTCGTAAAAACTGCGTAAGTATCAATCATTGACAGCGTGACAGGCTTTCTACTCTTTACAACAGGTTGCAGCACACGTCCGGCCCTCCAATCCGTTCTAGCTGGTTTTGTCAGCCCGGAGCATGTGGCTGTTCTCTACACGGTGATTGCAGTTGGCGACGGTATTGGATCCGCCGTCGGTGCGTTGATACTCAATCGCAGTCTGGCTGTGGCTATTGGCTGGGATGACGGCGGCGTCTATCTTGGTTTCCCGTTCGTGCTGGCCGCTGCGTGCTTTACATTTGGGCTAGTGGGAGCCTTGTTTGCGAATCGAGCGTTGCGGAGTGTATTGAGTAATTGAATTGTGCTGGCGATCTATGGAGTTTGAAATAGACTTTTATGAACAGCGGTGTCAATGGAGGGTGAGCAGACATCAATACGTCTGCGATATTCGCATTCGCTGAAATTCCCCAGCAGTCATGTAAACATTCTCGTCCGAATGTCCCGGAGTATCCAGCAATGGACGCAGAGTCGCCGCACGATCAGGCTTCGCAAAGTATGCAATTGAGTATCGTTCGTCAACGATGAAATCATGCATCTCTTTTTCTCGCTGCAATCGCTCGGGTAGATGGACCCGATGTCGCGCACTAGGTAAATGCGTCCATTTCTCCAAACAATCGCCGACGTTCAGGATACATTCATGCGGACCGCCGCTTTCTAGATCCACAAACTTGCCACTTCCGCGTGGAAATTCCATTTCTATACAAGAGTCCGTTAGTGCTTGGTTTCTTCGCTTATGACGAAGAAAAAGGACATACGTAAACCCCCAACGGAATCTTGAAATAAAAGCGTAATCGTGCCAAAATCCGTATGCGCCGCTATCCGCGTCGAATGCGAAAACTCCTTTCGGGATACGGCAGGGTAATGCGTCAGCCGTAGTTCATTCGCCTTTTCCACATGGAGCTGGGGTAGGGCCTGGGGCGGTAATCCTAGGCCGATTGAAAGGGCCTGCAGAATGGCGATTTCGGCGTCGTAGGCGGACGCAAAGAAGGATGTAAAAGTTGGCTGGAAGGTGTCGTGGACTCCTGTGGGTGGCCAGATGTTGGTGTACAGGGTGTCGTTCTCGTAGCCCATGTCGTAGGATTCCTGCAAAGCTGAGTCAAAATTCTCCGGAAGGACCGGATCTGGAGGGGATATAAAAGGACCTTCATATCATTAAGAACGGGCAATTTGACATCACTGCCAAAGTTGGAAACTGCAGATACATTCTCAATTCCAAAGGCAGTGTATCCCCGATGAGGATTTGCGGTTGGAGGATGAGGAGATTTCAGCTTCTGCGCAAGGGGTAACTTGAAAAAGTGACGGCTCTATTGAGGTTGCTCTTAGTATCTATGCATGATTGACTCATGATATCTTTGATGGAAGAGACAGACCGTGTCAAATGCCCGGTCTATGTCATCCGGCGAGATACCATGATTGATCAGTCGCACGAAGCCATATTGTTGCAGGACAGTTACTAGCTGTCGACAGAATTTGTCACGTTCTACAGTGTCAACGCTGTAAAAATTAGCAAAGTTGAGTTGTTTGAACATGGTGGACAGACCAATTATTTTCGTGTGGCGGGCAACACGCAGGGATATTCAAATATTATACAGGTTTCCGAGCTAGAACCGTGTAAAACCTTGCTTAGAGAAGTAATATACTATATTTGAGTTTCATTAATCCAACACGAGCATCACGTTATCTTCTGCAGAATCCACCCAACGGCAGTTGGTGAACGTGCCACTAACAATTGATCTCGTGGAATGTAACGTGGAGAAATCTAAGCGTGTTGGATTATTACGTGATGGTACTAGAGACGATCTAGTTTGAGATGCTGACTGTAGCGTAGAATTGATGAGCGGTGTGTGCGAATATTTAGAGACAACTACTCAGTGCCACAAGAGCTGCCCATTCATGAAATCTTACATTCGTCCCAGAAGTGCACAAATATGGTGATCAACCACGACCACCCGGAAATTGGTCCGGGAAAGAGTGTCGTGCCTCCAACCACCACAGAAATTGATCAGCCTTTACAAACGTCCGCCGAAGATACACTTGACCAAATATGGAGCTGGAACTCCTCAGTCCCAGATCAAATCCAAGGATGTGTTCACGACCTCATCAGCCAAATCGCACGATCCACCAGTTCACTGGCCGTCTGTGCCTGGGATGGGGACTTTACGTATCCTCAATTGGACTCTCTAGCTGACCAGGTTGCGCATCGTCTTACATCAGATTTGAATGTGACCCCAAGATCGTGTATACCTATTCTATTCCACAAGTCAAAATGGACGTGCGTGGCCATGTTGGGTATCATCAAAGCTGGATGCAGTGCTGTTGCTTTGGATCCTGCACAGCCTGATTCAAGATTGCTTTCTATTCTGGAGCAGGTGCAGCCATGTGTGATGGTTTCGTCAGAGCGGAATTATAGTAGAGCTTCTGCCTTGAAGGACAATGTGATGGTCCTCCAAATTGATAGTTCATGGTTAAAAACACTTTTGAAAGCACGAACCCAGAAGCTGCCGCCCGTTAGCCCCTCGGATATTGTTTATGTCTCATTTACGTCGTGAGTATTATCCAAAAAGGTGATGAGCTGACAGATGACTAACATCCATCACAGAGGAACAACAGGGCAACCCAAAGGAGCCTGTATTAGCCACGCCAACGTCCGGAGCACCGTCCATTACCAAGGCGCCAAACTAGGATTTCACGCGGAATCACGCGTGTTCGATTTTGCCCCTTACTCATTTGATGTAGCATGGAGCAACTTCTTGCATACCCTTTGCGCCGGGGGGTGTCTCTGTATTGCGCGAGAAGAGGATATGCTGAATGATATTTCTGATGCTATAGCTCGTCTTGGAGCCACACTGATTAACGTTACGCCGACTGTGTTACGGACCATCAACCCTGATGCAACGACAACGCTGGAGACTGTGCTGCTCAGTGGCGAGATGCCGTACAGAGAGAATCTTACACAATGGGTTGCGCGAGTCAGGTTGCTAAATACATATGGGCCAACGGAATGTACCTTCAAAGCAGCATTTTCGATCCTTAGTGATCCATCTTCTACAACGATTGAAAGTAATTATCATGATGACAAGCGTCCAGATATCGGCCGCGGAGTTGGGTTCTGCACGTGGATAGTCGATCAACACGATAGCCATAAGTTGATAGATTCTATCGGCTCTATTGGAGAGCTTTACCTGGAGGGACCTCAAGTTGGCCAGGGATATTTTTCGGATCCCGAAAAGACTCGTACTGTTTTTATTGAAGATCCTACTTGGCTATCAGCTGGAAGCCCATCTTTTCCGGGACGGCGAGGAAGAGTGTATAAAACTGGTGATTTGGTGAAGTACAAGCCTGATGGAAGGATACTCTTTGTCGGCCGAAACGACGAGTCTTCACAGGTCAAGATTCGAGGGCAAAGAGTCGAGATCGGGGATGTGGAACACCATGTTCGTGCGTGTTTAGATGACGCTCTACCAATCATTGTTGATGTAATTTGTTCTCGTGGCGGTAACACCTCTACCCTGACGGTGTTTGTGGTCGTTGGTGCCAGTGATGATCGCAAAAGAGTGAAGAAGTTACTTGACGAACTCACGGAAAGACTGATTCAAGTCCTACCTGGTTTTATGCTGCCGAGTCTGTATTTTCCCGTTGATGAGATTCCCGTTGCTTCCACTGGAAAGGTAGATCGACGAAGACTGCGAGAATTGGGTAGCGCCATGACATGGAAAGAACTTGTCATGTTACAATCGACAATTATGTCCGTGGAAGAATATGTTGAGCCAGCGAATGACATTGAAAGGCAATTGTGCGAGTTATGGGCGGATGTATTGGGTCTAGATCCGGCTCGACTTAGTACAAATGACAATTTTCTACGTCTTGGGGGAGATTCGATAGCGGCAATGCACGTCGTTGCATCTGCGAGAAAGAAAAATATGTCTGTCACGGTGGCAGATATCTTTATGAACCCAGTGGTCCGGGATCTCGCTCGGTGTGTTCGCCCGAAAGATCCATCGAGTGAAATGGATCTGATCGATAAGGAAACGAGCATTCCACCATTTTCTTTGCTGGGAGTCGTTGAAAACAATCAAAGTATTCGCGAACAAGCCGCGAGGTTATGCCACGTTGACAAAGGGGATATTGAGGACATCTATCCTTGCACACCTCTTCAAGAAGGCATGTTGGCAATGTCGGCTAAAAAGGACTCTGAGTCGCACGAAGATTACATTTCCAAAACAGCCTTCGAATTGCATATGGACATTGATATCGATAATTTGCAGAAAGCATTGTCAAAAGCCGTCAAATGTCTTCCAATCTTACGAACCCGAGTAATCAATTTGCCGGATTATGGCCTTGTGCAGGTTGTGGTGAAATCCCCAGACAATATGTTCATCCCCGAATACTTGCACATCACAAAGTTTTTCGACGAGGCTCCTGAAATGGGCCTCGGAGTCCCGTTGTATAGGGCAGGAATTGTACTTGGACCCAACTCAAGGCCAAACAATCTAGCCTTCGAGATGCATCATGCTATCTTTGATGGCTGGTGCAAAATGCTTATTCTGGACACCATACAGGATGCTTACTACTCAATAGAGAGCAGGTCATTCAGACCCTCCCTTACACCCTTTCAGCCATTCATAAAACACGCTCTGGCAACCGATAACGAGAAAACAGAGTCATTCTGGGAAAGCCAACTTGCAAATTCTGAAGCAACCGTGTTTCCAGCTTTGAACTATCATCCAGAAAAGAAAATAGATCTGCATCACGAAATTCGGGATATAAACTGGCCACGAACGGAACTAACTCCATCGTCTATAATCCGCTCTGCACTTACGGTTCTATTGGCTGCATACACGAATCTAGATGATATTAAATATGGGGAGACACTGAGTGGGAGACAAGCACCTGTACCAGGCATCGAGCGAATCGCGGGACCTACAATTGCAACCGTTCCAGTTTGTATAAAGCTTGACTGGGATCAGACAGTTGAATCACTTCAGCAACAAATACAACACAAGGCTGCCCAGCTGGCGGAATACGAACAATATGGTCTGCAGCGTATTCGGCGCATTAACGAGGAAGCAAGCAAGTTCCAGCTTGAGCTTGTGATACAGCCGTCACATGAAGGAGAGAGTCAGAGACCCGGGGGAATGTTTGATCATGCAACGACCATTTTAGTCGATGGCTCTTCAAATGCAAGATTCGTCGACAAGGATGGTTCTGATGATAGTATGAGCATGTACAATTCTTATGCAATGATGGTAATTTGTCAATTAACAGACACCGGTCTGACGCTAAAGATTAACTTTGACACTGGTGCAATTAAACACAAACAAGTTCAAAGGTTTGCCAACCAATTTGAGCATCTGCTTCGACAGCTGGCTTCGCCGCAGAATGCAGATGTTAAGTTACGGGCCCTTTCATTCGTCAGTGAAGCGGATTTGAATGAGATATGGCAATGGAATAAAAGGCCACAACAGACTCAAAACGATCTGGTAGTTGATCAAATCGATAGTATGGCCGCGACTTATCCAGAAGCCACATCTATAATTTCCTGGGACCGAGAGCTCACGTATCGTCAACTTCAAACCTTAACTACAAATCTAGCGTCAAAACTGCGTGAAAAAGGGATTTGTCCGGGCCATATAGTCGTATTGAGTCTCGAAAAGTCCTCATATATGATGGTCTGCGTGTTGTCACTGCTGAGACTGGGCGCAGTTGCGTTACCTATGTCGGCTTCTGTCTCTAGGGAACGGGCCGATGAGTTGGTGAAATCCTTACAGCCACAGATGGTCATTACATCTGAAGCAGATAGCTCATCTTTCTGTGGATTGGTGCCAACTTTTCACATATACGACCTCGATTCGGCAAGTGATGACGAAATCATACACAATGTCAAAGCTCACGATGTTCAACTCTCAGACCCGGCTCTCATCATATTCACTTCCGGCTCGACTGGAACGCCCAAATCCATTCTGTGGAGCCATGAGACACTTTGCAGCAATGTATGTGCCGCTAAGCAAACTTTCGGAATTACCGCGCATAGCAAAGTGTTTCAATTTGCCGGATATGAGTTTGATGTCAGCACTATCGAAAGCCTGGCCACGTTATCAGCTGGTGGTATTTTATACGCCCCATCGGAATATGACAGAGCTAATCGACTTTTCGAAGTCATACATGACTCGCAAGTGAATTGGATATGCCTGACACCGCGCGTATCAGAGACGCTGGATCCGCGCAAGCTTCCCTCGCTGAAGACTATAGTTTTTGCAGGTGAAGAACTGAAGAAGGAGACTGCCTTCCGATGGTTGCCGGCTGTGGGCTCGGCGTACAACTGGTACGGGCCCGCTGAGGCATCAGTTGCGACGGCATATGCCATACAGAAAGAAACATGGGTATCTGGTATTATAGGAACCAGCGCTCAATACGCCTGTTCCTGGCTCGTTGATCCCAAGGACCACAAATCACTTGCACCCATAGGCTCGGTGGCTGAGTTGTGTATCGAAGGCCCGCTTTTGTCTACTTATGCAGGTCTTAACGGTGTACAGCTCAACCAAGAGCATTTCTATTCGCCTACGTGGTTCAAGCTACGCGAGAGACACAGATCCGAGCTTATTTATAGGACTGGCGACCTCGTGAAATATGGCGCAAATGGTGAGATTGTATTTTTGAGCCGCATCCATGATTCACAGCGAAAGCTGCGGGGCCAGAGGGTTGATCTGAGCGAGATAGAGCGATACGTTCATGGATTCTTTTATGGCAAACTAGATATCATGGCAGTGGCGGAGATCATTCATCCGGTGAACAGCAACAGTGATGTTTTGGCCTTGTTCATAGGCCCGACAGGCACAGCTGCAACGGATGCGACTCACAAGGATACATTTGAAAAAGTCATACAGTCAGATCTATCTGTCGATGACCTCGAGGCAATTTTGTTGAAAACGCTACCACCATATATGATCCCAAAGCTCTATATTCCTATATCGAGTATTCCAACTAGCAAATCTGGAAAGACAGACCGCCGTCGCCTACGTGAAACTGGAAGCTCGTTCACTCTTGAGCAATTGGCAGAGATGCAACCATCTCGGCGAGAGATCCGGAAGCCTTCCACGCGAACGGAAAAGCATCTGCAACAGCTATGGGCCGATATTATTGGAATTGATGCAGATGCAATTTTCGCTAGTGATAACTTTCTACGTCTCGGTGGTGATTCGATTGCTGCGATGCGGCTTGTAGCATCCGCACGCACCAAGGGCTTGAGATTGACTGTTACCGATGTTTTCGAATCTCCTGAACTTGAAAAGTTAGCCCAACGTATAAGACAAGATGATAGTATGATACCAGAGGTAGAGATTGCGCCTTTCTCACTCTTAGTCCCTAGTCTCAGCGATGCTGAATATCGAGCTTATGCAGCTAGCGAGTGTTCGGTCGCAGAGCACAGAGTTGTCGATATGTATCCTTGTACTCCACTTCAGGAGGGCTTACTGGTCTTAGGCGAGAAGGAACATGGACAATATGTATCCCGAAGTGTCCTACAGCTACAAGATAAGATTGACACCACCCGACTTGAAAGAGCGTGGGTGGAAACAGTTGAGCGACTGCCAATCTTGAGGACGCGAATCATCGATGGGCCACCAGGCTACAGAGGCCTAATCCAAGTCGTTCTCGATAGTATACCTATGCGTGTTGGTAGCAATATCTCTTTGTATGTAGGCGCCGATCAGGAAGAACATATGGGCTTGGGCACTGATCTTTGTCGAGCTGCCATCATCGACCACAGTTTTGTGCTTACTATCCACCACTGCATATACGATGGCATGGTGCTGAAAATGATACTGAATGAACTGGAGTTTCA
Organism: Talaromyces sp. PB3603; assembly: GCA_023625915.1. Taxonomy (NCBI): domain Eukaryota; kingdom Fungi; phylum Ascomycota; class Eurotiomycetes; order Eurotiales; family Trichocomaceae; genus Talaromyces; species Talaromyces sp. PB3603. The sequence goes on from JAMAFY010000009.1 coordinate 303,638, forward strand.
ATATAAGGAAGGGAATATGGCAAATAGCGTCCCGTTCAAGAACTTCATTCATCATTTGACACAAATCGACCAGGAGGAAGCAACTGCTTTTTGGAGACAGCAGCTCGCACTATCGGATGAGTTACGATACTATCCTGAACTCCCTTCCCCAAACTACAAACCGCAGGCGAACGCTGAGCTGCAGCACACTGTTCGATTGACATGGCCGAGAAGTGAAATAACACCATCAACGATCATAAGATCATCATGGGCACTTCTTATCAGCCAGTATGTCTACTCAAACAATGTTATCTTCGGAGTGACAGTTAGCGGAAGACAAATAGATATGAAAGGTGTGGAGAATTGCGCTGGTCCTACCATATCCACCATTCCAATACCTGTTTCTATAGACTGGAGCAATACAGTGGGTGATTTCCTTGCTCAGATGCAAAGTCATGGGTTAAAAATGACGGCTTATGAGCAATACGGAGTGCAAAGTATTCAGCGAATTGTCAATGGTCCTGAAAGTGCCCATAGCCTTTTTCAAACATTACTGGTTGTTCAGCCGGTAGCCCAAGGCAAGAGTTTGAATGAAGACAATTTCCTGTTCAAGGCACGTAGTTATTCGTCTGACCTTCGAACCCAAGGCACCGATCCTTTCAATACATACCCCTTGATGGTGATATGTGAACTAGGCGCCTCCGGGCTACACATCCGATTTAGCTTTGACAACGACGTTATTAACAGGAAGCAGATTGAGCGCATAGCGTACCAGTTTGATCATATTATTCGCCAACTGTGCACGAGTAATGCCGATAACCTCAAACTCGATGACCTAGAAACCGCCAGCAAGACGGATCTGGACCTCTTCTGGACTCAGAATAGAGAGTTGCCCGTCGATTTAGACAAATGCATACATGACTTGATCGAATTGAATGCAAAGAAAATGCCAGATACACCAGCAATCGATGCATGGGATGGGTGTATCTCCTATCGGGAACTGGATGAGCTCTCTTCACTCTTGTGTAGGAGCTTGATCAGTCTTGGTGTAAAGAAAGGCTCGGTCGTTGCACTATGCTTTGAAAAGTCGAAATGGACACCTGTAGCTCAGGTTGCACTTTTGAAAGCAGGAGCAGTTGCCCTGTTACAGTCTATTCACGTTCCAGATCACAGACTAAGCACAGTCTTCAAGAAAAGCAGCGTTCAACTCGCGGTAGTATCTGCATCGCGAGACAAAATTGTATCGCAATACGTACCCTGTTTCACAATTGATCAGCTCCTGAAAATCTCTCCATCGGATCAAATTAATATACAGCGGTTGCTTATAGAACTGAGGGACCCAGCTGCAATACTCGTGTCATCCGGAACCACAGGAGAGCCAAAACAGATTTTATGGAGCCACAGAACACTTGCAGCGAATATCAGGGGCCATCAAGAACATATCCCCATGAATCCACCAGCCAGGGTCTTTCAATTTGCATCCTATGATTTTGATCTAGCAACTTTGGAGACTATGTCTAGTCTCTCCCTTGGGGCTTGTTTGTGTATCCCCTCTGAGAGAGAGAAGCTGGACAATCTGACGGCTGCTATCAATCGTCTCAAACCTACTCATCTACATCTAACGCCATCCACAGCTGATCTGCTTCAACCAGAGTCTATGCTGACTGTGTCTACTATAGTTCTGGCTGGTGAGAAGTTGGTATCGTCAAGTGTTGATCGGTGGAAAGCACACTGTCGTGTTTTCGGATGGTACGGGCCAGCAGAGTGTGCTTCCGCGGCTTTCAGTGTGATAGATTCCAAAAGATGGTATAGTGGTGTTATATCAGACGTGAAGTCTAAGCAACCTTCTATCTGCTGGCTCACTGATCCCAGAAACTCTGAGAGGCTTGCACCTTACGGTGCGATAGGTGAAATTGCACTTGAGGGTCCAGCTTCTTCAAATGGTTATATTGACAACTTAGCATTGACGCAGAGCAGATTCCGTCATAATCCCAAGTTCCTGCAAAATCTCCCCACAGTGAATGAACGCAGTCTCATTTACTACACGGGCGACTTGGCCAAATATGATAGTGACGGCAACCTGGTCATACTGGGGAGAAAGGATACACAGCTCAAAATTCGCGGTCAATTGGTAGTACCAGATGAAGTTGAACATCATATCAGAAGCTTGTTCCCTAATGGAGATGGTGTCCAAGTCATAGTGGATGTCATAAAAGCCAACAAGGATCACAAGCCAACCCTAGTGGCTTTTATTCAGCATAATAATGAGCAAGAGGTAGGGTATATGACACATGGACTTCACAAAGGGCTCGCCAAAGTACTACCTCGTTATGCCATTCCATCCTATTTCATACCAATTTTGAAATTCCCAAAAACTGCTACGGACAAAGTAGACCGAGCCCGACTAAAAGAAATCGGCGAATCCTTCGATTTGATGCGACTGTCAACAATCTTGAGTAGCAAGCAACAAAAACCTTCGACTATTGCCGAGAAGACACTCCAGAACCTATGGGCTACAGCTATTGGAATATCACCCGACGATATATCTGCTACTGATAGTTTCCTCCAAGCAGGGGACTCGATTCAGGCCATGCGCTTGGTTGGCTTAGTACGACAACAAGGCTTTCTACTGACAGTAGCCGACGTGTTTGAACATCCGATACTAGAAGATATGGCAAAAGTTCTTAGGGAGTGCGAAGAAGTCGCTACAGCCCAGGAAGAGAATGTTCCGTATTACCTCATTGGAAAAGGGCTAGAAATTGAGGTTGTTCGTCAACAAGCTGCCTCAATATGCAACGTCAGTATCGATGAGATTGAGGATATTTTTCCGTGTACGCCTATGCAAGAAGGCCTTCTGTCTCTCACTGCTGGAAAGAGAGGGAGTTACACCGGCCGAAATATATTTCAGCTTGCTCCATCAGTCGATATCGAGCATTTCAAAAGGTCGTGGGAAAAGGTATTTATAGCCATTCCTATTCTAAGGACAAGAATCATCGATCTTCCTGGCTGTGGACTGGTGCAAGTAGTGCTTAAGCCTCATGATTGCTGGACAGATATGAAGAGCATCGATGACTTTATAGAGCAGGAAACGCAAAATGAGATGGCCTTAGGATGCCCTTTAATGCGGTGTGGATTGATCTCAACATTGTCTGCAGAAGATGCACTCACTTCATCTCAATCCTATCATTTTGTGTTGACAATGCATCATTCAATTTACGACAGGATCACTACTAGCTTAATCTTCGATACACTCGAGGATTTTTATAATGACATTGAACAGGCTATACTTCCTCTACCCTTTCAAGCATTCCTCAAGTACATTGAAAATCAGGATAAGGACGCAGAGTCAAAATTTTGGAATGCACAATTTGCAGTATTGGACGCGCCACAGTTTCCACTTTTGCCTTCTTCTGCGTATCAGCCTCGAACAGATTCTGTCATTGTCCATCATATCAAGAAAGTCACCTGGAGACATGATAATGTCACGCCGACGACAGTGCTTTACACTGCATTTGCACTTCTATGCTCATACCACTCGGCTTCTTCTGATGTCGTCTTCGGAACAGTTGTTTCAGGACGGAAAGTGCCCGTTGCAGGTGTTGAAAGAATCGCTGGTCCGACAATTGCAACCGTGCCTTTCAGGGTCAGGGTCAACAAAGATGACAGTATTCTGGCGCTTTTGAATCATGTACAGAAAGGAACGACGCAAATGATTCCATACGAGCAGACCGGGCTGTCAACTATTCGAAAGATCAGCAGTGAAGCGGAAAAAGCGTGTCAGTTTCAAACGTTTGTCGTCATTCAGCCAGACGAAAAGGATTTACAAGACCGAACCGGACTGTTCACTTCTCAGGTCCACCACGTTTGGTCCAAGGGGAAAAGTCATGGTAAATATGGTGATCATGGCTTTAACCCTTGTGCTTTAACAATCACATGCACTAACAGAGACACGAATCTCGAGATTGAATATTCCTACGATTCTATGATTTTAGATGTATCGACAGTTCAGCGCATGTCCCATCATTTGGAACACATATTAAGGAATCTTTGCTGTCAAGTCAATGATGAAAGACCCCTGCATGACATCAATCTGACTACGGATCAGGACTTGGACCAGGTTTGGGAGTGGAACTCTCGAGTGCCCAGAGCAATTGAGACACCTATACACGAACTGATTTCAGCGGTTGTGGAGAAACAGCCAGATGCAACCGCTATATCTGCTTGGGATGGCGAGCTTACATATCAAGACTTTGACCGGCTTACAACAAATATCGCTCAGCATCTTTCATCCATAGGGATTAAGCGCAACAAGATCATTCCACTTATTTTTGAAAAGTCCATTCTTGCACCAGTTGCTTTCTTTAGCGTGATCAAAACTGGATGCGCTGGTCTGTTCCTTGATCCGGATTTGCCAGAGTCCCGGCTTTTGTCAATCATACAACAGGTCGAGCCGGCACTTACTCTGTCCTCGACGTCGAATCTAGCACTATCAAAGGAAGTGCTTGGTTTGAGAGCGTCAATTTTCAGTTTAGACTGGGATGTTGTCAATACATTTATGGAAAGAGATCTCGATAGAACATCGATGAAAGAGTCCCTTCCAAAGGTTTCGCCCTCTGATCTCTTGTATGCCATCTTCACAAGTGGAAGTACAGGAACTCCTAAAGGCTGCTTGATGCAACATCGGAACTTCAGTAGCGCAGTCATTCTACAACAAGAAGTCTTAGGCTTAGATGCCACGTCACGACTATATGATTTCTCATCATATTCTTTCGATGCAGCTCACTGGGGAATGTTCCATGTGCTTAGTGCTGGGGGCACGCTATGCATACCTAGCGAAGAGGAAAGGAAGAATGAGCTTTCGGAAAGCTTGCGGCGTTTCAAGACCACAGATGTATTTCTGACTCCGTCTGTGGCGCGTTCCATTGACCCTACTAGAGTTCCAACATTGCGAAATATCCATCTGGGTGGGGAAGAGGCTACCCGAGATGATTTTGCTCGCTGGGCGCCGCATACAAATACGTTCAACTCATATGGACCAGCCGAGTGCAGTGCTGGTACGCTTTATAATAAGATGTCCGATGACCTCTCAAAGATCTCGATCGGAAAGGGCGTAGGAGTCTCTACCTGGATAGTCGATCCTGAATTCACAGAAAGACTGTCACCAATAGGCATAGTAGGAGAGCTCTACTTGGAGGGACCGCTTGTTGGGCAAGGTTATCTTGGAGATGAGGTAAAGACCGCGGCATCCTTTATCGAAAATCCACACTGGCTTCTTGCAGGATCACCAAACGGTGTACCAGGAAGAAAGGGTCGACTGTATAAGACCGGTGACCTCGTTAAATATGACCCAAAAGATGGTCAGTTACTATTTATCGGCAGGAAAGATACTCAAGTCAAACTTCGAGGGCAAAGAATTGAGCTGTCCGAGATCGAATATCATGTTCGACGATGCGTCCAAGCTTTGGAAACGATACCGCTCACTGCTGAGGTTGTTACATTGGATACTACGACGACTCAAGTTCTTGTGTTGTTTTTGCAGGCCCCGGAGATTGAGCGCCAAAGTATACTGAAACACATACACAACCTGGAACCTGAACTGCGCCAGCGCCTACCGTCCTACATGATTCCAAGCGCCTATGTACTAGTGGAATATATTCCGCTTACAGCTGCTGGAAAAACAGACCGACGACGTTTACGTGATATGGGTGTTAATATGAACTTGCATTATTTCAGCCAACAGGGTGCAGGAGATAGCAAGCCACCAAGCACCCCAGAAGAGATTCGTCTTCAAACATTCTGGATCACGATCTTGAGTGTTACGCCCGAGATGGTTCATAAACAAAGCAATTTTTTCCATCTGGGCGGCGATTCAATCTCGGCTATGAGGCTGGCAGCAATGGCTCGCGGCCAAGGATTTCTGGCTTTGACCGTTCAAAATATCCTCACCACACCACGTCTGTCCGATATGGCAGAATTCCTACAATCTTCGGACACTAGCGCAGCCCTTAATCAAGCCCAGAACGATAGTCCGTTCTCTCTACTGGCAAACTTCGGTGATAAGAATAAAATTGTTGAGAATATCTCTCGTCAATGCAATGTTGACGCCACTCAGATTGAGGACATCTTTCCTTGCACCAGCGTTCAGAAATCACTTCTTTCAATGACGGCAAAAGCTGCTCACTCCTATGTGGCCAGACTGGTATTCCAGCTTAAAGAAGATGTGGATATTGCTCGGCTACAAGAGGCATGGAGACATGTCAGTCAGACGAGTGCGCCAATACTTCGTGTGAGAATAGTTGAAGTCCCTGGGGCAGGGCTATTACAAGTTCAAATCAATAACTCGGTGCAATGGGACTCATCCGATGAAGACGTGATGACATACATCAATCATGACCAAGAAAGATCCATGGGCTTGTCGACACCTCTCACTCAGCTCGCTGTCGTGCGTGTTTCGCAAAGCTCAAAGCGACGATGTCTTCTTCTCACTCAACATCATGCTGTATACGATGGTTACTCCATTGATCTACTATTCCAGGAAGTCTCTAAAGCATATCTTGGAATTCCAGATCTTGTCCCCGGTGCACATTTCCAGTCTTTCCTTAAATATGTGAAGAGCATCGATATGCTAGAAGCTACAGAATTCTGGACGAAACAATTTTTTGAGTTGGAGGCAGTGCCATTTCCAGCTTTGCCGCACCAGGATTATCAATCAAAGGCTGATAGTACCATACGTCGAGACATTCAAAACATCGAATGGCCAAAGAGTAATGCCACAGCCTCTACAGGTAAGGCTTTTTTCTCTTCTGTTGTCTCAGTCTGTTTTGTCGACGCCTGTTTCCTTTTTTAAAACCCCCAAAATTTTGTAGTACTAACCTAGCGTGTTTAGTCCTAAGGACAGTATGGTCAATAACCACATCTAAATACACTGATTCCAGCGATGTCGTCTTCGGTGCAATAGTCTCTGGTCGACAGGCTCCAGTATCCGGTATTGATCGGATGATTGCACCCCTTATCAACGCCGTCCCAATCCGTGTCAAAGTTGATCCAAAGCAGACCCTTGACGAGCTTCTGAGGTGCATTCAGGAGCAGGCAGTTTCCATGATTCCATACGAACACACAGAGCTACTCACAATTAGACGTATCAACTCAGAAACTGACCGCGGTAGTCGGTTCAATACACTGCTAGTGGTCCAGCCAGCAAGTCAAGGCAAACTCTTATCCCTCGAAGATGGCCCATTTGATTCTAATTCGCCCGTGATATCCACTCGCAGCGAGCTTGATGATTTCAATCCTAATGCGGTCATGATAATGTGTCAGCCAGATGATACGAATGGCCTTCACTTGGAAATAAGTTTCGATTCCAATGTTATTGATCATGCACAGATGGAACGTATGGCGGCGCAGTTTGAGCATGTCCTGCGCCAAATTTGTGTATCCTGTGGCAGGGGCGTGAAAGTCGACGAGATTGGCACAATCAATACACGTGATTTCAGTGAGCTTTGGAAGTGGAATGAATCGGTTCCTGAAGCTATTGCAACGTGTGTTCATGATCTAATTGGCAGAATGATTGAGACTCACCCCGAAGCACCAGCTATATGCTCATGGGACGGCCAATTATCATACAAGGAGTTAGATGATTTCTCCAACCTGCTTGCTCTACAACTGATACAGCATGATACACAGCGAGGTAGCATAATCCCCCTCTGTTTCGAGAAATCATCGTGGCATCCGGTTGCAGCTCTTGCAGTCATGAAGGCTGGTGCGGTCTGTCTATCTATGGACATAACCCAACCAAAATCCCGTTTGAGGTCCATTATCGCGCAGGTAAAGCCAAAAGTTATCATTGCATCTAATCAAAATAGGGCGTTGGCAGCTCAGATATGCGATGCCAGGATAGTCGTTGGTGATCGAGAGCATATTCTTCATCGATCGACAGATTCAAAAGCGGTATCCTTACCAAAAGTCCACCCTTCAGAAACTTTATACAGTTCGTGCTACTCCCTATTTCTAGACTGATATCAGAATGTCTGGCTTGGTAGTATAAACATACTAATTCTATTATCTCAACAGTTGTGTTCACTAGTGGATCGACTGGCACTCCCAAAGGCGTCGTAACGACGCATGAAAATTTTGCTTCTGCAGCCACACACCAGAAAGAGATCCTCAATATCAGAAGAGGAACTCGAGTCTACGATTTTGTTTCTTACAACTTTGACGTCTCATGGTCAAACACTCTGCAAACCCTGATATGCGGTGGCTGTCTGTGCATTCCTTCCGAATGGGAGCGCAAGAATGATATTCCAGCGTCACTGAATAGAATGAATTGTAACTATGTCTATTTCACACCATCTGTGGCTCGATCACTGGACCCTTCTTCAATGCCTGGGATCAGAACTCTTGCAATGGGTGGCGAGCCCATTCGTACCACAGATGCGGAACGCTGGACGCAGGCTAAGACCATCATCGGTATTTACGGTCCAGCAGAGTGTGCTCAAGCTCTATCTTTTGTTCGTCTCGGCAAAGGCACACCTAACAATCGCGTTGGATATTCATTTGGAGCAAATACTTGGCTTGTACATCCAGGTCGACCAGACCGTCTCGCAGCTATCGGAGCTGTTGGTGAGCTACTCATCGAGGGACCAACAGTCAGTAAAGGATATTTTGGCGATGAAGATAGAACAAATGCATCATATATCAAGGACCCAGAGTGGCTTGTACGGGGAGTACCTGGGCTGAGAGAGGGCAGACGAGGCACTCTTTACAAAACGGGTGACCTTTTATCTTACAATTCAGATGGATCGCTCAATTTTATAGGCCGCAAAGATGCTATGATAAAGTTGAGGGGACAGCGAATCGAGCTCGAAGAAGTTGAGTATCATGTTAGGGCCAATTTGAACGACGCAGGTCTTCTTCACGGAATTGCTGCGGAATTAATTACACCAAAGAATGCTGCCAGTACTCTGCTGGCAGTCTTTTGCAGTTTGCGAATGGACGAAGAAATTGATTCAGATGGAGAAAAGAGACTATTCCTTCTGTCCCAGGCACTGGAAGGGCTTGAAGAAAGTCTTTCGCAAATTCTGCCTCAATAGTAAGTACCATGTTTTCACCTCTATACAAAAAGAAATGACTGAAAGGAAAAATCTCTGTAGCATGATTCCCGGCGCCTATATTCATATTGACAGAATACCAATGACTACAACCAACAAGATTGACAGACGGGCTCTGCGCAATTTTGGAAATACAAAATCACTGGAAGACATTGCAAAGTTACAATCGCACGGCAGATCAAAGGAGATGCCGAACACTGTCATGGAGCTTCAGCTTCAACAACTCTGGGCTACTGTGCTTGGTATCGAGCGCGAAAGCATTAGTCGCGATAGTAGCTTTTTGAGAATTGGCGGAGAATCCATAGCTGCTATGAGACTTGTAGCAGCAGCCCGCGAGGCAAATATTTCCTTGACGGTTGCGGATATCTTCAAAGCCCCTCGTCTCTCTCAACTAGCAATTATTGTTGAAGAAAAAGCTCCCGTCAGTGAGGTTCTAGCCACGCATGCACCTTTTTCCTTGCTTGAGACAACCGGACAACCATCTTCCGCCCAGCAACTTGTAGCGTCCCAGATTGACGATGGTATGGGAGATATCAAGGATATCTTGCCCACTACAGACTTTCAGGAACTTGCGGTTTCGGATGCTCTAGGTAGTCCGCCTAGCAGACTGCCACACTTGATCCTGGACCTTCCCCCAGACATTAATTTCGCCAGACTTCAACATGCTTGTGAAAGTCTAATTTCCTACTACGAGATCCTTCATACAGTCTTTATCAAGCTCAATGAAAAGGTCTGGCAAGCTGTTTTACCCGACTTGAAGCCTGCATTTGATATTTACGACGCCGGTAATGAAGATATGAATACCTTTGTCGATCGATTGTGTGCGGAAGATATCTGCAAACCTCGAAGGCTCGGTCAATCCTTTATTCGCTTCATGGCGGTGAAAAACATGTCAGGGGCTTACAAGCTTGTGTTCCGCATATCACACGCTCAATTTGATGGGTTCAGCCTGGGCAATATTCTCCATACTTTGTCCTCCATTTACAATCAAGATCATTTGCCTCAATCGGTATCCTTCGGCAATTTCATTCATTTTATTGCTTCCAAGAAAGCTGAGAGTTTGCAATACTGGGCTTCACGACTGCAAGGCTCCTGCTATCCAGAATGGGTATTAACTAAAGCTACGAACCATACTTATAGCATCAAAGATCGTCTAACAGTGAAACGAATGATGCGGATGCCGGACATACATTTAGAAGGCGTTACCCCGGCTACAATATTCCACGCAGCGTGTGCGATGAGTTTATCTCAGCTGTATCAGAAAAAGAAAGTACTACTCGGCCGTCTAGTCACTGGTCGCTCGATGCTTCCTAGTAGCTTACAAAATGTGGTGGGTTCATGTATGACTGAAGTTCCGCTTTGCATAACGATAAACCCTGAAGACACAATTGCCACAGTGGCCTTACGACTACAGAGACAAATTGTTGAAGACTCACTCCACGAGGCCGCCGGAATGGCTGAGATTATTTCGACTTGCACCAATTGGCCTGGAGAGGTGAAAGATTTTGGTTGGAGGACTGCTTTCCAGCAGGAGGAGGATACCGATTTCAAATTCCTGGGAACTTCAAGCCAGATGTCTTATTACGAATACGATCTGCCCGCACGAACACGTCCTGAAATCTACGCGACACCCTCGGCAGAACAGCTGCAACTAGAGTTTGAGGGAAATAGGAAACTTATCAGTGAACAGGAAGTCCAGGAGTTCTTGACAGGCCTAGAAACGGTTTTTGGGGGAAATTAGAGGTAGTGAAGGTAACCATTCAATGCACCAGCGTGACAAGCACTGTTGGAGGCTTGATAGCCAGCTGAGGGGAATGAAATCTGCTTGTACGATTATAAGCTCATCATGCAGCGTGATGAACATAAGATTTATCAAACTAGAGTATCATTGATGGTCTTCGCCCACGCACGTTACCGCATGTGTCCTTTCGAATTCTTAGCGGAATGTCGAATACTGCGAGAAATGACAATGATTGATATTGACTCTTTCCAGGTATAGCGTCTGGTACACCTATGATTATGTTAGCATTTAAGTCTACTCTACTCACCTAGCACAATTAGACGTCACCGTATATGTATATTTAAAGCCTTAGAAGAGCATAACTACAAAGTTAGTATTACTAAGCCTCTACTGGTATTGATCACGCTAGGTTGACGGTAGTAAAGCCATCGTGTGGCTAGATGTGGCACGTTCGCAGGTTCATCAGGCAGCAGCTTTGCCGGACTGATTTCCTCCCCTTTGAAGGTTTCTCAGCATCAGCATCTGCTGGTGCTGTCTATTACTACTTAAGTCTTCGTTATATATCTTAGTCAACATGATGTTTTACTCTCAACGAGCGTTAATCGGAATTCTTGGAGGCGCCTGGTTGATGCTCATCTTGTATACGAACCTGGCTGTAATCACATTATCCTCGGCCCATCAGAACTCCATTGTACTTCCCCATATACCTCAAGAAGATAGCCGCAGAGCAGTTCATGGTGAACAAGAGTTTGTAATTGTGTGAATCACCTGCTCGAGGTTGTGTCTATAATAACCGACCTGTCTAGACTCTCCGTCACATATATCACCGGGGTACGACTAGAGATCCAGATCTTCATTTGAGATTCGATGTCATACAAGGGACGCGCTTACAGATCTTATCCGATGATCCAGGCTTTCCAGCGCCTGTAAAAGATTGCTCGGACTCACTTATTGCCAAGTCCAGCTCTTTAAGCATACAAGGACTAAAGGTTCGCCGTCCCTCAGTGATTGAAGGTCATCGTGCCCACACCAGGTCTTTGGGGGCTAGATTACCTGATGAGGCCTGGGTCATGGAAAGTATTTCTGGACCTGATGTCAGTGATAAGCAAACCGTCATCACTTCTGCCAAAATGACTGCCAATTACTACATCCCAGAGCCAAATACCGCCGACTGGAACCAAGTCAGTGGACGCTCCAACTGGTCAGCAAGTTTTGGATGGCTGGGAGATGGGCTGAGAGGCCACATCTATGCCGATCAAACCAACAGCACTATCATTATCTCGTTCAAAGGCACATATCCAGCATTATTTGATGGAGTCGAAACCACAACAAACGATAAAGTCAATGATAACCTGTACTTTAGCTGTTGTTGTGGCCAGGGCGGCTCATATCTTTGGCGGCAAGTATGTGACTGTTCCACATCTGTCTATACAGCCAACGAGACTTGCATAACGGAGGAACTCCACGATAGGAATAGATATTATGAGTCCGCCATCGATCTATATACCAACGTCACCAAAGTCTATTCCAACGCGAATGTCTGGCTCACGGGCCATTCTCTTGGTGGTGCAATGAGTGCGCTTTTGGGCCTTACATTTGGCCTTCCGACGGTGGCCTTTCAAGCTATACCGGATGCATTGCCTGCTGCAAGACTCGGTTTGCCCACACCTCCTGGGTATAACGGTCTATTACCTCAGACTCGACAAAATACTGGCATCTGTCATATTGGTCATACTGCAGACCCCATTTACATGGGAGCATGCAACGGCGTCGGATCAACCTGCACACGGGCTGGTTATGCGTTTGAGTCTGCATGCCATGTTGGCGAAATGTGCGTTTATGATACAGTCGGGGATAAAGGTTGGAGCATGAGTATAGGCAGTCATCGGATAAATACTGTCATTGCTGATGTTCTGGAGGCGTATGAAGAGATTCCCTCGTGTGCACCTGAAAAAGAGTGCTACGACTGTCGACTGTGGAAGTTATTCCAGCGCAATGGGTCGGAAACGACTACCAGGTCGAGCGCTACTCGCCTGAGCATCACTAGCGGAACCAGTAGCGGGAGCAGTACCATGACTTCGGGACGAAGTTCAACGTGTAATTAAGGTTTGACCACTAAGGCGGAGGATAAGTCCGATAATGGTGTGCAGCGGTTTGGCGAGACCATTAGGATTCACAAGGTATATGATCAAAGTTGGATTCTGTTCCGGCTTTGTGTGAAAATTTGGAGGGCTGGATGCTGGAACAAACTTCATGTTGCTGAGCCTTGAATTATCCCAGTGAATCCTATCTCATTTTTCCAATTTCTGTGGAGATCCGGTCTAATCTGACACGTGCAGATATATCCATGGATATCCACGTAGATACAGTATCATAACTAACATTGAAAGTTAATTGCCATCCCAGATGTCTATGATTATTCAAGTGTTTTAATTTGCTTTTCTGTTCGAATCAAATATATCACTCACGATGGTAAATATCATCAACCCCCTCCCCTCCCTGGTATCAAGCCAATACTCCCTATCAATCAACGAACGCATCGCCCCCTAAGTCCGCACACTTCATTTGCTATTACTACTATTGAAGCAGAAGAACCAGGACTAAAGATGGAAGATTTCTGTAGTCTAACTTTTTTCACATTCTCTGTTCCGAGTAGACTAATACCTACAGCGCCGATGTTGATGGCGTTCCCTGATTTCTACTATGCCGTGCAAGGAAAGTGGGTTTGGGGATCAAAGCTGATTATGGTAATGAATCGCTTGTGGAGTGCGTCTGTGTCGACGGAGCACAGATTAGTGACCGTTCGTCAGTGATTGGCTGGATGTTGGTGGCTTGTCGGATTGGGGCAGGCAACTTTGATGAGCGTCATCTGCGTCTTGGGTGGCCAGAGGCGGACGTTATCTAATGTGTCGTCTTTTTCGGTAACTGAAGCACATGCGGCAAGAAAAAAGTTCATAGAGTTTACTATAGTTCACAATTATCATATCACAGCCATCACCCCACCCTCAATTACATATACCCTAATGAACCATGGGTGCCGTATAATCCTTACAACCCGGTAACTTTGACTTCATCTCGTTCGGTTCCTTGCATCTACCACGGGAAGTCGATGACTTGGGGCGAAAACTCAGAGATATAATACTAATGATAGGAAGAATCCCTGTACGTCCTGTTTAGAGTTTCAAACTCAATCTTTTTTTTTCTTCAAACTGCTTGACAAGCTCTGATTTGAGAAATATACGCGCTATATTCACGTTTATGCGCTATCGACAACATCACAGAGGGAATAAAGACTCATCTATTATTAAAGTCTTGAAGAGATCCTCTAAGCAGATATGGCAATACTTATGCTGATAGGGGATACGCACCACATCAATAAACTCCTTTTCCTCTATGCAAGCCACGCATTGATGGAGTGTTAAGGATGGTTGTTTTGGTTGTTGGGTGGCCCAAGAAGATGATTTAGCCTGCTCAGAGTCGGTAATGGTTGTTTCTATATTATGATATCTTTCTGCGCCTGATATATATAAGATCTGGAGCTTTTCGAGAGTCTCATCGTCCAAACACGCTGTTTCTGAGTCGGAAGAGTGAGGAGGCATAAGATGTCCATCTACATCCCATTGGCAAGCAATCAAGCGATCTTTAGATGCTTTCTCTTCTTCCTTTTGATTCTCAGCTAGGATATGCCCATCAGCTTCAACAGTGGCTGCAAAACTCATAGCCATTCGTTGGTTCTTAAGAAAGCGAGATATACTCTCTAACTCCTCATTTTGTAAATGGAACGCTAGTTCTTCGTCCGTGGGCTCGCGAGATTTTCCTTTAGAAGTATCAGAATAGAGACTGACATCTTGGAGTTGTAGCTGAACGATCAAATCAGCTGTCGGCTGATCGAGTTCTGGACCGAGCACACAGGCCATCGTATCGATTTGAATGAGGGAGGTGTTTCTCAAAAATCTAAATGATAGTTATATCAGGATAGCCATGAGAGAAATTTGAGAAGTGATTTGATAAACTTCACCGCAACTTGACCCCTTGTTGCGGTTGCGGATGTGGAACATGCACCTTCCCGTACCTGCAAGTCCTGCAAGGGATGGATGATTTGGCAACAAATTGAGAATTGATTATCGCCTTTATATGATCTTTTCTTATCCCTTGTTTTGGCTATGCCGTCTTTGCGCATTGTTAGTCATCTCTCGAACATCTAGCTAATTAAATCAAGCTTAGCTTTTGCTCCTTGCTACATTCCGTCCATGCCAAAATATCTAGTCCTTCGGAGGTGGAGTCGTCGAACATCTCCTGTATTATCCTCACTCTCCCGCTTACAGACTTAATGAATCTCTCCATTTACGTCCTAATATTTGGCTTCAGGCTTCGCACACAGTTAGCCCCAGTCATGTGCAACATCGTGGTCTCGCTCTGCTTCTCGTGCGCGCAGAAGGCGAGAAATTGTAATGAGGTCGGGATTCTCACCATGCTTACTGCAACGGTTGTTGTATCATCTGTTACGTGTGACACACTGATACTTGTCACATAGATGTCTCGCCACGTCGTGCCTTCATCACCTACAAGGACTGGGATGGTGTGGTTGAACCTGGCCTTGGTCCTATGAGTGAAACCTGACATTGAAGATGCAATTGAAGATGATGGAAGAATAAGACGAACAAGAGCTTGGCTTGAAGAAAGGCAAGTATGCCAGGTACCTAAAGAGGTGCCAAAGGCAAAGCCAAAAGGCGAAGGGAGATGATGACGACGAAAAGAAAAAGCCGGAGATGGGACCGGAAGGCAAAGGCCAAAGCAAATACAGCTAAGTTATCAATTAGGCATCTATCTGGTTGATTTCCGTGTATAATATGTGTTCCTCGGTTACGTGTAGAAATACATGTCTTCCATAATGGATATTTGGAAACGTCATTCTGCAATATATGTGGTAATAACCCTCTTCAAGAATCAAGCATCTTCCGCGCTGCCATTCTCTGCCTCCGTCATTTGTCGAAATAAAGAGGAATGGCCAGATAGCAACCTTCCTGGCTCATCGTATTCAAGAATACGACCGTCTTCCATCACAACTACCTCGTCAAAAAATCGCGGAATGAACCTCAGGCGATGAACAATGGCGATGATTGTCCAGCCTTGAAACTCGGTTCGCAACAAAGAGAGCATTCTCAATTCAGTCTTGTAGTCGACACTGTACATCTATCAGTGAGCTTCTTTCAAAAAGAAAAATGATAAGTGAATAGCGAAGAGGGGGCGAAAAACCTGCTCATGGCCTCGTCCATAATAAATACTCCTCCTCGTCTAGTAAGCATTGCACGAGCGAGACAAAACAATTGCTTCTGTCCCTCAGATAGCACTCCATCTCCTTGCTTCAACTTGGCATCTAGTCCTCCAATCTGGTCAATCTGCTCACGCAACCCAATCTTATCAAGAACATTATAGATCTCTACATCGTCACTGATTTCTTGTAGTGGATCTAAATTCTCACGCACAGAGTCACCACAGTTCCGTGGAGCAAACCAGGCATCTTGTGGCATTGATGTCACTCGCTTGCAAATGGCTTGTTGGGTGTAAAGTGAAATGTCCTTGGAGCCGATTATGACGGACCCTTTGCTTGGTTCAAGAAGGCGCAGGATAACGGATATCAGCGTAGACTTTCCGGATCCAGAACGTCCACAGATTGCAACGTGCTTGCCAGGTAGGATTGAGATGTTGATGTCTTTTAGCACATCTCGTCCAGTCTTTCTGCATTATGCGGATTAGTACTCGCTTTTCTTTCCCCCCTCTCCTGCCTCTGCTCTTATTCAACTTTCCCTTTGCGAAGACATGGCAACTCACTGGTAGGAAGCTGATACGTGTTGGATCTTGATACTTGGCTCTACGGGCCATTCTGATGGCAATTCTGCTATCAGCGAAGTAGAATTTTCCTCGGGTGTCTCAGAAACATAATTCTGAATCCTTGAAATAGCAGTAAGAGACGTCTCTAACATGGTCCAGTACGATATAAATGACGAAAGCGTCTGTCCGAAGTTGACAACACTCACCATCGAGACACCTAAAAGTCCCGAGTTAGCGTTTCCTCGCAGGGTCGCTGTTAATGTCATTAGGACAACCGCTAGACCTGCAACAACACAGTTGAGCACGAGAGTCAGCCAGCGTTGGATACATAATAACAAGTAGAATGGCTTTTGAGATTGGTCTAGTTGATGGAAGGCTTCTGACGTAAGGTAGTCAGTCCATGAAAGGGCACGGATTGTTGTTAAACCCTGCAAAGTTTCCATAAAGTGCTCAAGAAGCGGTGCTTTGGCCTCGAGGTCAAGCGAGCGAAGCTGTTGGGATGTTCTTAGATAGATCTTTTGCAAGAAATAGAGCGTTGTGAAGAGAATAGGTATTGATATTGCCATATAGCCTGATGAGACGGAGATGAGGATGGCACCAGCAATTGAATTACCGAAGTCTATTAAGAACAACACCTGTCAGTAAGAAATGATAGAAAAATGGATTGTTGCAACTCACAGCCGGTGGCAAGGATAAGTGCTATGGGTAGCGGCATATCGATTAGGGTCATGTCCTGAGTAAAGCTATGCAATAGTCAGTGAGGCTTCTTTGTTTACTGAGTATATAATAGACCTACAGGTTTAAGATTGATGCAACAGTTTTGTTGGACAGGTAAGTTATTGGTGCTCTATTCAATGTTGTATACAGGGGTCAGTGGAGACCTTTTGTAGCAAGTTAAGAAAGATAGTTTGGATGATCATACCTCATGGTACTTTCCAGTGTTGTCAGGTGCAACAATTTGGAAGATTTCGGGATAATTGTTATCAGAAGATACCTATTAGCAGTAAGTATTTGTCCATGTCTAGAAATTCTGCGGTAACCTACGCGCCATTCAGCCCTAGAAAGCATAATGAAAGAATACCATACGCGGCATATACTCCCATCCACTTTCCAAGGTTTGCGTTTGGATTTTCCTGATTGGCATCAGTCCACCAATTGAGCCATGGTGCTGTTGAATAAGTTGATTCAGTGATGTCCAACACATTAAAAGTCAGGATGATAAAAAAGGAGTTGGAACTTACTCTGCATCGCATTCATGACGACCTCAACAGTGACTAGTGAAACAAAAACGAAGAAATTCATCCACCCCATAGAAGAAATATAAAATAATACAGAAGCAAATTTTTTACGAACATCCTTCTTAGCAGTGTCTGTTCTGGAAATTTCCACAGATACATCTTTATTTTCTTCAAGTCCTCTTCGCGGAGAGCTGGTTTCAGGCTCTAGCGCCTTCCCGCTCATTTTAAGCACAAGATCTTGGATATATCCAGTGCGTGAAACCAATTCTTCATATGTGCCAGTTTGTTGAAGGGTTCCATTTGGCCCAAATACGATGATCCTGTCAGCTTGGGGGAGCCATTTGACTACAAGGTTCTCTCGTTAGCATCAGCTCAGCTTAGCTTAAGTAGTTTAATTGTGGAAGAAACCAGAAATATACCAGAGTGTGTCACGAAGACCACAGTTGTTTGTGATTGCCTGAGAATTCCACTTTCACCAAGCAGAGAATTGAAGCAGTGGCGTTCAGTAATAGTATCCAACCCAGAGAGCACATCGTCTAGCAATATAATGCGTCGTCGAGAATAGGCAGCTCGTGCCAAAGCCTTCAGGGTAAAATATTAGTATCCCGACATCCAATTTACAATATAAAAGCTGAAGACAATCTCACAATGCGTTGCTTCTGTCCACCACTCAAAGCGCTCCCTCGGCCTCCTGCAACGGTGCTGTCCTTCTGCGGCATATGCTGGAAGTCCACATCAAGCGCACACGCGTTAATACAGGCATCATACCATTCAGAATCATAGCTTAATGGGCCGATTATATTATCACGAATGCTTTTATTTCTCAAAAAGGGCGTTTGGCCACAGAAAGCAATTTGATCTGTCTCCAGAGACACAGATCCTCTTGCAAGCACGGGAACCTCTCCAAGTAAAAGTTTTAGCAGGGTGGATTTTCCGCTTCCAATATCTCCAATAACTATATTCAAAGTTGATGGATCTAGATTCAACGAGACGTTTCTCAAGGTAAGTGTTTTTTTGGACCAACCGGCGTCCACATTGTCAAGCCGTATTGCTGATGTGTTGGCCGATTTTGACTCTAGAGTCGCTATAGCAGTAATATTCGGCTCGTCACTTGTTTTCTCTGGAGGTGTACCGGAACTTTCTTTGCCCTGAAGTGACAGATTTCTATAGTCGACACGCCTTTCTTTCGTAAGGTATTCTTGGACTCGGTTGAAACAGTCTAAGGCAGCTGCGATGTTTGGGCCAATAGCAACCAGTTCATTCACTGGATCGATAAGAATCGACAATAATGACAAAGCAGAAAATATAGTTCCTGTGCCTGGGGCGTTGCTTCCAGATACACTAATAATGATGCCAAAGCCGATAAATGTAATAGCAGGCGACAACAGGCGAGGGGAATTTCCTGAATGAAGGCAATGATGAATGTCAGCAAATCAAAGCCGAAGTGTGTCAATACTGGAGAATATAGTATAAATACCCATAACAATGTTGCCTATTTGGACTTTTCTATATCTTTTTGAAATTTCTAATTCCTTTTCTCTCAGCCCTTGGACATGGCTGAAAATCCGGGATTCTAGCCCAAGCATTTTGACTCCTTTCATCGATGCCAGTAATTCCGATATAGCCCCAGTTCTAGTCTGGATTGCCTGCATCCACAATCTTTGTCTGGGTCTGGTATACTTTGCTATCTGGCTAGATGCAGCAGCCGATGCTATATACCCAGGCATTAATATTTGTCTCAGTTTTATAAGAAAATGGATGACTCACCTAGAACGACCAAGACTGGGGCTACACAGATTGCACCGAGCCGGGCTTCTAAAAGCCATATGGCAATTCCAACTTGGATGGCATTCGGTGCAACACCTATCACCCACTGTAAACATGTGACGATTCGATCAATGTCGACATTGATAAGACTCAAAGGTGAAGAGTCATCTTCGTCTCTGTCATTCATATCAAGCATACATCTATATGTTAGGCTGATAAGTGCACCTCGTATCATAGCCAGGGATCTTGCCGCGAGATACTGATACCATGCAGTTGTAATCTATTGCTAACATTAAATTTCAAGTCTATGTTATCAGTAGAATGGACCTTACAGCAATTCCAAAGTATGTGAGCCCAAAGGCGCCAATAAGGCTATACCCGAAGACGTCTGGCTCATTCTCGTTCTCAGCAAAGTCAATAGCAGCATTGACTAAGAGCGCTTGACAAAGATTGAAGGCAACTAAGAAAAGCTGGGGGATCATCGGAAGAGACAATGATAGCCAGAGAGCGCGTGATGTTGCAATAAATAGCGAGTAGGATTTATTTTTCTTGCCTGGCAGCCGATTCAAGGTCATTATCAAGGCCGCGAGAGCGCTGTTAGGTGACAAACTTACTGGATTTCCACGCTACTTGAATGCGCGACGCTACTGATTCCGAGGAGATATCGTGGTTGACTGGATAGAGATCATCGATTGATAAATGACGCCGGTACCCTTTCAGCACGAGTGGATAAAGCCAGGCGAAAAAGCTGAGACTAAAGATACCGGCAGTCTCCTCCGTTGTATACCTTCGACCATTTTGTAGAAGGAATCGTGTTTTTGGGAGCGACTCTACCACGAGAAGAACGAATTTCAGACCGAGTGAGATCAAGAATATCGACGGGCCGGTTGTCGATGGTCTTAGAAGCCACTCCGTACGTGCCCTGGCGCCATCCAGAAATAAAGTCAAGAGGAGAAAAGAAGTCATCAAAGGAGCCGGCCGTGCACTTTTCATATGTTCACTGTAGGATAGCAAGCCCAGAGCCACTCCTGAAGCAAAATCCAACGAACCGGCTGCAGCGAAGAGACGTGATCGAGGCGTTTTATGATCCACTATTCCAAGAACAAGAAAGGAGAGTTTTAATAAACAGTACCCAATTATGATTACCTAGAATACGAAAGCTCAGCGAGGACTTTCAACCATACAAATAGTCATGGATTCGTACCGAATTGATGCTATGCAGAAGCGTCCACCGGGCTATTGGCGGTTTCCGGTATAACCCGATCATCCTTGCAAACGATGCCAGTAGGAACAGGCAGCCAGGAAGAATAGAGAAAATAGCATCCTCGAATAATAAAGAGAAATCAAACCGCTGGCAGGTATTGCTATAAACCGTAGGCCCAAAGTTGTCATCGCGGCAGGTATCAGCCATGTCGACTGCCGTCTTTGAATAGACCGAGGTAGCTTGCAAGACAGTTGAAGAAGTTCTCTTTGAGGCACAAGTAGCTTTGCAAAAGTTGCAACGAGCCAGTCACTGGGCATGGGTTTGCCCCTCACTCACTAACCATTTACAAGTTTTCTATCTAGTTATCTGAGCCGCGTAAAGATTACCCGAATTCGAGTGTCTCACATTCTAAGGGATTTACTCTGCACCGAGCTCTTTGGTATAGTAGTAAAGTTGATAGAATAATTTAAGATTTATTTAAAGAGCAATTGAATTATGTAGGAAAACTTGAGAGTATAGGAACGGCCGTTTATTCGTTATAAAGACGAAGTCGACTCGCCTCGTATTGCTTTCCATGTAATAGAAAGTAGAGGCATTCTTCTCACTTAATGGAGGTGACATTTCCTGTAAAAGCCGGTAACTAGTTACGTTCTTTCCAAGCTAGTCATTTGTCTGATATCTTGCTTCTAGGTGCCGCTTACACCGCCACAGTTCATCACGACACTTATCCAACTATCACTGCAGCCAGATGCAATCAACGTGGCCGGACAGTCCTTATCACCGGTGCTTCGAGAGGGATCGGACGAGCAGTTGCTATTGCATTTGCTCAAGCAGGCGCTTCTGCGATAGCCATTGGGTTTCGATCTTCTCAAGATAGTGCCGCGCAAGAAATCCTCGACGAAGCGGCTAAAGCTGGCCACCCGCCTCCCCAGCTTCTCAAGCTTACGTTGGATATCTCAGACGAAGCGAGTGTTAACAATGCGCTGTTGACAATAACGCAGAGCTTCGGTCGTTTAGATATACTTGTAAACAACGCTGGTCGTCTCGAAAAATGGCTCCCTTTAGCTGGTACGGATCCATCGTCTTGGTGGCGGACGTGGGAGGTCAATGTCAAGGGTACATATTTAATGACTCGTGCCTTCATTCCTCTTCTACTTCAAGGCGGCGAGAAGACTATAGTCAACATGAACTCTGTAGGTGCCCACTTGAGCCGCCCCGGTGCATCAGCTTACCAGACCGGTAAACTGGCGATACTTCGCCTCACGGAATTCACCAATGTCGAGTATTCTGGACAGGGAATTCTGGCATTTGCTATTCACCCAGGTGCTGTAGATACTGAACTTATCCAAAAATTGCCTGCTGTGTATCATACAAATTTAGTTGATACCCCCCAGTTGGCAGCTGATACCATCGTGTGGTTGACTGCAGAGAAGAGGATGTGGCTTAATGGACGATACATTAGTGCGAACTGGGACATGGACGAGATCACGGCTCGAAAAGATGAAATCGTCCATGGCAATAAATTAAAGGTTGCATTAGTGCTGTGGGTAACAGGTTGGAGTTGCTTTAGCGCGTTTATCGGTAGAAAGAAAAATAGTGATTCAAGAGTTTACAATAGATTGCAACATCTCGGGAATACGTTTTTGTTGCCTATCGTGTTAGATATCCCAGCATATTGGTCCGAGTAGGAATGAGAGGTATATTAAGAACCGGGTTGCCATTTCCTTCAATCAATCTATAATTCTACAAAGGGCCAACATAATTCAAACCAACAGGAAAGCTGGTATTCGTCTTCTCGGCTGAGATTTCGCAATGCAAACCTCATCGATTGCAGAATTTCTCGAAGAGCCATTCGATATACTCATTGTTGGCGGTGGTACTGCCGGGTCAGTTTTGGCCTCGCGATTGTCAGAGAATCCGGAAATTCGAGTAGGTTTGATAGAGGCTGGTCATTCACGACTCGGTGATCCCAATGTCGAGCTACCTACAGCCGTTGAGAAAATGCTTCACAACCCAGCCTACGATTGGACATTTAAAAGTACCCCACAGGTATAATGTTCATATTCTATTCTGTTGTCGGATGAAACGACTGACTGACTGACTTCTAGTTTGGTACGGAAGGCAGGGTATATCATATTCCTCGTGGAAAAATGTTAGGTGGCTCTAGTGGGATTAATTTTATGTCCTACGCTAGACCTAGTGAAGAAGATATTACTCAGTGGTCCGATGCTCTTGGAATAACAGGTTGGTCATGGCCTGAGTTGCTGTCATATTTCAAACGGACCGAGAGGCTAGAGTTGGACCAGCCAAACATCCACGACCGCAATGTTGATGAGTGTCCATTAAACACAGAGTATCACGGATTATCTGGACCAATACATACTTCGTTTGGAACTTGGAGTCTCCCTTTGGAAACGGATTTGCTGCGTGCTTTCGATGAAGTCTCCGGGCTCACTAGGCCCGAGGACCCCTACAATGGAAGACATCTTGGCTTTTACCGCTCGCTCTTCACCACCGACAGAACAGGAAAACCCATCCGCAGCTATGCACTCAATGGATACCTAGCCCCAGTCTCCGGGCGCCGAAATTTGAAGGTTTTGACCGATGCCGTTGTGTGCAAGATTCTATTGAAAAGGCCTCAGAATGGCGAACATGGTCTTCCTCGGGCAACAGGAGTCGAATTGCTTTACGAGGGAGCAATAAAGTCTGCTTTTGCAAAACATGAAATAATAATCAGTGCTGGCGCTATACAAAGTCCCCAGTTGCTTGAGCTGTCAGGTATCGGAGATCCCCGTCTTCTTGGGAATTTGAACATCCCTTGTTTCATTGCCAACCAAAACGTCGGAAGCAACCTCCAAGAACATACAATGTCCGCTGTTGTTTACGAACTAAACGACGGAATTTTATCGCTCGATGGGATATTGCGAGATTTACACTTACAAAACGAGCATCGCAATTTGTACACAAGCTCCCACTCCGGTGCTTTTTCCGGTATTGTCAATATGACCGGCTATCTGCCGTATTCTTCTCTAGTCGACAAAAAAGCGCTCGAGAGCATGAAGAGTGCAATATTACAAATCGAAATAGATTCCTCGACCCAGCATGCTGCCTTTCAAAGGAAACAGAAAAAGGCAATTGTTGCTCGCTTGTCCAATGAAAAAGGATCTGCAGATATCCAATTTGTTGGAACACCTAGCAACTTCGATATTTCGAAAGGCTACCAAAACTGCAGTCACGTAATGCCCGGGTCTCCTTCAGGTTATAACGACTGCTATTCGATCACCGTGAGCAACATGTACCCCATCTCGAGAGGCAGCGTGCATATTCAGTCGACAGAAATCCTCCTTCCACCTGCGATTGACCTTGGGATCCTTTCCCATCCTGCGGAGTTGAAATGATGGTAGCCGGTCTTCAATTCGCAGATAAAGTGTTCCAATCTCCTATTCTTAAGGATTTTGTGAAGAGACGAGTAAATCCGCCTACGGATGTTGACCTCAGCGATGGGAAACAGGCTGCAAAATATGTGCGTGAACATGTCATTTCCTATCATCATGCTTTGGGTACATGTGCTATTGGGCAAGTCGTGGATGATCGACTGTGCGTGAAAGGTGTTGATGGGTTACGTGTGGTGGATGCGAGCGTCCTACCCATGCAACTCAGTTGTGCAACTATGGCCACGATCTATGCCGTAGCCGAGAAAGCTGCAGATATGGTTCATGATATCTTCACAGCCACTTCATCAGTTAAGCCATGAATTTCTATGGTTTGACAGTTGGATATAACTGAACGATATAGCACAATATCAAACGTTATATATCGGTACAGCGATACGGAAGTATAGAAATAATTTTTAAATTAAATAAATTGGCACTTCTTAATGAGAATTGTTTATTCTGTGTTGCCGATGATAGAATTTTCGGGCAATCTCAACCTGGTCCTCCGATCAAGCTCAGCTCGTTGGTTTTCAGAGATTATCATTTGCCTGCATTCATCCCATGGCATAGCACGCCGCTTTCCTGTTTGAAACAATCTCCAGAGAGCAGGTGTGAATATGCCATTCAACACCAAATAGTAGAATTGTCTGTCTTGCCACCACAACTTCCAAGCCCGCCAATTCAACCAGGAGTTCGACATGTTTTTGTAGAGCCCTGCTCCAGCAGCCCAATCTAACCACCTCAATTGATCGGATAGATCTAGAAGGATAGGATAGAACGTTGACTCGTTCTCTGGCCTGTATCTGGCTTGGAGGTGTTTTCGTCGATTGATATTTTGAGCATACCAGGCCCTCATTTCCAGCAGCGGAGGCAGCGGCGTTCGGGTCTTCCATATTTGACTTATAGCAACTGCTGACATTTCGAACTGAACAAAACCGGGCAACGTTATGTATCCATGCCCAAGGTATGCAACTGATGTGCGTATCCTCTCGTCCTCGTGCATGGGAAATATGTTGCGGTAGAGCAGAGGTTCTTTATCAAAACGGCCAGGAGGGTAGGGATGGTGCTTGTGAGATTTCACCAAATCTTTGGGAAGGCCGAAATTGTAGCCAGTGCAGTAGATTATAACATCTATATCCTCAAGGATACGACCGTCAAGAAGCTCTACGGAACTGTGATCAGATATACGTCGGATTGGAGAAACGGGCTCTGCCACGCCGGATTTGAACAACGACCACAGCGCATCCGCCATCAATGGAGTTCTGACGGCTACAGAAGGTGCTGGAATAAGGCCCCGAGGAATATCTGGAAAGCTTCTCTTTGATTGTTTGGATAGCATGCGGTCCATCATCAACCAGAAAAAGGTGCTGAAATACTGATTCATGAAAGTCATAATAAAGGTGTTCTTGAGAGTGCCAGAAGTGTCGAATGGCGAACCGTCAGCTAAAAAACGTGGTAGCAGCAAGACGCCTCGACGGTGGGCCATATAGACATGTTTTGCGGACTGAGCCGCAAGGGCACAGCAGACATCTTGAGCAGTGGCGTGTAAGCCAACAATCAAGATATTTTGATTCCGATTTTCTTCGCCTCCACCGTGAAAATCAATTGAATGAATTACTCGCCCCTTGAAGCTTTCCATGTTCTCTAGCTTCGGCCACCGTGGGTGATGGAAGGCTCCAGTAGCGATACACACCTTATCAAAATGATGTGTTCTATATTGTCCAGACAGAAGATCCTGCACAGTGACTATCCACCGATTGCCATTGTATTCGATGTTTAGCACTTTTGTCGAAAGCTTGTAGTGCTCTCGAAGCTTGAAATAATCTGCATAGCTCTCTAAATAATGGAGTATTTGCATTGCACTTGGGTACGTATCGGCTTCATCACTAAAAGGAAAGTCTGAGAAGGCGGATCTCCATTTGCTATTGTTGAACACCGTAGTAGCATGGACGGAAATTGTCGAGTCGTGGGAGTCTTTCCACAATCCACCCAGATACGGCCGTGACTCGAAGGCAGTTACATGGGAGCCGTCTTCCAAAAAGGCCTTCACTGCATGCAGTAAGCCCGAGAGCACCTGCACCGACGACACAGATGTCGACTGGTGCCATTTGGTGGTTTACTTATGTGTCTAATGTGTATCACTTTTCTTCCTGCCAACAAAAGCACGCTGATGAGTATATAAATCCAATCGCCGACCTCAGAGAAAATCAAGTACGTAGGTATGTCGGTCAGGATGGAGGTAGGGCACTGAATGTTTAGCCCTAAATGTGTAACCCTATCCCATTTTGGACACTTCATATAAGTGAAAACGGACCATCCTTTTCTTTCAGACAAACTAATGATTACTCATTCTAAAGCAACCGAATCTATACATGTGTGTAAGCATAAAATCAATTTGAACCCCAAGCTGACCCAGGCACTCTGAAGGCACTGCGATTGAGACTATTGGATATCTAATAAGCACATCGGATGCTTAATTTCTGATGCGCAAATGTAAGTCAGAATAATGGGATGTGCAATCCGGGACTTTGGTCAAAGATGATCGCCATTGATCGTAGTTTCAAGGTTGACCCTTCTAAAATGTTCTTGTCCTGTGCCTATTTCCGAGCCTATAAACAAACCAAATATCCAGACAAGACTAAAGAATCGCTGATAACATGCATATAAATTGATATAGAACTTAAAGGCGCAAGTGAAGTACGGATACCAAACAATAAAAGGATAATGCTTATCGAGGCTTCGTCCCCAAGGGCAACGGAGGTGGAGACGGCGAATCACTGCCACCACCACCGCTCACAGGCGTCGATCTCAGATTTGTCTTCTTAGCAGGCGGAGGTGGTGGCGGCGGTTTCCTCTTATTTAACGAGTCTATATCCACATTTGAGCCCTGTCGACTTAGATTTGGATGCGGTGGTGGAGGTGGGGCCGCAGGTTGCGGTGCTCCTTGCGACGCTTTGAGCGCAGGCTGTGGTTCGAAATACGAGCCAATACGTTCTGTGATTCGGTGTTTCTTGTTAAATTCGGTTAATTTCTGTTTGCCAGTCTCGATGTGCTCATTGCTGCGTTGTCGGAAGTTGTTTGTTGGTGGTGGTAATGCTGCTGGATTGCGGATGGTGTCTGGTCTGGATGATGCTGGGGATGTAGGGGTGTTATCGAAGCTTCTTTGAGAGTTGGGTCGCTCCGTCGGACTGTAGGGAATTTGTAGAGTCTGGGATCCCGGTGCCGACATCTTTGCGAAACGGGCTTGGAGTTCGTTGACCTGGTTGTTCATTCCCCCTCGGGCTGTGCTGGATTGGTCGCTATCTCTTCTACCGATCCCTAGGGCAGGTACAGAGACACCGGATTGTTCCAGACGTGATAATGAGCTCTGGTTCATCTGTATGGAGTGGTTCGCTTCGGAGTATGGAGGGGGTGGAGGTGACGGAGATGTGGTATTGCGAGAAGGTAAGCGGGGAGGAAGAGCCGGTTGCGGTCGAGGTTGTGATGCTGATGGAGGCCGGTATGCAGGAGATTCTGTACGACGAACAGGAGGGGGAGGGAGCGTTGCTGGATCAACTCCGGTCCGATTTGCACGGTATGGTAGGGGTGGAGGTGGTGGTCCGCTATCCTCTTCTATCTGTTCGGGTTCATGCACGATTGCTTCTGGTGGTAATGCCGCTCCGAGGCCTCTTGGAGGGGGTGCTATCCCAGAAGTAGTAGTCGTTGAAGTCCGAGAGTCCCCGCGTCTTGGTGGTGGTCCAAACGAAGATGGATCTTTGAGCGAGGCTAGAGGTCGCGAGACATGTTCGGCGCGGTCGTCTTTGCTGTTATCTTTGCCCTTTCCCATCCAACCTGCCTATCAGATCGTCAGAGGAGGGATCAGACCGGTGAAAAAGTCGTTCTGTACATACCACTTGGTTTATTCCTTTGAAATCGCCTCGCCAGCTCTCCTTCCCTCCTTCCTTGCCTTTGGGATGCCACCCATTATTCATCACCCCGCGGAAGCCGCTCATGGTCAATGGCCGAAGCTATCGAGGACTGGCCGCCTTCGGATATCTGTTCAATTCACAACGGAGTGTATGTCACTGCTCTATGGTCGAAATGGGTGCCTGCAATGAACAACGTGTAATTGACATCTTGCTGTCGCTGATAAAGGATCACCCCCTCAACATCCCCAGCCTAAGACCCCGACCGTAGCCGGAGTCACGTGGGAGTTCGTCATTGGGGTTAGGGCTAGGGCTATAATGTGTCGAAATCAGACAATCTATATCCAAAAATGAAATAAACATATGATACCAGTCATATTCTTGAATGTTTGTGTTCAATCATCTATTTGAGTGATAATGAATGTGCTTAGGGTATACGGCTTCGAGATATCTATGATTACTCCTTCCCTTCCATCTTCACAGTCTGGACAATCCCCCCCTTCCCCTCCAGCCTTTCGACGCCGTCGACATATTGAAGCTTGCCATATAGTCCAAGAAGCTTCTCATCGATTTGTTCCAGCGTCATATTCTTCGTCTCAATCCAGAAGTACGCCACAAACGCAACTTCGAGCACATTCCAAGCTGCATTGATCATGTAGAATTTCCATCCAATAGCCGCAAAGGCAAATGGAAAAGCAAAGACGATAAGAAGACCAAAACAGTTGCCAAGGAATTCCATGAGGCCGACACCGTAGACTCGCATATTGTAATTTAGGATCTCGGGGGGGTAGAGCATGATTAGGGGCGTCCAGGCAAGACTGTAGATGCCTTGAAAAAGGAATATGCTGGCCACGGTGCCGTAGACGCCGGATGTGTTTGTAGATGTCCCGAATCCTAGCCATTTGTTATTAGTGCTTTTCCGTGTCTTGAGAGATAAATGTACTTACGGGCTGTTAGTCCACCGACGAGGAAGAGCAACGCAACCATGCAACTGTTGCTGAGGATGGCGATTTTCTTTCTACCGAATTGGTCAAGCAAACGAGTACCGATGATGGAAACGACGAGACACCATGCGTTCATGATGATCGTCTATCGAAAATTAGCCTCTTTCTTCCAAATAGTTCTTGAAGCAGGGAGTGGCATACGATTTGAAGCTGAGTATTGGAATCTGTAATGCCAGCATTGTCGAGCAGATCACCAAGATAAAAGCTGACTATATTGTTTCCAGACAACATGGCGCATACCGACGCAGATACTACCAGGATCAATCTCATGCGCAAATCAGGTGTCTTGACGATATGCTTCAAAGAGACTTGTCGCCCGCCCGTGCGCTCAAATTCAATGCCATCAAGGATCTCCTGATATGCTGCAAGGGTATCGGGGTGACTAATCTCACCGTTTGAGTGCAGGAGAGCGACGACCTGAAGTGCTTCCTCGTTTCTGTCTTGCATGGCAAGCCATCGAGGAGACTCGGGAACCGCCATTAGAACAACCAAGGAGATGAGACTAAATAACCCTTGCAGTGCGGATGGTAGTCGCCATGCCCATGTGCTGTTCATGTTTGCAGTGCCGTATGTCACCCCGGCAGCCACGAATCCGCCTGTTCCTAATGTTAGCTTGTGATTATATTGCCTTTATTATGAACAGCCAACATACCGACATAGTACAAATCACCGAGGAGTCCAACCCCCCATCCTCGCCATTGCACAGGTAAGGTTTCAGCAGTATACGCAGTAGCCGCGATCATGGAAAACGTAATACCGAACCCGATAAACAATCTTGACACAACCCACATAGGGATGTTCTGAGCAGCAGCTTGAAGAATAGCCCCAAAGATAGTAAATATAGAGGCATACAAAAGGGTTCGTCGTCGACCATATCGGTTCGCCACAGGACCTGCGATAGCGGCCGAGACTATGCCACCGAGCCAGACAGAGCAGGTATTAAGGGATTTGGTGGCAGTGTCAAGTACAAAGTAATTGGTGTAACTGGGCAGTTCATTGAGGGAGTTCCTGAAACGTAGGGTATTGGTCAGAGATAGTCGGTCATGGATGAGTATTGGACTTGATTTACATCATGGAACCATCGTATCCCTTGGTGGTAGAGGTAACGCATGCTGCTGCGACCACGAGACAGGCCATCAATTTTGAAGACTTCTGGAGTCTCCCGATGACTGAATTACGGCTGGTAGCCATAGTGATCGAACTGAGCGGCAGCGGAGTGCGTGCGATGCAAGCGAATGGAAACACAATGTAATCAATCTGCTTTCTAAGGAGATCATGTACGACATCTTGTGGATGTCTCTCCCCTTATAACAATATTTCCGACGTATATAGCTAGGTAGGCATACCCATATCAGTTGTATCACACTAAAGACATCAATCTACACATCCAAGCATCAGAACTCTGGGGTATTCTATCCACATACGGCTCGGTCACAATCATCGCTAGAGATAAGAAATCGAACATATAGTTAGACTTTCGCCGGAACGTTTTGAGCAAGATTTGGTTTATCAGTTGAGTGAGTTGACGACGGGATTTGTGGGACAGGATACCCAGTCACGAGCGATCTGGCGAGCTTAGGTTCGAGCGTTATCTCAGAAAGTTCAAGAATGAGAGATTCATGCTATCTATGGTTGATACTAAGTGTGGAAAAGCACGCTTGACTGCGGGGTTTGACGACGGGATTTAGAGGCCTTGCGGTCAGGGCTAGTCGGATCTATTTACTTTGGTATACGAGAGTGAGTCTGAGATATCGAATGGGGATCTCAAGCGTGGCGATAAGCTGTTCTTCTTGATCGACATGAGCAAGATTCGTTTTGAGATATTGTTAGAATGACTGATGCTTTTTGACCTTTTTTCTGGCGTACGCGCAATTTACTGTTGTGTTATAATCCCAATACGTTCAGCGGGAAAAAGGAACGAATAAAACAATGAAACAAAGTGATGTGATAAAGCGATAAGTTTCCAAATTTGTTGCTCTAGGTAGATGAGTAGTGACAGACAAACAAGATACATGAATTTCATTCTTCAAGAATAGAACGCCTTGTCATTGACAATTGAACTAGTAAGGCTTCATTCCAGCAAGCTTCAACAACTTATCCGTCATCTCCGGACTCTCCAACGGACGATCACGATTCCGAGGATCAATGCTTCCATCCGGAAGATGAACAACGTCCGGCCTAGGCACAATGTACTGATGCGGCCAGTGAGTGGTGCTACTATACTTCTTGAACGCTTCCTTTTTCAGCGCCAATTGCTCGGGAGTCGCAAGAATAGCCGGCGTATAGGTGGCATACAACACAGTTCTGATCAGGTTGCTTTTTTCTGTCGGCTCGCTTCCATAGTGAATCGTACGACTATCCCATAGTATAAGATCGCCGACATCAGCGCAAACCTTGTGCGGATGAACGCCGCGAGCCGCGAACCATTCTAATTCTTTTTTCGTGAAGACGTGGACATCTTTCATGGGCAGCCACGATTCACGATCGGTCTGGGAATCGAAAAATTCATCGTTGAGCCTATGAGAGCCAGGGAACACGACGAGGCCTCCATCTTCCGGCCCCGAGGGCGACAGAACCATCAGACCTTGTATACAATGTGCGCCACGGCGCATGGGACTCTGATCAATATGCTCCCATGGAGGCCTGCGAGGCACATCTTTTCGATTCGGAAATGTGATATTCAGAGCATCAAAGCTGACGAGGAGCTCGTCGGTGCCCCAGATTTTGGCGAATGCGTCGATGACGCCTTGTTCCTGTCTTGCATCCCAGAAGAATTTCTCATGCGTCACGCAGTAATAGGCGTAGGACTTGATTGTGTTGGTCACTGGGAGGTTCTTTTCAACCCAGGTGTCCGGGTTTGTCATGTCGAGATCGCCGGGGAACGATTTGATCCATTCGTAGGCTTTTTGCTGATATCTGATCGCTCGTTCGTGTGGAATAATGCCTTTGAGTATAGTGAAACCATTTTCGGCCAGGTCTGCTCGAAAATCGGGATAGTCGGTTCTAGGAAGTGTTGGCTTGGGGGAAGAAAGAATTTACGGGAGTTTTCTTACTTCAATAAATCCGGAAACGGGCTTCGCAATATGGAAATCTCGTCAGTGTCATTTCTGAGTTGTATATTGGTTTTTCCAATGTCTTTTGGTGTCGTGGAGACCTCGAGCTCAGGCAAAAGAGTTCCGGGAGCCATTATTGTAGTTGTGATGCTAATGATATTGGTTGTATGACGAGAGGGAATAAAGGAAACTGAGATCTGTGTACTGGAATCCGATGATGCTCATATAAATCTTGGTAAATGCGTTCTTGCCGGTGTGTTATGATATATACAGGACACTGGAGGGGAAGGGGGGTGGAAAGTATTGATTGATCCAAACAGGAATGTGAATATCCCGTCGCATATAGATGGTGTAGCCGACGCTCTGAAACCCTACGGAGATCATATGTCAATGGTTTACATGGCAGATATCGATACGTCACATGATCGGAGCCCATAGATGTAGATACACCTATTGATACATGGTTTACAGTAGAACTAGCCCGGAATACTGCGCCTCCTTCAGATCCTCCCAAGCCACAGTGTTTCCATCTTCATTAGACCGTCGCCAAAGCTCATCAAGCAGCTTGTGAGCAATAGAGATATTTCCAAATCCAACCATACTTTCCATAATTTTGAGTCTATATTCTACGGTCAATCTATTTGGTTTCGTTACGCTGCCCACACCAGCCATGAAGAGTGGAAACAATATACGAGTCTCGATCTCCGAGCCCGGTCGTATGAGTGATAAGGCAGACAGGATATTGTTCGCTGCCATGGTGATTTGGGGATCGTCATTGTTCAGTTTTTTCATGACTTGCTTAAGCCGGAGCATGAGAGCCCATTGCGTAGCAAATGCCGCGGCTCTTGCCTCTAAAATGCGTCTGCTGCCTGCATCGTTCTCGACCGGGTCCCAGGATTGTAAAGATAGTTCGATTTCTTGAGCTTGCTGGTCAATTTCCGGTGTACTTGCCGGAAGATTACGCATTATCTGTGTCAATCGGCCGATCAAGGGGATTGTTTGGTAGAGATGAGCCGCTACGCCGAACAATGGATGGAAAGCTGAGTCCTCCGACATGGACTGCTCTTCGAATATGGGTAGTGGCACATCATGTGCCGTCGCACTGGTCACGCAGCAAAGATAATTATATAGGTCTACCATTGAACGATATGGTACTTCCGCAAGAGTAGCGGTGTCTATATTTGCAAGTAACGCTTTGGCGCCGTGTAGATGCAATAACCACATTCGTGAGCGCCCTTCACATATCTATAGACGGCTAGTCAGTGACGAGCTTCGATTTTACGAGAGTGTTACTTACTTCTGTCAAGCACAGTAGTAGAGTAGTGACGAGGCAATAAAGCACTGAATCTGGCTTTACGAGATCGGTTCTAAGCTTTTGTAATGCAAGACTTCGATGGATCAATAGATCTTTCTCGAAAACCGGATAGACTCTAGAGAGATGACAAGCCGACAGGGCAAGAAGTCCATGTCGCACCATGGAATTTTCAAGGACCATGGGAACAATGAGGCGGAGGAACAGATTATTCTCATCATCGACCACCACGAGAGCCCGCGAAACCGACTGAAGGAAGTGATTGAGTAGATGTCGCTGCCCAAATGACCAATCCTTCAACGACAACGGCGTGACCCCTGTCAGGTTATTTAGGGCTGTTGGCGGCAGGAAGGTTGCCAACCCAGCTTCATCGTCATAGGCACACGGTATTGGCAAATCCACTAACGCGGCGCTATTGACGAGGTTGGTAGGTCTCGGATCGCCGGCTCGGTGCTCATGCTCAATCAAAGCAATCCAATCTGCAAATGGAGAAGAAGAGATGTGACTTTCAAAGACATGTGCAACTGTCAGGGCCCACTCCGGTGATGAGACTTGGGGAGAGACTTGAGGCTCATTGTCAGCCGTGCCTATGGAGTCAGAGCCTTGCTCGCGGTCGACAGTGACGGGACTGGCAGGCGAAGTTACAGCAGCGATAGGATCTGTAATATCTACGCCGCGGGAAAGGCACTTTAGATTTAGTCGCTGACAGTCTCCGCACGACGGTCGCTGCTCGTCGCATTTTTTCCGTCGCCTGCGGCAATTCAAGCACCCTCCCCTGGATCGGGTGTAGCCTGTCTTTGGCAGCCGAGCATTGTTGGCACTTCTGAGTACATACACATCGTCATGCAAGTAGCTGCACGTGAGGGCAAGTCTACTGCATCGTGTGCAAGGCTTTCCCTGGCTGCACGAAGTCTTGATTGCGGCACAGGTCTGGCATGCGGTTCGCCTACGGCCCATTCCTGTTCGGCTGCATCAGAAACGAATGGTCGCACGTTACCCGTTTCATGTACTATAAGACAACGTATTTCAAGCTAGCCAGATGGCTTGTTATCGAGGGGTAATCGGAATGAGGTTGGAGGTTATACAGAAAGGAAGAGAAGTAAGCGACGGATTTCCCGTCGTCAATTCCCCCGCGATAAGACCAGTAGGCCGCTAGTCCTACTATATTCTAGCTTTATTAGGGCTTCGAGATAACGGATGCATCGTCTTTTACTGGTATCTTAGCCCCGTCATTGCACCGGTCTCACATGCGACGGGATAAAATCCTAGACGACGGCTCGGCTACCTCAATTAGGTGTTACGATACTGTGCATTTCCAGTGTTTCATGGAGGAACATGGAGTCTGGGTGGATTGAAAATGCCCCCGGTACCACCCCGAATGAGAGGGAAGGAAGGGCAATCCAGTGATTCATTACAAGGTTGCTTTATCCCAAAACTTCAGGAAAAACAGCCAGATCCTCTTATTTCGCCAATGTGTACATACTCTTCATCGACATTTCACAAAAAGGCCTTCGCGACTCGGCAGCATGTTTGACGGGAAATTCTCTCATAACAACACCGTTCCTCCTGTGAAGGAAAAGGTATTTGACCTTTTATCACTCAAGGGAAGAACAGCCGTTGTAGCTGGTGGTGGAGCGAACATTGGATACGCTGTTGCTCAGGGTCTTGCAGAAGCGGGTGCGAACGTTATAATCTGGTACAATGGGAGAAAAGAGGCGCCGGAGAGGGCAAAGACCATCGAGACAGAATATGGTGTCAAATGTGCGAACGTACCATTACAGATAGCAGATTCCCAAAAGGCTGACAGTGAATGTACGGCCAAACAGGTAAAGCATACCAAATCAGTGTCCAAAACGCAGAGGAAGTCGAAACAGCTCTTCTGCAACAAATTCAAGAATTCAATGGAAGACTCGATGTGTTTGTCGCCAACGCGGGAATTCCATGGACTGAGGGGCCCGTCATTGAAGGAAGTCTTGAGCTTTATCGAAAAGTGATGAGCATCAATCTCGATGGTGCATATTATTGTGCCCGAGCTGCTGGCCGGATATGGAAGCGCCAACAGGTTGAAGGAACTGACAGTTTTGGGAAGAAGTTGGACAATTACAGTTACGGCAGCTTTATTGCTACTGCAAGCATGAGTGGACGTATCGCCAATATTCCGCTAGTGCAGACTGCGTATAATGCTTCCAAGGCTGGAGTGATCCATATGTGTATGTCTATCAGTCAATGCCGGAAGTTCGGACTTGAATAATCAATTGATCTAATTTTTACAGGTACATCATTGGCAACTGAGTGGTGCAGATACGCCCGCGCGAACTCTGTCTCCCCTGGATATATCGACACTGATATCTCGGTATTCGCCTCACAAGAAACCAAGGATACCTGGAAACACAAGATTCCTATGGGGTGAGTGAACCCATTTCAGTCTCTGAATTCTGCATATGTGACCCTAATCGTTTGATAATTACAGACGAGAAGGGCTTCCTCATGAGTTAAAGGGCATTTACCTTTTCTTGGCATCAGATGCATCGAGCTATATGACTGGAGCGGACCTAGTCGTTGATGGCGGCTATACGTGCGTGTAGGGCTATATACGAGAGAAGGTCATGAAGTTGCAAATGGATTATGCTGAAAATAGTGTTGACCACATATCTTGATCTGCTAGCTTGTGATAGCACCTCAGTGCTTAATCCACCTAGGTAAAACACATAAAAAACATACTCAAGAACTAACACCCAAGTCGAGCATCCGCGTAGTACCGACGATATATTATGATAGTTCACTCTGATTTGTATATGAGTCTGTCGAAATCTATGTTGCACCCTAGAAATATCCTGTGACTGGCATGATACGAGATCTCATCGCGTTTCAAACTTACAAAAGTCTATACATAATATTACACAGCTTTTCTGGTACCACCATACTCCTTCAACTTTCCTCTTCTTGATTTACAAACCTGCCCGCCTCCATCACTTCATTTGCGACGAGTCTGAAGTGTCTATCGTCTCAAACGATCAATCACAGGTCGCCAGCTATGTTGATCGTTTATACGGAGACAGAAGCTATGAATCGGCTGTTCTTGCGCAGCTGATGACCGAACTTGAAGAGAAGCCAAGGGATAGGTAAAAGTGCGAGAGACAGAAACGCGAAAACGCTTCCGGCCCAGTGCACTCCCAGTTTCTCGTACATTTGAATGGTGAACAATGGGAAGACCGCTCCGAGAAGGTATCGAACGGTGCCGTTCGCGGCGAGAGCTGGTGCAGAGTCAGTACTGAACTGAGTATACCAAGGGCCAAAGACTCTAAAACTTGTATGACTTACCAGAAGCCGCAGCAGCAGCTCCGTATGCCTCCACTAGGTAGGTAATCGAGGACAACTTTGTGAGGAAAGACCCGGTCAGTGACATTTCACCTCATGATGACATAAATCGGAAGAATAATGCCTACAAAAAGGACAAAAGCACCGAGACCGAACGGGATCCCGCTTGCTACGGCTGTTGCCCAGTGCCCTCCTGGATGAGCGGACCATGCGTACCTGAGTGGCAAACAGGACAAAGATTAGGTTCACAACAGAGTCCAGTATCCAGTATCATCGAGGAGGGCTGTGAATCATACCAAAAGAGACCAATTGGCACAAAAATGCTTCCGACCATACCAGCGTACAGTCGGTGTTCTGGAGCTGGGCGGCCGTTGTGTGCATTTCGCATAGCACGAGCGTAGAGTGTTTTTTCAATCACCGTGTACATGACGACGGCTAAGACATATCCAATGATAACGCTGATAAAAGCAAGACCAACTTCTCGATCGGTGAAGTGAAAATCTAGTTCGTAGACGTAGGTGGCACTAGCAAAATAGCTGAAAATCACTGCATATGCATATCCCGTGTACAGAGTTATGGATAATGCGATCGTCTCAGTGAAGAGTATTGCCATAGAACGGGCGACTGCGGCTTTGAGTGTTGAGAAGGCCAACCTTACAATCCCCAAGCGACCGGAGTATGCTCTATCATGTTCGATCAGAGTGTCGGAGGTCTCTTTCATGAATACAATCATAATCCAGGTGGGTGCTCCGACGAGAGCGACTACCCACTGCGTCCATCTCCAATCACCGTGGTATTCGTCCATAACATACGCCCCGACCAACGGGCCTAGTGAAGGTCCCAAGAACGGACCGCAAATAAAGAGAAGCCTTGCCAGAACCCCAGCTTGTGCCACTCCCCAGACATCAAGAATTGTTCCAGCACCAATGGCAATTCCGGCTGACCCCAGAAATCCGCAGAAGAATCGGCAAATCAGATGTGCGGCGAAATTTTGTGCAGCTCCGGCTCCCCCTGCAAACGCAATTATACTTGATGAGGTTACCAGGTACAGCCAGCGACGGCCAATGAACTCTGACAATGGTGCCATGATCATAGGACCGAACGCTAATCCTAACATGTAAAGAGTCTCTGAGAGGATGGCAACCGTTTGACTGATGTCGAACTCGGCCATGAGTGCAGCGGTGGCAGGGACCGTAACGGAGGAGGAAAATGTTCTGTAGTATAGAATGGACCAGTGAGTAGAGGTGGCCTTACTGGCATGTGTTTTCACCTTAACCACGACTTACATCAAAAAGGCTAGAAAGCAGGGGATCGCTGTATGATAGATTTTCATCCCATAACTCCAGTCAATAGCATTGATAGTCTTCCGGAGCTCATTATGGCCACCTACTTCACCCACACTTGCTCCTGGATAAGATTTCATACTATTGTGTTCTTCGTTCATTTCTATATCCGACATTATGCTGAAGTGATGCTCAAACGTGTCCGGAAGACTGGAACACACCACGCAGTACATGCGAAGTACAAACGAGTAAGCTGAATGAACAAGGTGGTTCAAACATTATATACATATCTATCAAAATGAAGTTCTACCATCTCCTATTGTTATCATTTAGACAGGTGCTGCTTGCTACACAGTATTCCGGACGCACCGGCGCCGAATTCGCCGGCAGACTTGTAGTGCTATTCATGTCAAATCATATTCATATTACCGTAGTACGGACCCCTCGGTCCCGAGACGCCCGGGCGAGTCAGCATAACCATCACTACCTTTTGCTTACTACAGTGCGATCATTAGCTCTTGATTTTTGCAACGTCTACAGACTATCTACATGTATGCGTAAGCGTCAAGCCTCAAGAATTATGCTTCGAGGACAGAAGGACGCGCCGCATCCCTCACCGCGCAGTCGCAAGTCGTCGGCACGATCTTGTCGAGGCTGCCATCAGCGTAAGATCCGATGTGATCGTGCAGTGCCCTGCACCAATTGTTCACGATGTGGTGTTATCTGCGTGTATCCTACCAAGGAGTCGGACATGGCACGGAAAAGCGGCCCAACTCTCCAGAGTATCTCTAATAGGCTGGGACGACTGGAGGATTTGCTATCACGTCTTGTAGAGAACGGTCAACATACTACAAATGCAGCCGGTCGCCGTGATTGGGAGTCCCAGACGCAGATCCAACTCCGTATCGGTGAGAATATCAACGAAAGTGAAGCTGTAGATCAACAATCATCCAACGAAGATCCAGGCGCTTCGACATGGGCGTTATTGCTGAATGAGGAAGAGGTTGTTCAGTACGCAGACAACTCGATGCCAGACAATGTCAGCCTTCCATTACTGTCAATGCAACTTCATTTACTGTATAGGTATGGTCATGCTAAGATGATGCATCAACCAGGAAGACCGAGTTCGAAATCCACAATCAAATGTCTCCGAAACAGCCGTGTCACATACTCAGAAGAGTACAAAAGTTCCCGACCCACCCCATGCACAGTCAAAGCCTTCTTTCCTAGATCCCAGCGACGTGTTAGAGTTCTATCCGGATACCCAATTGGCCCTTCGATTATGGAATGTATACGTCAAATCGGTCGATCCGGTCCTCAAAATCTTGCATATACCGACTGTTCAGTCTACAATTGTCGCAACAATATTAGACCCCAAATCTGCGCAGTCTTCCATAGTGGCGCTGACATACGCCATCTATTTTGCCGCTGTCACGGCCCTCTGCCATGATGATGATGACACCACCATTCTGCCCTGTGAAGAATCTGTGCTCCTAAAACATTACAAGAAAGCGTTGGACCAGCTTCTCATGCCTACAGAACTCATGAAACGGCCTGAACTAGCGTCACTCCAGGCTCTTGCAATATATGCTGTAAGTACAAGTACTGGCCCTTAAAATTAAAGGATTGGCCTATCTGATCAACAGCGTTTCTTAGACTTGTCTGCGTGTCCATGAAGTTGGCCGAAGCGTCTGGGTTCTCAACGGGCTGGCGATCCGACTCGCTCAGTCAATTGGTCTGCACAGAGATGGTGCTTCTTTCCATTTGAGTCCCTTCGATACTGAGATACGACTCCGTCTCTGGTGGCATTTATGCGTGCTTGATTCTCGTGCTCCAGAGGATCAAGGATTCCAACCTACCGTTGATGTAATGAACCTCGGATTACGGCTTCCCCTCAATGTGAACGACAATCAGATATCCCCAGGCATGACGCGCCTTCCAGTAGAGTCCCACGGTTGGACAGAAATGTCCTTCTTTTTGATTCAAACAGATTCCTGCCGGCTACTGCATCCGGTTCTCAGCATACAAGAGCGATATTCCACTAATACCTCTCTAAGCATCAGAGACAAAAGAAACCTCATGGACGAACATGGTCAGATATTAATGGGCAAATATGGTATGCTACCTGGTGATACAGCACCAACAGATCTATCACGCATCGCATTCCAACATACCACTACTGCCCGCAAGAAAATGCAATTTGTGCTGCGACTTCGGGAGGAACTCAGTATGCGAAAGCAGAAGGACAAAAAAGACGACTTAGTCCTTGACGTGCATAAAGAATCTTTTAAATTGGCTTGTGATACATTAGAACATAGTCGCGTGTTACTCAAGGGGGGCATCACCTCCGGATCTGGATTCCAATGGTTTTTCAAAATGTACACGCAGTGGTATGCTCTCGCGTATGTTTTACGCTGTCTTTGCGGCAGTCTCCGGGTACCCGAGACCGAGCGCGCCTGGATTTTGGTACAAGAGCTCTTCCCTATTGGGATGAACCTTGACGATGAATATGGCCACGGTAGCATTTGGTCGTACCTCAACCTGCTCCGCTCTCAGGTTTCAACGTTAAGACAACATTCCCAGAGTACGTCGTCCGGAAGCAATGAGAATATTCCTTCTTCCAACAGC
Source organism: Talaromyces sp. PB3603 (assembly GCA_023625915.1). Lineage (NCBI taxonomy): Eukaryota > Fungi > Ascomycota > Eurotiomycetes > Eurotiales > Trichocomaceae > Talaromyces > Talaromyces sp. PB3603. The sequence continues at coordinate 344,443 of JAMAFY010000009.1, forward strand.
CTCGTTCCAGACCTCAAATTCCCACTCTCTACGGACACAATAGCTACAGCAACATCACCATCACCGGCAGCGCATGGCACAACCAACTTTCCTGAATTGAGCCAGGACTTCATGACTGAACCCAATCAGACGTTTTTCTCGTCTCTAGATCTGCCAATGCCTGAGTTCCCATTCTTGCCCGACTGGAATGCCGTCATCAATGGATGTTTAATCAACGATATCCCCGAATCGGATACATCTTGCACAGGCAATTACTCCGCTGATGCTGTATAGCTTTCGAGTATCGTGACGAATGTACTGGTGACTTGCGAGTGATTTGGTTCCTTCAGGGGGAAGGGGTAGAAATGGTATCTTTACCTCTAGCCGTCTGGATCAGTGGCTGTTCGAAGTGTTTACATCAATCAATATTGGTATCGGCATATTACACATGCCGACATCAATGTCCTAGAAGTCAAAACCGTTCGTATCTCTGAGCCTGAATTCTTTTGGAGATTGATCTATGTAATTATGGAGTGGAGCCATGCCATAGTACACATTACACCTGTTAGTCGACCCCTTCTGACACGTCGTGAAGTGATGAACATCAAGGCCAAGTCTACCCTCAGCCCTTTGCTAATAACAAAGCATGTGGAAAGACCGAACAACACGCCAGTAACAACACAAGTACATATGTTTCGATTCTAAAAGCGAGAGCTAAATGGCGATTTCAAGGCAAGTTCAATTCTGGGTACGTCGGCAGTCGCGCTGCATGATGATCCTTAGACTCATCTTGTGCTTGCGAAAATCTCTCGCTGAAGCCCGCAACAGTCGAGGCTAGAAATTGCATTATCCATACCCCAAGACGCGAAGAGGGAAAACACAAGCTCAGCAATCTAGGTGAGATACTTTGGCACTCCTCGATGAACGGTCGCATTTTCTCATCGTAGGAACGAAGCGCCGCAGGGATATCGCTACACCCATGTCTCGCCAGTTCGCCGGCAAGTATGTAGGAGCCCACAAGACAAAGATTTGTCCCCAGTCCTGTGAATGGGCTAGGACAATAGCCTGCGTCTCCAAGAAGCACGACATGACCGGTCGACAAATTTCTCATTTTGATCTGAACGAGCTCGTGAGCGTAAAAGTCGGAGGAGGACATCAATCCACTTGTCAATCTCTCTGCCTGCCAGCTAAGATCCTGGAATGCCTCAACAAAAGCCTCCTTTTGCTTGTCTATGGGCTCTCTGTAACAGCCAGATAGCTTTTCGGATTTTTGCATGGTGAACAACAACGCTCCAGTAACCGGACGACCACTAGTCCTGGTCAAGGCAATTCTGCGTCCCCGAGCAAGATGTACTTTTGCGAGAGTCGCTTCGTTTTCGATCCTCGGCATACTAAAGTATGCTGCGTGAATACCCAGAGATTGAAAAGCCGCTTTACTGGTTTCCTTGCCGAATGCAAGACGTCTTGTATGCGACCACTGTCCATCTGCACCGACAACGAGATCATAATGCTTGATCTCCCCGTTTGAGAATGTAACGTCCACGCCGTCACTTTCGCGCTGTTCGAGGGCTAGGACGGTCTGGCCGAAGATGTATCTCAATCCAGCGTCCGGATCTTCTGGTTCTATGTTCAGTCTTTGATCCTGCCTGATGCTAGCGTCGTATAGCACCTGCACCATATCCCCCCGCATGATTTCATACTCGCTTGTCAAACCCAACCGCTGTTGACCAGCTGGCGCGACACCAAACCGAGCGATCACCTTGTCCTTGGAGTCAATCATTTCGACCCCAGTCTCATCAACACATCTGGCTTTGAGCTCTTCCAGAAGGCCCATTTGGCGTAGTATATGTGGTGCTTGGTTCTTGAGGTCGATCTGCTGGCCGCTTAGACGGAGATTTGTAGAACGCTCCAAGATGGTGATCTTGTGTCTGGGATTGGATCTTTGGAGGAGCATTGCAAATGCAGGACCGCAGACTCCGGCACCCACGATGAGGACATTTAGCGACATGTATAATGGCTGTGGCAGGGAGACCGAACTGGATGCGGGATGATGCTGGTATATGGAGCAACGTGCCTTGGTTGTAGACTCGTTCCACACTCGGGTACGTACTCGCAAGAGATAGAAGAAAAAAGAGGAGCGGAACAATGGAATTGATTTCGTTTGGCATTAATCTTAAAATAAATCCATACATAGTTGGGGGAGTTGATTTTTTATAGCCTCTGTTTCTGTTTCGGCCATATCGGTCATTTCGGCATATTCTCGCTTGCGGCCGACGGACATCAACCAGGCTTGAAGTAGCTAACTCAGTAATGATAAATCCGCTCAATCACTTCCAGTGCTAGTATGAGCCCTTCCAAACACGTATCGCATATAGTTCCAACTCCTCCCTCGAGATTCTTATGTCGCACTCGTTCGTATCGGGCTCGGCGCCACGGAGATAGAGATCCTCAAATGGTATCACGAACGGCACATTGGAGACCTGGACGGGACTGTCTTTGTCTGCTTGGGATATAATCGTATGACTAGTCAATTTGGCCACTATTTTGCGCGCATCGCTTCGTAAAGGCATTGGGACGCAACGCCAGTATTCGAGTACAATGGAACGAGATCCTCGTTGTACTGCTGCCGTCATTACTGCCTTGACATTTCCATTTGATGCCCCGATCCACCATCGAGCGTCGCGCTCCAGCTGTACTTTTGTTTCCGACCATCCGGCTTCGATAACGAGCGATGGCCATTGATCGGATCGGCCAGGGGGGAGATCTACTGGTTGGTAGGAGGTGTCGGGTCTCTTTTCGCGATCTTCAGATTTGCGGCTTGCTTGCCCGGTGTATTCGAGTTCACTGTCAATTCCGCTCGCAAAATCCTTTATTTGCCATTGTATTATCTGGTCCAGATGTCTATGGGCACGCTCATGTTGAGGAGTGATCATATCGACCAGGACTAGATTCAAAGATGGTATGTACGAGTCCCAGTGATTGCCCCCTTCCCCGAAATCGTGACAAAATGTCTCTTTGTCGATCCCTGTGAAAATAATGTATGGAGATTCTTGATAAGTTGTGTCCTTTGCAAGCATATCGCCGTGTTTTCGGTAGACATGTTCAAAGCAGTTTGGTTGGTACACATATTCTTTCGTCGAGGAAGGCACCCCGATTAGCAGGTGGTGCTTTCTGAATGGGGGTTGCGACATTTCTGCACAGATAGATGAGTCCACATCGACGTAGAGAGATTGTCTAGATTATGAGTTGCGTATATGAACTGTCTGTTTTATGTTTAGGCCCTGCTGAAGTAATCATGACTCGCGAGAAACGAGTAAACTTCCAGCCATAAACCACGCAATCACTTCGAAATTATGACTATCTAAACTCACGGCTACAGATTTGGACTGAGTTTGAGCTTGAAAAAGTAAGTCCAGACCATAGATACTGTATCGGGTTCTTCTTTCCTTTGGACATTTACCTCGGTATGTCGTATTCGATGTGCAGCCGATGAGTTCAACTTCTCGAAGCTTGTTTATGCCGGAGCGCTACATTGCATTCCTCAACTATGTGCACTCGAAAATAACGAAAGCAACATCGCAGCCAATGTTAAATCATGACGTCTCAGATAACAATCACAGCACACTCGGATGTCGGATTTCGAACGGCGCAAAGACTAGGGCTTATGTCCAAATGGCTAGCGGCTTGCCCTCCGGTTGGTCGGTATCAAGTTGAGATAATAAGAGCAACCAGCTAAGGATTCGACCGACATGTTTCGGCCAATTATCAGCGTTTATCCTCGACTGATGAAAGCCTCATAGCAGAGCTGAAAATGGTTGCCTAATGGTTTCCTTGCTGTTGGTTATAATGACTTTATAAATCTCCATTGACCACCGCTCAAATTGTCAGTCTCGATAGAATCAAGATATCCCCTGTAGGATTCCTCATGATGGGGGGTCAAATAGGCTTTCTTTATCGGCAGCTTGCGTTCAAGCCGAAACCCATCCCGAGCAGCATCCGTCTAGAGGGCAAGACGGCCATCATTACGGGTGCCAATATCGGTTTAGGCTTGGAGGCTGCTCAAGAATTGGCAGCACATGGGATAAGCCGCCTGATAATCGCGGCGCGCGATGTTACCAAGGGCGAGAATGGGAAGAACGCTATTCTCGAACACAGTCCGGAGTGCGATGTTCACGTCTGGGAACTGGACTACGAGTCTTTCGACAGCATCAAAACCTTTGGCGAGCGCGCCCAGACGCTTGACCGTCTGGACATTGTGATTTTATCGGCTGGTGTCAAGTACTTGGAGTTTATGAAGTCAAAAACTGGTCACGAGGCGCATGTACAGGTAGGTGATTTAGCGCAGAAGCCAAAATTTGACATACATCTCGAAATAAAAGGACGATTGACTTTTACCCGGCCAATCTAGGTCAACCATCTCGGTACCGCCGCCCTTTCCCTCCTTCTTCTTGCGCCTCTTCAAGCTACCGCTAGATCAACCGGAGCGCCGACTCGTATGACAATCGTCACGTCAGAGGTGCATTTCTGGACTGACTTTGCCGAGCGGAAGGCCTCCAATGTAATCGAGCAACTTGACATACCCAGTGCCTTCAAAAAAGGAAGCATGGATCGCTACAACGTTAGCAAGCTTCTCAATGTGCTCTGGATGCGCGAACTCAGCACCAAGGTCGGCGACGAAGTCATCATCAACGGCGTCAACCCCGGTCTCTGCGCCAGCGCTCTACATCGATCACATAAAGGTGTCTCGAGCTTTAACAAGATCTTTGCTTGGTCTGCTCAAGAAGGGGGTCATTGCCTGGTCGATGCAGCAACGGGGCATGAGAAAGACCGGGGTGCTTATATTAGCGAACAGGTCGTGAAGAAGTAAGTTCATGCCGGATTACCAGCCGGAAAGTTGAAATTTTCTGATATAGTTGTAGGCCATCGGATTTCGTCCTTTCGTCTGAAGGTCAAGAAACACAGCGTAAATTGTTCCAGCAGACACTCTCTGTACTGAATGATGCGCTTTCTGGGGTTGATTTGAAAAGTTGGTGATCCCAATAGTTCCAAGTCTATGCAACTCGAGGGCGAATGATGGGGGATGAGTAGATCAAGGATAAAGATACTAGGACTTCTCGATATACAAGATCTCTAAATGTCTCAGCACGGTGGTCAACATACAACGAATACAAGACACCTGCATCGCAAGTAATATCAGTATCAGGTTAGACTATCATTCTGAGATGTAAATGTGGACAGATCTCTAAATTATCAATCAAAGGTTGGGGCAGATTGTTCCATCGAAGTGTTCAACCCCGTAGTAGTCCTGGTGTTGTGAAGAGAGACGCCAAAGTATGGATATGAATATTAGCTGAGCGACTTTTCAGAAATATTCGTGTGGGTAGTTGGAAGATATCGTTGCAGAGGCATGGGTTGATTTCCTTCAGTGCATTGCTGCCTAGATAAACAATTGTATATTCTTTTTCATCGCCATTAATCAAACAAAACTTGTAACTCCTAACCGCTGCTCGACCAGATACAACATGTACAACATATTATCATAAGCCAGAACTTGACACCGAAAACCAAACGCAAATCTCTAGGCCCACGTAAGACAGCATCGATAGCATACTCAACGCTGTTATACAAGATCCAACAACAGCACACAATCAGAGGGACGAACCATACAGCCCCTCTCTCCAAAACCGAAGTAAGCCGATCCAGCAAGTGCGAAACACTGAGCTTTCCTGCCTTACAAAAGGGGTCTACTGCTTCGTCTCCATAACGAACTCACCCATCTCAGCATTGCCGTTCGACCTCTTTCGCTGCCTCGACACAGTCATCTCAAGCATATATCCTGCCGCTGCAGCAGCGCACATCACGACCTCAAGTCCAATCAAGAGACCCAACAACACAAACCCGGCACGGGACTCGGCGCAAATACGCGAGAAGTTAGCGGGTGCAGCCACGCCGTCGTCACTGCTGCTGAGACTGCCGACGGATCGCCATTTGCAAGTCCAGCTGTGGATGGTTTCGCTGACGGTGAAACCATCCGGGTAGGTTGCGGATGGGAGGTAGATGGAGAAAGCGACGCCGACGATGGCGGTGAGGAGACCTGTCGCGCCGACGGCTGAGGAGAGGTGGTTGAAGAGGCGGAGGCGAGGATGGGGCTGTTTTCATAGATGATTAGTTTGTCTGAACCTCATGCCAAAGTACGATAGCCAGGGACAAAAAGGGAGGTACGAACCGACGGAAACGCCGCAACGCCGATATAGACAATTGCCTGGAACAGGATCACTGCTCCACAGGCCAAGAGAGCATTCGTCTGACGGACGTCCAGGTTCAGAGGCCAGAGTGGTAGGAACATACTCGAGTACGCCTTGGTCTCGTTGTAGTAGTGCAAAGGTGCACTCTCGGTGCCCACGACACCGGCCGACGCACCCAGGAGCAAGAGGGCAATGCCGATGCGAGTGCGGTGCAGCATGCGGGCACGAGAGAGGTAGCTTGCTTCCTGCTCATCGGCGGTGCTGGTGATTGTCACCGTGAAGGAGGATGCGGAAGACATTTCTTCTGTTCGTTGTTTTGATCACCGGAAACTTGACGGGTGTCTGGCGCAAAAGAGGGATCCACTCAAGCAGAGAGCGTGATATCAATTATAAAGTAAAGAATGCAAAGTTATAGAGCCAAAAGAATACCAGTTTGCTAACCAGAGCAAAACCTCTTGACTTGATACGAACGAACGAAACGGATATTGTAAGGGACGGAAAAAAAGGAAACAAAACTTGTGGAAACACGCAACGATAGATAGATGCAATGAAATCAATTCTGATACTCTCCAGGAGAAACGATCATCTTATTATAAGAGAGAGAAGGATCCTTCGGCTCCAGACCTATGGTCTGTACATACCGTACCTAAGCGCCCACCGAACTCTTGCAGCAGAGATGCCAATCTTCCAACGAGGCCAGTGACTCAGGCTGATCGATACTAATCCAAGAGGAGAGGAAAATGGCAACGAATCAGAGTTGGGATGTGTCTAAATATGGAAATGTGCCTTTGCTCATGGAGGACCTCAACGAGCTTGGACTGAAATTGCTCGGACCAATAGTTTATTCAGTGCGAGACTCGGAGGTCTAGCTTGCTGCTCTAGTATGGGGTTTGCAACCAGAAATAAGGCCATTGTTTGGTGGGTTAGGGCCATGCATGGGATAGATCCTCAAGAGAGCCTCTAGCGAGGGGATGTACGCTGATACAGACCGCATGTATGAGCCTTGATTGGTTCTAGACGTGCAGGCACGCGCCCAGGTGTCTGCAGAAGATGTGAGAAGAGAGAGAGAGAGAGAAATCAGATTGGCTGAGAGCATGTTTTGAGTCGGCGCTTAGCGGTCTATGAAGATTGGCTGATTTGCCCTCGTATTGGCTGGTCTACGGTACGCTACTATGTACATCCTAACCCTTATTTTTCAGGCTAGCTATTTTTATATCTGAGATCTAAAGTCTATCAGCGTAATAGCCTCAACGTGATTGTATTTGTACTCATGCAGATAGAGCCCTGTACTAATTCAGGGGGAGATACGTCAGTGGTTCACAGGGCATACGGCATGCAACTAGCAAAAAATCGATAGGCTCAACTGCAACGAATATCAAGACATGAGACAGCTTAACACAAGAAAACACCCCCATCCAAACGCCTCGCTCTGTAACCCATCCGTGCCCTGACTCCTAATCAATCCAAAAGCATAAGATATAAAATCGTTTCATCCCCCGGTTCATTCAGTCTTACTTCCCACCATTAAGTATATTGCCCACCGCCTCCAGCGCCTGAGCTTCAGCACCGGAGATTTTCCGTCCAGCAATCGCCGCATGTCCATCGCCCAAAGCAGGTTCGCCGGACCGCTCGAGATGCAGTCTGATTCTACTGTCGATGTATTCCCGTCTCTCGTCACGTCTGGTGGCGTCGCTCGAAACGGTAGTGCTGGTGCTGGACAAGGTTGCTAGTTTTGCGCGTAGTTTTTGTGTTGCGGCGTGGAGAGCGGGCAATTGTGATAGGACAAAGTCGGTGTTTGTGGTCAAGGAGTTGTTCTGACCGACGCGGAGCGTATTTGCGGCGGGTCCGGAGGTAAGGAAGGATAGGTTGGGCAGCTTTGTCGCTGATGTCGTGGGTGCATTCGAGTCAGTCTTAACGACTGATTCCTGCGCATTCGATAGTATTGCGGTTAATTGCGCAATGATCGCCTCATTTTGTTGGGATTCTCTCTGCAGTGCTTGCTGGAGTTTTCGTGTCTCGCGCAGTTTCTTGCGCTGCATGTTTATCGACTCGGGCGATGGAGCGTTGTCTTGATTGGAAAATGACAGATTCTGCGAGTGCATTAATGAGAATTCGAGCAATCCTGCGGTCATGTGCTAAATGTCGATGCCTGTAGGCCATACCTCATAATGTCTCAAGCGCATGTAATTCACAAGATCGTCGGGGACTGTAAAGATATTTCGCAACACATAAATCTCAAACTTGTCAAATGACCTGTCCACCGACGACTCAAACAATGTCTCGAGCTGATGTAGTCCATTCTCAATTTCTAACGTCGCCTCTGGGTACTCAATATTTCCATCGGCGTCGGTGTCTGGAATCGTGGTTGACGCGGTGTTGGCATGACCGAAACCGAGTCGTTCGGGCGGGGTGTTTAAGAGTCCGGTCTCGAGACTCGAGATGGCTTGGTAGATGAGGTTGTTGATGGAGTTGATGATGTCGTCGATCAAGGACTGGACAATCACTTTTGTCAATTATACCTTTCACTTGTTGTGTTCATCCCAACCGCAGGCTGGACTCACCAATGGCGTGTAGCTGAAATGCTCAGTCAGCAGGGAGTTGACTGCATCGTTCATGTTGATTCGTATTCAATGCTCAGACCATTATTTCACGATCTGCTCTTGGGTGCGGTGCGTAGCTTCGTAGCCGGAGCTCTAATGAATGCGACCAGGTGAAGCTTAGAATTCGGCGGGCGGACACACGCGACTTGACTTCTGACGCGGTACCCCACCAACAATCCAAGAACCGCTTTGGGAAGACTATTTTGCGTAGCAGTGAGATTGATTCAGACATCAGTATTGCAATTCACTCTCAGTTGACAATACATTCTCGATCCCCTATCCAGTCGAGGTCATTCAAGCAAATCAGTCAATGCGCTAACTCAGAACGGCTTAATGGAGCTTGCCTGATTGAGCACGATGCGGATCACGCGTTTTGGAGTTCATCAAGACATAAACCACCTCATCACAGCTTCATCCGTTATACGAACACATACGCAGTCGATTGACAGCTACATTTTCTATCACAAGATGGATGCCGCACAAGCAAAGCGCAACCGCTTACCCTTCAAACCTCCCCGACGCCAGTCCGAAGGCACGAATAGCTCAACCACAAACAAAACAACAGCCAAAACAACAGCCAAAACAACCTCGCGCAAACCGTCCTCGGCGTCCACGGTTTCGACGTCGAAAGCAACTTCAAAGAGTAAGACAGCCGCATCGAAAGCATCATCTTCCAAAGCCAAAGCTCCGTCGAAAACAACATCAACCTCAAATCCACGAAAACGGAAAGCTCAATCCATAACAATATCCTCCGACTCCGAAGACTCAAACGCCTCCAACCCCTCCAGAGACAATAGCGACGACGAAGACAGCAGAAGCAAAAGCAGAAGCATGTCCCCCGACCCAGACTACATCCTCGCCGAGATCGTTACCAACACCACCAAACCGCGAAATATCGAATCCGACGAGCCCGGAATACCGCCCAAACTACTAACCACAGTCCTACACCATCAATTTCAGAACAAAAAAACCAAAATTACGAAAGATGCGAATGAGGTTGTGGCAAAGTACATGGATATCTTTGTGAGGGAGGCGTTGGCACGGGCGGCGTTTGAAAGGGCGGATGCGGCGGGCAAGGATGGAGGAGGACAGTATGTCGCGGATGGGTTTTTGGAGGTATGTTTCTTTCGTTTGGCCAGTAGCAACTGGTTCCTGATAGTGCATTGTTTAGGTTGAGGATTTGGAGAAATTGGCGCCGCAGATGTTGCTCGATTTCTGAGGACGCGTTGGAAAGTCTGAGTATCAAGGCACGCAAGCTATTTACTTGTGCAGATATCATGAATCCAAATGTGGACCACTGCTATGGCTATTTCCCCAAACAAGGAGATATGCAGTTACTCGATACTGAGCTCCCTTAAACCCTCTCGCTTTCAAGCGCTACTCAACGCTTGGCCCAGGAGCGCATGGATCAGGGCAGCTTCTCCAAGCGCCCTGAAGGGTTCACGACGAAAGCAGACCAAGTGATGTTCATCGTTCTTCACCGGCTAGGAATGGGTAGCGAGCTAAATCGGCATTGTGAAGTACGCAAGTATATAATGTCCTCGTTGTGTCTATGAAGACTGGCATGCTTTAAGGCTCTACAACTGTAACCGCGCTAAAAGTGATTCGGCTCAATTCCCATGGAAACACTTGCGTGGTTATAGCAACTCAACCGTGATAGGAAATACCAATTCGGATCCAGCCGTGATTTTTAATTTGCGTTTTATGGAAGGTGATTAGACTCATCTCATTGAATCTCACGTTGTGTACATAATTTTCGAGTCGGACTGTGCCGAATATCGACGAATATGGAATAGTCGGTTGGTACGGCGCAAAGCTTCGTCGAGCTTAATTCATTTCAGTCTTTGTCCTACAACTCTGCCAGTTGGACGCAGATGTTCCCAATCGCAGATCTGATTGATCCATCCCTGCATTTATCGCCGGCTAGACTGAGCAGACTCCGGGTTTTCCAGCAGCGATCGGCGAGACTAGTCGACGGTTTTTCAGCCGAAGTCCTATCTTGCATGGCGCTAAGCGTAATCGCGTGCTTTTGTGGACTACATTCAATCAAAGTCTCTCGACTATGGTGTCCTTCTGGTTAGAGGCAGGAAGATACCCCTCATCAGGTTGCCGTCTACACGAGGTTCTGCATAGTGGAAGACTGGAACATGCAATATAATGCTACTTTGTGCTGTTGGCCTCGTGCTACCTTCGTTGGCATGTAAGCTGTCGACGCTACACTGCTGAGTAACCCAACAACCAGGCCGAGCAAGCTTGATGCAAGTCATTCACGCTTTGGAGATTCATATGCACCGTGACACGAAGACGCTTCTTCATTGGAGGCAAGCAACATACGGATCGCGGAGATAGCTATTTGACTTATCCAGGTTGTAACCACGTTTCTAGAGATTCTATGATATAAATTAGACCGTATGCCTCCGCATTTCTGTTTTTGTGAGTGCCGTGCGACAAGATTGCGTTCGTCCAAAAAGCTACGAACGGTCAATATGCATCCAAGTGCCCTTCTTGGTCTGTTGGCCTTCACAGCAGTGGCCACGGCCCTGCCCAGCAATCGTAGTGCATCCTCATCTTCGATCCAGAATCTTAAGGACAAGATTAAGAACGTGGTCGTGCTCGTGATGGAGAATCGCTCCTTTGACAACTTACTGGGTGGCCAGAAACTTCTCGGACTCAACAATCCCGTCCAGAGCTTGATACCCATTTGCAATCCGTACAACACGTCCAATCTCTTCGAAGGCGTTGTGTGCAGCGAAGCAAAGGATTATGATTCGGTCGCCGATGACCCAGACCATGCTGTGTATGGTAACAACTTTGAGTTCTACAGCACTTTCACTCCAAACAACGATTTCATTGCATCCGGATTGTATCTTCCTACTATGCAAGGCTTTGTGGAAGAGCAACTTCGTCTGTACAGCTCCGACGCCAACAAGACGGAGTTGGCTACACAAGTGATGAACTACTACACCGAGGGTCAGGTGCCTACCTTGACTTCCATTGTTCAGAACTTTGTTACCTTCAACTACTGGCACTCGGGTCTGCCTGGTGTAAGTAACTCGTCCATCATACTACTGCTATTCTCCTGCTCCGTGTCTGACAAAAGCAAAAAAAAAAAAAAAAATAGCCTACTGATCCTAATCGCATTTTCTTGACTTCTGGAACATCTTACGGCCATGGCTCCAATTTGGGAACGGACTTTGATTACCTGCTACCCCAGACCTCGATCTGGCAAGCATTGACCGAATCCAACCGCACCTGGATCAATTACTGGGACCCCGCTGGAGGCACTGGCCCCGATGCTAACTACTACACCTGGACCGAGACCTCCGGAAACACTGACAAGGTCGTGGACTTGGATCAGTTCTACACCGACGCCGCAGCCGGCAACCTCCCGGATTTCAGCTACCTCAACCCGTCATGCTGCGGTGTAGGCACCACCTCAATGCACCCGAGTGGACTCGTCTCTGACGGCGAAGAGCTCATCCGAAGTGTCTACGACGCCCTTCGCGCAAGCCCTCAGTGGGAAGAAACCCTCTTCATTCTCACATTCGACGAAAGCGGTGGCTTCCACGACCACGTCCCGCCTCCGCTTGCACCGCGCCCGGATGATATCACATTCACTCAGACCACGCCCAACGGTGAGAATTATACCCTCCCCTTCAACCGTCTCGGTGGACGTATCCCCACCTTCTTGATTTCGCCCTGGGTCGGAAAAGCTAGCGTCGAGCAGTTTGGTACAAACTCGGACGGCGAGGTTGTTTCTTACTCGGCTACCTCGATTTTGCGTACCTTGGGTTATTTGTGGGATTTTGAGCCGTTTAATCCTAGGGTTGAGTGGTCGCCATCTTTTGACCATTTGATCCTGTCGAGTAAGCGTGATACGCCTACTGCACTTCCCAACGGGACGGCTTTCTAGAATTTTGTCACAATGTCACAAGGACCGGCTAGCTGGCCAGTGGAGATTGTATATATATGTAATTAGTCATCATCGAAGACCACATAGTTATTAAGAAAACAATAATCAACAGGTCTTGCGTTTAGTCTACCACGCCAGAGTGCTCTAATGTTTACAGAAGATAAATAAGAAGAGCAGCTATGATGAGGTTCTAGAAGCGAGGTGTTGGCAAGCAACTTGAGATAGAAACTGCGCTAGAAATGTCTGGGAGCCATCATGCCTTGTTGCTAATGTCGTCAACATGGACGAGCTGCTCGCTTCTCTTAGTTATTAACTTAGTTACTATTTATTATTAAGCAGTCTCAAAATACGCTCGGCATCCTTCCTTCTTGATATCTGCTACTATCTGAGTCATGTTTGAGGCGGAAGCATCAAACTTTTCCGAGACAGCCTCCGTGTCTCATCATCAGCCTCCCCCGCGACGGGCCGCGAATAGCTTTTGATGAATACACTTTCAGTCAGTACACTTGAATGGATCATTTGTTATTACTGCTTCTTCAAAATCGGACCTTTCCACTGTTTGCAGTGGCTAGGTGCGACACATCACCAAGCATGCACTTAGCCCTAACGATGCGGCGTTGGACAACAAGACAGCGTCAATTAGAATCTACCGTTTCCATAAGTATTTGACTATCCAAAGACAGACTTGGGAACCATCATGCAGATAAATCATTAACCGCTTTGGGCCGCGAAATCCACCTTGAGACAGACTCCCAACCCTCAAACGTAGCCGCCGTCCTTTCGTGTCTCATACTTCCCAATCGGGTAATTCTGACAACACTCACCACTCAGCCTCCTCGCATACGCCACTCGACACGCCAAATAGTATGTTCACATAGTATCATTTCCCTCCTGATGTAGCCTGTGTTCCAGAGATATTGCGCGGCTCGGGGTATGAGATCGAGATTTGGGAGTTGTCAATGTAGTACAAATAGCGAGATTGTCCCTGTCGACTGATTCTCGGATTTTTTTCTTTCTGTTCATCAGCAATATACTCTCTTTGCACAACTTCACTTCGTTTCTTACGACTTTAATATATTCATCTTGACAATAGCGCCGGTCGCTCGACTCTCTTTTACGCTTCCATTCTTACGACACCAGAATTTCCTTACGACAAATCAACCAAAATGCAGCTCTTCAATAGCCTCGTCTCCGCATTGCTGCTCACCGCAGCAGCCATCGCACAATCCGATGTGACCGTTCACGTCGTCCAAGTCGGTCTCAACGGCTCCCTCACTTTCTCGCCGGATAGCATTCAGGCCAACCCCGGCGAAGTCGTTCAGTTCCAATTCATGGCCAAGGTGAGCTTCACTTCTTCCCTTCACAAATATCGTCTCTCGAAGGTATGCATAGATTCTGATTAACTTTGGGCCAGAACCACTCCGTCGTTCAATCGGCATTCTCTTCTCCCTGTGCGCCCATCGACACCGTCATGTCAAACGTCACCGGCTTCCGATCCGGCTTCATGCCCGTCACGGACAGCATCCCCGTCTTCTCGGTTATGGTCAACGACACAAAACCCATCTGGGCGTACTGCAGTCAGACGGGGCATTGTGCCAAGGGAATGGTCTTCGCCATCAATGCGTATGTTTCCCTCTCTCCTCGTGATGTTGGTGCTGGTTAGGGTGGTGCTGATGGTGGGTAGGGCTACAAACGGAAGCAAGACGTTCGACGCATTCCAGGCTTCGGCTATGAATTCGAGTACGTCGACCACTTCCACTGGATCGACCGGAAGCTCAAGTGGAACTGCAAGTGGTTCGGCTGCTGCCGCGACAACTAGCGTCCCTACGGCTGGTGACGGTGCGAAGCCAATTGTCAATATGGCCTTGCTTATGCTTGTCGGGGTGTTTGGATTGTTTTTCGTTGGACTATAGATGGTCTAATTGATGGTTGGATATGACGGGTTTCAATGTTGGCAGAAGTTTATGCTGGGCATGAACAAGGGGTTGACGGTGTTTTTTTTCTTCTTCTTCTATTCCTGGTTTCTTCTTCGAACATGGGGTTCATAATATGGCAATTGAAACCAAAAGAGAAGCTGCCATTGTTTATAGTGATTTGGCAGGACCTCACTAATCTGATGCGACGAATATTTTTCATGATATTGTGTTCAACGGTAACAGAATTATTGTAATTTAGCCATCAGGATATTCGCAGCTAAAACGAGTAAAGTGAACGATAAGATGATGTCGAGGCCATTTCCCAATCGGGTTGTTTGACTGTTTGTCCCGGCCGCGCACCAAATTAGCGCCCCAGGCACCAACCTGATGTTTTGTTTTGGTATATTTCTCTTGCACGACATGCTCCCTTCCTGAACGCCTTCATACGACTCATCCCACCCTCTCACCTCATCATTGTCATCAGACAACACGACGAACTCATCTCCGTGTCCTTTCCCCTCTTCATTCTACCAAGAATCACACACAACATCATGAGCAGACCGGGAACGAGACCACCGATAGCAGTGGAAATACCTAATCGAATTCCCGAGACCTTTGCGATGGCCAAAGATGACGACAAGCCCTTTGACTTTTTCTCTGGCTGCATGAAAGAGTTAGTCATTCCTTGTACCCACACACTAATATCACACCCTCATGCTTCTGGACAGGTACTGGAAGACAGGCCAGTTCTCTGATCTCGTCATCAGTGTCAAAGGTTACAAGATTCGCGCCCACAGGATGGTTGTCTGCAGCCAGTCTTTTTTCATCCGATTTCTGGTTCATTGTATGACTGTCAATGACAAGAGAGCAGTAAGACAATTCTCTCATACAGACATTCGAATATGTACTAATTAACCCCAATGCAGAAAACCATCAAAATTCCAGACAATATGGTCACCAGCGTCAACGCGTTCAAGGCCATGATCGGCTGGATGTACGGCGTCGACTACACCCCTCCGGGCGACGAGAACAAAACCTACATTCACGCGGGAATGTACGCCATGGGATTGACCTTTCAAGTAGCGCGTCTCAAGGTCTACGCCCTGAAGAGAGTCAAGCAGTCCACCGACGTTCCCGACGAGGAGTTTGATACCGAAGCGTTTCTCCGATTGGTGAATCAGGAAATGTATCAAGCGCACACGCACCTTCGTCATCTTCTCATCAGTATTTGTGTGCGGAAGATTGAACTGTTGCTCAAGGAACCCAGGCTTGACGACGTATTCCAAAACCACAGCGTTTTTGTCCCACGGGAGATTATGAAAGGTTTAGGGAGAGAGAAGCCTGATGTTCTCTGTCTAGAGTGTGGGTTTATTGTCAACGACGAGGGTCGGTGTAACAATCAGTCTTGCCCCTGCGAAGAGGACTGGAGACCCTATTATTCTTGATCACGGTCGATAATTTCCCTTTGGCCAGGATGGTTATGATCGGAGGTGGTCATTCATTGATGTACCGATAGTTTTGAAGAAATCAAAAGTTTGCTTTTCCATATGTAGAGCCAACCTCGTGGCGTGATCTCGGTATGGCATTACCATCTTGCGACCGGCAAACTGGTGAGGTCATCGACATCATCCATCCCATCAATACACGAAGCCCGCCTCTGATACGGATCATCTGACTTTCCAAGCCCTAACACTGACTGACTTTGACTAAAGCCCAGGGTGGAAATTGGACAAACCCTGCTTTGGAAGTATACTTCCAGATGTGGATAGCAAGTTCGCATACGAAGCAGGCTTGGACGGATAGAGTCTCGGGATTTGACCCCAGGCTAAGCTGATCTTTGCAGGACCGATCATACAAAACATCATGTCCTGGCACTTGCCGATATATTAAGAGTTAGTCTAGGACAGAGAATGTCAAACTACCTAATCTTTGGGCCTTTGTGGGCTGGAGAGTATCTCCTGACCGGCATGTCGGGGCATCATCGGAATGTATAGGGCACCACGTGAATTTAGATTCGTTTGGAATGGAAGAGCGTGTCAACCACATGGTACGTAGCATTCTTGATCTAATATGTGCCGATCGAATGAAGGTCTATTCTGACAGCGACCATCACTTCTTTTTCAAGTTGTTAGTAGACCTTTGACAAGGACGAGAACGGGTTGACGCAAGACGGACGGAAAAGAGGCTTAGAAGATCAGAGTTAGAGCTGATGGGGAAGACTACTACGTACTACTAGTCTAACTACTACTCCATAGTAACTTAGTAAGTACGTAGTTGTACGAGGTATGGAGACTGCTCAGGCCAATGGCCTCCGGCATACCATATTGGGCTAGTTTGGCCTCTGTCGGATTTTGGTTTTCCTCCGTAATTCGAGTTACTTGACTAGTTAGTCAAGTACTGCCAGGTAAGTTGTGCAACCGTACAATACAATGTTGGCCCGGGCCCGCTGTGTCAACTACGTACTTTCTCGTGTCGTGGGAATCGCGAAACGAGCCAACGCCCTCTGCACATTCCATTAAAGGTCACCAATCCCAGACCCTGGCTAGTGATGACTATCGACTATTGACTGTTGACTGTTGACTGTTGACTGTACAGTGTAGACTGTACGACTCTCATGACTGGGCATTGTTTGCGTGTTTGTGTGAAGATGGACCAGTTGCACGATCTACGCCACTAGCGTCGTCGAGCCCCTGGCGCTATCCCGGTTACAGTGCACTAGTACCTGCCAAGCCTGCACTCCGGGCCAATCAGACACGAAACGCAAATGAGACCCAGCAAGGCGTTCTCGTCTGAAAAGGGAACACCTGCTTGAGCTCAGCCAATCAGACTTCTGTTCTCGTCTTTAATCAGAGTCTCTCCTCTCTGGTTGGCTGACTCTCGCTTTGCCTGCATCCTGGCTAACTCATCCGGGCTGTCGTAACCGCCTGGGGAAGGAACCCTCCTTCCTTCCAAGGACAATGACCCAGTCTGGCGCTTTCCTCCCACGCTCCAGTTCGTTCCATGTCCCACGCCTGCCTGCCTGCCCGCCCACACACTCATCGCACTTCCCTGTCTCCCCTGCCCTAGTCGTATTCTTTCTCTTACTCTTACTCTTACTCTTCCTCTTCTGCTCTTCTCCCTCTCTCATGACTTGACCTCGTTCGGTTGTCGACTTGTCGCTCCTTTTCCTTCGTTCCTTTCTGACCCCAGTCTTTCGTTCATCATCGCGCGTCGGACCGCTTGGTCTTTGGTCAGTGATTCTGAGGTTCTTTGTTCTCTCCTTGAAGGTGATATATATATACCATTCTTTCAGTTCTTTCTGTACGTCTGTTTCGATCCATCGCGACGACAAAGCGGCCCCTAAGCGATCCTCCCGCGCGACACTCATAACCCAGTTGAACCCCAACGTACATAACTCAAATTTCCAAATATCAATCGAGCGACACGACAACATGTTGACTTCGGTTGCGGCTCTTGTCGGCCTTTTGGCCTTCGCGGATGCGGCTCATAACCACGGCCACGCTCACCTGCACCGAAGCAACAACCACTCCGATGACCTTTTGAAAAAGCGCGGCGGACAGTGCGAGTTCCCCAGCGATGCCGGCCTGGTCGCGGTGACTCCGGGCTCCTCAAACGCTGGATGGGCCATGAGCCCTGATCAACCTTGCAAACCAGGCAACTGGTGCCCTTATGCATGCCCTCCCGGCCAAGTCTCGATGCAGTGGAATCCTGACGCCACTTCCTATACCTATCCCCTCTCGATGGTATGTGTCTCTTGCCTGGATTGCTCGAGTGTTCTTGCTGACGAATCCAGGATGGTGGACTGTATTGCGACGAGAACGGCCAGATTTCCAAGCCCTTCCCCGACAAGGAGTACTGCGTCGACGGAACCGGCACCGTGAATGCTGTCAACAAGGCCGGCAAGCCTCTGTCTTTCTGCCAGACTGTTCTTCCCGGTAACGAGGCCATGCTTATCCCGACTTTGGTCGAGGATACTGCAACCCTCGCTGTTCCCGACACTTCGTACTGGTGCTCAACCGCTGCTCAGTGAGTAATTCTCTCGGGTGTCACACAACACTTGCTTACTCTTCTAGCTACTACATCAACCCTCCCGGAACTGGTGATGAAGGCTGCATCTGGGGCACCAGCTCCGACCCCATCGGAAATTGGGCCTACTTTGTCGCTGGTGCCAACACCGACTCCAGTGGAAACACCTTCGTCAAAATTGGCTACAACCCAGTTGTTCAAGAAGCTGCTACACCATTCCGTGACACTCCCGCTACTTTCGGTGTCGAGATCACCTGCGACGACGGCGCTGGCTGCAATGGTCTGCCATGCAAGATCGATCCCTCAGTCGACTCTTTGAACGAAGTCACCTCAGCTGATAGCGCCGATGGCGCCGGCGGTGCTTCATTCTGCGTCGTCACCGTCCCCAAAGGCCAGACCGCAAACATCGTTGTTTTTGAAGCTGGAAGCAGTGACACTGGTAGTTCCAGCAGCAGCACCAGCAGCAGCGCCAGCACCAGCACCAGCAAGTCCAGCACCAGCTCTTCCAGCACGTCTACTTCTACCACACCAACGACCACTGCTGCCCCTACGACCACGTCTCACAGCTCGACCACCTCAACCTCAACCTCAACCTCGAGTTCAAGCGCGACGTCATCTACCCCAAGTAGCACCACCTCACATACCCCATCATCTTCTGACTCTTCGTCTGACGCCTCGTCTACTCCATCGTCAACTCCGAAATCCACTTCAGCCAGCTACAGTTATGCACCTCATGTTTTCGTGGAAACAGGCGCTAGCGGCGACAGCGGTGCTACGGCTACTTCTGTTGCCGGCTCCTCGTCCTCACCTTCCGCTAGCCCATCCTCTGCAGCATCGCCAATGTCGACTGGCTCGATGACCGGTCTGGCCTTGTGCCTGATGGCCGGCATCATGATGCGATTCTAAGTAGACACTGCTTGCCATCACTCCACCCGTCAGGATCTTTTCCACGAGATCACGTGCGCTTCTTATTTTACGATTTACTTCCCCTCTCCCGACTCTTTTACTTTGATTACTTCTTTGATCTAACGATCTGATTGATACCCCTCAATTTTTGGTCTTTTCTTTTGGCCAGGATCTGGCGACAGCATCTGGATTTCCCCTTCATACGACTAATTCTATTAATGTTTTATATTTAATTCGATGTATACACTACCTGATCCTGACTGGTGGAGTTGGCGTCGAAACTGTCGAACTTGGAATTGCACATTCGCCAAAGCAAACGAAAAATCCTGTTCAGGAAGCGGGCATCTGGCTCAAAAATGTTTTATATTCTACCATTGTGCTGTTGTCACAGCTTTCCATATATTTATCTTGCATCCGTCATAGCTAGCTACGTGCGATACTTTGATTCGACTTGTCCTGGGTTGGCATATAGTATGGCTCGGTCTATACTGCTTCTGTACTGATTGCGATTCTCCGTTGAGTTATGTGAATGTCAAGTATTGATATACACTGCAGTATAAGTAAATGTGTCCTATGTAGTAGCACCTCGTTGGACCAACTCCGTTATTACCTTTCAACCTTTTGCGCCATCGTTAATCGGCCTCCAGCGCATGATTGTACTCACTAGACGCCGCAAAAAGTTCGGCTTCATTCACACAGCTCCGTCATTGCTACAAATCGTCGAGACCCTCAAGTTGCTTATGGCCCACTCATTTAGCCATAGCGCATGCATCGATCACGTATTGAAAAGTCAGTCACGCCATTCGACTGATCATATTGCCATCGTACCAGATCCATCATACCAAAACCCGACCCTCCCGCTTAGTCTTATACCTACCGACCAAGGGGTTTGTGCCTGTCTAACGACTATTTACTTTGCGTCTGGGGAAGCATGCATACTCTTGTATTCCAGTTGCCCGCTAAGGGGCTCTTGATCGATACCAAGATGTACTCTAACAAAAGATGTTGGGTCAAGGAGTCCCTTCTGATCCTTCTCATCAACTCAATCGAGGTCGGCATTTATGCGTCGCATCCGAGACAGAGAGACCTTGCAAATTTCTGATCATCGATCCAAAGCTAAACCATGTCTAGGGAGGGACGCGAGACTGGAAGGGCAACTCCAAATACAGAAAACCCAATTACCCCAATGAAGAGTCCAAGACCGAGAGGTTCCGCCAGGTAACAATTGGCCATAAAGAATCGAGAAGTATCTAGAAGGATTTCCGCGGACCGTTCAATACCGTCAACTTCTTTTCGGCCCAGACACCCAACTGCCCGAAAAAGATCTCGGGATAGATGCCGGCCCAGTCGCGCAAGGCGAACCAGAGGTAGCGAGCATCGTGGCCTTCGCGGAGGATGGTCTCGTAGTCTGGGGTCTTGCTGTAGAGGGCCTAGCAATTATGCAGTCAGATTAATCCATGTCTGTCTGCGTTGCTCGTTGCAGGGGGTGAAATACGTACAGTGATGTACTGACGAGACCACACCTTGTACTGAGCACGTTTTCCGACAGACGCGTTTTGGGGCTGACGAGAGATTGCCGGATTCCCATACTCATCGGCTCCGAGATCGACGTCGACGCCGAGCTTGAGGTCTGAGAAAATCGCGGGCACGACGGCGCTCCTGTCCCAGCCGAATAGGGAGCTAATCAACGGCTTCCCGTCCTCGTCGATGGTAGAGGTCATGTTCCACATACCGTAATCGCCGTGATCAATGACGAATCGGTAGAAAGTCCCGTGTCTGGTCTCGGGGGGGAGTAGGAACGGCACAAGGCGGAGGAGGGATTGCTTTGCGGCTGCGGCGTATGGGCCCACGACGTTGTTGTCTACGGGACGGCCGATAGGGTCGCCGAGAGCTGTGATTGTAGACTCGATTTGGGACTTGAGAAGAGCAATGCAGAAGTCGCGAGTTGCGGAGATGGGTGCCGACAAGCGCGTAGGTCTGGAAAATGTCCGGATGCGTTCTGCGAGGAACGTAGACACAAAGGTTAAGGGAGGGTTGTAGTTGAACAGTGCGGCACGCATGTGGGCTGCCTGCTTCAAGTAGATAATCTATTCACTATTAAATATGAATCTTGAGGATTTGCAGAATGAAATATACCTTGCCCGCCACGTCCAGGTCACGCCATTCGTTTGGGTTCCCTTCTGGCGCTTCAAAAACGCACAATCGACGACCAAGGATCTCGGTGGGATCCTGGCTCGCGGGACCAGAGATGACCTGGGGAAGCCTGTGGTACAAAAGAGGGGCGACTTTGATCTCAGAGGACTCTGGCAACAGAATATCGTATAGAGCAGCTTCGTAGCGAGCATCGGATAGCTGGCTATCTACAAGGTAACTCTCGCTATCAGGCTTGTTGACGTCGTTGTGTCCGAGACGCGCGAGAATCTCCTCTCCGTTGGACAGATCACACCATAGCACCTGGTACATTGGGCTTCAACAATGGATCGTGACAGTAGTATAAAGAAGACATCGACTTACTTGGTTGTTATGTCCACACTCAAAGGTAGGAATATCCTCGACATCTGCGCAAAAATTCTCCTCAATTTCCTCGATGACCGACCTCAGATCCCCGAGGGGAGGAAAGAGGCTGTCATTTTGGAGGAGTTCAAACAGCTTTGGACCGGTGATCAGGGTGCCGTCTTGCAGCCGTGGCCAGCGTTTTGTTGTCTTTGACAGTGTCATTGTTGGGGTGCGGTGACGAACAGACAAGAATCTGTGCCTGGATATAGTGACTGCAATAAGCTGAATAGTGAGGTAAAGACTGGATAACAGGAGACACATCTCATGAAAACATTGACAAGAGATAATACAGACACTGGAAAATCTACAAACAAAAAGTAACCAGGTGACTAACTGCCGAGCACTTTTGTTTGTTGCTATGACCCAAACCAGGCAGATATTATGTCGTCGTCTTAAATAGAAGGCAGGGAGGTATCACTGTATATCCAATTCATTGTTCTAAGATGTATTCACGCTGGATGGTAAGTACTATCAACAGCCGAATCAAGTAACAATTAATTGAGGATGATTTCTTTGAGACCAAGCATCTGTGCACACTCTTGAATACTTTCCTTCTCTAGCCAGCTGTAAAGCTCAAAGGAGTCAAGTGTCTTGCAGCCCAATGCATCCTCCAAGTCAGACTGTGCACTGGCATCTAGTCTTGTAGCCAGCTTCTTTGGAGGCTGATCTGAAAGGTTCGACTTGAATATCCCAGCAGCCGAGAACGGGAGGAAGTCTTCGTATATGATGGGCACGTAATCAACAACTCCGAGGGCAAGTAGCTGTCCGATAGAGGTCGGGGATGCAAGGTGCTTGAGCTTTTCATGGGTTGATTTTTGATCGGCCTTGACCGTGTATCGAAAGTACACTAAGCCCTGCGCTCTCAACTCAGACCAATTATCTGGGTAATCGGCGAATGTACTCGACAATGCAGAGTCAAAAGTCTGAGAAGAGCCGGAAGCAGCTGCTACACTCTCATGGGCATCGTGAAGACATTTATCATACAAGGCTCGACCTTTTGGGGTGACAGCCGCGCCGCGTTGTTCAATCTCTCCAAAGCGTGCTGTATGAGTACTGTGAACTAGACCATTGCCCGCATTCAAAAAGTTGACGGGTTCCTCCAAAGCCCTGAAGCTCGTCTGACGGAGAAGAATGGCACAGTTCCGGTCAGGCGGCCCCTCGATTAGATCTTTTGCCGGCAAGCCTTGTTTGATCATTTCTTTCTGGACGAGCTCGATGTCGAGGGTTCGGGGCGTGAGGTGGTTGATGTGCGCGCTAGGAAAGCACACGGCATCAGCAACGACAGGATGCTCTTCTTTCAGTTTTTGGTAATCTTCGATCGAGACTGTGGACTGTGAATGCCATTTGAAGATCTTCAGAGCTTCGGGAATCAGGTCTTGAGCATCTTGCTCGTTTAGGACGTTCTTTTCTGCGCGTTCGATGATCTCGAGCAACCGTGGTGTAAACAGGTTTCTTGCGGCAAGTACCTCGTCGACTTTCTCCCGTAGATCTTTTGAGATTAATTCCCTTCGCAACACGGTAGTAAACACGCGAAACGGATTCTTCGACAAGGACTCCGCCGTAATCGGCCGAAAAGCAGTGGAATGTAACGGAAATCCGACCACAGTCAAATCGTAATAGCCAACGGGATACATCCCGAGCACAGCAAATAGACGCTTGATCACCCGTAGCTCTTCCGGCGTTCCCAATCTGATTGCGCCATGTCGTTCGAGCTGATGCCTGACCGGGAGATTCTGTAGATTCTGTCCTTGGGATGCGAGGACTGAGCTGTCGACTTGGCTGACGATCTCGATAAGAGTTTCGTATAAAGGGACCTCCTTTCTGTACATTTCAGACAGAGAGAGAGAGAATTTTGTCCGTAGGTCATCTGCATCATAGCTACACAAGAATCACTATCAGCTGTGGTCCTTGCAGATATGAAATAAACAAATCGGTGGCAGCTATGGACAGAGTATATACAAACCCTGGAGACCTCATCGCTGCAATATGTCGTCTGCTAATTACTATTTTCCTGTGATCAGCGTAAAAGAATAAAAGGAAACGGATTCATGGATAAGACGCTGTCAGCCCAGACACTGAATCGTATATAGATAAAGCTCATCGGATCGTTATCTCTCGGAAGAGCGACTCCACATGATTAACTTCATCGCCCAAAGCAGTATATACTAGACGATGCGGGTATCACACGTGTGACGGTATACTTGTTTAGAAAATTCGAGCATCTCAGGTATATCACTTCGTAGATGAAATGCAGCTCGACATGTAGTACGAGAGATGAGTTGAACTTCTCGGATGAAGGGATCGTAACGCGTTACGCTGATATTAATCAAGTTAGCTGGGGGATTCCATCCATCTTTCGTTGAAGTCTATCAGCTAAACAAGAGAAGTTTGGAACGCGAACTAGACGCTGAATTTTGACTCATTTGATATATTCGTAAGAGTCTCGTTGATAACAAAGTGACTGGCATATAATTGACTGGTTAATCAACGCCTGTAAGTTCGTCTCCACCATCATGGTTTTCATCGGCCATTACACAAGTCCAGGGGCGAATATTTGGGTCTAGTGCTGGTGTTCCAACCAAACGCTGGGACTATAGCAGAGGAGTAAGAGGCAACAATAACAGGGCAAGCACTAGCACCTCATAGTGTCAGCCGTGTCCTCGGCAGATATGGTTCCTCGAGGTACTTGACATCCTCCTCGGTCAGCTTGATCTTGAGCGCTTCGATAGCCTCGTCAATCCTCTCTTTCTTGTTCAAGCCTACAATGGGGCACATGTTCTTGCTCAAACTCCAAGCGATCGCTACTTGGGCCATACTTTTTCCGAGCTTCTTTGAAATTTCTTCAACGCGGTTGACGATTTCTCCATCAGTTTTGTCGTCTCTTGACCGTACGAGCATATGGAGAACGTAGTCCTTCTTTTCTCGAAGAGTGTCTCGAGTACCCCATGGGCGGGTCAAGGCGCCACGTGCAACCGGCGACCAGGGAATCAAGCCAACACCAGTATCGTTGCAGTAGGGAATCATTTCGTGTTCCTCTTCTCTGTAGATCAGGTTGTGGTAGTTTTGCATAGAGATAAACTTATGCCAGCCATGGCGATCAGCGATGTTTTGTAGCTGTTGAAATTCCCATGCGGCCATGCTGGACGCTCCGATGTATCGTGCTTTTCCAGATTCAACAACGTCATTCAAAGCTCGCATGATCTCCTCTCGTGGTACCGAACGATCTATGCGATGGATCTGCAACACATCGATATAGGTTCCTAGTCTTGCAACACTCTTGTCGACGGCATCAAGAATATGCTTACGACTTAAGCCGACTTGATTCAGAAGATCGCCATCGTTCTCCGTGGTCGTACCTGGCTGATTCGAAGGGGATTCGGGCGTCA
Organism: Talaromyces sp. PB3603; assembly: GCA_023625915.1. Lineage (NCBI taxonomy): Eukaryota > Fungi > Ascomycota > Eurotiomycetes > Eurotiales > Trichocomaceae > Talaromyces > Talaromyces sp. PB3603. The sequence goes on from JAMAFY010000009.1 coordinate 369,970, forward strand.
CACCGAAATAGACTTTCGTGAGGATGACCAGCTTTTCTCGAGGAATGCTGTATTTCCTGATAGCCTCACCAATAATTTGTTCAGACTGGCCATGAGAATAAAGATCCGCGGTGTCCCATGTGCGGATTCCGGCGTTGTACGCATATTCAAGAAGAGGAAGGGAGTCTTCTTTGTCGAGAACCCAGTCTTGCCATTCTGGGGTCCCGTAGCTCATTCCCCCCCTGGTCAAGTCAGCATAGAAGAGGAACGTTTGGATGGAGAGCGTACAGAATGACTCTTGAGACTTTGAGGCCAGACCTGCCCAGATACTGATATAAGCTCATGTTCATGAAATGAATCTGCCCACGATATCTGTTTGCTCGATCTTTTTCTACACTCAAGCTTGCCAGGACTACTTGCAATCTTTATGCATACGTTCAGTCAGCTCATTGCACGGACTTAGCTTACCCCCGGCGCAGACCCCCGGGCTTAAGCTTGACATGGCCTGACCAATGAGGCAGGCTCAGTCAATCTCATCTTACCCCCATTAAGTCCGGACAGTCACAAGATATCCAGTTTCGTTTCTTCCTCGAGCAACAGTCACCGGGAGCTCACGCAGTCCAGTATCTCGCTGGCACAACTCAGAATCAAGGGAGAGTCGCCGGACCAAGTCGCCGGATCGACCGACCAGATATGAAGAGGTGCACTAAGCCTGGCCGGGAGTCCCTGAAGGGATTCATTGAAGCAAAACTATTGGAATTCACCGAGCACGAACCGGCATCGATGGACACAACAGTTAATATCCTTGATAGCTACTGTCAAGAAGATCACCCCGAGGAATGCCACTTCGACGTCAACAATTGTTGAGGCATAGACTTGTCTCTGATGGGCAATTGAAGAGATTGAATAGTTTTGGGTTGAAGATGGAAACCACGGAAATATGTGGAGAACGATCCGACTGCGGTCACATGACGTAGAATGATAAGACGACGACGACGACGCTTCTTGCCATCTTTGATACATGTTCGCAATATTCCCGGATTCTCGATTCGTCTACATATACTTTTATTCTACTGTCGATCACTCAGGAGAGAGTAACGCGCGGAACGATGGGCCATTTCGTAACGGTTGCGACGTGCAATCTCAACCAGTGAGTCAACACCCCTCATGTGGATCTCTCAGTCACTCAACTATCGCAGATGGGCCCTCGACTTCGAAGGCAATACGCAACGAATCATTGAGAGTATTCAACAGGCAAAGGCTGCAGGAGCAAAGCTACGAGTAGGGCCTGAGCTGGAAGTCTGTGGCTATGGCTGCCTTGATCATTTGCTGTATGTTTCCTTCAGACTGTGTGAATACCTCGCATAGCTAACAATGCACGAACAGGGAGCAGGATCTTTTCCTGGCATGCTGGGAAATGCTAGAGAGAATTTTGACCGACGAGTCCTGCAACGATATTTTGCTGGACATTGGAAGTAATATTACATAATCCGTGATTCTAATGACGTGGACACTGACATCTGATAGTGCCCATCCAGCACAGAAATGTCCGATACAACTGCCGAGTCATTTGCTTGAACGGTAAAATCCTTTTGATCAGGCCTAAAATGTTCCTTGCAAACGATGGCAATTACAGAGAGATGCGCCACTTTACTCCCTGGTGCCAGCCTCGCACAACTGAACAGTATCACCTCCCGAGGCGCATTCAACGTCTGCAGGGTGCAACGCACGTTACTTTTGGTGATGCCGTGGTATCTACACCGGATACATGTATTGGTGCAGAGACCTGTGTAAGCATCTTGTCCGAATGTTCTATTCACCACGAACTAACGCAAAATAGGAAGAGCTCTTCACTCCCGATAGTCCACATACTCAGATGAGCCTCGACGGAGTGGAAGTGATAACCAACAGCAGCGGTTCTCACTTTACCCTGCGTAAGCTGGAAACTCGTCTAGCGCTTATTATGGAAGCCACCAGGAAGAATGGCGGTATCTACCTGTATGCCAATCAGCAAGGGTGTGACGGTGACCGGCTCTACTATGATGGTTGCGCCATGGTATATGCTCCATACCAGATCCATGGCCCATATACTGATACGTTTACTAGATCATCGTCAATGGAACAATGGTGGCTCAAGGCACGCAGTTCAGCTTGAACGATGTCGAAGTCGTGACGGCAACAATAGACCTGGAAGAAGTCCGTGCCTATCGCTGTTCCATGTCGAGAGCCTTTCAGGCAGCCCAGTCCAAAGCCAAATATGAGCGTATCCAGACTCCTTTCGAATTAAGCAGTGAGGAAGATGATCTTGATCTGACTCGCGGTCCAAGCATTCCCATTAATCCTCGTTATCACTCGCCTGAAGAGGAGATCGCCCTTTGCTCCGGTTGCTATCTCTGGGATTACCTTAGAAGAAGTGGAGTCGCAGGCTACCTCGTACCGCTTTCTGGGGGTATTGATTCGTGTGCTACAGCCACTATCGTCTTCTCTATGTGTCGACTTGCTATCGAGGCCGTGAAAGCCGGCAATGCCCAAGTCATCGAAGATGTCAAACGGCTGGCCAAATATACGGACAAGTTGCCAGAGACTCCCCAAGAGCTCTGTAAGCAGATTTTCCACACTATCTACATGGGCATGTCTCAACAGTCCTCGAAAGAGACTCGTCAACGAGCGAAGGACTTGTCGGAAGCGATCGGAAGCTACCATGTGAATTTGGATATTGACGAGGTCTACCATGCGCAGAAAGCTCTCATCAAAACAACTCTAGGATTCGATCCGAAGTTTAAAGTCGAGGGAGGAACACAAGCAGAGAACCTTATGCTTCAGAATATTCAAGCACGATCCAGAATGGTGACCGGTGAGTTGACAGGTTTGGGGGCTTGTATCACTTGAAGCTGACAACCAATAGCATATGAATTTGCTCAAATACTGCCCACGACACGAGGACGTCCGGGAGGTGGAGGTTTGCTCGTGCTCGGGTCTGCCAATGTCGGCGTAAGTTTATAAGACCATTGGAAAAGATACACGTTGCTAATGGTGTTAGGAATCCTTGCGAGGGTATGTCAAATAACGCTACACCTTTCCGCGCCTTGAAACGACCTTCATGGAGTATTCACTGACCATGCTCATTCCAGCTACCTCACAAAATATGACTGCTCCAGCGCCGACATTGTATGTTTAAACTTAACATCTACAACGTGGTGCGGATCTAACCTTGAATAGAACCCTATTGGGAGTATCGACAAGTCCGACCTTAAGAGATTCATTGCTTGGGCAGAAAAGGTCTACGACATTCCTTGTCTTCACGAGTTCCTGACGGCTATTCCGACTGCGGAGCTCGAACCCATTACCGAGGTTTGCCATTATAGAAGTCCTCGAGGGTGGGCTGACATCTGCTAACCTATCACAGAAATACGTCCAGTCAGACGAGGCCGATATGGGCATGACTTATGATGAATTGACTGTAAGCGATGTCAACAATGTGACAGTCAATGAGACTAACAGCCTCATTCTAGACGTTTGGTCGCCTACGAAAGGTGTACAAGCTAGGTCCGTATGGCATGTTCCAGAGACTCGTACATGAATGGGGCGCGGAAAGAGTACGGGAGGATGGAGATGAGAGCCCGGCCCTGGAACCTCGCCAGATTGCGTATGTCCTTCAGAATGGCATCTTTGCTCGACCATGATACTGACAGACCAAAAGGGAGAAAATCAAGCACTTTTTTCATTATTGTAAGTTCGGGTTGTCCAGTGAGCTGAGATTTCTGGAGCTAACGTGGCTACCAGACGCTATCAACCGTCACAAGATGACTACCCTAACACCGTCACTTCATTGCAACGACTACTCGCCAGACGATAATAGATTCGTGAGTGGCTCAAATGCTTGCGCTTCAGTAAATAAGAGCTAACACGTTGAGAAGGACCTTCGTCCCTTTTTGTACCCCTCATTCTGGAGAAGTTGGGGCTTCAAGAAGATTGATAAAGAGTTGGAGAAGATGGAAAAGGCGAAGCAGAAGAGAGATCAGGCTCAAGCTTGATACAAACCGAGACTCAAAGTCAGCGAAGTGACTTTTCTTCGACGTCGGCTGAAGTTGAAGGAGACTGTAGATTGAGGAGACATGTTGATGCCTCAGTAGTGGGGCAGCCATTCCAGGCTCCACTCATCTTTATCTTGGAGGAACATCCCCAAGTTCCAACCATCATCAATATTCCCCCCAATATACGTACTCGCTTTGATATTTTGCGTACTGGATGAGCAAGACTACCTATAAATATGCCTCCAACGCCCCAAACAGTAAGCTATTTCCCAGCTCTATCTTCATCAATCGACTAGATTACTATCACCCCGCAATTCCTATCAGCAATTGCGTCACTCGTAACCGACAATAGACAACTTCAACACAACACAAATACAATACAGCACTAAAAAATTATTTAGACAAAACTCCAATCAACTCTCCGCCTCCTCATCCCCCGTCTCCGCCTTCAACAGAAAAAAGACACCGCCTCCTCCATCGCTCAGCGCAGAGAACTTGCCCAACTCCTTGAAAATGGCCGCGAAGCCTCCGCGCGCTACAGAGTCGAGAATGTCATCGCAACTGATATTGGCGTCGAAGTCATGGAGATGGTAGAACTATACTGCGAATTGCTACTAGCGCGCACTATGGTTCTCGATCAACTCGCTTTTTCGGACAAGGGCGTTGAAGCACGCAATAAGGCGAAAGAGGAGCTAAATATGTTGAATTTGGAGAAGAAAGGTGCCTCTGCTATGTCGGCACCGGAAGCGAAGAAAAGTAGTGGGTTTGGATGGTTTTCAAGCAGCAAACCGTCTACTCCGGCAGCAATTGTTGCGCGGCAGCAACATGGATCACAAGAGCAACATTCAAAAACAGCAGCAGCAGCTGATGACAGTGATGAGCTGAACGACGAAGCAAACAGCTACATCAACGCAGGCCTGGATGAAGCCGCCGTTGCGATATTCTATTCCTGCCCTCGCTTCCCACGGGAAGTCAAAGAGCTTACAACCCTGCGCCTGCTGCTCATGGAGCGCTGGGGCAAGGAATTCGCGACTCTAGCACAGGATAATAAGGCCGCCATCAAGATTCCGGAACGCCTCGTCAAGAAGCTGCGCGTAAAGCCGCCGTCGACGGAGTTGGTAGAGAGTTATTTGAGGGAAATTGCAAAGGCGTATAATGTCGCTTGGCCTGCAGGAGAGGAAGAAGATCTGGATCAGGGTGATATACCAGAGTTGATGTCGACGGATGAAACGTCGCCGCCGCCGGGGTATGATGATAGCGATAATACTGGGGATGTTGCGGCACAGCCTCATACGCCACGAAAGAAGCCTGCGGATAATGTGCGTCGTGCGTCTGAGACGGATGAATTGTCGCGTGCTACGCCGCCGAGGGATATAGGAACCCATGATGCGACGGGGAAGAGCCCTGTAAGTGTTGCGAAGCCAGGACCTTCTACGGACAATCCGGAGCCGAGAGTTAGGATACCGGGGGATTCTGATAATCGAAAAAGGGAGGATGGTGCTCGTCCGGGTGTGCAGAGAAAAGATAGCAAGGGCATACCGAATGTGGATGAATTGTCGAAGAGGTTTGCTGCGTTGAAGAGGTAGTTTTGAGCTATGAGAAGCCGGATACTTGTCTATTATTCTTTGTTGTAAACATACCATATAGCGAATGACTATTTGACTCGGAATCTATTTATCGTTACAAACGAAGACCTCGTCAAAATGCTGCAACTGAGTATATACTCAAAGTATTATGTATCGTCGCTTCATCTATCGTCACATCGTAAGCGCAAGATCGTTCTTCAACCTGAAATTGTATCAATCACTTCCGCCGCCAAAAAGATCTCTTCTTCTTCAATCCCGGCGCAGGCGACTTATCAGCCTGATCTCTCGTTAGCAAAGAAATCCCAGTTCCCAAAAGAAGAATCACAAACCGGTATCTCAGGCACCGAAACAGGCGTCGAGGCAGCCGCAGACGACGGGCCAGTCTCCTGACTCTGAAAACTACCTCTATCCTCCCCAGCAGCGACACTTCCACCGTCATCCATGAGTTCATCCTCCTCCATACCAGGATAATACCTCTCCGGGTCCCCGTTATACACAATCCACCACCCGATCTTCTGTCCCGGCGCAATCGCATCTCTGATATCCGCGAGCGTATCACGCGCCTCCGAGGAGATCGCATCATCCAAGAACCGCTGATCAATCTCGACACTGAGACCCTTCACGGGTCGCGCCGTGTCCGGTAATATGCTCACAATGTCCGCGACAAAGGCGTGCGGTTGACTCACGGCCGCATCCGTCATGGTATCTAGCGGGTCATATTGTTCTATAAGCTGCAAATTCGGTAGGTGTTGCACGGAGGTAGGGTGGTTTTTGCGGATCGCATTTAGAATGAGTGAGGATGTGCGTTTGTTTTGAATGTATTCGGCCGAGGCGTCGTCGAGGTTCTCGAGGACAATGAAGACGCGGATGCTGGGGATGCCCCCACGGGGCCACGGAAAGCCGTGGATCTTGTAGACGGGCATATTTTTCTGTCTCTTACTGTTCGCGCCGGTGCTATTCCTTCGCTTCGGCAGGCGGCATTGAGTGCTGAATCGGGAGTTGCGATGTGATGTAGATCAAAATGGGTAATGGTGCGGGGATGCTGTAGGACAGCGGGCGGAATGAGTAGGATCTTGAGCTGAAGCTCCTCTGAGCGCTCATTCATTGCATGAGCAAACTCACATGCAGGCCCAGCTCACAAATGACATTCATCTTCCATATACTTAAAGTAAACAAATCTCATTGTTCCACCGAGGGTTCGTGATGATTGGTCGATGCGGGCAATCTATAAGCGGTGGCAGATGGCAGTATAATATGCCCGCCGCATTTACGGCGTTTGCTTAGCTTGCTTTTATCTTATTGTGATACGTTAATCAATTGATTTCGGATACAAGTGGTGATCGGTAGTCGAGCAGCGCAAACGCTGTTTCCTACCTCAAAGCATACGGGATGGTGCTCTCGTTCATACTCATTCAGAACCGGCAGTGAGTCCGACCCCGAAACCCAGTTCCAGGGGCATGCGCACAATCTAACATGGCGATAGAGGCAAGACAAGATTAGCAAAGTGGTACGCTCCGTATAGTGTATGGCCAGCCTTCACAGCCATGAAGTCTACGATGCTGACCCCAGAACAGGACGATGAGAAAGTAAAGCTCAAAGGCGAGGTGTGTGCACCTCCCATCCCCGAACCCTCCCGCCGATTCATGCAAACATAGCTCAAACACAATATCTCACGAATCCAAATTGACATCTCCCAAGGTCCACCGCCTCGTCGCTCCCCGCGACCAAAAGTACCAATCAAATTTCGTCGAATTCAAACGTAGCACTAAAATCGTCTACCGCCGCTACGCCGGATTGTTTTTCTGTGTCTGCGTCGACGCGAACGACAACGAGTTGGCATACCTGGAAGCGATACACTTCTTTGTGGAGGTTTTGGATCAGTTTTTTGGGAATGTGTGTGAGTTGGATTTGGTGTTTAATTTTTACAAGGTATCTGCCTCTTCAAAATCTGGGTGAATTATGAGAATGGCGGAGCTGATATAAGGCATGGATAGGTGTATGCGATTCTGGATGAGGTATTCCTCGCGGGAGAGATTGAGGAGACGAGTAAGCAGGTTGTTTTGACAAGGTTGGAGCATCTGGACAAACTGGAGTGATCAGACATTACATATCATTTGGATGGAGGGCGGGGCATGTCCAATTGTTTTTACGGAGAGTCTGTCCTGCCTCGTACATATTTACGTTCTGAGAAGCATGGTTTAGGCATGATGGAGTTTGGCGTTGGTTTTTGCAGGAGTGACTTGAAAAATCGCTAGGACGAATGCTACAAGACGAATGCTACAACAATTAAATCCTGTATAATCTGATTATCAGGTACTATTAACGAGCATTGTTGACATATTATATACACAAACGATTCAAGCATACTTCATACCAATCATTAAGAGGAACTCTCAACTCTAAGCCTGACCGTACCCCTTCTTCCACGCAGCGTTAAACGTCTCCTTGTCAACTGCAAATTGCTCAATGTAATCCCTCTCCAGATCATGCGCCCTTTTACCGAGCAGCACCAGACTGTGCAGAGGCTTTCCCATATCCACTTCCGTCAACTCCTTGAGCGTACCCGCGACGAGTTTCTGGTCCGGAGCACCCACTCGCGCAGCGCCTATGGCGAGACTATCGGGTCCATAGACGCCTTCCTGTCTCTCCTCTTCGGTCTCCAGCATCTGACTCGCACACTGTGCGACAGTCATGTATCGCGGCGGCTCATAGATTTTTCGTCCGCGCGCCATATTCTCGAGCGATTGTTCTTTGACTTTGATATCGAGCAGGACGAGAGTGTGCAGTCCGATTTGCGCGTTTTCTTTGACGCGGTCATAGTACGAGGAAGGTTTCCATGTTTCGGTGAAGAAGACCATACTGACAGTCTGCCCGAAATTGTATAGTTGAAGGCCTGTGCAGCCGATGGCGGACATGATTGAGGCGTTAGGGATGGTCTTGGTCTGGATGCCGAGTTCGCGGGCTCGGAGAACGAGGTCTGTATGTGTCGTTGCTCTGGATGGAAGATATAGACATAAGCCTTTCAAGCATTTCAAAGACTAGACAAAACAAAAATGTACCCAAATGGATCCCCAACGACTAGAAATGCAACATCGACCTCTTTGGCATTTTCGAGGATATCATCGCTGCCAGTCTCGACGAGTTCGCGGTCTGCAACAATCACAGGACGACCATAGTAAGCTTCCTACTAATTGAAGAAATCGGTCAGCCAGTGCTCTGCTCAGCTTTTCAAAAGCGAAAAAAGAAAGAAAGAAAAAGGGATCACCCACTAGCTTCTCCTTCTCGACCAGCAAGATACTCGTATAAGCCTCTAGATAAACCCTGGAAGCGGACTTGACGACTTCCAGTCCGCGGACGGTGATGTCCTTTTCGTCTGCGAGACCGAGGCCAACGAGGTACAACATATTGACCGCAGCAAGCTGATATTCTAGATTGTAAATCAAATTCAAAGAAAAACCCCCCCGCTCCCCGCCAAAAAAATAATTAAGCTCATTCTCTCGATCGGAGTAATGATTTCCCGGCGCAATGCTGGATCCACCTTCAATGCTAACGTCGGAGGTCTCGTAGCGTGTCATCTGGTTCCTCTTTTACAGCATACGAATCATTTCGGCCATCTTTTTACTTGTCACTAAATGTTTAATGGTGGCTGTTCTATAGGTTACATTACTCTATATACTTTCTGCATACAATTATCAACATGGCCGGAGAACGCGCTGCCAAGTACCGGCAGGAGATTCAACAGGTAAGCTTCCGACTCCTTGTCTCGATCCATACCCAGCCATCGCTAACTAACCGTCAGATGATGTTCGTCTCTGGAGAGACCGCCGAACCCTCCCAGGAAACCACAACTTTGATCGAGGATATCGTCCGCCAACAAGTCGTCGAAATGCTCACTCGCAGCACTGCCCTCGCAACGCGCCGTGGAAACCGATCCATATCCACGGACGACCTGATCTTTCTAATCCGCCACGACAAAGCCAAAGTCAGCCGCCTCAGGACTTTTCTTTCCTGGAAAGACGTCCGCAAAAACGTCAAAGATTCCGATGACAAGGCCGGCGCCGACGCAGCCGATTTCGCGGCTGGCGATGATCCGCTTGCGGGTGCCGGCGTCGCGGGCCCGCAGGATATGGCGGCCAAACCGAAGAATAAACGTGCCAAAGTCGGATTGCCGTGGGACATTAACAGTTTCTATTCTGTGCAGGCACCAGAGCGGGAAGATGAGGAAGATGAAGAGGAGGAGGAACAGAATTATGCTACGCTACAACGGCTCGCGACTGCGGATGAACGGACAAAGAACATGACGAGGGAGGAATATGTATTTTGGTCTGATTGTCGACAGGCTTCTTTTACGTTTCGGAAGGGTAAACGATTCCGTGAGTGGGCCGGGTTCGGGATTGTGACCGAATCCAAACCTAATGACGACATCGTCGATATTCTGGGATTTTTGACGTTCGAGATTGTGCAAACTCTGACCGAGGAAGCGCTCAAAGTGAAGGAGCGCGAAGATCGTGAGAAAAAGGGTAGAGGAGGCGCAGATTCGGACGCTGGAGACAATCCCAAGAAGCGGAAGCGTGAGACGGGACTGTTTGATCCGCCGGAGGAAGGGAGGACGCCGATTGAGCCGAGACACATTCGAGAGGCGTTCCGGAAGTTGCAGGCTACGCCGCAGAAGAATGTTGCTATGTTATTGCATGACAGCCGAGTCCCCGCGCGGTTTCCGATCCGGTTGGTATAATCGTGCATTTAGTTTTATTTTTTTTTCATTGTGGATTGTTACGTTGGTGTGGCGTTGATTATTGGATTATTGGAGATACCCCAAGGACGACTAATGCTATGCGTATTGAAATATCATCACATTCATATTACTATCATGACCGCTAACCGTGAATCAATTACTCCGGGTGAGTGCGGCGCCCTAAAACAGTCAGTAAGGTTTCACAAACTCATATCAAGTCATACGCACATTCAGCCAACTCTTCCGTGCTAATCTCACGATGCTTATTGATCGGCGGCACATCTCCCGTCGCAACCGCCTTACCGACCTCGATAGCCCTACCGATCATGCCCTTGCGAGGCGTGACGTGCACCGCAGACTTGGACTCGACTTTGATCACACCAATACGTGGATCGGCGGGGCCACCGTCGTGCACGCCATCGCCCAAATCGCCAAGCCAAGCCTTGAGCGCCGGAGAGTAGAATTTCTCGACGACGTCTTTGCCAGACATGACGGTCGCGGTGCCGGAGATGGAGGCCCATCCGCCAGAGACGACATCGAGAAAAGACATGTTTGTCTCCGCGGGGTGGACATTGAGATCCGTTGTTTTGCCGGAGAAGAGGTTTGTGTGGAAGATTAGGTCGACGCCGCCGTTTTCCTTGTCAGTCGTCAGTCAAACAGCTATGGACTAGTAGAGGGGGAAGGTTCGAGGGCAGGCATACAGTCCCGGCGAGTGCCATGGCACGCGAAGAGAGCAGCTCGCTTTCCGAGGCCTTGGTGGTGAGCATGCCATATTTGATATCCTTGATGAACTTGACGAGGTCTTCAATCTTTTCTTGCACGGGGACATCTGGATCGTAGTTCTTGGTCTTGTAGGGATCGACAGGCTTGCTGCCTTGGCTGGTTGAGATCTCAGAGGACGACATTATATTTGTTTGTGATGTGTATGGTTGATGAGAAGGAGTGATGAATCGAATGAGCAGATAGTGATATATTATATGTGGTCCAGCAAGGTACACTAGATCAGATCATATGACGTAGCGATCACTTACTACACTGACGGCTCAGTAGAGAATCGCTCCTCGGATCGAGGAGCAGCGATTGTTGTGTTTGGTTTGGCAAGCAGCGATGACAGATGAAGTCGCCATGACGTAGGCTCTTGGCATCTGGACCTGGTCTCCGTGAATTGCCTATTCGGGGAATTTGTAGAATATTCGACTTTGCATAATTTTTGCACAGATGTGTCCGAGTTTGCAGTTTGCAAATTATGCTCATATTACCTAAGACCAGAAGATCTGTAACTTATATGTCTTGGTGGATGGCTTGGTGGTGGAGACTTCAATGTTTGTATAGGTACGAATTTCTAGCCCTAATCCCACCCGGTCAACCCCTTTTTGAGTTCCATCCCACCGCAACGCTGTCAATCTCTTGCGATTTTCTATGTTAAAGAGGCCCCTAGAGCTACGTTCGGCTAGGCATTGAAACACTTTGAGGTGGTGACGGATCTGGTGTATGGTTGTGTGTATATCTTACGAAGAAACTAGGTAATATCACGATGCCAAAGTGACTTGCGAGCTGGGAGTAAGGAGATCAAAGACAAGCTCATTGCAACACATATAATACCTTCATCACGGTGCTCCGATCATCGCCCCCGCCATCGAAAAAACAATCCAAACCCTGGTAATTGAATCGAGATCAGGAGGACAATACCTAGTGTCTGTTAGCATCAAGTACCTTTCTCCACTACACAAAGACATACTCATCCGAACTGAGAACAACAAACCCACGCCAAAATAGCCACTGCGCAAACCAGAGAGCGAACACGCCAAGCGTCAAAGCGGCATACAAGCCCACAGGCGTCTCATGAGAAGCCCGGTAAGTTGGGCCTGTTTCGGAAAAAGTGCCATATGCCGAGCGCTTTGCTCTCGAGCTTCCTATGAATGGTATTTTCTCTGGGTCCATACTTTCGACCATGCAGAAATGTATCGCCTTAACCCTAAATCGTGTATAACGCTTGCCCACATGGGCCATCAATGCCTCTGCAAACGCTGATATACTCTTTTTATCTTTCTGCACCTTGGATGGCAGTGATTCGAGGCCGGGAATTTCGATCATCTGATTTATTTTATGTGTAGTCCAAGCTAGAATAGCGAAGACCATGCCAATAATGATGACCCACAGGAGCGCTCCATGGTACATCATTGTGGCCATCCAGCCTCCTTCCGCATTCTTCAGACCTCCTCCAAAGTAGAAGTAGTGTTCATAGCCATACTCGACGGTGATGAGCATATAGCAGGACGAAACACCTTGTACAAGAACCTCGGCGAATAAACATGATCCAATAGCCGGCCGGCTCATCGTTTCAAAGGGTTGTCCACCAAGGAACAAGATAATCCAGGAAAGCGGCCGGGGCGTTGTGCTCCAAAGAAGCAATAGTCGAGAAGCGGGAACATCTTCATAGCCATGGATTCTCGAAACTTTCAAAGCGCTTTTGTAGCTTGCAAACAAATGGCATGCAGCGATCAATGCTCCCCTGAAATACCAAGAGCGTGGCTGCCAGCGTTGCGCAATTCGACGTATGCCATCTCTTTGACTAAGCAATATCGCAAGCAACGTGGCGGAATTGACTAGTGCAATGCTTCCAAGCTTCCACGCAGTTGACGGACAGTCCCTCTTGAGATCAGACGGCTTGACAGTCCACCTCCATGGAATCACATCTCGAGAGGTAGGAGCAGCTAATCGACGCCAATCATCAGGCAGACCACGCCAGTCTTCCATATGACTACACATATCGTGGAGCCACGTCACGTAGTCAATTCGGGTCTCGAAAACATGACACGAACCGGCGCAAGAATTGTAGCCGATGTTGTGGCAAAAACAATTTCTGTCGACTGCCGGTTGGATAGTGCTGCAGTACCCATCCGCGTCGACTTCACACGCTTCGGCTGAACATTGGTCAAGAAGCGACGTCACTTGCTGCGGCATATCTGCGATGCATCTAGGCCAGTGCCAGTCTTCGAGGGAGACGTATTCAAATTCTGTGGTCCCGAGCATGTATGTCCAGTTTTCCGGCAAGGAGGAGGATCCGCAGGTCGCATTGATCCAAAGTCGCTCCCTCGTCATGTCCAATTGATCTGACTCCGAACATGGCTCGTTGTCTGAGTCTATAGTAAAGTAGCTGCAAAAGCAGCTCTTATCAGTGTAAGTCGCATCATGAATATCATGCCCCGTGAGACCGTATCCGACAGTTTGGTAGCTTAGAGCAATCATAGACTGTTGTGATTCACTATACTCCCAAGCACGGGCAGCATCCCCCGTGTTTCGAGCCGAGCCTGTGAACATACATGACGCCATCACACACCGGTACGCCTCTCTCGACTGGGCAGCGATCGATCCGGTTAGACACGTCGGTGCATCATGAACCACGTCAAAATTTGCATAACCCTCAACCAGAGATGCTGGAGACAGAGTCTGCAGCTCGTTCGCATCACCAACGTCAACGAGCCACGTGCGACTCGTCACACTCAAAACCCACGAGTACAACTGTGCTTTGCTAAGCACCGATCGACTACAGTACGGCAGATATGGTTTCAACAGATTCGGGGAAAACTCGATGCTGAGACAGCTGATCTGTGTCAGCCATTGATGGTGGATACAGATCAATCCAACATGAGAGGTGCATTTCTTGGTGGTGCAAGCTGTCATGGCTTGCAGCCAGGTAGAATGGTCCTGTTGGGCTATACATTGTGGCATTGGAGCTAGGTCTTCAGGGTTGACCTAGCCGTTGTAGCTATTCAGAGTATGGCTTTCCTCGTCGTTGTCGGTGACGGCGGCGACGTAGGGCAAATCTGTCAGGCCTGAATTAGTATCAAGGGTGTATAAGCATTTTGGGATGCTGTACCTGTTGCGACTGCCCTGTGAGACGCTGCCACCGACAGCAAAAGCCAGGTAAGGTAGATTCTCATCTTGTTCCTGATTTTGCCTCACTCCGTTCTATTTATCTCTTGGTCTAAGAGGCGCGGGGGCATGTCGCAGTGTGAAAGTGAGTTGAGTTGCTGGACAGAGAAAGATAGGGAGTAGTAGAGAGGGGCAGAGACAAGGCAGACTGGACATGCGGCGCTGCGGCGCTTATACTGTCCTGTCGCGCCGTGCAACGTGAGACCATCCAATGGGACGACGATGCTCTTAACAATACCTCGTTCATTGCATTGACTTATAACACGAATATCAAGAATTGCTGTCCCTGGGATTAGTCGTGACTTATCCAAAAGTCTTGTACACAAACTGCATCGCCGCTTGCCTATCCTGGCCATACCCTTTTCTCTGTATTCTATCTCTACTCTCCAACAATCTTCTCCTCACCTCCTCCCATGTCATATTTACAGCCTGATCAGTACTACTTAGCCCATCCAAAACCCCAACATCAACCAACCGTCCCCCTTCCTTCCTGATCATGCCATCGATCATCACCACCTCCACATCGCCAGCACCAGCATGCATCACCACCGCCGCAACAGGATCCTCTTCAGCCGCACACACCAGGCCTGGCGACGAAGCATCAAAAATCACGAGATCAGCCCTTTTCCCGACTTCAATACTCCCAATTTGATCCTGCATGTTCATCGCCTTCGCGCCTTGGATTGTGCCGAGATTAAACACCTCTTCAACTTTGATTCGAACGCTGGGATACTGGCCCTGTTCCATTGCATGGCGATTCTCTGCGGCTCGGACGTGCTGCATTCCCATCCGTAGCTGCGTGAGTATATCGCTGGAGTTATTGGAATGACAATCTACTCCAATGGACGCATGCGATTGGAGGTCGCTTCTGAAAGCGACGCTCTCGCCTAGGCCCATTTGCATTTCTGTCTCGGGGGTGGTGGAGATGTGTGCCTCTTTGGAAGTAAGAAGAGCAGCGTCGGATTCAGAGATGCCGTTGGCATGCGAGAAGAGGATGGAACTATCCAAGAGACCGTAGTCGGAGAGAAGTTGAACGGAATCGGTTTTATTGTTAGTCCTCATCGCGTGGGTAGGTCAGCATGGGGGGCATACTTTTCATCGAATGAGCAACATAATGACTCGTCATCAACTTCACGCCCAACTCGCGCGCTTTAGTCCAGAGCTGGACGACTTCTTCTCTGGGAAGCTGGAATTGATCGAAACCCACGCCTAGGGTGACGCGCCCATCACCGTATGGCGCGGACTGTGCAAGTGAGGCGAGCGTATCGTACCACCAGTCTGGGAGTAAAGTGTCGTCGTACTCAACCGCTGAAGACCAGCTTTCTATGCGCCAGATAGAGCTGTAGCAGAATATGGAGCGAAGACCAGATGATATCGTTGCGCGTACGGCTTCGGTTGCTATTTTCGCCTCAGTAGGGACACCAGAAAAAGGAAAAGAGAGAACAGTACCGTAGTCGGAAGAGTAGGTCATATGTGCATGATCCACAACTGTGGTTACGCCTGCATTGATGCTCTGGAGACAACCGGCTAATTGGCCCCAGAATATGTCTGCTGGGCTGTAATTGTAGGATTGGATGTTTCCTGACCCGTTCTGATGTTAAGTGGAGGGGTTGCATATATAGGTATGGGAACGAGGAAGGGGGAAATACCTGAGACCACATAATCCATAAAACCCTCGTCTGCGTGTCTTCCTTTTAGCTGTGCCCGTTAGCCTATTCCACACTGTTATGATGGACTAGGGGTTTGGTACTTGAGTCTGCCATAGATGATGATGCGTGTCAATGAAGCCAGGAGATATAATCTTATCAGTACAATCGATTACTCTGCCTTGACCTGGAGGCCTCAGTCCTGGTCCTATTTCTTGGATTGTATTTCCGATGACGAGAATGTCATGGCCTTTGAGAACGACGACCTTGCCACCGTCATGGGATAGTACAGTGCCATTTCGAAGTAGGATACTGTTGGCCATATTGCGCTTGATTAGTTGAGCTTTGTATCGTAATGTGACTATGCCTAGTGATTTTAATGAATTGAGATCCTATCAAGAAACATCATCCATGCTTTATACGTCGGGTATACAGCATACTCATGATTTTGGCGACCTGATTGGAGATAGCACCTACGCATTGCCCCTACGGACATATGAACACAAGCTCCAAACTCCGTCCACATATATATTCTTCGTCTCCCTACGAGTCATAGATCGAGATGTGCTATTAGAAAGGTTGGTATTGGTAAGCAAGAACATGTAGTTAGGGCTACGAGTAGTTGGCTGGTAGTGCGCGGCACGGATATAAACCACGTCTAATCTCCGTCCAGTGGTTTGCGCACGCTGTAGCCAGTTGAAACATGGCGCGAGATAATATAAAGATAATTCTATATTTTAGTAATGTCGCCGAATGTCTCCGTGGGTATTTGTCAGCTCTGTGAATGGTTTCGTGTGAGAAATGTGGTCGGATATAATCCTTGACGTAAGTTGGGCTCGCTAAGGTAGGTGGACGGCGTCGTGTTCCCAGGACAGGGCTACCTTACTCATCAACACTGAATTAAATTGAAATAATGTCGGTAGTATGATCCGATTGTCGATGAAGTACCACAAATCGTTAACAAGTCAGCCCATGCAGTACTAATTAGGCCACCTCACGTACGTCCGAACCACCTGCCAAACCAGCGTCCAAAACAACGACACCAGGCCCTAGACCAAGACTAATGCACCGTCGGTCAACCCCTTCGTCATCCAAATGAAAAAAAGCATTACCTCATCGTTTGGACCATCTCCCCATCACAAGGAAGACCTGATCATCCTTGTTGTAAAGAGCGTCGGACGTGTCACTGTGCAACATGACCTATATCAATTGTTGCGCCCTCCATACAAGATACGCGAGACTCCCAAGATCCGATCTAGAAATGCATAGATCTGTTTTTGATGGAATGTTTGGATTTTGGCTCGACCGATGAACTTATCAAAGGGTAGGACGAGATCCCCCGAAACTCGGGTGGTGTGGGTGGCATTTTGATGTGTTATGGTGATTTCGCTGGTGCAATTATGCCAAGGTATCGTTGATTGGTGGTTTCGAGGTCTCCTCGTAGCTCCAGTGCCGACTTCCAAGAGTTTGATATTGATAAGAGATATATTCCGATCAACTTCCATGATGATGGCCAGCTTAACTGTTGTGTTTTGCGATAGTAACCAGCCTTTCGCATCCAATTCCAGATGTGACTCAGCTTCGGCCAGCCCTATCTCAAATACAGACTGAATTTGAGAAATACTAGTAGCCTGCTACTGGTATTTATCAGCTCCTTTGGTGACTCTACCAAAGGTCCTCGAAGCTGTTCCAAGTGGTAGAATTGCAGTTTTAAGTTTCATCAAATGCAGCTGCTCATCAACACAACGCACAGATTCTTAATTCCGAAGCCAACTCATGTGCATCACTCGCCATTAGTTTTGCAATTAGAACCTGAGTGGTAGCATCATAGGTAAAACGAAATGAGTTGTAGCTTGGATCAGAATCGTTGTTGAGTCTTTCGATAACAATTCTTGGCACTTGCAGAAAAGAGAGAAATTGTAACGAGTTTGATCAACGTAGAGTTTATTTTCGACGATTTTCCACTGACTTTCGTAACAGCCCAAGGATGGTGTACTGTTGAGGTATGATCAACCTTGCGAGTTCGTCCAAAGGCGTGACGGTGTTATCGACAGGAACCATGGTGGAATCCATGAGAGATGAAGAACAGCTTTGACGGATGATGGTTGACGGTCGAAAGAAAATAGGAAGAGGGAAGCACGACTGGCAGGAACAAAATGGAAGGCCACAACAACAGATCACATGACTGATCCTGTCAGATCATCTCACACACATCCGAAACACCTGCCAAACCAGAGTCCAGAACAAGAACCACAAGCCGTAGACCAAGACTAATGCACCGTCAGTCAACCTCTTCCTAAGGAGAGTAGAAGGAGGAAAACGTTACCCTCGTCCGTAACCCCCTCACTCATCATCCATCCCATTGCGGCCTCTTTCCTCCTACAACTCCCCCCCAACACCACAAAACAACCCCCCTGACTCGGCCTACATTCGAGATGCCTCCTTCTCCTCTCCATAATCTTCCTGACCGTTTTGCTCCTGCAAAACGATGCGTCCGTCCTCAGCGAGCAGTCCTCGTTGCGCGGACATTCGAGTTTGCGCTCAAAGCGCCATAGCAGCCAGTCAATCTTGGAGTGGACGCCTGTGTAGACCAGAGCATAAAAGTGGCGGTTGGTGTGTTTCAGGGCTAGGGCGTCGGGGTAGGAGAGGTAAGAGGATATGTGGATGTGGAGCTCCGGGGGAAGGGATGTTAGACTCTTCGTTGGAAGAGTGGTCATCCTGAGTATCGATATTTGTGAGCCGAAATGAGAGAGGATGCTCGTGAAGAAGTTGCTGGGTGCGTCGCCTATCGAAAAGTGTTTTTTCAAGAATTGCTGCTGCCTGTAATCTGGCTAGCTTGGTTGTCCCTATCAACATTCAGACGTGATACTATGTTCAAGGAAACGTGTCTGTAGCATTTATGTATCGAGACAATAGGCAGTAGCATAGATTTAGCTAGGTGATTGCGTTAGGCTGTGACATTGTGAGTAGTTGTGGCCCACTCATGTTGAGTTCGTTGAGCTCAGAGGTGAGGCTGGTGATGTGGATCTAGACTGACAGTTGGCGTTAGTCTCGAAATAGCGTGGCTGCGTCTGGAGGTAGATGCTTGTGCCATCAGCCAAGTTTGTGAGCAACTATCCAGATTACTTGTATCTGTCTAGATAAACGATCAGATTGTCACGTCGAGTTATGTGAATATTGGTGTTGGTAACCATGAGATGCCTGAGGATGCCTGAGGGTGCTCTGGGATGCCTGAGAACGGCGATGAAAGATAGATAGATAAAGCTTCTCCACCCGCCACAACTTTCTTCTCCAACATCATCCACCATCTCTACCCAGAGTATACCTTGACTCTCAACACAACCATCAATACTCAAAAGCCAAGCTCGGCAAGCCCAGATAAGAGAAATCACCAGAAGCAAGCAGATCGAGACATAGTCTCCACAAGATCAAAATGGCAGACAAACGCTCCGCCTACGGCACCGCCGCTACCGACACCGACTTCCGCAAAACCTGGAACCGCGAGGAATACGCCCAACGCGCCGCCGACGCCGAAGCCAAAAATAAAGCAGAATCCAAAGCGCGTTACGAAGCAAAACTTGCCGGTAAGAAGTGGCATGCTCCCGTCGATTTTAGCACTTTGGAGGCAACGTCTTCCCGTGTCTCGCGGCTCGATGTTGCGAGTATGGTTGGCAAGACCACTATGGTTCCTGCGGGGGCCGCGGTCGGCAAGAGAGGCAGAGGCGCGGGTTTTTATTGCCCGGATTGCGATCTTACGTTCAAGGATAATATTCAGCTTGTGGAGCATTTGAATAGTAAGCAGCATTTGATTGCGATCGGGGAGAGCGGGGAGGTGAAGAGGGCGAGTGTGGAGGATGTGAGGATGAGGCTGAGGTGGTTGGCACATAAGAAACGCGAAAAGGAGGAGGATGACAAAAAGGCTTTCAATCTGGATCTTGGTGCGAGACTAAAAGATAGGGAGGAGCAGGATGCGAAGGAACGGGAAGAGAAAAGGGCGAAGAGGAGGGAGAAGAGGAGGGCTGTGAAGCAGGAGGGAGATGGTTGGGAGGGCAGATTGGGAATCATCGCATAGATCTCTTCTAGGCGGTACACGAATGTTTGTCAAAATTAAGGATACCCATGGCGTTGGTTTGTTTACATTTGGAAAGGACGTTGTGTACAATAAATTGATAAATCACATTGCATCGATAATATATCCAGATGGCCCCGACTATGATCCGTAACGCCTTCAATGCGAACCCTCTTCTCATCACTCAATGCATTCGATACCCTCCAACGCCCTCATAGCTCGGCCGCCTTCACGTTCAAAAATACTGATCAATCTCTCGCATTCTCGACGGAGTCGGTCCTCGCCATTCTTGGCATTGTGATAGATCCATTCCTCAACCGTCATTCTCTTCTCAGGGCTCGTCAAGATCTCCTTTAGAGTACCCTGATTGAGAGCAAAGTCGCGGTTCTCCTTGTCGCTGAAACTGCCAAGAAGCTCTTCAATATCCATCGGTTCCCACGACCGCGTGGATGTCAGATATCCCTCTTGACGCTTAGAGGGAGATGGTGTGGCGGCTGCAAACGGCGTGCGAGAGAGAGGTAGTTTTGAGGGAGAAAGAATAGGAGGTCGGGCTGAACGTGGCCTTGTGGATGGAGGTTGATTCTCGGCGTCGGATGCTTGCGGTGATGGAGATGGCGTCCTCTCTTGTGTGGTTGAATGTGTATTGTTTGGTGACGGTCGCTGTGGGGAGGAATTGGCGACAGACTCGATGAAGCTTTGTGCACGATGCCTATCTTTCGGCAAGTCACTATATCGTTGAGTATTCTTAGCCGGTACCTGGATCTTGGATTTTTGCTCGCGCTGAGGTTCTTCTGGTAGTTCATCGGCTATAATAGACCGCTGCTTCGAAGGCCGACCTCTTTTTGGCTTAACCTCAACCACTTGCTTCTCTTCAAAAACCTCTTGGGACTCTTTGGTAGGTCGCCCACGTTTAGCTTTGACAGGTTGCCCCGCAGGTTCCTCAAGTGTTGGGGCAGACTTTTCTTGTTCATCAATGATCATCGAGTCCTCTTTGGTAGGTCGTCCACGTTTCGCTTTGGCAGACTGGTCCACTTGTTCTACTTGTGCTGGAGCGCGTCCATGGACTTCTTGCTCGTCCATGACCATAGATACATCTTTAGTCTCTTTAGACTTGCGTTTCGACTCTCGTCGCTGAGGTTGAGGAGCTTCACGCAGAGGTTCGTGAGTATCTGCTATATCGTCTCGCTCATCCATCACAATATCACTTTCTTTTCTCTTGGAAGCCACTGGCTTTTTGGCTTTGGCGACTTTCTTGCTCTGCTTCTTTGTCGGCTGTTTGCCATTAGTCTCATCTACCTCCGGCTGAATGTTTTGCATATCGACTTCGACGGCAAGGACCGAGCCATGCCGTACGACAGGCTCGACTTCCATCACCTGTGAAATTTCTTCAGCAGGTTCTTCCTGAACTTTGGAGCGCTTCTGCTGGGAAGTGCGTTTTGGCTTGGATTTTATGAGCTCAACCGTTTCCTCAATCTCCGATTCAGGCTCCGCTGCCATCTCTTCTGGTTTTGGTTCGGGCTGCTCGACTTCCGGCTCGTCCTCAAGGGCAGGCTCAAGTTCGGGTTCTGGCTCCGGCTCCGGCTCAGGTGTCTTTTCCTTCTTGGACTTCTTTGCAGGAGCTTTTCGCTTGGATTGTTTCTTCTGCTTCGGCTCCGGGACCACTTCTACGATTGATGCCTCTTCCAGAGCCGGTTCGTGCGCCTCTTGAGCATCCTGGGTTTCTCCGCGTTCGTGGTGTGATTCTGATGAAGCCTTAATCGATGTAGATATGGATTGCTGTCGGAATCGTGCACTCTCTCGTTCTTCGTCTTTGTAATGAAATTCAAAAGGCTCAGTGTCCTCCATGTTGCGAGCCAAGTCGGCTTCAATGGCTGCTTCAAGAACTGAATCATCCGGAATCCTGCTCTGCGCGGCTTTTCCTGATGAGGACGCTGTCGAAGTTTTGCGTGCTCTGGTTGATGCGGCCTTTTTGGTTCCCTTGCGGCCCTTCTTTGGCATCACGGGAGAAGTGGCCACCTCCAACGGTGCTTCGTCTAGAACGGATGACTGTATATCCTCAGGCTGATGAGACACGCTCCGACGATCTTCTGTAGCTCGCCTCTTGGGTGATGGCTCAGAATCGACCGTTGGATCCGTCAACTTCATTGCTGACATTTCCTGGACCACCGCTTCGCTGCCTCGTTTTTTTCCTCTGGTAGCGCGTTTGGACTTCTCTGGCTCAGGTGCCTGTACGTCAACAGGCTCTGGTTCCGCGTCTTCAATTGCTTCCGCAGGTTCGTCTTTCTTCATTTTCTTGGCGCGTGATTTGGTGGTCTTTTTCGTTGCCTTTGGTTTCTTGGTTGATTGAGACTTCACTGTAGATTGAGACATGATGCTGACATCCATCATGTCGTCGTCGATAGTCGGGGCCTCCGAGGCTGTGGTCATTACTGACTGCGTCGAAAGTCGTGACGCCTTGGACGTGCGGGGTTTTTTGGCGCGAGTATTCTTTTTACTTGTCTTAGCAGGAAGAGCGAAGACGAAGAAGGAGCAATCAGACGACCGTCGGTGGTGTTCCTCACTGTTTCAGTCAGTCAGTGTACACGAAAGGAAGGCCCGATGCTTACAATGGATCATCTCCTTCTTCCCAGCCATCCAAGGACAGTTTGCAGTAAGGACAACTTGCCAAGTCGGGACTTTCTTCATTGGGACAGAAATACCATCCGGCTTCAACCATCTGATCCAATCGTTAATGGCATTCTAAAAGTACAGTCGTCTAGTCATACCTTTTCTGACTGACACACCCAGCCGAGTTTTCCTTCATGCGGCCATCCCACTGCGAACGTTGCCCTGCGAGCCTCAACAATCGCGGCACTGGTGGGGTCTTCAATTTCCGAGGGATTCGAGGTCTTTGATTGAATGTCCATGATGGTCGCCCAACCGCAATCCGGTGAATGCTTCAAATGTTCCGTTACAGGATCGTCGCCTTCCTCCCAACCGTCTAGTGCTCGTCCGCAGAGGAAACACATCGTGTTGTCGGGGTTAGTATCGTATGGTTGAAAATAGAAACCAGCATGGGCCAGCTACGATCATTAGCCATATTTCCCTAATCCCTAACGCCAAACGTACCTGCTCGGGTGATGGCGACTCCCAGACCCATCTTTGCGGTTGGATGTTCCTTGAACTAGACGTTCTCGACTTGATGGCTGGCACGACAGAGTCGAAGCTCGCGAGACGGGCGGCAAAGGTCTCCATTCTGCATTGGTCGATATCGTTCTTCTGTACTTTAGCACATGTCGCAATTTCAATTGAAAGTTATCCGTGTGGATGGCATCAAATCGTGGTGCTTTGAAGATTTAAGAGAGGGTAGACATTCTAATGAGCAGTGTTTATCGTCAGTGTTTATGTTGATGCGCGCTCTTCGGCCGCTAAACGCGCCGGCGAATACGTCTGCACGTGACCTGGCTGGATGCCGGGCGGTTTTCCGGGGACAAGCGGAATTGCGCTACGTCAACACTCATCAATCTGCTTACCATGAACAACTTCTTCACTAACACTGTACAATATTGAAGTGTTATAGCCATACAACACACTCGCAATTCTCTTTGTCCTCAATTTATCTGTAACGCCATGATCTAGCATTTGTTTCTTTTACACTCAACCCATCAACGCTCGTTTCTGCGACTTTCAAAATGCGACAATATTCGGTAAGCTCTAAGGCTTGTTAACCGAGGGAACATCGCTCACAATTCACGTTGCAGGCCAAAACCGTCCAATTGCGGTGCACTCTCCCTGTACAATCTTCTTTATACTCGAGATCAATATCAGTAGCGATATACAATGCGAACGATTCAGTTCAATATCCCCTCCGGGTAGCTACCCGAGCTCTACACACATCCTACAAAAAACCGCGCACGAACCTACATATAGCCGATAGCTTGGGCACACACCCGGCGCTTCATACTCCTCGGGAGAACAAATCTCCAGGCTACACATCTAGTTTATCGAGCTCAGCCTTCCTGCAGAAAGAACCAGCGGACTGGGAAGACAATCCGGATTTGTCTATTTCGAAGTTCTCGGAACTACCGTCCAAAAACTTTGGGGTCAACCAGCACATGGTCATCAATGAAGAATTCAAAGAGGCTCTTCGACAGATATTGTGGAGATTCCGCGCTCCCATCAGATATGCGTTCGCCTACGGCTCGGGAGTATTCACGCAGACAGCAACCGCAACCTCGGAGTCGGACCCAGGCCACCCTGCACCACCGCAAGCGATTCGGAACGTTCAGCAAGGAAAAGGAAAGATGATCGACTTTATATTTGGCGTATCGCATACACAACATTGGCACTCTCTCAACCTACAAGAACATCGCAACCACTATTCTGCCCTCGGTGCCCTTGGATCTGGTGCGGTTTCGGCAGTGCAAGATAAATGGGGAGCTGGCGTCTACTTTAATCCGTTTGTGACGGTTAACGGCACACTTATCAAGTACGGCGTGGTGAACATCGACACGCTATGCAGAGATCTCAGTCAATGGGATACCATGTACCTTGCTGGGCGTCTGCACAAACCAGTAAAGATCCTTCGCGATCACCCGCGAGTACGTGTAGCGAACCAAGTCAATTTACTTTCAGCATTACGTGTCGCGCTGCTCATGCTGCCGGATCAATTCACTGAACAAGAGCTTTATACAACGATTGCTGGACTCAGCTATATGGGTGATCCTCGTATGACTGTCTCCGCGGAGGATCCCAACAAAGTGAGGAATATCGTTACGGGCCAGATGGACTACTTCCGACGGCTATATGCACCTTTGATTGAGAATTTGCCCAATTGCGATTTTAACGACCCTCGCTGCTCCCAGTCCGACTGGATCGACGACCCATCTGCGAACGTCAAGTTGACTCAGGACATGAATCCCGTGAAACGAGGGAATATGGTACGACGACTACCCAAGTCGTTCCGAGAAAAGCTATACTTTCAATATCAGAGCCGGTACCAGATACCGCGATCAGAATTCCTTGAGATGATGCAGAAAACCAGCGATGAAGATCCCGAGCGCATTCATCGACGACAAGGAGGGGCATTCGAGCAGCGCATAGCCGCTGATAAAAGTCTCAAGGAAGAGCTACAGCATACTATTACCAAGACGATTGCATGGCCAGCGACCATGCAAACCATCAAGAGCGCACTGACTGCAGGTGTCGGTAGGGCGTGGACATATGTCGCCGAAAAGCGAAAGAAGCACATCAATTCTAAGAAGATCAGTCAGAAGGAAGCTGAGCACTCTACCAAAACCGAAACACCCGAGAAGCCGACACATGAGCCGGAACAGGCTACACAGAAGCCTAAAAGTGATTAGTATACTTTCTTTAGGACGATTTCCTTTGTCATGAGAAAGAATAGAACATCGATGGCGTTCAATGCATTTATACCTGGCTCGACCTATGACTATGTATATATACTAGAGAATCGAAATGAGTACGGATAGATTTGTACTATAGCTGTATAACATCTACAAGGAAACTGACAAATTAGGCATGTCTTAGTTGCATTATCAAAGCAGATGAATATCATTCCATTTACTTTTGATTTGTGTGTGACTCAGTATGTCTATATGAGGATGAGTCAGTTATGTCATGGAATGTTCCCCACCGCGCCAACTCCGGCCAAATAATTTCAATTTATCTTGTCTTTTCTCTTTTGCAACTACAAGTGCATAACAATCTCTCAACGCAGTCACAATGGTTACCCAAAACAGACCATTCGATCTCTCAAAATGCGCGCGACCAAATATCCTGAAATTGCACCCTTACAGGTGCGCCAGAGAGTATGTTGCAACTGCTCCGATCCTGCTCCGATGGCGGGGGAACCTTCTAAGCTAACAATAACCTTTTCTGGATAGTGACTACAAAGACGACGGGAGCAATATACTCCTCGACGCGAACGAGAATGCCTACGGACCGGGTCTACTGCTCAACAAAGACGGCAATATTGAGGGTACTTCGACTGGCAATGCGCCGCAGATTGATTTCCTAGGATTGAATCGGTATCCTGACCCGTGAGTCACTACCCCTTCCCAATCTCCTCCTCGCTGACGGTATACTAAGCTTTGGTTGGGGTTAGTCACCAAATCGACCTAAAACAATTAATCTGCAACCTCCGTAACACCAAAGTGCACACCCAAAAAGAACTCAAACCGGAGAACTTGTTCGTCGGCGTCGGCTCCGATGAGGCCATTGATGCCCTGCTGCGATGTTTCTGTGTGCCGGGACGCGACAAAATTCTTACCTGTCCGCCGACGTACGGTATGTACGCCGTCAGCGCCGACGTGAACGACGTCGGTTTAGTCAAGGTGCCGCTCGACGCGCAGAATGGATTCTCGCTCCAGCCGGACAAAATCAACGAGGCGCTGTCGGCTGATGAGAGCATCAAGATTGTCTATATTTGCTCACCGGGCAATCCCACCGCGAATCTGATCGCCAAAGAAGATATCCAAAAGGTCCTTGAACACCCGTTGTGGAACGGCATCGTGGTCGTGGACGAAGCATACATTGATTTTGCGCCAGAGGGCTCGAGTCTGGCAGAATGGGTGAATGAGTGGCCCAATCTGGTGGTCATGCAGACTCTCAGCAAGGCATTTGGTCTTGCCGGTATCCGCCTCGGAACGGCTTTTGCGGCCCCCGAGATTGCGACGTTGTTCAATAGTATGAAGTCGCCGTATAACATCCCCAGTCCGACGAGCGTGATTGCTCAAGCGGCGTTTGCGCCGACCAACCTAGCCGTAATGCGGGAGAACCGGGCAAAGATTATCGAGCAGCGGGAGCGGATGCTAAAGGAGATGCCGCAAATACCGGGCGTTGGACGCTTCCTCGGTGGTCAAGCGTCGAATTTCCTGCTCGTGGAAATGTTGAATCAGGATGGGAAACCGGATAACGTCGTTGCGCTGGCGACGTATGAGGCCATGGCGGAGAAAAAGGGCGTCGTCGTCAGGTTCAGGGGCAAGGAGTATGGATGCGAGGGTTGTTTGAGGATCACGGTGGGCACGGAAGAGGAAGTGACGAGGTTCTTGAAGGAGTTGAGGGTTGTGCTGGGCAATCTGCACTCGAATACGCCGATTGTGTCGTCAAAGGAAGAGCAAAAGGAGGTTGATGCCAGCGAGGTGATCGCATGATCACGATCAAGTCTAGAGATCGATGTCTGTGAACGAATGTCCCATAAGAAGAGTAAACTAGGGTTACGACACCACCTTCGCCTCAGGGTTAGACCATGCACGACCGCATTAAAAGTCCGATATTCCCAGCTACATAGTGAGTCCGACTCATGATCTCCAGGTTGAATGTAAATCCCCGAGTCTCCAAAGGCCGGCCGTCAAAAGTAGTACCGACCCTGTTTGCCCCAGCTGATGTCGAATATATGTAAAGCAGAAGACAAGCGGTGAAATGCCTCGAGTCAACGCAAAGCCTTCCTTTACGAGCCCATGATTGGATCCAGCAATCCAACCCATGTCGCGCGTATCCAATCCTGTGCGTGACTACATATGCAAGCGAACAATCTAGAAGGCTGAAGCGGTGTCCTTTTCCTCGAGCTCGGGCATGCATTGTTTTGTTTATTTCAATTTGATTTGCTTTGGAGGGGTGCAGTCACTGCAGTGCGACTACACAGTACTGGGGTGATTATGACGCATCTATAACCAGTATATGCATTGTGCATACCATCAGACATGGAGTGCGATAGTACGCAGTATGTAGTTCATACTACGTAGTAGACTTGACATGGGCTGGATTTATCCAGCCCATGTGGTTTATACGTGCTAACGTTACCACCCCGAGCCCTACCTATGACACGCACGCCCATAACCATCTGGCCGGCCATCACGGAGGCGAGCGTCTCGAGACTTTCCATTGATGAGTCGAAGGGCGCGATCAATGCGAGACCAGAAAAAAAAAAGAAAAAGAAAAAGAAAAAAACAGAAGCAAAGAGCAGTACGCAAATATCTCGGACAATTTGCACTTCTCCAGACGGGACGATGGTATAGCCCTAACTCCTATTTCGGAAGGTCCTGTCTAATTAGCCTATTATGGTCCCGTCTCAAGCCATCGAACACCAGCTTCGCTGGCTTGGTATAGAAACATACCACGTAGCGATTGCGGCGACGATGCCCCGCTACAGTCTACTAGGTATGGATTTCTCTAGGTCGAACGATCATCTATAGTGACTGGGTTCGGGCCAAGCATTTTGGACTAGCACTATGTACGTAAAATAAGGTCAACGGGGGGCAATGACCGAGGAGAAAGTGGCCGGCCGTTCGTTGGCCGGGATGAGCTTGTTCAGATGGAGTAACATGCAAAGTGGTGACACGAGCAAGCGTGGAAAGTGGTCAGCAGATTCGTATACATGCGACGTCCGTTTCGACCATCGTGCATTATCAAGTAGCAAGGGGCCTCTCAAAAGACAAGAGAGCTGTGGATATCAGACACCCCTCGGTTCATTCCCAACCGACGAGCGTCGAGCGACAAGCGGAGTAGGTGGCTACGTACTAAGTTAGTATGGAAGTAGGGCACCGTTAGGTGGCAGGTTAATCTACAGATGAGCAAAATCTACCCGTCTTTTTACGTACATCAACCAACGCGAGAGATAGATAGGTCGATCGTCCTCGCTAGCTTGGTATTGATCGGACTTACGTTTGAAGTATTGAACAGATAATACCAATCAGTACGCTTACACGTAAAAGGCAATACGTGCTTAAGTATTCTGGATTAGTGGCATCCGGGCAAGGGTGGAAAGATACCGTAGAACGATTTAGGGCTGAGAGCATGTGTTTTTTCTTTTTTTTTTCTTTCTTTTTTATCTCCGTTGGTTGGATAGTATACTATGGGCTACTTGGCTCTGACCCTCGACTGCACGCCAATTAAGCATGTATCTAAGCACGGACATACTAAATACTACTATAGTACCGGTAAGCGAAGGAGCTGAACATCCAGCGTATCACTGATCAGCAGGAAGTCGGTGGCGTGGGTTTAGTGTTCCCTGGTCAACTTGGAAAGATGTTGGGTCTGGAATTGGCATCGCTTCGACCTGAGTACTCAGGGGGAGGAGAATTATACTATTGGTCAATCAACTTAGTTCAGCTAAGTGATGATGTTCAATGATGATGTGGGTATACGAAGCTGCTTCTTAAGATTGTCTTATCATAAATCACAGTGTATTGATCTGTACTCGTGTTTGATCGCGAGAGTAAAGCAAGCGCCGAATAGACATCTAGAATAGTACGTAAAACAATGTATCCGCCAAATCGCAGTCTGCATCTCGTCAATCATTAATGCAAGAACCTGAAACGCAAGGGGAAAAAAAAAGATTTCGGGGAAAAAGAGGAAGTGAAAAGAGATCGACTACGTAAATTGACCATGCTGTACATGCATCGCCGGTATAACCGGAACGGGTTGATGATGTCCTCTTCCATGCGCCTCAACCGGCGATGCTAACGTCGGCGTCGTACTCATCGCTGCTACCGTCGTTGTAGTTGTAGAAGTTGCCGGTGGTTGCGCAAGACATCGCCAGTAATCCAGCTCTCCCTGCGTCTC
Source organism: Talaromyces sp. PB3603 (assembly GCA_023625915.1). Lineage (NCBI taxonomy): Eukaryota > Fungi > Ascomycota > Eurotiomycetes > Eurotiales > Trichocomaceae > Talaromyces > Talaromyces sp. PB3603. Next base: position 399,519 of record JAMAFY010000009.1, read on the forward strand.
CATCAACTGCGTGTAGAGCGCATTGACTTGATTCGTGGATTGTCGGTAGGATGCTTGAAGATCTTTGTGGCTTGCGTCGAGAAGTTTGATGTGGGACTCGAGGTTTTGGATGTATCTATCTTTTCGCTCCCGGAATGTGCGTTGTGCGATCCGGTTCTGTTCTCTTCTTCTCTGCAGATTGTCAGTCTTCTGTTCTTCTTATGAGAAGACGGTAGGTGGTGTAGGCGAACCCTTGATTTATTCTCTGGTGTGTCTTCTTCCGAAGCAGGACTTCTGGCGGACCGCGATTTTCGCGACTTTTCTTTCTTGGAGGAGGAGTATAAATTGTGGTGGGCGTCTTGTTGAGAGACTGTAAAGTCTGGACTTGTCATCGAGGATGGGGAATCTATTTGATCTGTCGGAGGGATAAAGTGTTCGAATGATAGCTCGTCCTGTTGCAACGGCGATGAGGAAGGGATGCCCTTGCATCTTCTATCAGTACGAACAATATCGAGTAGGGATAAGACAATTCTCACGGATATAACAGCGTGGTGAAATTCTTTCATGTTCTGATCATGATAAAACCAGGGTCTGTTGTCGAACATGTCGCTGTTACCCGTCATAAGGAGGACGTCGGATCTCATGGTGCTATAGCTCATTGATTGAATAAATAATCAACTGGTGTTCTCCGTGACCTCCGAGTATACGCAAGTCTGGAAGAATCAAAAAGAGCAGGTGAGAAAGTAGAGGTCGCATCTGTTAGAAAAGTAGTATATCTGAGTTATCTTGGGCGACCTCAGCTTAGTATAAATGTTAATCACAGCTCTGGAACGCCGGGCCATCATCGTTCCTGTCAGATAAGCTGATTGGATAATTCGACCGCAGCCGATTCTATGAAGATTGTGGTTCAACAATGCATATTATCATTGGTGTCTACATCAAGCACATGCATACACTATCCGGCGTACTCTCGGCGCGGCTAGGGCATCCATGGTGATGGCAGTTCTGCATTATAGAACCTTCTACGCACCCTTGTACGCCATTCACTGTACATTCATCTAAGCCACTTCCTCATCCTCACCATACACAGTAGATTAGGAATCTCTCTGGCCTAACCTGGGTTCTCCCCACTATTGTATGGGATATGCTGAACGGCCGTTTCCCTCGGATCGAATACGCCCGTACCCATTGTGGTTACGCTACAGACTACGAGCGCCATGTCTTACAGGCAACCATCTAATTGGATCCCTGTCGGTCATTATAGCTGGTCAAGAATCGGCCCCGCAAGAACACACACAGTACATACACACACACACACACACACACCCCGGCCTACGGACTCCGGAGTAAACGTTGGAATGTTGGCCGCTTTGTTCTCCAGACCGCTTCGGGACCCCTGCCTCTAAGCGTGGGATAGGGCAGAAGTCAGCCGCACAGCTGTTTATATGTAGCACAGATCTTCTCGATACGGTGTGGGTTTGGGCGTGTCATCCTCTCGCTTTTCCTCTGGCTTTTCCGATCTGGGATGCGATCAGTGGCTGAACTTCTGGAGGTAATCTTTAAATCCAACGTGACATGTACATGACCGACCCGTTATCCCCGCGTATTTCCATGCGGAATACTTCCAACGGAATTCTTATCGCTGTTATAAGTCTGAGGAGTAAATAATATAGATTGATTCTTGAATAAGAACAATTCTTGTTAATGGACCTTATTGTAACGGTGGGAAAAGGCAGCGGAGTCAACGCCGCGATCATTCTTGAAGGCGTAACCCTAGGTACAACCCTCTTTTCATGCATCGAAACTACTTTTCCTGACTAATCTCCTTGTACTTTCTCGCCACGAGAAGGCCAATGTTCGCAAAGGAAACATCGCCCAAGATCTCAAACACAGCTACGTCAATGTTCATCGTACTTGCAAACCAGTTCCGCAGATCAACAGCAGTCAAGGAGTCCACTCCATACGTGTGCATCGGCCGATTGATATCCAACTTCTCTTCCGCGACCGAAATCGTTCTTGACAGTCGCTTGACCAAAGCTACCGTGATGATGTCGGCGGCTGCCTCGATTGAAGGAGCGTCGTCAAGTTGCACGGTGATATTTTCTCTCCTGTCCGCCGTGTTCGCAGCATTATCCGACTTCTCGGCAGCTTTCACATGGTACATATGACGCCAAAGTGGTTGACGCATCGCATTAGGCAGCTCAAATCCTTTGGCCATGATTTTGGCTGGAGACTCAATACCACTAATTGGCTGACTCTCCCGCAGATTCGAGAGCTCCGTGCTTGGGTCGCAGGCGTAGTCCAACAAGGCCAGAAACTCATATTCGGGCATCGGGATGTATTTACCTTCCAGCATGAACCGGTGGAACAGAGCTTGATCTTCCGCAAGTCTGCCGTCATCCTCGGCGACGCCGTAGTCCAGCGATACTGCTTTTTCGCCCTGCGCAATTCTGAATTGCGCGAGACCGTCCAGATAGTGGTTTGAGGCACCATACGCGACCAGGGTGACGGAGCCGATGACACCCCCGATCGAGGCAAACATGACAAAAAAGTCGAGTCCTTTGGGCAGGATCTCGTGAAGATTCCATGCTCCGTCGGCTTTGGCGCCCATATTTTCTCGCCACATTGCATATGGCATGTTTTCAAACAGCGCATCCTGTTTGCTTCATTAATGCTGACCTAAAAAGGCGAGGGTAGTATTCTTACATTGCCTGACTTGGAAAGATGGATGCAGCCCTTGATTGGCGGCATTTTTGACTCATACTCAGAAATCGTCTTCTCCACATCTTCTTGCTTGGAGACATCGCAAATGGGGGTCTCAACGGTAACTCCCATCCTGCGCAAGGATGAGATGCATTCCACAGCTTCTGCTGTTCGCCCACCAGAACGGGAAAGTAAGAGAAGATGTTTAGCCCCTTTTTCGCCCATCCAGCGAGCGACGCTTCTACCGAGACCTCCTAGACCGGAGATGACATAGGTTGCGTCTGGAGGGAATTGATATGTCTGTTTGCGTCGTTCAATGCACTAGATATTGAGATCAGTTTAGTGCACAAAACACCTCATCGTCTTGGTCACGTACCGTGATTCTGTCTTGGCTGTCAACAGTCAATATAGTCTTTCCACCTTCCTTTTGTCCTCCAATCTCTTCAAATGCCTCCTTTACTTGCGACAAGGGATAGGCCTTTACACCTGCAGAGCCCTTTACGGCTCCTGCCGCAGCCAAAGCAATAACCTTCTCCATGGCCGGAGTCAACATCTGTGGCCGTTCTTGAGCCATGAGTCCGCAGTCGATCGTGATTGTTGTGATATTTGAGTTCGGCGTCTGGCCTCGGAGGCTGCTGCCAGAATCTCTGTGATCAACAAGATCCACAAACGTGCCAAACGGTGACAAACATTCGAAGCATTGATCAATGTCTTCCCCATTGGAGTTTAAAATCACTTCGAGACTCTTACCGCCCAAAAGTTTCTTCAATCGCCTGCCGAATCGCGGTTCAGAAATGACATGAGTTTCAGGCAGATTCGTGCGTGATAAAATCTTCTGCTTGGTCTCGTCATCAGCAACGATGTAGAGATCAATTTCCGCTGCTATAGCCATCTGTATGGCTGCTTCTAGAAACATCCTTGAGCAGCGGATTAGCATCGCGTCCCCTTTCCGGATGCGTATAGCCTGATACATGGCATAGGCAACTGTTAGCGAGCCAGGTGGCAATGAGCACACTTGCTCAAAAGACACATCCATGGGCAACTTTGTCACCAACGCGGCTGGTGATCGGGCAACCGTTTTGCACATCCCACTACCGTGCATCCAGACTCGGTCTCCTGCTTGAAAGCCGGTTGTTGTATCTTTCATCACGACTCCACAACATCCCGAGCTGATTCTAGACTCTTTGGAGCGACCAGTTACCACAGAGTAGTCAGTAAACCCTAGCTCAATAGCTCTTACTTCGATTTCTACTTCGTCGGCGGCTGGTAGGAAGATGGCATCCTTGTCCTTCTTGAAGTGTAGTGTGTCGAGTTGACCCGGGTTCTCGATATCCAAAAAGACTGGGGTCACATCTCCAACTACTTCGGCTGTCTTGTGTGGAGCCAATCTGTCTAAGAAGTCTGTTTTCAGGGCATTGGCTTCAACGATCCGATTGGTATGAAGCATGCCGTTTCTCTCCACGAATTCTCGCTCGTAATCCTCCATTGGGCTCTGGGTAGTTTTATTAATGACTTTGAAGATGGTCTCAAGCTGTGCAGAACTCAAATCTCCCTCGTCCTCAAGCGCTAGAGTGACTAGTTTCAGATTATTCACCTCAAGGCGTAAGGACCTTGCGAAGCCATCAATGACTATGTAGCCAGGATCTGCGAGAGCGTTGCCCCCGCCTTTTGTGAGCCAAAGGATGTGGCTTGAAGCTAATAAGAAAGTTTTCAGCGTGTCATAAGTCTGCTCGTCCATGGATGTGAGCAAGGGGTGCTCGAGCTCAGGGAGAAATATGCATGCATAGTCTTGAAGCCCCGATGCTCCCGCTGCCTCTTCGATTGTCGAGATATCACATGCACAGTTCCGTGTCTGTCCATATTTTTGAAGCTCTTCCGCGACATGCTGCTGGGGCATGGAGTTTCTCTCTATGATGAGTTTGTACCTCATCGGGGATGACGATTCGGCGGAGCCATTCTGTTGCTCTGCAACCGCTTTGGAAATGATAAAACTCATTTCATGGCAAAGGTCACTCTCGTAGTCTCGAAGAATTAGCTCAGTACCTGTGAAACCAGTCTTGATCATGAGAGAGTTCCATGTCTTTTCGTCTACCAGAGGTGAGAGTTGGCGGTTTTCCTCGGTACCTGAGAAAAAGTTAGCAGGAAATTATGAGTGAGACAAGTCGGATGTTTTCACCTAGCCACCAGCCTGGGAGGATTCCAAACACGAAACCAGTTGTCGGATTGGCTGGTGTTGTAGGCTCTTGGAGCAAAAATACACCACCAGGTTTCAGTAATCTTCGCACGTTCACCAAAGACTCTTCCAGCGTCCGGGTGGCGTGTATGACCTAAGACGAGCAATCAGTTTGTAATCTCAGTTCCGAACGAAAATCAAAGCCATACAGATATCGCAACAACGAGATCGTATGACCCAGGTTCAAATCCTTGCTCCGCAGGATCCTTCTCAATGTTCAAAATCCCGTAGTTCATCTTGTCCGAATACTGCCCAAACTTCTCTCTCGCACGGTCAAGAAACAGGGGTCCAATATCCGTAAAGTCGTAACTATTGCACCGAACAACACCCAGTTCTCCATCTGAATGGCGCTGTAAAGTATCTAGAATGTATCCCGTAAAGGTACCCGTTCCACCCCCAACCTCAATGATTTTCATTGATGGATTCTTGTGCGCCAGAAGGTCGATGTATTTCAATAGTCTGGTGATGTAGATCTCCGTTTGAGCTTTTTCAAGGTAATAACTGTCTAGAAGGCCGGTTTCAAACAGCAGCTGTGTTGGCATAGTCTTCTGACTGAGGACATTGAAGAGCTCTTTGCCGACCTCCTTGTACAGGATCTCCTCAGCTGGTCGCTCTCCGTAATTCGCTTCTGGATTTTTGCTGTCATACCTGGCGCTCTGCTGGAGTTGGAACTCCATCCACGCGATGTAGGCCTTTATGTGCTGAGGTAGATCTACAGGATCGAGATTTTGGAGCTGTTCTTTGGCTTCACGCAGGAATTGAAAGACATGTGTTTGCAGTAACGAATGATGGGCTGCTGGTTCGGGTGGCGCAGGGCATTCTTTCATCAGATACTCCAGTATTTGTTGGCTGCTGGCTACACTAATATCGATTTTAGTATCGATATAGGTAATGACTTGTTCTTCAGGACTCCGAATTGGTCCTGAATGTGTCGCTGTCGCAACGGCAGTTGTCTCTAGACCAGTGACCGTGATAATCTCGCGTTTGTTGTCACTATCTCGGCCACGGATCGAAACTTTACAAAATCGATGCGACTCAGATGTCACCTTTGTCAGTATGTTCACGGGCTCTTTTGAAGGGTGTCCCAGTCCCTCAGCTGCAATCCACAAGGATTTGATTTTGGTCGGAATGAGCGTCCCGACTCTGCTCTTGCAGCCATTGCTCGTAGCGGCAAATTGAAGGTGCATGATAGCATCCAGTGTTGTCGGATGTACAACATAAGGCTGAACACTGTCCTGATACAGAGATACCTTGGCGAGAGCTTCACTATTGTTGGGGCTGAATTGAATGTCCTGTATTCTCTGGAAGGATGGTCCATAGCCATAGCCGCAATCGAGAAGGAAGTCGTAGAATGGCTTCGAAAGAATAGACCTCGCATTTTTCAACTGTACGGTGTCGCTGAGAACATTGCTTTCCTCGAGGCTCAGATTGTCCGTTACCTGGACAGTGATCATACCTCTGCAATTTTCAGACCATTGGCCAACAGAGTAAGAAGAAATCACAAACTCGAAGCAGGGATCTTTTGACCCTGAAGCTTGTTTTCGCGGGTAAAGTGCTATCTGGGTTTCGAGCTCTCCCGCCGAAAGGTCCAATGCAGCTGAGAAAGTGATATCGTCGAGTTGGTAGCCAAGAATTACTTGATTGACACTGACTGTTCGCGCTGCTTCCATAGCCATAGCTAACATTCCAGCGCCAGGATAAAGAACTACACCATTAATCTGATGCTCAGTTAGCCGGATTAGTCATTTTGTTGGAATTTTTCACGCATACTTTATGGTCTTCTATCCACGGCATATCCTCTGTTCTTAGAAAGTGTCTCCAACGAGGAGTAAGCGGATTCCAGTCCAAGGATTGCCTTCCGAGCAGCTCCTTATATTTATGACTGTTATGCTTTAGGTCACTCGTGATTCGACTTTCGTGCCAGTATCTCTGTGTGTGATTGAATTGGTACTCGGGTAGACTTGTCAGCGTCAAATGACCAGTTTTAGAAGACCCCGGATGAAGCCCATTGATTGCCGGAAGATTGACCGTATAACCCACGCAGTGTAATTTGCCAACAGCTTGCAATACTGTATCCACTGCAGATGTATTCCGATTCAGAAGCGAGTCGTATGTTATTTCGGCACCGCGACGGTGAGAGTTTAGTATTTCGCGTATTGGGCCCTTCAAAGCACCATGAGGTCCTATTTCAAGAAGATAGTCCACGGCTACCGCAGATCGATGGCTCCGATCTAGCTTCTTCGTCACGGACTTCGGTGGTTTCTTGCACATATTGTCAACAGCCTGAGAGAATTGAACAGAGGAAACCATGTTCTCAACCCAGTAGCTTCCGTTAGATAAGTCATTGGCTGTACATCTGTCACCGGTGACTGAGGATATCAATCCCACTGAACGAGGACGCTCATCCTGAGTTAGGGATGTCAAACACTTCAAGTACTCACTTGCTACCTCTGTCATTTGCGGTGAATGATATGCGACATTAACGCGGAGCTTTCTGTTGAAGATATTGGCCTCGGTGAAAAGTGCTGTCAGCTCATCGATTTGACCTTCAATGCCAGATACGGTGATGCTTTCCGGGCTATTATAACAAGCCACAACAGGACCCCATTGTCCTTCTTTGCGCACTTTTGCAAAGTAAGGCTCGAGCTTTTCTGCAGGAAGAGCAACGGCCAACATTGCACCCGTGTGCGGGCTCCTTTCAGGCAGGGATGTGGCTAAAAGACCCCGATAATATGCAATCTTCAATGCTGACTCCTTAGAAAGAGCACCGGCGGCATACCTATATCACAATTAGCAGGAGTCCGGCTTGCAGCGTAATGACGTTCTCACGCAGCAGCAATTTCACCCGAAGAATGTCCGCACACCGCAGATGGTGTGACACCGAAGTGATCCAAGAGGTCCACGAGAGCTATCTGCAGTACGGTGCATATAGTTTGACTAAGTATTGGAGTATCGATGTTGGAGTTTGTAGAGGATCTTTGCGTAAAGTAATCTAGTATTATTTAGTGTGGTGACGTCGTGGATGGATTGCGGACGCTTACCAAAGACAGACCATGTACATCCTATGCTCCGAATGTACGTGTCTGATTCGTAGATACTCTTTTGGAAAACAGGGTACACCATGAGCTCCTGACCCATTCCGTACCACTGTGCTCCTTGTCCTGTGAATACGAAACCCAGACGTGGCGATGTCTCACTTTTCTGCCTAGGTATAGCTGAATTTTGCTCAATTGCCTGAAGATCCGCCGTAGACGATGCTATGAAGAATGATCGCCACGAAAGATGGGCTCGCCGTGAGCCTAAGGTGTGTGTGAGATTTTCCAGGTAAGTTTGAAAGTGTGTCTCTTGCGCGACACCGTGTTTGAAGTATTCGGCATAGCTTGCAGTCAGCTTGTCTAAGCTGTATTCGCTACTTGCTGAGAGAACGAGGAGCTTCGGTGGGCTAGATGAGATTCCTGTCGATTTCGATTGATCTGTTGGGATGGCTGCTTTGGAATCGCTGCTTGATGTCAGTTCCTCGGGTGTTGGTGGTGCTGGAACGGTACAGTGATTGCCCTTCAGTCGATGACTTTTCAGGAAGTTGTAAGCGTCATCGATGACTATGTGACTATTTGATCCTCCGAATCCAAATGAATTGATAGACGCTCTTCGTAGACCATCTGTAGGCCATGGTATAGGAGAAGTGGGAAACTAAGGGCGTAAGCATGGTGTACGGAAGAAAATACTTAGGATCGATACTCACCGATAAAAAGTAATATTCAGGATCAATCTTTGGATTTACACTCCTAATATCAACATTGGGCGGGATAACGCCTTTCTCAAGACAGAGCACAGCCTTGATGAGCCCTGCAATGCCGGCAGCCCCCTCAAGGTGGCCGATGTTACTCTTCAAAGCACCACTTTCTCAAAGTCAGCTTCTAAAGAATACAACCTATGAAATAGCATGGTGTTCTTTTCACTTACATGATCAGTGGATCTGATGTTGTACGGAATTCTCGAAAAGCACTTCCAATTGCCATGGACTCAATCGGATCTCCTACAGCTGTTCCTGTTCCATGGGCCTCGCAAAACCTAGTCAGTGCCATACTAAGTCCCGCTTTCCGGTAAGTTTCGCGGATTAATCGCTCTTGAGAATCACTGCTCGGTTGTGTAATTCCAGGAGTTCGACCATCCTGATTACTGCCTGTAGAACGAATAACAGCACGGATAGTATCTCCATCACTGATGGCATCTTCTAAGCGCTTCAATATCACCACACCGAAGCCTTCTCCTCGAGCATAACCATTAGCTCTAGAGTCGAACGAAAAAGAACGGCTTGATTGAGATAACATGTTCATGTTTGTAAGTAGCTGAAAATATTCGGGGGCGAACGTTAGATTGCAACCTCCAACCACGCTCTGTCATATCAAATTAGCATATAACATACGATTCAAAATGAAGACAGCTGTGACTGACCATATTACATGATCTGTCACGCAACTGAGAACAGGCCCAATCGAGCGCCATGCCGCTGCTAGAACATGCTGAGTCTAGGTTGACGCTCGATCCTTTGAGATCAAAGAACCAGCTCAGACGATTTGCCAGTAGAGATCCTGCTACGCCCGTAGCAGCATATGTTGGCAAATATTGAGGATCTCTCATGAGTTGCAACAAGTAGTCGGTGGTAAAGCAACCTGAGAACACCGAGGTGTTGCTTCCAGCGACTTTTTCGAATGGGAGGCCAGCTTTCCAAGTCATTAGTAAACAATTCTTCGATCTAGCCGATTGTGAGGACCTGACGCCTACCATTTTCAAAGGCTCTATACGCAGTTTCCAACATCAATCTTTGCATCGGATCCATTGCAGAAGCCTCTACCGGGCTAATATTGAAGAATGGTGCGTCAAATAACCCGATATCCTCCTCGATAAAGTGGCCGCCTTGCAAAGGTAGCTAATTGTTGGGATCAGTCTTGGATCATATGCTTAAAATCTGATAATGACTTGGTATGACATACCTCATCCCGCCTTTTTGTGTCTTGGACATAAAACGAGTCAACATTGAAACGAGTCTCGGGCACCCTTGTCATGGCAGAACGCCCTTCCATGAGCATCTTCCAAAATGACTGAGGGGATATTGCATCTTGCGGGAACTTCAGAGAAAATCCAATGACAGCAATTGGTTCTATCATATCATGATCCATGTACACAGCATCCAAGGAGTCAATGTCTCCCTGAGCCTGATTATCTCTAATTGCACTTGGGGCCATGGTGATAATGTTTTGCTAAAATACAAAGACTTCAACTTGCAAAAAGTTATCCAACGATTTCGAGGCTTATGACTATATAAAAAGGCAGCACATAAAGATTGATAGTTATTCGCCATATCTAGCAAACTTACAATGCAACATCTGGGGATTCCCAGCTCGATCTCTGCTCAGAACCGTTTCTGGAAATCAAGCCGAGCCTAACGAAGATTTTGACGACTGCAATATGTTTCAACAGTATAGCAGATGAGATAAAGAACGAGTGGGAAAGACAAACCCCGCGTTCGATTGATATCCACATGAAGACGTAACAAAGCTCTACCAGTCCGCCTTGATAGCCGCCAGTGTTTCATTCTCTAGCTATGATTTGCCGGCGAAAAGATCATCAAACACAAATATGGAGATCATCGTCCTAGAATAATCAGACGAAGAGCGCAAAGTACTGAGTGATGCCCCGAAAGGTCCAAGGGACGGGACCGATATCTTGAACGGCAAACAGCTTGTGCCGGGTTGTTGGGCTTCACCACTCCGGGCGGAGTATTTGCCCGCCAGACGATAGAGTCATCCTTCGAGATTGGTTTGACGTTTAAATGAAATGAGGGTCCTCTTCTTCAGGCTGCAGTCTGATCCCGTTCTTTCTCAGGTAATCATAATCTCACATTAAACCCTTTTGCCCTATTGGGTCTAGCTGTGTAGTCGTGTCCCTATCCAAGTTGTTATGATTCTTCTTCGCCACCAGTGGAGATCAATTCTTATCACTTCGATTGTAGTGGATGCCATTCTGAGATTCTTGTCCTTATGACGAGTGTCAATGAATGGCTTAGGCATAAGGACGAAAAGGACTTTGAAATTAAAATCGAGCGGGAAGATTCAGAGGCCTTCATATATAGCTTTTCATACACAATCCTATACAGAACTGGACATATATGCTCGTATGAATCCTGAACAGCATTGACTGAAGATCTTTGGTGCTTGACGAGCTTTCAAGTCAATATGTCAATGTTGTCTCTGAGACGGATTGCCGAGTTAGTACGGAGGTGCGGGAAAGAGTGTCACTATAATATCAAAAATTATACTTACTGATCCTTCTGGTGGAGAATCTCAAACCGCTCATAGTCGTAAACTGATATACCTTGTCAATACTGCAGATCAATACCCTTGTCTGTAAAGAAGAATACGTGTTGTGAATGGTGTTATCCTTACCCCTGTTTATATGTAGTAGACTTTCCACTACGCATAGACGCTCTTGTTATAGTACTCTACGCAACGGGCCATTCCGCATGAATAGAAGAAGACTGAAATACATCTTTATGGGTTCGACATGTGATTGTTCTTCTGAAACAAGACGTGGACCAATGAATGGTGTCTTTCTACAAACCTGCTTAAGTAGGAGTACGCCGTAGGTGTAAAGCTAAACATCTTCAGCATCATACTAGTCGTGATTGTGTGCTAGCAAAAGCAATATAATTTTCACTTGTATCATGCAATAAAGCTCTCCTTGCAACGGGATATTTATCGTCGTTTGGTCCAGGCAAGTGCCGAATCTTACGCGACAAGGAGAAAGAGAGAGATATTACAATAGTACTGCAACAATGAAGCTACTCTGTCTCCATGGAGGTGGTACCAATAACCGAGTGAGTCCTCTTCATTTTAACAACCTCTTGCTTTGCTCTCTATTCAGTGTTCTAGTACTCACCTAGAGGTGTATCTAGATATTCGAGTTGCAGACCGCTGCCTTGCGTTATGAACTTGGTTCGAATTATAACTTCGAATTTGCGGAAGGTTCGATTGTAGCCCCTAGAGCAAAGGGGGTTGATTCGTTGGCTGCTGCTGACGATGAATATTTTGCTTATTTTCATCCCCGTCAACCTGACACTCTTGAAGTTGCGCTTGAACAGCTGCATGGTTACTTGGTTGAAGAAGGACCATTCGATGGTGTGGTTGCTTTCTCCCAGGGCTCCGCACTGGCAGCGTCGTATATGATGCAGCATCAGAATGATACATCTATACCGATGTGGAAGTTTGCGGCATTGTTCTCCGGGGAGCCCGGAGAGTTTGTGGATGATACACGAAAGGAAGAGAGTACGGAAGGCATCATTACCGTTCCAACACTGCACGTATGGGGTGCCACCGACACGACAAATCCGACTCAGAACGCTCTTCTGGATGAACAATGCTGCAGCTCGACGAAGTCAAAATTTGTGCATCAAGGTGCGCATGAAATTCCCAGCTCCAGCAAAGATGTTGCAGAGATCGCGCGCTTGATTCGACGTATATGTTAGAAGTATAACTTTGCTATTCATGGAATTAATAATCGGTCTATAGCCTGCTAGCCGTACTTGAATGTATCAAACAATTCAATCCTGTGCTCCATCCAATCTCGCATTCTTGGAAGGTACAGGGGACGCTTCTTCTGGCACACCTATGGCCCCAGCATTTAATATCAAACAAACATAAGAGTATACAGCCACCAATTGAATCAGAACTAAGACCCTTTCCCTGCCCATCAATCTGCTTGCCGCCTCATGCACGTCGTCTGGCAACGGGCCTTTGCCGCTCACCAGTCTACCGGAAAGCTCAAAAACCGCTTTTTCTGTCTCATTCAATCCTTCTGGCATGTGGCCGGCAGCTGCGGCTTTGATCTGTGCCTCGGTCATACCGATCTTCTGCGCCACAAGAGAATGCGCATACAGTTCGTATACGCTACCTGTATGAGCACCCACGGCCAGGATTGCGAGTTCGCGCTCTGACGCAGAGAGGAGCGGATGAGACGTCATCTTCATGATGTAATCGAATACGCCGATGCCATTGAGAGGCTCAGGAGAGTGTCTAATATTGAACATTAGATGATCTGCTCTAGTTCTTCAGATAGGTGACAAAGGAACCAAATCGTATACACTTACAGTAGTAGTGGGAAAGGACCGACAAGGGAGTCGTTGCTATCCTTCAATATGAAAGGTAAAGCTTTGCTATCCCCAAATATCTTGAAGCATACTGAATCTATGTGATTGTGTAGTTCTAGTTGATCGCCAGTGAGCGATGCCGAGGGAAGGGGGGGATATCGCGACATGCTAGAAGCTTGAGAGGTGGAAATTGATAGTCAAAGAGGCTAACTTCTATCGAAAACTGCAAGAACACAGGAATACCCAGGCTTAATGCAATTCGAAAATGGTCAGGGAAATAAGAGGACATCAACAGTACGACAAGTTTTCAGATTCGGCATCTTGCCTTCGGGAATAGGTGGATTACTGTGTGCATGACAGGATACCCTCGATACGTTGTGGCGCTGACCTAGTAGCCTGACCGACATGAGGAATATAAGCACGACTCCACAGAGTCCACAAGTGGACAAAACTTGATATCTTGGTTTTGACACTAATATGGCTGGTTCTTACAAACGACTTACGTGAAGACAGCCCGCTTAAAGCTAAGTTAGCCCTCACAGCTAAGCAAACCGGCATCAAGCCGCGCCCGCTTCTTGAGAGCGGTGTACAAGCTACGTCTACTCCTTGAGCTTGGGCAAGATTAAGATCCACGGGATCAATAACGTTCTGACTGAAGTCCTCAAATTGATCCGTACCATTGGCATCAGTAGAGTCGAGATCAGAATAAGGATATGTAGAGAGAGTCAAGGCTCCGGATTCTCAACACAAGCAATTGGGTTACATCACCAGACCCAAACAAGCATAGTCAGTACACTTACAACCCAATATCCATGTAAATAACACAAGTATATATCCTTCACTTTCTAGTCACGCTAGTGTGCATTCTCGCAAACTAAATCCACTATGCGGAGGTCCTGTATATCAAAGTGGCCAAAGAGCGATAGTGACACTTTTCAGGTATGGCCCAACTTTACTCCGTTTACGTGGTAGTCTCACTTGTTCTCTTTTCAATATTTTGCATGTAGTATATATCCACCTAGGTCTGTGTGTACTGAAATTCGCCAACATTGATGACGCACTTCAGACGAACAGTATCTTGCAAGCTCTCGCCAGTTGCCGCTGCAGAGACGAGAGTTATCCGGCTGGTTCAGGTATACTTGGTCACTCGTTCTGACGCTGAATTCAAGCTGCACTGCATCTGAGTGGTCGCATTTATGGTGGTATTATTTCCCAATCTCTTGTAGATGAAGAGGTGGCAATTGTAAGACATGTAATATACAGATTAAGATAATCGTGCAATCAATCCTCCAGGGTTTATGATGGCGCATTCGTTCGCTTGACACGAGGATATACATACAAGATGCGACAACAGCATGGCAGCTTGATTCAAGTTAAAAGCCTTCCGTTCACTGACTATGCCAGTAAGGCTCAAGAATGTCCGGACTGCCCTGAATGCGAGTGTACCGAATGTCCCGCTCCATAATCGGGCAACTCCATATATTGGGACGAAGTGGACTTATCCACCAGTGAGAAAGTGCCTTCGGTTTCATCCCCCATACTTTTGTCTGCCTTTCGATTGTTCGTTCTCCGGGACTGCTGATTCGAAGCCCACTGAGCGGAGAAAGCCTTCGGCGTCAAATGCTTGATGATAGATCGAAGGAAAGGCAAGTTTGCATTGATCAGTGCAATGGACTCTTCGAGACAGGTCCATTCCAACCCACCAGGAAGAGACCATGTGATATCCTCAAAGTCGACAGCTAGCAGCTCCTTGAGACGGATGAAAGATATGATTGTAACACTATGAAGCAGAGTTGAATAAATATATCTCCTTCGCCACGCGGTCAAAAAGGTTTTACTCACAAGGTTCCCAAGCTGAAAATGAGCGCAAGACCGACCTTCTGCGCTGTAGGCAATTTCAACTTCCAGATTGTAGGGAGTGGAAGAGCCAAGGTTGCAATATCGAGGAGCACATTTCCAATCCCGTTAATGATATACATGTCGTTCCGGTTTCCGCACGATCCAGGTTGGCTTGTGTCCCAGGAATAGGAAAAGGGGCGGCAGATGAGGAAGATCACGATGATTGAGGCGATGCCCCAAATGACAGTACACCAGATGATAATCTTCCCGTACTTACTGACCTTCTCATCCCTACCAAAGAGACTATAGGCAAGTACACGTCAGCAACGTATACAACAAAAAAGAATAAATCTCCCTCATACCGGAAATAGAAAGCGATGATGCCACACTTTAGACAGGTCATTGAGACGTTGTAGAGAAGCTCAAATGGTACAAGTAGCTATTCAAGTTTCAGTCAATATGCGTCTCTTCAGCACATTTGTACTGAATAAAGGCCCGAGTAGACTGACCTTGAGAGTGAGAAGGATGTCTGGATAGCCGACATCTTCTGCATGTCGTCCCGTACCACCCAGTGTGACACCTACACGCTATTAGTACCTGGAGTGTGACGAACTTATGGAGGTACTTACAGCACCAGAATAGTATTAATTCCGCATACGAAGATAGCTAGTCTTCTGATTAGCCTGAAACTTGATCTGTTCAGAGAGTCATATATGAACTATACCAAAGCACCCAATATTAAGAAATCATCCCAGCCGAAAGGCGCTTTCTGTACTAGCCGGTTTGCGTATCTTAACAAGGTCATCAGAGTCGCAAGAATAGCTAGGACTGTAGACGCTACGACTGGCTGCCGTGCATTCGCAACGGACAGATCGTATGGGCGGAGGGATGTCAAAATCATTGTGAATTTTTCGAGTACCGGCCTCGGCAAAAGAGTGATGGAATCAAGGTGGCACTTTAGTGGTGATACAAGAAATGACTGAATGAAAGAAAGCATGAGGTCAATTGATATTTTGTACAGGTCAGAAAAGCAGATGTCTGAAGAGGCTGGTGAAATATAATGTAGTCTGAAGTCTCTCCTATTCTTCCAAGAACGCGTCAGTATGGTTTCTTGCCATTGATCTCCAGATTGCGCTGAAAGATACGGCCCTGTTAGAACCAGCACCTGTGATTTACAGCTGTATTCCCAACTTGAGAATGACATGTTGATCACTCACCCAAAGACAAGGGCTAGACCCACTGACAGCGGTTTAACGGTCTGGCGGTTGGCCCTAAAATCCCACGGCACGGCTCGTCCGGGGGACGTGGGCGGCGAACCCTACCTAAATTTTCCTAGCCCACGCTTAGCACCAACCAGTGACCAGTGACCACAGAGACACGGAGTACGTAAGTAGGCACAAAGAGTAGACTATCACACTAATAGAACGATTGGATATCGTTCAGGGGCAGACTTACAAGGGTGTGCCATGCAATAAGTCCTACCAGGCACACTGGCAATTAGCTGGCGTGACGACGTAACTCGCTTTAGGGCTTCCGAAGAGGCTAAGCCTATAGCCGGCGGAAACAGCATCCATAGCCGATGGGAAAGATCGTATACGCAGTCTATTTTAGTGATTATAGTGTACAAGGCGTTGATGACTGTATTGGTCATGTATAGGAGATCATTCTTGGAGGCTGCTGCCATTCCCGTTTTGCTCCGTGTTTTTATTCATCTTTTCTGCTTGATTTTTGACTTTCTAGTAGCCAGAGTTAGTTACATTAGTCAATGCCAAGCGTTATCTAAGTATCACTAGTCATATAAGGTTATATGATGTATATATGCTCCCCGAAGGATTCTTCCCGTAATGAGCTCTAAACCCATTATCGAGCTGGCTATACGAGGCAGTGCTATATAATACTATCCATCTTTGTGCTTAACACTCTATAAGATAACAACTACCTGTAGCCAAAAAGGGTACTATTCTATTATCCTTCAAGATGTTCAAACCATAATCGAGACTCGGGATGAATAGCACTAATAGAGTGCAAATCAGTCTCAAGGCCGTGCGAGCTGACGAGATCACGCCAGAATGATGAGTGAAATTGGGATATACGTTTGATCTGCCATGATAATACGTATTATATATCGACTTGAAGTATTAGGATTTGTCTTATAGCCCACTCCTGCGGCGTTTCCAATACCTGGGTGCCGGGGGCCGTACGCAGTTTCCACTGGTTCACACAAAATGGCTTTCTTTGGAAAAATGAAGTTAAAGTGAAATTGGTCAAGGACAATTCTTCACAGGACATGCAAAATATCCCATATAATAGTTTTTAACTAATTTTCTCTATCTGTTTGTCTGAGTAAACCGCTCAGTACTTACCTTGATGTTGATAGCTGTATGCCAGTGAGCTTTTTGTTAGTGGTCCACTCCACTTCTTGTTAAGAGGCTGGCCCTTTTATACTGTCCATGCGTTCCAAAGCTATTGCTGGCTGCTCTAAGAAACATGGCTAGTTCATGACAGGCAAGGGCTAGCGACTCACATTGGCTCGTACTTTTCCGCTCTCACCGGCTTTTAAGGGGCAGCATACTGCACATCCTTCGCGATGATCTCATTCTATATAAGATGACAGTGATGCCGCTTGGTATCTCTTGTACTCTTTTATCTTGTAGGCCTATTACACTCTTTAATATTTTACCATAGACCCCTAATCACTCATTTCACAATGCCTTCCTTTTCCAAGTCTGCGCTTCTTTTGGGAAGCATTGCAGCAACACTCGTTAACGCGCACCCAACCGTCAAACGTTCGCAGCCAGCATGCTCTGAGATCACTATTCCTGTTACAATTTCTGCGGAGAACTATCAGGCCCCAGAGGCGTTGGTCTCCGCGCTTACCAATCTCGGCACGAGCGTGATCCTTGAAGAAGTACAAAATGCACTGAATAGTGTCGGCGACCTGGTCCAGGATACCTTGTCCGTTGGCGGCACATACAGCATTTCTGGCCGCTTCTGTGAGCCCGAAGTCAAGGTCGCAGGACGGGAAGATACAATCCAGCTGTTGGTCCACGGTATCACTGTGGACAAGAACTACTGGTCCGGCGGTGGCTACCCTACAGGATTCGATGGCGATGCCTACTCCTGGATTGCCTATGCCTCTAAATTGGGCTACCCAACGCTGTCTATCGATCGCCTTGGCTATGCCAACTCTTCCCACCCCGACCCAATCCTTGAAGTCCAGGTCCCAGCTCAAGTTGAGGTTCACCACAACATCATTACTCAGCTTCGTAACGGTGATATTGGTGGCCGTAAGTTCAGTAAGGTTGCCTTCATCGGCCATTCATTCGGTTCGGTTCTTGGAAACAGCCACTCGACAACCTACCCGGACGACATTGACGCTCTCATCCTCAGCGGTTACACTAAATTTATCAAGCCTACATTGCCCGGTATTGCCGTTACTCCCCTTGTCCTCCCAGCTTCATTGGTCTCCGACCGTTTCAGCGATCTTGCTCTTGGTTACTTCGCCATGAGCAACGAAGATGGACGTATTTCTCTCTTGTTTACCAACGACCAGAGCGAGTGGCCCCAGGAGATGATTGCTCTCGACAAGGAGACTTACCAGACCGTCACTGTGGGCGAGTTTATCAGTGCCATATTCTCTACGAACGTCGCCAACGACTACACCGGACCTGTTCAGGTGATCACAGGTCACAAGGATCAGGTTTTCTGTGGCATCTCTCTTCCTGAGCTCACCGGAGAGACCAACTGCGGTGAGGGTGCATTGAACATGATTGCCCAGACTGCAACTCTTTACCCCAAGGCCAACTACTCTTTCGTCGAGATCCCCGACACCGGCCACGTCCTCAACCTCCACTACACTGCCAACCAGACTTTCAAGGCTGCGCATGATTGGCTTGCAGAGGTTGGCCTTTAGATATTGAGGTAACTGGACCAAGTTGAGCGTGCATTTCTTGTACAAGTTGAGATAGAAGGGGTGTAAAGAATAGCTTGTTTTCTGTTTTAATGTTCTTCTTTAACCTTCATGCCGTTTTGTCGATCTGTCTGTGGTCATTCCCATAATTGTGCAGCTCATTTCTTAATCTCAGTTCAGAGGACCAATTTGGTACTATTTATTTAATATTATGAGTTCTCCAGCCTATGTGCTTGTTTTCTAAAAACATAAATGCGTTTCTGGATTGGATTGATATTACTGTCGAAGTATGGACTGACGAGGCCATTTGCAGGGCCCTTGCATAGCAACAATGTCTGAGGGCCAGCTGATTTAAGGTAGGTAGCTATGATATCGTAGGGATGCGAATATCGAAGCGATTACCAACAGGTAACCAATGCCCTTTCCCGCGTCATCCCTATTCACGGGGTTCTCCCCGGAAGACGCCTTTAAATGATTAATTTAGTAGAAGATGTTGGTTTTCGCCCCATGCTGGCGGGAAGAGAATCCTGGCTCTGCGGAATGAGATTCCAAGCTTAATATATTAGAGACCCTGTCAATATGAAGATCTTAGATCAATTTCTAAGCTCGGCCGTGATACCCACATTGAAGAAGACTGAGACTAAAAAATAGTCAACTACGTAGTGCCGCTTAATTCAACTATTGGCCCTGGCTGAAAGACGGCACAGCAGGGAACCCCGGGAAAGCCTAGACTTTAGAGCCAGTGGGCTAGTGTCTTTATCAGTACGTAGTCAAGTGCTTAAATGAAAATGCATATACATAGAGATCGCCTGGTGCAATTACCTTACTCCATTAGCTTACGGATTCCGGAACCCGTACAGAAGTACAACTCTCCAATCATGACCATTGAACTTGGTGAACAAGATAGCGGTGAATGTAGCAGGACCATTTGAGCTGGGTGTTTGATCTCCACATGATATTCATCATCTAGCAGAACTCTCAACGAAGACATGGTCGCCGACAAGTACTGCCTTCTCTGGTCATGGCCTTGTGGGTCGAGAATTACATGCCCCTTGGCTTGAACCCATTATCTGGCAAAGGAAACGTACGCGTCGTTTATCTACCGAGGACAGCAGACAGAAAATCATGTGCTATTTGCCTTCGAAGCTTCAATTGATCAAAATCCAATTTTCAACCTTGACTTTTCGGTTCTGACCTCGTACTACTACGATAAAGATTAGTTACGTGAGCTGAATGAGTCGAGTGCTGACTCAGCTGAGTCATATGTAACCAGGGCTGACATCTCCAGATTTGCATTAAATAAGGTGAACGTCGCGACTAGCAGAGGTGTACTCTGCTAGTGAATTGAAATAGTTGGTGGCCGATTTCTCTCTCGTGGTGGTTAATCGACGACAACGCAGAGTATACAACCATGGAACGCAAATCATCTACTTCACAGCTTCCAAGGATACCAACCAAAGATCTCGCGTCGTGGGTGTTTGATGGACCAAAATATGATCGAGAAAAGCCGGTAAGTGGCGAGTGAATGGCTCTCCCATTTGATTTTCGTTGGGTCGTCGCGGACACATTGTTAATGGTAACTACACCCAGATCCTGATAGACCCCGCCAACTCTTCGAGATTCATCTCATTCAATCAAGCCAGAGATATTGTCGGAAAGCTTGCAAGCGGGTTCAGAAGAGCTGGATTGAAAGTCGGTGATTGCGTACTCGTTAATTCAGGAAACGACGTAGGTTAAACCTCAAGCCAACATTGGCTTCTTAGCTAAAAGACTGTTAAATGTTAGATCTACTATCCTGTGCTTTTACTCGGCGTCATAGCAGCGGGGGGTGTATTTGCAGGCACAAATCCCGGCTACAAGCACATCGAACTCACGCATCACATCAAAATCTCCAAAGCGAAATTCCTCATTGCAGGCCCCGAGCCGCTGAGCGAATCGCTGGCTGCGGCTGACGCAACGGGGCTTCTCAGGGACAGGACATGGGTCTTCGACACATGGGAAGAGGATTTCAAGCCTCCCAAAGATGTGCGATCGTGGAAGACGCTATTTCAAAATGAGGAGTCGAGTGAGGATTGGCACAAATTCGACGATTTGGAGACTTCCAAGAAAACTCCGGCGGCGATACAATTCAGTAGTGGGACGACAGGTCTTCCAAAGGGTGCTGTGTTGAGTCATTATAATCTCGTTGCGCAGCACACGCTTGTATATGACACGAATCCGCGTCCCTACCAGGTATGAGCAACGTTTTGAATTCTTCGTCTTCAGGCGCATGGGATCTGATGATGTGTAGATGTCACGGCTTATTCCTCTCCCACTGTTTCATATTGGATGCGGACCCGTGACCAATACCAGGTATGTGGTTTGCTCGCGCCCTTTTCTACGGATATGAAGTCCTCTTCAGAGCACTGACTTCAACAGCGCCCTCCGAGCAGGCGTTCCCACATACATTATGCGCCGCTTCGACGTAAACAACTATTTCCGATACGTCCAAAAGTACCAAATAACAGATTTGATGGTCGTGCCACCCATAGTCGTTGCGCTCATTAAGAGTCCTCTCATAGACGATCCTCAATACATGAAAAGCGTGAAATTTGGGCTTTCTGGAGCCGCGCCCCTCGACGTTATCACACAGAATGAGCTTCGGAAAAAGCTTCCGGGTGTACCTTTTACGCAGATCTTTGGCATGACAGAAACGAGTTGTCTTGCGATGATCACACCGTATGGAGAGGACGACGATACCGGGTCAGTGGGAAGACCGATTCCAGGACTTGAAGTGCGGTAAGCTTTCCTCATTTGTACAAAAGTAGCTGTCCACAATGGCTAACATTCGTCTAGACTAGTTGCTGACGATGGTTCTCAAGTGACCAAACCCAATACACGCGGAGAAATATGGCTTCGGGGCCCGACCATCTTCAATGGCTACTTCGAGAATGAGCAAGCCAACAAAGAATCCTTTGACGAGGAAGGATGGTTCAAAACCGGCGATGTAGCATATTTCTCGGAGGAATACAAGTTCTACGTCGTAGACAGGAAGAAAGAACTGATCAAGGTCCGTGGTTTCCAGGTTGCGCCTCCGGAACTAGAAGCGGTCCTTCTCACGCATCCTGCGGTCGTCGATGCGGCGGTTATTGGAGTACGCTTTCCGGGAATTGTGGATGAGCATCCGTTGGCGTATATTGTTGCTAGAGATAAGGCCAATCCGCCAGACCCGGAGGAGCTCAAGGCCTTCTTGGCTGAGAGGTTGATCAAGTACAAGTGGCTGACGGGAGGAGTGAAGATTGTCGATGCGATTCCGAAGACTCCATCAGGGAAGATTTTGAAAAAAGTGTTGAGAGAGGAAGCAGCAGCATTCGTAAGGGCTACGAACGGCTCCAAGCTTTGACAACATTTTGAACCGGAAATTAATGTAGAAGAATCTGTGTTAATGGTCGGTCAGTTACTGTAATATCATATTTAAGTTCCATGCACTTTCAATTTCTGTAAACCACTGCGCGCATATAGGCATATTGTATCCGGCTAAGGTTATCAGAGGTTGAGGGACGAAATCAATCTGAATTTTGACTTGGAAGTAAACAGTTAAAACAGTATTCAGTGTATATCAATGCTAATGCTTCGTACGCAATCCCAAAACGTGACCCATCAAACCCTAGTCCCAACCCAAATAATACAAGCAGTCAGTAGAACGCTATTCACGACCAACAAACCCAATAAACATCCAATGAAATACGCAACTTCCCTACCAAACCATTTTAATTCATCCTCTTCTTCTCATCATGCGAGATGTATGCCGGTGGAAAGTTGTTGTATCCATTGCCTACATGCCCACGCGACTGACCGTGACCATAATCCTGCTCAAGATATTGGCCATTGCGAGTTCCATTGTAATTGTATCCTTGGCCGGATCGTTTTTGTTCTTGCTGATACTCCGACTGTGGCCGGTGATATTGCTGATTTTGACCGGGTTGGCCGCCGCCGTACACGTACATGTCTTGTTGACTGTTGTTATTCTGCATTTCGTATTTCCTTTCTTGGCTCCTGGGGGTAAATCAGTCAGCATCTTCTCATGAGTAGATTAGGGTCGTGAAGATCGAGGCAGAACTGACTTGGTGATTTTCTTTACAGCGTAGATGCCACCTCCGAGTAGAAGAGCGGATTTGATAAGGCCCATTTTGTGTAGAGTTTGGTTGTATGTCGTACAGGTTGATTGATGTAGGATCGCTGCTATATATCTGGATGGAGAACGATGATTGGCTAAGGTCCAAGGACTATAGGCAAGTTCAGAGTTGATTGATGCTCTGAGTTTTAAGATTTGTATGGGAGACTTCGTAATGCTTCGAAATGATCATGTCGAGGGAGAAAGAGATCTAGTTGACGCTCAAATCACTTGATATTTATAACCTCGAAATGTCCAAGCATCCTCACGAAAATAGCATCCAGAACCCATCTGCCTACAGAAATGAGCTAAACGAAGTGAACGAGCTGAGCCCTCCGCTGATCATCAAACTTCCCAACTGTCGATTCAGGCCAGCCTCTCAGACGCTGAAATCCAACGAATTGTGGATCTTAAACTGTAGCTAGACCTTGCACACTATACTCATTCCGGAATGGGCTTCACAGCCCCAATCTTGAAATTCGCAAGGCGGCAAGGGTTTGAGCTTCTCGGACGCAAGAGTAACGCTTGTTGTATATCTAAACAACTATTTCGTTGGTTAATCAGTGCATCCAAGCATGTGCGCATGGAAGTGGCAATCAAGCGACGAGTGTCGGGCCTATAGCCGGGTCAGATTTAGGTTGAGACTTGTGGCTGGACAGGACTGGATGCGTGCGCCACAAGAAGAGAGAGAGAGAGCCATTTATTTTGAAAGCAGGCAGCTTCATTTCACGCTTGTCTTGCTCCTCATCCGAGGATTGATGGTTTGTAAATTGGCAATAGCTCTGACCTCTAATCACTTTTTTATTACATGTACATCATCATATAGCCCGTCTCACTTCTAGATAAGTATCATCATCTACAGATTAAACCGTGGTGTTGAATCGATCCTCTTCATCGCCATCGCGCTGATATGTCTCCCTTTTGGTCACCAGATCTTCCTGCTCCTCACCACGGACGAGGTTCTCATTTTTGATAATCTCCTCTTCTGTCTTGCCGGCTTCGGGGATTTCATCAGACGCCATTTCCGGGTCTGCGGTGGCTGTCAACACGACGTCGCTCATCTCGCTCGTGTCAACTTCGCCTTCAGCTACGACTGGATTTCTGGCTGGTAGCATGTGTACGACGGGCTCGGTGTCATTGAAGATTCGAAGAAGCATTGCGCGACGGTCTTCTTTGGGCAGCATAAGATTGACAGAGTACACTGACCGCCAGAGTGGCACGACCATTCGCTCTCTATAATAGAGTTAGCACTTGTCTACAAAGATACTCTCCTTGTCGGATCTCACCGGAATCCATCTTCGCCTTCGCTTGGCTCCACTCTCAATATGCAACATCCAAGATCCATATCTTTGATTCTTTCACCCACTTCTCCCAATCGTACATAGTTATCCTGGTCCAAGCGGGGGAACAACTCCTTCAACAGAATTCGTAGTGTCTCCTTCTTGGTTAAGGTAACAACGCGTTCGGGCCCGACCCAGGTCTCGACCAGTTGCAACCCGTCGGTCTGAATGCGCCATTGGCACTGGTTCGGTCGTTGAGCGTCCTGCTTAACAAACATCTTTACTCCTCCATGTACGAATTTGATTCCCCGTCCTTGATTTTCGGCCAAAATGTCTCGTGCAAGTGCGCTAGTGTAATAGATGGTCTTGCTGAGGGTGCCCGCCACGTTTCGCACCATGAATCGATCCCGTGGGAACCGATCGGAGATATTGAAAAACTTGAAAATATTTGCGATTTCCTCTTGTTGACCATCGATGAAGGTGAATGGTTCTTCGAATGGTAGACCCGGTTTCTTCTTCGACGCTTTGGCATTGGGAACTGGCTTTGGCTCTTCCGCACGTGGATAATCAGTGGTATCTTCCTGGCCTTCGACTGCGGATGGAGGAGGGAAGTGGACTGGTCGGTCTCCCATGATAGCCTCTGTGCCGTCTTCCAGCTTGGTGCGCTTGACCGGCATCTGCGTCTCTAGTTCAGAAGCTAATCGTTTGTTCGAGGACGATTCATCCAAAGTTGCTTTGTAGGGAAGCTGATGGGAAGATTCGGCTACAGTAGCGTCTTTTGCGCTTGTTCCCTCGCTTGGAGGTACAATATCGTCGAGCGCGTCGATTTTGTCCATAGGCCCACCGTTACCATCGCGGTTCTTTTGATCCAACTCTTCGAGCACGGCGGCAACCGAGGCTTTGGGAATCACCTTTGACGAATCCTCCGGCTTGGCTCGAATTTCCTTCTTCTTCTCTAGAACGGTGATAAAAAAGCCGCCGGTATCTTGCAGATGAGGATAGACACGCATGCAGCGCTCAAGATGTAGATGTCCAGCTGGAGGGAACATGCTCGCAGCTAGACGACCGAGTCCCGTAATACCCTCGTTCTTTCGGTACTCTTCAACTTCCTCCCAATTGTTCCAGAGTCGACCATCGCGGTCGAGAACTTTCCAAGTATTCACTCCATCAACTCTCTTCAGATCTGGCAATTCCTTACTGCAATCTATTAGTTCGACATGTTCGGGTCCACCACAACGCTCGATAGCTGCAGCAATAACAGCTTCGTTCTCTATCGGATTCATGCTGCATGTGGAATACACCACTCGTCCACCGACCTTGAGCATCTGGAGAGCGCGGACGAGTATGCGCATTTGTGTCGCGTGGAGGCCGAGCGCACTACTGGAGCTCCAGTCGGACCAAATACTAGGATTCTTTCTCGTAGTCCCGTCGCCGGAACAAGGGACGTCCGCCAGAATACGATCAAATTTGAGATAGACGTTTGGCTGTCTTTCCCCAGCAGGTGTTGGCAGTTTGAGCGATGGATAAAAAGTCGCATCGTGATTCGTAACAATCAAGTTCGGCGAATTTAATCGCTTCATCTGGTGGATCAACATATGTGCTCGTTTGTAGTCACTATCGTTAGCGATGAGAAGACCAGTAGTCCGGCCATCATCTCTGAGCCCCTCTGGAGATTTTGACGGATCGTATGTGCCTTGCTCAATCTCCTCGGCAGCCTTGCGGACGCTCTCCTCTTCTCCGGCATGTAGCAACTCCATCAACTGCGTGGATTTACTTCCGGGCGCGGCGCACATGTCAAGGACTGTCATTCCTGGTCTGACGTCGAGGAAGAGAGGCGGTATCATGCTCACGACTTCCTGGCGCGTAATATTGCCCACTTCTGTTTCGGAGACTAGGAACTTTTGGAAAGATGAAAAGGGAGGGAATCGTCGGATAACATTTTTGGGAGTCGTCATAAACCATGCCAACTCATCTGGGTACCACGGAACGGGCTTTGGAGGCTCAACAACGTTGCCTTCATACGTGATGGAGGTAATTTGCGGGATGTGGTAGTCGACAAGTGTCTTCTTGACAGCAATCGCATGTCTGTTATCAGAGTGATCATTGTCAGTGCTGCTTCTTCGTATACAGAATGCGATGATGTATGACGTACCCTCGGGAGCCCGTGAAGCGAAAGCTGGCAGGGAGCTCTCTTCTCAGAGCAGCCCAGAAAGCTTCCTGCTCTTCCTTGGGGATGAGCCCGTGGTCGTTGTAGTAGCTTTCATACTTTTCATTGCTCTTGACTGTCTCGGACCAATTTTGACGTCCTCGATTGGCTGGGGCAGCGCCTTTCTTTGAGAACTGCGACCGGAGTTAGCGATGCAGGACGCGGTCTGATAAAATCAAAAAGCAACGCATGCCACGAAAGGAGTTTTGATCTCACCCTTTTGCCCTTACCCATCGCGAATTGGTATGTGGGTTGCACAGACTATATCTTGATTGTAGCTATGGCTGACTGTGAGATTTTTATTCTCGAAAGCTTTACTGGCGGAGACATGCTGCCCCACATATTGCTTATGTCAGTTTGCTGCCTTGGCGCCTTAGTTTTGTGTCTGATTTCGGCTTAGCTCCTGACAGCGGTTTTTGCCCCGACTGCATTTTTCTTCCGATTCAATTTGTTTTTCCCGTCTTCTACTTACAAAGGATGTTGATCATATGGGGTTATTTGACTCAGGCTCACTCCAGAATCTAGATCACAAAGATCATGGATGGCCAGCCTAGAAGGTCGGGGCTTCGGTAACCGAGTTCAAGTGGAACAACACGGGGAGGGACGTGGCCAGCCACGATTTTGCCCTAATCCGCGCCATGTCCTCATTAAGTCAGCTACAAGTCAGCGTGGTCATCAAGCCGCGAACGTCAAACGCCATGTTTATCACCAGATACGTCTCAATTAGGGTATAAAATTCAGTCTTCTTGACTCCGTGTTTTGACGGGATCATATTTGGCCCCGTTCTTATGCAAATTCATTGCCGCATTGCCTCTTACCAAGCCAAGCTGCTATAACTTAGCTTAACCAGACTAAGCATAGGAAAGATATCGCAAATAAGCGACGAGCTTAGAGAAGAAGCCAAAAACCTAAATCTAGGGTGCTTACTTCGTGCGTATTTCGGGGCTTTGATAAACGCTTCAGAGTCAGAAGAGCTCTACTGCGCCTTATCCGGGCCACATACTACCAATAAATGCTCAAAAAATGTAGCGACAACCTGACATCTGGACATCTGACCAGCACATGCAATCTACAATTGGAATCATGTGATGTCCACCATATCATGGGGAAGCTATCGACTTATTGCCCGTTTACTATGTACTACGTATGTAGTAAGTGCACACTAAGATCGGAAGAATCCGTGTACCAGTACGTGGGAAGGTATGTAATCTAATTACCAGCCTACTCGTATAGTCAATTAGAGTTTTGACATCGCATGCGGCGGCTCCTGAATGGCGGGTTGGCACGTAGTTATGGTATCTGATTGGCTGCTCCAGCGCCGATACGCTTCGTACCCCACGGCCAGTGCGTGGTTTTTCGTCGTAATCAATTCTCCGGATACAGTTTACGAGCACGTTACCGTATCTCGAGGTCCGTCAACCAATGAACTGAGGTGACAAGTCTATCTTTCAACTCACAATACGAGATCGATGTACTCTATCAACGGTCGTTCGCGTGACAATACCTATACGAGCCTTACGTTGTTAGTCTTGATATCGTTGCTCGTGTGGATCCAATCGCTTATCCAAGAAATTTCAATGCTCGCTCGCTCACTTCAGTGTCATGTCTTGTTGTCTACTGAGGGGGGAAGACATGAGAGTCAAAGCTTCACCGACCATAATCTCCTTATCTTTTGCAAATTGCGACCCAATTGATTTGCGACACCGTCACGCAGTAAAGGATCTAGCCGTCCTCTTAGCTGGCATTGGGTGAATGACTCGTACCCTTTCAACTAAACCGGTCGGTTTTGACGCTTCGCCTCAAAAGGCTCAATCCGATTCCACTCTGCTCCATACGCGATTGCTTAGCGCCAATTACTTATCTGATAAGTGTTTATTTGTCTCGTGAGCCCGTTACCCCCGGCCGGCCGCAGCCTTGAGTTGACTAGCATGTGCACAAGTCTTTGCGCGCGAAGTTATCTATCGCCGGTCTGAAATACTCAAATTCTAGTCGAGTCTTTCAATCTTCTTTTTCTTCTGTGCTGCTCCTGAACCTTGCGTCGTTGAGACACAAAGCATATTATCCGGGCATCGCTCTACACTGGTCTGTGTTGCTGTATGTGTAGGATTTCGACCACGGATAGACACACAACTGCGGAGGGTATATAGGGGCCCTGGTCACAGTTTGGCAGATTGCAGGATCTGTCATACGACCGACTCATACACGTCTCAGGCCAACCGGAAATCCCTGCAACACTGATGGATTCCAGCCGTGCGGACGTTGGAGGCGACCTGCGAAATACTAATACCAGCTAAGGAAAGGTCCTTCCCAGCAGGTGGGAAAAGAGGTGGCCATGTCAACGATATCATCGCCGCCCTCGCTCTTTGCCCGAGACATCTACAGCCATGTTCCGCCAAGTCCGCGCAACGCGCTGCAGAATAATCCTACGTTGCTAGTATGTTGGTGGTGTACTGCCGCGTCCTTGGTAATCATCGGCTTACGGATATTCGGCCGCTATCGCCGCACAAATCGCTTTTTCACCGAGGACAAGGTCATGATGGTTGCTGTCGTGCCATTGATTGCGAGGATGACGCTGGTTCATTTGGTTTTGATTTGGGGAACGAATAATGCCAGAACAGATGGATTATCCGAATCAGAAATTCGAGATCGGGAGATTGGTAGTCGGCTGGTGCTTGCGGCGAGAATATTTTATGCAGTCTAGTGAGTTAAACAGATTTACTCAGATGGCGATGTGTCAGAACATTGACTAATAATGATCACAGCATCTGGATGGCGAAATACACTGTTTGTGAATTCCTCAGACGACTCACCGGCATGGTCTGGACGAGAACCTTCCAAGTGGCACTCCGATCAATCGAGTATTTCCTTGCCAGTACACTTGCAGCCGTCATAATTGCAACCTTGGTCGAATGTCACCCCTTCTCGCACTACTGGCAGGTCACACCTGATCCCGGTCCGTATTGCAGGCTGGGATATGCCAACTTGCTGACGATGGGCGTATGCGACATCCTTACCGATATCTTTCTGGTCGTACTCCCAGTCTCGCTATTCCTGGCTTCGGCCATGTCCGTGTTGCGCAAATTTCAGCTCACGATTTTATTCGCTTCCTCACTCCTTCTAGTCGCTATCACGGGATACCGAGTACCATCTGTCATTCAAGAAGACGGAGTCCAGAATTTCCGGTCTCTAGTCGCCTCCTTAGAGATTCTTGCTGCTACGTTTATCTCAAATTTTGTGGTCATCGGTTCGTTTCTCCGCGATCGCGGGTTGAAGAAGCCGAAATATAGACGGGCTGAAGGCTCGCTCTCGGCGATTGATAGCGTTGACCATACATCCATTAGACGAGCCACCATTACCAAACACCACTGGGGCAGTGATGCGGATCTGGTCAATGGGCTAGGTATCAGACTCGATCCGGATTTGCATGCCACGCAGGGAAACACCATGCGCCCTGCGCCTGTTGTCAAGAGATTTTCTCATCATCAGCATCAGCGCGACGACAGGTCGCAAAGTGATTCAAGGAGTATGGAAAATTATACGATGACGGGTAGTTCAACGACAAGTAAGACCTTGACGGCACTACCTCCGCCCTCATTCGCGGATATCAACGATCCCATGATGAGCCCTAAAGCGCCGCGACGCAGTGTCTCATTCTGTGACGTGGGCGGTCTTTTGGACGATTCGCCGTCACCGCGACAGCCTCAGCTGTTAAATCCACATTCTCATCCCACAGAGCTCGTTCGACAACAAACGGAACCTATCGCTGCAACTGCAGCACATTCTCAGCCAGCCCAGATTCATTTCTGTTTGCCGCAATATGCCGTGCCAGTGTCCGTGGATGATCACAACCGTGACCACCCCGGCGCGGAATTACTCTTACATGATGTGGGTGGTCTCGTTACACGCCCACGAACCATATCAGACACTACTACCACAACATACCACACGGACGAAATTGGGTTACAGCATAACCATTAATATAATTCGTTTTCTATCTGGCAAACAACAAACGACTCTACTTCTCGACGAACTGGAGATATTCTCTGGTTTCTTCATTTTGCTTTGGGCGGACATGACTTGAAATAGTCCAGATTTTGCATTTATTTAGCGTTGGTGTTGGCGGATATACCCATATCTTTTTTTAAAATGTATGTTGCATTCTAATATACCTAAATACCGATATCTATACCGTAATGATTGACTTTGCCAATGGACTGACTGCACTGACTACATACTGAGTATACTTGTAGCTAATACCGGCTCGGCCTCAGAAGCTGAAACACAGAGGCTAACCCTTTTCTAGAGGATTGGGGAAAGGACCCATGGAGAAAATGGTGTTTAGTCTTCAAGCTTGTAAGGGCTAAAAAGCTCGCTTCTATACAAAGTAAAGAACCAACTACTCCACTCAGCCTAAATTAATTGTGTACATTCCAGTGATAAAAATTGAACCAGTCCAGAGTCGATCCTCCGATTTGGGGAATTGCAGCGTCTTGCTTTTGACTTGATGAGAGAAAAAGAAAAGCCTGCCATGTTGCGCCGATACGCCATGCTGTTGTATGTTTTCTTTTTTCTCCCGCGTTAAGCCATTTGAGTCTCTTTTGCAGAGATGTACGTAATTCGAAAAAAGCCCTTCCCGGCACGAAGCTCAAATAACCCAGCGATAACTCGCATACCGACCAGCCGTCTCACTCTTTCGAATAATCTTAACAACTTGGCCCCTCCTCAATCCCAGATAACGCGCGACAGGATCCGAAACCTGAATTCTAGGTAACTGCGACTCCTTAAGGCGATATCGCTCTAACAAGCGCGCTTTCTCCTCTGCGCTCAACAGCACATGTTTAGGCACGAGCTCGTGATGCGTGATATTAACCAACAAGTCTGATTCCTGGAAGTGTTCACAGATATGGCCGATAGCGCTGTTCAGCAGACGAACGGCGGACGGAGAGATGGCGGTTCGGGTGATAAAAATACCAGAGTGGAAGTTTCCCTCGTCGACGAGGTGATTGAATTGGCGCACTTGTTTGGCACCGACACCCGAAGTGTCTTCGCAGAATTGGACAAATATTTGGCCGCAGTCAGGCACTGGGTCGGGGTCCGTTGGGCGTTTTTTTAGCGGGGTGTATTTGGCTTTCATGGCTTCGGAGGGGATGGCGGCGATTGTCATTCTTTCGCGACTGAAGAAGTGAATAGTTAGATGAAGTACTACCGATTTTTCGTATGAGTGTGAAAATGTGGCAAAGTCAAGCATACCTAGGGAACCCATTTGGGCCGCCAAATTTATTTGCAAAGTCTTGAAGATCGATTTTTAGTTCCTCTTCGGACATTTCATAGCCCTGTACGGCAGAGACAATCACATTGTCAGCATCTCACGAAGAAAAAGCGACATGCTGCTTCACCTACCCGATCTCGAAGCATCTCGTGTACTGTGCGCCAAGTACGCCAGAGTCTGGCCATCTCATTTCTGGCTTCCTGGCTGCTTGCCGAAGTATCCTCCTCCATATTGAATGTTGTAGCACCAGTGCGGCGCAGTCGAGGGATCAATCAACACGAGCGGGCTGCGAGGTCTTTTCGTTTTCTTCTTTTATGCTGAGTGAAGTACTTGTCGTATCCAAACTTTGACAAGTAAGGCACGTTCTTCGTGAAGCTGATCGTGTAGTCGTAACAGACAGAATTATTTTCTGTCGTTCGATGGATCGGCGAAAAAGAGAAAGAACTTCCAATCAGCTAAGCGGGCGCTAAAACCGAATAAGCGCAGGCGGTGTCGGGAAGAGGCTAGAATCGAAGCGAACGGGAAAAATAATTACGGGCAAAGTCAGGTCTAGGTACTTTGTTGTCCTTTGCGAGATCACTCTTTGGCAATTGTCATCTGAGACTTCTCTCTCTCATTCCTGGTTGTTTGATCTTTCTTGGTCGGTGAGTCTATGTTCTTGATGGTATCACATCAATGAATGGATATCAGTGGTTTTTGATTCATTCATTCCCCCTCATCCAAGTAGATCGACTACACACGACCTCTCGTCCGCACTTAACCTTCACGCAATTTGTCTCAAAGCCCTATTTTACGCTTATACTAATTTATTTTCGCTTGTTTGACAGGTCGACGGTACGGTAAAATGGCTTCCACTGCCACAGACGCTGCTGTCGGGCAGAAGACTCGGCCCACAAAACCCGATGAGGCTACCTACAAGGCCAATCTGGCCATCGCCGAAAAGGAGCATGCTGCTGCTCAGGAGAAATTGGTGCGCTCTTGAGTGTAACCTGTGCTTCAATCGGGCGATTGCTAATCCTACAACCAATAGAACCAAATCAAGGCCAAGATCGAGAGCGCAAAGCCCAACAACCAGGACTCGCCAGCTGCCAAGAGACAGAAGGAACTCCGTGCTGAGCTCTCCGCCATTCGCCAAAAGCAACAAGGTTTCAAGTCTGCTCGTTCCAGCACCCAGGAAAAGCTCAATGCTCTTGACGCCACCCTTAAGGCCCGTGTTGCCGAGCAGAACAACTCCCGTGGCAAGATCGCTTTCAAGAACGTCGAGGAACTTGACAAGGAAATCGCCCGTTTGGAGAAACAGGTCGATTCCGGTAGCATGCGCTTGGTTGACGAGAAGAAGGCTCTTTCGGAAATCTCCAACCTGCGCAAGCAGCGGAAGAACTTTGCTGGATTGGACGACGGCCAAAAGAACATCGACTCTTTGAAGAAGCAGATTGCTGAATTGAAGAAGACTCTTGACAATCCCGAGGCCCGTGCTTTGAGCGACAAGTACAACGAAATCCAACAAGAGCTAGACTCTATCAAGGCTGAACAAGACTCCGCATTCAAGAACCTCAACTCGCTCCGTGATGAGCGTTCGAAATTGCAACAGGACCAGCAAGCCAAATTCACCGCCATTCGTGAGCTCAAGGATACTTACTACAAGGAGCGCAAGGCCTACAAAGAGCACGAGGATGAGGTCTGGCGTGCTCGCCGAGAGCGACAAAAGGCCGAGCGCGAAGCTTTCGAGCGGGAGAAGAAGAAGAAGATTGCCGACAAGAAGTTGGAGGAGGCTTCTCAGCTTGCTTACACCGACGAGATCTTGACTGCTCAGGGACTTATCCGTCACTTCAACCCAAATTACGACTTTGCTTCTCTTGGTCTCGACGACAACAAGAGAACTGCAGGCGGTGCTTTCCGTGCTGAGGTTGGACGTACCGTTGACGAGTCGGGCATCAAGGGGGTGAAGGTTGTCAAGAAGGACGAGGAAGACTACTTTGTCGGTACCGGCGGTAAGAAGGGAAAGAAGGGCAAGAAGGGTGGCAATGCCTCTCCGGCCCCTGCTGCCGATAGCAAGTTCAACCTCAGCTTTGGTGTTATTGAAGACTTCGCCAAGGTCAAGGTTGATCAGCCCATGAGCCAGGCTGATGTTCCCGCTGTTGTGGAGAAGTTGGCTGCTAAGATTACCGAATGGAAGAAGAACCAGGCCGCCAAGACTGAAGAGGTATGTTAGACTAGAGCCTTTGGTCTGATTTTGGTTTCGCAATTACTGACGTCCAGCAGAACATCAAGAAGGCTAAGGAAGAAATTGAGCGTCTCGAGGAAGAATCCCAGCGTGCGACCGACCACGCCAAGAAGGTGGCCCAGACCAACGCCGGTGTCAACGGTCACGTTTCCGCCGAGGCTGAAGCTAAGCAGGAGCAGGATGGTGCCGACGATGCCGCCGAAGAGCTCAAGAAAGCCGCCATTGAGGACGCCGAGTAAGGAACGCAATTTCCCATCTTCAGCGACCTTTTCAATTTGAAAAAATCGAAAGTCACATGTCGACTTCTGGTAAAAATCTACTCTTCTACGACGCCGTGTTTGCATACTTGTGGTCTTCTTGAAAGAAAGCGTGTTTTTCATGCATATTGCGCATTCAGAAGAGCTACCCCCTTTTTTACCCGAGTACACTGAGCGAACTTTGATCAGATATATGTTATGTATCTTGATCTCATTTGTCCCTAATTCTTATTTCTACCTGCATATTATTTTCATCTCAACTCCTCTTACCATCTCCTGTTTGACCCCTATTTCTAGTTTGTACTCCGACACCTATGTTGCTTTACTTTGATCGACTCGACTTTGGTGTGATTGGTCATCTTCACATCTGAAAAGTATCCCCGACTCACTTTATGGTTGGGCTTTCTTTTCTTGTTCATGATATTCTTCTGCTTCCAGTTTTATCACGTTTGGTTCGAACTTGGGTGCTGATGGCCGGCACGAAAATGGGATAACAGTGACCTGAACTATCTCACTTGCAAGGTTCTATGTAACTTTTGAATTCTTCTGCGTTGTCGTTAGTTCCAACATACGACTTATAAGATGAATGAACGCTCAATCTTGCGTGAGAGCATAATATATGTGTTGTATTATAATCTTCGTACTCACCCAACTCTATAACCTGTACGGACGCCCAGGGTATTCACCTTCGATTTAGGGCTATACAGTCACGAGACCACAAGAGGAACAAATACCAAATAAAATACATCCACCAATAGCATCAGATGTAGTACATAGTACTCCTCCGTGACATACTCTGAACGAGACTCGCCGAAAGCGATAAAAGGTAGATCTAGGCCATCTCATAAGCAAAAGAGGCTCGAATCCCGAACCTAATGAAAGTGGCATTGTTTGTCCTTGATCGATTTCGAGAGTACCTTTTACCTAAGCCAAAGAAATATGCTCAGTTACGTCAAGGATCAATTTGGCCGCTCCTAGGTGCATGATGGCTAGCCCTGTGCCATGTCGCTGCATTCCCTTGCTCTCTGTGCTCTGTGCCTTCGGAAATTCTCTTACTCAGTGGCTTTAATTTAGTGCAACATGGAGAAATCGAAAGATCACGCGAGGCGTATGATGTATCGTCTCTTCTCCTCGAATTTCCTGTTGGTATCTGTTTTGTGATTGAGACAGGGATCTCTGTTGATGGTGACAACTTTCCGAAAGGTGTGCAGCCATTCATTCATCACCGGGAGCGAACACGGTTTGAATAAAGTCGGATTAACAAGATCCATATGATACTACAGAGTATTAAGCCCGAGATACGAATATGGTGGTTCATCGGGTATTCCCGCTGTCGAATCAATCCTGCATCTCTCTCATATCGACTCCATTGATCAACACGGATTGATACTTGATCAGAACTGCCAAGAAGAAAGTTGCACTCATATCCCAGTTTTAGCGCGGCTATTCGTCGCCGCGTCGGGGCACCCCTAGACACCACACCATATCCACTACTTCATTGCACCGAACACCCAGATCTTAACTACCCTGGGCTTAGTTGCCCCTCTATACCTCCCGCAACAGCCGTGCATACACTCTCTTGTTACTGAGCTTTTCGAGGGCTGGCTGAAGTGCTAGGATTTACATCAAAAAGATCGCCAGACCTGGTTGCAGTGTGCTATTGCCAACTACGTGATCTGCAGTGATTCAGCTTGAAGAAGGCCGTCTAATCCCCTCCTGTTGGGAAAAAAATACTCCGAGCCTGAAAGACTAAACAGACTAAACGCCGCTGACAGGTTCTGGAGTCTTTTAGCATCGGCTTTTCATGTAGTGTATGACTGCCAGACTGCGCAATGTTCGTTATTTTCTGCACATTTTCGGACACCCTCGAGCCAGACGAGGCTTTGACCCGTACATGGCCTTGTCGGTGGAGTCTGGATTTGCTGATCGTCGACCGGGTCCGCCAGGGTTCATTGCTACATTACCATACAGGTCCGTTTGATTGGCTCGGAGAAGGTGTAATTGAATGAACTTCTGCAGAGCCGAGTGACTAGTTCACGACTCATATCCCATCTTGAACGAAATTCTTATTAGCTCGGTCCGTGCATCAAGAGTCAAGTCAAGCTAGGCTGCTGTTCTCAGAAGGAAGACGTGATAATATACGCTAGCAAGGGAGATTGTGTACTCGGTTGCATCATGTAGTACAGGAGGCGCTGACTGATTAGCCAGTCTCTTTGTTGACTGTTGACAGCTTCGTTCTTTCTTTTTCTCTGTTTACTGGCATGTCTTCGTACCCGATCCTTTTTCATACTTTTTCCCCTCCGCTCAAGCTGCGTGTTGCTCTGCGTTCTGTCTCATTGTGAATTGCATCTTCCCTCGTCAACCTGGTACTCCAGTTGCGTGCATGGATTCCGACAGGCAGCCTTCTTCCCGTGTACCTTTTCACCGACGGCTATCTTCCCTTGCATCAGTTCGCACCATGAGTCGATTATTCTCCTTTGATCGGGAAGAAAAGGGTCTCCCTTCAATGGGCGCAAATAACAATGTACAACCGGAACAATCTACACAGCCATACCCCAATGCTGACGCAACACGATTCGAATCTCCCATTCAACCACCGCCGTCGCTACCACTGGACGAGCGGGAACGGATCAGTCAAATCTACAATCTTCATCAAACACACAACCTGATTCCTGCAGACAACAAACTTTTGATTTTCAGATCATTGACGGGTATTGATTCAGTGCCTGTTCTTTCGAATCATGGATTTTTCTCTCCTCGACAAGCTCCAAACGTCGGCATTTATGCACGAGTAGTCACCGCAGAAAAGAGCGCTGCATCCCGCTATCGCATCTTCAATATCTTGATCAACGCATGCCTAGGTTTACAGATTGTTGTCGCCGCTGCACTGACGGCTATTGGAGCCGCGAATGGTCCACATGGTGCCGTGACGGCCTTTGGAGCTATCAACACGATCATGGCAGGTATTCTGACTTACCTACGCGGATCCGGCCTTCCGCACAAAGAGCGGAATATAGAAAAAGCTTGGGGTCAAATTCGCGAATACATTGAGCAGCGGGAACGAGAATTCTGTCTGGAAGGTTGCCAGTTGAGCGTTGAGGATGAGATTCATAATATTGAGCGTATGTACGAAGAGGTTCGGACGCAGATGGAAGCTGGAGCGTCAGATAGTGGAGGTAAACGAGGTGGGATAGAGAATCTGTCGAGTTTGCGACCAAGGGGTAGTCTGCTGGCCGAAGCCAAGAATGCGGTGCAGGGTGCGATTGCTGCCCACCGCGAGCAAACAGAGCATCATCTTCGCGATGAGTTGAGAAATCTGGGACAGCGCTTCCAGGGTACGCGCGACGAGACAGAGCGTAATGTTCGGGATCAGCTGCACAATCTGGGCCAACGGATGTCAGGTGCGCACGACCAGATCAGAGATACCAGCGCGTATCTCAGAGGTACTGCGGAGGATATCCGGCATACTGGAGAAGACTTGCGCCATACCGGAGAGGATTTGCGGCACACTAGTGAACATGTTCGACACGCAGGAGAGAATCTCCAGGACACGAACCTACACTTGTCTGTTCAGACGCCGTCTTTGTCGTTGTCGAGGCATGGACAGGCTGATTCTCAAGAAGGTGTACGGGAGAAGGATTTCGAGTAAAGTTGGATTGAATTCTGTAATCCATTCATGCCTCGATATTGGATGTTTTGATACGACAGCCCTAACCTTTCCTGCCGTCGGATGGCTTGCATATCGCTCGCATTACGCCTTTGCACGTATCTTACTTTAGACATTATGCCGTGCATGATGCATAGATTCAGCAGCCTCTAGGACGACAGATCGTTGTATAGTCGAAGAAGTGAGGAGGAACCAGATACTGAATCGTATGCCACGGCTTAATAGCATCTTTCGTCAAATTTAATAATTTATGATAGCTGGGCTCTGAATGTTAGCATTAGCAATCGGAGCTTTGAAACTCTGTTTCATACTAATACAACGCATACCTCATTCTAATGCTTTCTTCCAGTATGTGCGATGTCGAAGCCTTGTCTTGCTTGCGCTATGCCTGTACTGAACGCGTGGTTTGTCTTTTCTATCTATATGCTAAGGCATTTGGAAAGAGGAATGTACAAAGCTAGATTTCTACACTGCTTCTAAGCAATATTATTGGTGCAGCTCCACCTCAGCTACTCGAAGGTACATAACGTCCAGCTTTCCAAACCGGGCCTTACAGCTACCTACCACTGTGGGACATTTAGGAAGTGACTTCTCCACTATATATGTAAAATAGATCTACGACGCGGCAGGACTTACCATTATACCTGCCAAAGATCAAGCATTTGACGTTGTGCAATAGAAATTACATGATCCTTGTAAGGACATTCCCAGATAGGAAGGTTACGTGAAATTACCCGATTGGGCTGATGCGGGGAAACACGAGCACAGCATTGAGGATCATGCCATGCTAGAAACAGTGGCTTTGACTTCATAAAATAATATAACCTGTTGACGAGCATACGAGAAAAGCTCTTCCGATCTTGTCCGAGTCGTGGGCAATATCACTCACTCATGTCTACCATAATCCCTATCTTAGTTGACGCGAAATTGAAACGAGTTACAACACTACACCGGAGCGACGCCTCAAATCACCAATATTACCATATCCCCATTGTTCATTGCATCATCAAAAATCGGGAATTCTCGGTGTTATAAACAACCGACGGAAGAATTCTTCCATAGCCCAAAAACAAGAAGCTTCATCAAAGCCGTTCAATGAGCACACAGTCCTAAATTAAACTACTTGGAACTAATGCATACGGCTTTGTTCCCCCGCACTGGAGTGATCGACAGCCACCGGACTCACAGCCTAAAGGCAATTGCAGCGGAGGAGTTAAAAACACATGTCGAATCAGCTACGCGTTTTCGGACTTATCCATCATCCCTTGATTTGAGTGAATGCTCGTTCCGGGATTAGATCGGCGATTGGCTGTTATTTCGTGCTTTGCGTCTCGGGTAATTTAACTATGCTTAATGTAACCGTAGAAAAATTGGTTATGCGGGTGTGGTGCGCTGGAATTAAAAGCAATGATGTGTCCATGCTTGAAGGGACTCTCGGATTATCTGAGTCAAGCAATTGGCAACTCGACAAGTCCGGTGGTGTCAATTATGAAGGTCCTAAAGACTACGGCTGTGCCTCTGGCGTGCCTTTTGGGGCAGGTCTTGGGTAGAGCTGTTTCGCCTCGCGGTGGTGCTCTGAATCTTTTTGGGCATAGTGGCATTGAGCAGAGAGCTTTGTTACAGGATATTGTGAGTTTCGATATTCTGGCACTAATCTACCTCGGTAATTTTGCAGTTGGACTGGGATATACTGATCTGGTTAGGTAACGTGGGATAATCAGTCGCTCTTCATCCATGGAGAAAGATTAATGATATTCTCTGGCGAAGTGCATCCATTTCGGTACGTGCTTCCTCCCTCCCGCGAGATACTTCGTCCCCTTCACCTTATTAAACATGATCCAAATCAAGGCTGCCAGTACCATCCCTCTACATCGACATTTTCCAAAAAATCAAAGCCCTAGGCTTCAACACCGTCTCCTTCTACGTCGATTGGGCCTTATTGGAAGGCAAACGCGGTACATATCGTGCCGAGGGCATATTCGACCTGCAGCCGTTCTTTGATGCCGCAAAACAAGCCGGCATTTACTTACTTGCTCGTCCGGGTCCGTATATCAATGCCGAAGTTTCTGGCGGAGGTTTTCCGGGGTGGTTGCAGCGAATCAATGGGACGCTGCGAACGCGGGACCCAGGGTATTGGGACGCTACTGAGAAGTAAGTTGTATCCCACACTTGCCGCAGGACAAGAAATTGCCGACTGGATGGCTTACACAATGATAGTTATGCGAATCATATTGGCGCAACAATCGCCGCAAATCAAATCACGAAGGGCGGTCCCATTATTCTCTATCAGCCCGAGAATGAGTACTCAGGGTGGGCTACAGGTTACTCAGACGACGGGCAATATATGCAAGATATTATGGACACTGCCAGAACTGCCGGTGTTATCATTCCGTTCATTAGCAATGATGCCTATGCCGGAGGACATAATGCGCCTGGAACGGGTATCGGAGCTGTTGATGTTTATGGCCATGATTCGTATCCGTAAGTCTACTGTCCTACATTGCGGTTGGGAGATATCCAGACTCATGTTTGTGTAGCTTAGGGTTTGATTGCGTATGTTCCGCCAAGTCTACATATCAATCCTTGCTGACAAAAGCATAGGCCAATCCCTCGTCATGGCCGGCAGGCGATCTACCAACGTACTTCCGCGAGGACCATATAGAGCAGAGTCCGTCTACTCCATTCTCACTTGTTGAGGTGCTCATCCACGTCTGAACATTTAACAAGAATGTACGCTTACAAAATGCAGTTCCAAGGCGGATCTTTCGACCCATGGCAGGGCAGCGGATTTGATAATTGCGCTGCTCTGCTCGGTTCGGAGTTTGAGAGAGTTTTCTACAAGAATAACCTTGCCGCTGGTGTTGCATTCTTGAATTTGTATATGGTAAGACATTCAAGCAACAGACTCCTTCATCAGTCGCCGGTTCTGACCTGTCAAGACATACGGTGGCACGAATTGGGGAAACTTGGGTTACCCGGATGGCTACACATCCTACGACTACGGTGCCGCAATCTCCGAGTCTCGAAGCATCACTCGCGAGAAATATAGCCAACTCAAGCTTCTTGGCAACTTCCTCAAGGCTTCACCTTCTTACCTTGATGCTGTTTCCGGCGAGGCTTCCAACACCACGTATACTGGTACAACAGCGTTGACTGTGACACCCTTGATTGGCCGAAGCACCAACTCCTCGTTTTTTGTGGTCCGACACTCAGATTATACCAGTCTGGACTCGACCAGCTATACTCTCGAAGTGCCGACTAGTGCCGGTACCCTGACCCTGCCTCAGCTAGGTGGTTCTTTGACCCTGTTTGGCCGTGACTCTAAGATTCATGTTACGGATTATGATGTTGCGGGTACAAATATCTTGTATTCGACCGCCGAGGTGTTCACATGGAAGAAATTCTCCAATTACAAGACGCTGGTTCTGTATGGCGGACCTGGGGAACATCATGAGTTGGCAGTTTCCTCGTCTTCAAGCGCAAAGATCTCAATTGTTGCCGGTTCAAAGTCTGGTGTGACGATCAAAATTCAGGATGGTCAAGCCATCATCGCATGGGATGTGTCTTCTTCCCGTAGGATTGTGAAGGTGGATGATTTGCTCATCTTTCTGCTTGGTAAGCTTTCAATCAGGTGCATCCTGCCTAGTCTGCCGATTGACATGTTTAGATCGCAACTCCGCGTACCACTACTGGGTCCCCCAGGTCGGTACTTCGAGTAATAGTATTGATTTCACCACTGAGGAGACAGTTACAAGCTCGATAATCGTCAACGCAGGCTATCTCGTGCGATATGCATGGCTTCAAGGCAGCGAATTGCACCTCTCTGCCGACTTCAATGCTACCACTACTGTTGAAATCATTGGCGTGCCAACAACCGCAATTAGCCTGTATGTCAACGGTGTCCTACACAGCCATAACAAAACTTCCAACGGTTTCTGGACTGCAAGTGTGGAATATAGCACTCCAGAGATCAGCCTTCCAGACTTCTCGAAACTGACGTGGAAATATATTGACTCACTGCCGGAAATACAGTCAACTTATGATGACAGCGCATGGGTCAATGCTGATCACGACTGGACAAACAACACTGCCAACCCCCTTCAGACTGCAGTATCACTTTACGCTTCTGACTATGGCTTCAATACCGGTCATCTACTCTATCGCGGCCATTTTGTGGCCAATGGTGATGAGAAATCGTTCTACGTCGAAACCATCGGTGGCAGCGGCTTTGGGAGTAGCGTATGGCTGAATGGAACCCTCCTGGGTTCATGGACAGGCAGCGCGGCGAATGCTTCTGCAGCTTCCACTTATACCTTGCCGGCCTTGACATCCGGATCCAGCTACACTCTCACAATACTCACATCGAACACCGGCCTAGAGGAAGACTGGACAGTTGGAACAGAGACAATGAAGACACCAAGAGGTATTCTTGTTTTCGACTTGTCTGGCCACAACCAGAGCGATGTTAGTTGGAAGATCACTGGTAATCTGGGTGGTGAAGACTATGTCGACCTTACTCGCGGGCCCTTGAATGAAGGTGGTCTCTATGCCGAACGTCAGGGCTTGCACCAGCCATCACCACCAAGCAGCGACTGGAAGACATCAAGCCCCTTGGACGGAATTAGTCAGGCCGGTGTAGGCTTCTATTCAACTTCATTTTCTCTCCAGCTTCCAGAGGGATACGATATTCCGCTCTACTTCCACTTCGGCAACAGCAGTGGCAGTTCGTACAGAGTCCAGCTTTATGTCAATGGATATCAGTTTGGAACATACGTACCACAACTTGGCCCTCAGGCAGAGTTCCCCGTTCCACAAGGTATTTTGAACTATCAAGGCGAGAATTGGGTTGCGATTACTCTTTGGGCTCAGCAGAGCAGTGGTGCGAAAGTGGATAGCTTTGAGCTTACCTATACCACGCCGGTGTTGACTGCATTGACAGGCATTGTGTCGTCGCCGCAACCTCCTTACAGTAAGAGAGCGGGCGCCTACTAGAGTGTAGATGCTTAGTATATAGCTAGCTCGCAGGGCAATCAAATGTACGCTTCAGCTATTTCGATAAAGCCTCTGAGGTAGAAGTCGAAGAGATGTTCTCTGGTTCGTAGGATGTCCGAAAAGATTGAAAAAGACCTCCGACAGCCTCAGCTGCTTCTCCGTTTGACTTCACGTGATATCGAACATTCAAGGTGAGGAAAGAGCAATAACTAGCAGGCAGGGCCTTTCCTGTCTTGACTCCAATGCAGCAACTTGATTGGTGGATGTGGAGGCCATGTAGTCTGCGTGGCGGTGCTGCCGAGGCAGCCGATATCGTAGTCTGATTGGCTGCTCCTTCAATTTCAACCGAAGTGGCGTACACGATCGGCTTAACTCCGCAAACGCCTTCATCTTTCTGATCTGCTACCGTCAACCTTCCAACTATCTCTCTCACATTACCACGCCGAGCAGATTGACAGCCTGACCATCCTTTTATCATCTTTTCCTAATACAAATATCTGCAAAGAGAGTTTAGCATCGACTACCGCGTCTGCGCCTCTACTTACAGAAGCGCGGAACTGCTTCGTAGCCATCTTGGGATTGGGTTTATTGCGGTTGCCTGGCTATACATTGAGTAGTCGAAAATTAGCTCTGAGGCTTTTCTCGACTGGCAGCTACAGTCCAAGTAACACTGACCTCGAAATATCAGCGGTCTTGCATACAAGGGAGGAGCAACCTCGGTGGCTCCGTCATTGCTATCAACATCCAGAGGTATAACTACTGAACCTTGTTTACAAGCGGCTGCTCATTTGCTTCTCCGTGTTCCGAAATCTTTGGTGAGACAATAAAAAATACTCACCATGGCGAACAAACCGGTATGCTATCCGCCGTACCCGTTCATGTTACAAGCCATACTGATCAACTTTCCAGGATCAACCACCAGCTTACCCAGCCCCAGTTCATCAAGACGCCGGTCCTTACATCCCCTCACCAAGCCACACTCCCTCTCCAGCACCATACTACCAGAGCCCACCACCGCAAATCGGCTATTCCAGTCCTCCACCTAACGGATACTTCTCACCCGGCCAGCCACAATACGGACCTCAGGGAGGCTACTATCAACCCGGATACCAGCAAGGCTATCAACAGGGCTATCAGCAAGGCTATCCGCCACAAGGTTACCAACAAGGTTATCCACCTCAGGGTTATCAACAGGGCTACCCACCACAGGGATACTATGCACAGAACCCAAACAATAGGGGATACAGTTCCTCGAATGGAATCTGTGCGGGATTAGCGGCTGCCTTTGCTTTTTGCTGCTGTGCTGATCTCTGCCTCTGGATTATATAAGCCTAGGCATACAGCAATCATGGCGATGATACTGGGATGATATATGATATGGCCTACACGATGACATGTTACAGTTTCGTTTGAGTTTTTGATATCCTTCTGGGAACGGTTCAGGTGGATTGGCGCTTACTTCCTGCTTTTATGTTTGATTCGGACTTTGGTTTATGACATTCTTACAAGGCTTATGTGATACTTCTGGGACGTTGATCTCGCTTTGAAACGTGTATTTGATAAATTTGATGTTTTTGCGCAAAGTTCAGCCATCAAGTTTGAGTGGTCGTACATCTTATCATTTTCAGGTTCCATGTAATCATCTATGAAGTATATACAAGATAAATTTGGTCAAGCAATGAATATACTCGAAGTCAACAAGTGGGTAGTTGAAGTACAAAGCAAAGGTACACAATTAGGGAAGGCAACACAAATAATAGGGATATCAACATGTCCACATATCAGTTCTGTTTGTCCATAATATCATCTGTCAGTCATCGTTGTGCTGTGCAATATCAATCATATCGTGCAGTTATCCGAACCCCACAAGTCAATTCCCCCGATAACGCCAAAAGAGCTTAAACCAGACTAGATTATCGCCGACTAGGTCGCCTATAAGGCTCG
This sequence comes from Talaromyces sp. PB3603, assembly GCA_023625915.1. NCBI lineage: Eukaryota > Fungi > Ascomycota > Eurotiomycetes > Eurotiales > Trichocomaceae > Talaromyces > Talaromyces sp. PB3603. The sequence continues at coordinate 444,321 of JAMAFY010000009.1, forward strand.
TCACCACCGCCATATGCAAGCGGATCAACTCTTCTATAACTTCCCCCCGTACCCCTCCGGCGCGGCGGACGAGGACTCGTCGCAACACTACTCTCCTCTTCTTCCACCTCCACAACGTCATCCGAGTAATGCGTGCTTGTAGTTGCTTCTTCCTCAATAACCACAACCTCATCATCTTCATCGTCAATAATGTCAGACCTCCTCCTTGAATGCGGCCGCTCCCGAACCTCGACGATCTCCTCTTCCACAATACGCCGCCCAGGGCCCCGGTTCGATCGCGACCGCGATACTGCGCTGCGTCGCGAACCTGTGCGCACGACGTCGACTTCACTGACTTCTTCTTCGACAACGATGCTTTCGCCCGTGTCGCCCCAGCCGAGTGTTTGGTAGAGTACGATGACGAGGATGACTACACCGCCCACGACGCCGAGGACGGCGCCGACCACGGTACCAGGTGTGGGAGAAGTGTCGAGGAAGGCATATGTTGCAGGTATGGAGAGAATTTGGTCTGCTCTTCTTTGCATCGTATTTTCGGAAGAGGAAGGCGAGGGTGATGTTGCGGGTTGTTCTGGTATGGTCTCAAGCTTTGTGACGAGTTGCGAAGAGGAGAGAGAGATGAATGCAGAGGATAGATCGCGAACGAAACGAATAATAGGTCCTGTTAGAGATGATATGGGCGCCATTGTGTGTGATATATTCCCTTGAAGTGCTGCACACGTTGTGCGACCAGATCGATCCAGACGATTGTGACGTTGCGCGCGGTTTTCCGTTATCGACAGCGCATGTTGTGCAGACAGTTCGGTGGTCAGAAATATTGTATAACGAGCAATTTGATACTCTCTCAGTCGCTATAATCGAAGTCCCCCATGAACGCAATAACCTGACATTTGCCCGTAGCTGATTGTCGACCGTTGTCAGGGTCGAGTGGTTCGTGTAAACAAACGTCGTCGTGGAGCCGAGTGGGGCAACGCTAAGCTCTGGCCATTCTAGCGTGCTAACCCTAGAAACCCTCCTCCAATTCATTATCAATTTTCATTTAACCACATGCTTATTTCAGATCATGAGACTACTGTTTGGATGCAGTACTAACTCCAAGAAAACTACTCAGGACAAGACTATTAGTTAGGCATCAAGATCAATCCTATGCTATTATGAGATGACACCTCACGTCAAACACTCAACTCGTAACACAATAAACTCACTCCATGAGTCCGCAGTAGCCTGACTATACGTGCTCGTAACATGCGCATGTGCCCAGAAGAGATTCATGGGCAAATACCAGCCACTCGGTCGGCGAAAGAGAGTATAATCATAGACCATCTCCATCGCCTCATGCGCTCGAGGTTTGTACACGTTGAACAGTGGAAGACCATTGAACTTAGTACCCATCTTGAGTTTGGCCAAAGTCTGCTTGGGCGCTTCTACATTGCACATAACATACCTCCCGGTCACTGCACGCAGCGGTAGCCAGTTCACAGAGCGCGAGATTACACCGACCAATTGGTCGTTCGGTGTCCCTTTTGAGTCTGATCTCAAGGTAATCTCCGGCTCAAAGAACAATGAAAATCGTTGCCGTGTATATCTTGTTCTAAACAATGACCCCAATCTAGTCATCTCATCTTCAATGCTATCAGTGGCGCAGAGATAAAAGCTCTCATCTAAGTTTCTCGTCAATCCGAAAGTGAGACCTCGAACCATCGAGCGCACGTACGGATGGTGATTTGGCCGATGACGGGGTATTTCAGCCCAGTCGGAAGTCATGAGAACCGCTTTGCATTGCCTTGCGCGCGCTTCATCATGATTCTTAAAAACGGCATTTGGTATGTCTTTGTGCCGATGGTTTGGTGTTACCGTTTTCTGGTACACCGGTTGCACCCACTAATTGGAGAAAGCCTTATATGCCCCGAACTTTCAAGCAGCTTCCTGTTCATCTGGACCTCCAATACTATCGAACTCTCCAACATAAACCGAACGGTGTATAGCAATCTTCAAGGTTTATTTTTTTTTCCCAATCCGCCAGATTCGTCTGAAGATTTGAACCCATATTCTAATGTTCTTCGAGACCATAAATGGTGCGAAAGATTTCTGCTGCCACAAATGCCTTTTTAGCCCTCAATAACGGCCAAACTGATGCCGTAGATAATCGAAAGGTGTAAATCTTCAAGATCAAAATTTGATGTTCTCCACCTCAGACGGGTTGTATTTCCATGTCCGCCTCCTCATGTCTTCCTACAGATGGCGGATCCATTTTATCCAGAAAAGGGAAACTTGTCAAGTCCTTCTCATTCGTTTCAGGGCCCGATTTTGCCCGCGTAACAAGCCGTCTGAATTCATTCAAAATGACGAACTCCAGCCGCAGCTTGAAGGCGTACACAAACGAGTGGATAAAGGACTTAAGGATATAATACCCTGTAAAATCTAGAACAATAAGCAGCGCACTGCAGCAGATGGCCGCAATCTGTATCGTGATAAGCAGTAAAATCGTCCCGCGAATCCGACTATTGAACGAATCCTGCGCCATTTTGAACGTGCCATAGATATACATCCCGCTGAGAATGAGCTCCTGAACGGAAAACATGACGATCTGGACACGCTCGAGAATGTTCATGACGGGAACGTATTTCACGAATGAAGCCGGACTCGAAAGACCAACCATGAAAACCACGAATGTGGGGATATGAAATATTATCGCATCCGTGACAATCATCCCCAACGCAATCCGCGAAATGTGCCTATTGCGCATTATGAAGCTCAGTAGATTGAGTCGCGAGTAGAGCACGAGCGAAAACCCCGAGACCATTCCAATCCAGCCAAATTCGGTGATGAGCGATTTTGCGATCCAGCTGCAAGAGGGGACGCAGTAAGACAGAAGAAAGCCAACCGCATGGAGGGAGATGCTCCATGTTGTGATTAGGACGGAATAGAAGTAGAGGCCGGACCAGCGTCGAAAGAGGTAGAGTACTTGCACGGTGAGTTCGAGGGTCATCCATAGAGGGAGTGCGGTGAAGACTGCAACTAGAGACCTGGTTACGTTAGATGGAGAACATCGGTCATTCATAGAGTGAAAGGAGGTCCATACCAGATTGTCTGGTTCCAGGGTAAAGAGGATGAAGCTGCCAGGTTCAGGCCCCAGTCAAAGTCGCCAACGGAGACATAGGGCACCGTGATGTTCGTCGCCATGATATAGTGGGTCTGTTCTCTTGAGGCGATCGCCGGAAAGTCACGAGCGTTAAAGGTAACGGAAGCAATCTTTAGATTCCTGCTACATATCACGTAGAACGGTGATACAAAGTTTCAGTACCAACGTCAAGCCATCCATCAAGAATGATTTAAATTAAGAAGCTTTGAGTATTCCGAGCGTTGCGAACATTCAAACAATGGCAAGGTAGTCGCAACTCTCGAAAATATCGATAAATCCGACACACGGGACATTAATATTGAGGCAATACCTGCAGACAGGCTTAGCACTACGTAATATACCCAATCATCGACCCTCCAAATGAAGACGGGTGCAGGGATGGGGCTGGTTTCCATTGTGGAGATAGCCATAAATTTCTTGATCCGCCAAGTTCCAAGAGTCATTTGCTTCGGATTCAAGAGTTTTTAAAGTCAGCGCAGAAGCATCTGGTGTTACGAGCGATCGTAATATACTGGGACATCACATTTCCTAGGCTAGTCATGAGCGCAAATATGTGAGTGACTACATCCGAACCGGGTCCAGATCTTCTGATCATTTATCAATTATACAGCTTAGTATGAAAAGCTTATGAATATACATACAAAATTCTCGTATGCATTTACGTATAAGTTCAAGTGGCCGACCTCTTTCTTTGCTTCTTTCTGACGGCTTGTTAGTTTTCAGCTTTCTGCACAATCTACATCTCTGTCCCATCTAATACAGCCAATTAGAGAATTTTAAAGGCGGTTAAGTTAAGGTTACTGGTTCCACTACGGGACGGCCCCCACCCTCCCCAAGGAACGTATTGTGCCAATGACGTGGCTCGGCTGGGTGTCAGAGTGCTGACTGAGCGACTCGGGCGTTCACTAATATGCTGACATTGGTGGCCCATGCTAAGTGGGTAGGAGAGCAAAGAACTGACAAGAGTTCTGTCAATGCGGACTCCGAACAAGTCAGCATTTGGTACAGTAGGATTGGATTACAAACAGAGTGTGGAAATTGAAGAAGAATGAGAGAAGAAAATGTATCTCATAAGCATTTCTAGAACTCTATTTGCAACTCTATGGTCAATATCTATTTCTTTAACTACCGCCTCACAGAAGCGAGCTCCCTATCGAGAAGCTTTCCAATTCCTAACTCATCGAACAGCTTTGATAGTCTGACCACCATCCCAAGTAACCCTCTTTCTAATAACCATCTTAAACACCCTATGCTTAACATCCATCATCTCCTGATGAGCATCCCAAAGATGTGCCGAGGGCGCAAACACCAGTGCTTCACCGGTACGAAGACTTGAAATCTCATACATCGCATCAATAGTGGCACCGTCACCATTACCATCCTTTTTTTGCTCAATTGGAAGATGTTTCTTGATTGTTTGATACCATTCTGGGCTAGAGAAGCGGTGGACAATAGTGATAGAGCACAGGTCGATAAGACGTGGGGATATCGTTGGTTCTTGGGTTGAGATTATGACTCGAGTTCCGAGATGGCGTTGCTGGCGGATGATGTTTAGGAATGTCTCTGTGAGAGCATTTGCGGCTTCGGTGTTGGTCATGTACTAGCGCCTTATTAGCAAAAGATGCAAAAGTTCCGAAACGAAATTTACACATACCTTGTGTGCCTCATCAGCCACAATCATCTTTCCACGAGACGGGTGCGAATGCAGGAACAAATCAATGGCAATTCTGAACAGAATACATGCCGTATCCTGATCCATGAATGGACACGACAAATCGAGAATCGTGACTCCGCCGTCAACGAAATAATCTCCACCGGTCTTGCCTGCTCCTTTCAGATCAAGGAAGGAATCTAACAAATCCAAGCGTTGCTCCAAAAATGGAGTCTGAGTTCGGTCCAAACGCAAGTCCTTCAACCGCTGGCGGAATTCGAAATAATTGAAACGTCCTTTGTTGGTGAGAGCCATTTCACGCAGAATCCTAGTCAATTGAGCCATATACAGAGGCTTGGAATCTTTTTTGCCCATCGACATGAGTGACAGCATCGTTGCAATGTTTAAATGATGAGGCTGAAGGCGAAATGGGTGGACGCTCACGCTGGGGATCTGCGAGTACATTTTCTCAAGATTGTGAAAGTTGGAGGGCGATGTCAAAACCCTCACTGGAATAGACTTGTGAAATTTCTTGCTGTATTCCGGCATTGTAGATGCAAGAAAAGCGGCTTCGCTGGGTTGATTGCTCACATTGGAGCTGTACTCGTTGTAGTGAAGGACAAGAGTTGACAGTGGTTTCTTCAATACTCCAAGTGCAGGGAAGGGCAGGGAACAATTTTCTGATTTATCTGGTTAGCTGATTCATTAAACGCAAACTTCGACCTAATTGGGCCGTACCAATTATGCAAGAAGTAGTGTGTGACTTTCCACTGCCCTGGAGGCCACAAATGAAGGCAGAAAAAGGCGTGTTCGTATTGAGCATGACTCTTGGATCAACGAGGTCTTCCGAAGCCAAATGCCCGAGTAGACCGAATTGAGATGGCATTTTGCTTCCCATGTCCTCGAGCATTGGCGATACCAAGACCGAATGCTCAATGCTACGGGGGTTCTCGTCCGAGGAACTGGAGTTTTCATCAGCAATACTCAGAAATTGAAGCTGACGCTCCAACTCAGGTGTCTTTGATGCACGCGTAAGATTGTTTTCCTCGGAGGTCAGGCGCTGAGTAGCCAAATGTTCCTTAAAATCTGCACTTGATGAGACTTGATTGCAAACGTTTGTTCTAATTTAGCTCACATACCGTTAAGAATTGCATTGGTAGATTGCACGAGGTCGGCGTGTTCGTCAACCACTTCCGCTCTTGATTCTGTAATCTGACTCGGTCCCGGTACTGTGTTATTGCTGTCTTTCGACTTCTTTGGCTTCTTTGCCTTTGGCTGCTTTGGCATTGATTCCTCCTGCGGCTTAACGTCGGACACTAGACGTTCAGATTTTGGCTTCTTTGGCTCTGGAATCTGCTTTGATGGGGCCTTTTCATTTCCAAGATGATTGCTACTCTGTACCGGCTCTTTGACCTTTTCAAGAGGCTTCTTGTCTTTTTTCTTCTCCTTCTTAGCCTTGTCCTTTTTCTTCTCTTTTTCTTTTTCGGAGACCCGCAGTGTAGGCTCAGTTGTAGGAGCAGAGTCAGTAGACACCTCGTTCAATTAGTATCAGCACACAAAGGTGTTTTAGGTGATTGATCTTACAGGCTCTGCTCCTGCCTTGGAAACCTCTATCTGCTCATTTTCGGGGTTCGTTGAATCGGCCGCCTTTCTGGCTGCTTTGTCTTCGAGAACCACCGCATACCTAGCGCAGACATTCAATATCATGAATAACTTTTCTTCCCCTGTCGATGTCACTCACCCAAGTACAATATCTCGGATCCTATCCGCTTTTTCTGGATGGACTTTAATATATCTCGATATAATCTCCTCCCTGTCGATGCTGCCCCTCATCACCAGATTCGTCCGTACGTCCTTTCGAATGTCATTTTTCAGATTGTCTGCCTGGCCTGGCTCTTGTACTCCGTTCTGTTGACTGTGTTCGGGCAGGCTCGCCTGCTGCTGTTCATGGGCAGCCGCTCTTTTAGATTTTGATCTGGCCATGACGTACAATTTTGAGAATCACGACTCGATAAGATCTATGCTAGACAGGCAAATATCATTGAGGCATCCAGACCATAGATCTCGCACAGATGAAATTCAGCCTCCCCAGACAGCCTCAAAATTTTGGAAGATGAAAAAGAGATCCACTGTGGGTCGCGCTGGAAGAGGCGGGCACTACCCAAACAATGCATTGTGGACTAACCCTCGTAACCCTTATATCTTCCAGAATTCCTCAAAGCAAACGAATATCTCTGAAAGATTGTACTTGTGCCATATCTCGTGATATCGGGTCATCAAATACTTGTCATATCTGATGATTCTTTTTACAACCCATCGTTTGATCTGTGCCAGTGCCTGTCTCAGTGGCCGCCACACTGTCAGCCTGAAGCTCCTTCTACGTGTTATCCTTTTTGATGTTCGGATTGTATCACTGTTCAATGACAGGAAGCAAGCCTAAGTAAATCATGCTCAAGTGTTCTGCTAATCAAGATGTAGAGCCTTCGATCGATTGCAATTTAAAGGCCAGATTCCGCAATCTGAACGGCTTCAAACTACTCAGGGTGCAGAGGTGATAAGAGGGCTCTCTGTCTCCGAAGTAAATTCGGGGAAGGATTTCAAACTATCAATGACTATCAAGTACAAGGACAAGGCTACCAGTCAGTCATCATCTGTCTCCATACGTTGGTAGAATATCTCCTCCAAAAGCGGAACATTCTCAGCTAAGACGTTTCGTCGCTCTATTCGATCGCTACAATTTCGTGCATATGATACATATTTACCCAGGTGAAATTTAAATCTGGACCGAAGCAGATTGCAAATTGAGTCTTACTCGAACAGTATAGGGAACGTGGACAAAGTCCGTACGATTGGTTGCGGTATCTCTTTTGTGTAGGGCTCAGCCTCGCGCAGCCTCACCGCAGCCTACTTTTTCTTGAACTACTTTCGACATTTGGCAATCACTCTTTCTTGGTAAAGTCTGTTCATGTCAACTTGAGTGATTGCATTAGGTATGATTATCGGCCTCTTTCTGTTGTACAGGCGAATGCTAAGATCTGCAGGGATCCTTGCTAAACCTTAGAAGCTAAGATAGGTGAGTTCCGACAGCTCATATGGGCTGGCAATGCACCAAGGCGTCACACGAGTAATGCCTGGGTAAAGATGCAACGAGAATGGATTATAGCCTTCTTGAAAGTCTTTTCCATATTTAAACGTTCAACTTCCCCCAAAACATTGTCAGTATCCAGCAGCCTGCACAGATCTAACAATCGCGTATAGTTAGGACAATGTCAAACAGCGTCTTTCCTCCTCGACATGTATACTTTCCCGAGAATGAACATGCAACCACCGTGATCTTCCTACACGACAGAAACAGCACTGGTCCCGAGCTTGCAAACCATGTTTCAAGGTCGACAGGTTCATCCGGAAAGACCTTATATGAGCATTTTCCGAGCACTCGCTGGGTTTTGCCGTCTGCCCAAGCGAAGCATTTTTATTGGACGCAGGCAGATCGCCGACAGCTAGTTCAAAACAACAAAGACAATACTACGGAGTGGTTCGAGCTGGCTTCTCTGGAGAATGTACAGCTGGAATCACCTGAGCAGCTAACGACACTAAAGGAGAGCGTGACATATATACTGCGGATTATTGATGACGAGATTGAACGTGTTAAGCGTGTGGGTGGTAATTCTCGGAATATCTTTCTAGCGGGAATTGGGCAGGGAGCGGCATTGGGTCTTGTCGTTTTGTTGTGTGTTCATCATGAGCTTGGCGGTTTTGTAGGGATGGATGGATGGATGCCTCGTGCCGAGACTCTGTCAAGCCTACTAGAAAAAAACCAATTTGATGAGGCCGGGGGATATTTCAAGTCGACGTTTATAAATGCTGCGCAGCAGACATATATCCAGCAGCAGAAACAACAGCAAGCATGGACGGTGCACAATTCTTCCTCGACTCGTCCGGCAAGCCCGAGTTTACAACCCAGAAATCAGCCTGCCGGAACAGAGATCGTGTCTTGCAAGGTTGTTGTACCTGAACATGTCAAAAGTATGGGTATCTGTTTGGCTTGCCTGCAAGGGCGCAGTCAACTGGGCAAGCCTGAGCTGGTCACTCAGGCTGTCAGCGTTTTGCAGCGGATAGGATTCTCCCGGGTCTTAAGGAAGCTCAAGCCAGAACATCTTGAAGAAGAGGATATGGCGAGCGGGCATGATAGTGCCACCATTCTTTCTTTGGCAACGCCAGAGCAAGTGGAAGAGATGGTCGGTTTCTTCAAGGGTCTGAACCTTGCAAGATAGGATATCCGGTATCCCTGTTTCGTTTCAGAACAAGCGGCAAGAACGATGTCATATCTAGTGATAGTCAACGTGAATACCAAGACATGAAGGTGAAGGTGAAGATGAAGCAATGTCGAGAATAAAATTAAACAGGGTGGAATCTGACTGCGGGGGGCATGGCTACGGACGTCCGCCAATCAAAGTGCATAAACCCGCTCCTGCCCCGATGTCCTCTTTGGGTCATAGCACTAGTCCATATTAGGCTAGCCCGTATCCGCAATCAATTGGCCTCCGAATATTTTTTTTCTCTCCTGCGTCTTTCTGCGCTGTCCCTATCTACCTGTCTCTGTCCAGTCGTGCTTGCCCTACCTCATCTTCATCCATCACAGCCTTGTTTTCCCTCCTCTTCGTTAGTCAAGTATCCAGCAGTGAGGTTTCATTTCAATTTCTGCCAGGCTTTTATCAGCCTCTTTCTTCCCCCTTTTCACAGAATGTACAACGCCGTTCGTCGCGGGCCGGTCCTGGCGAGAGCGTTTCGATCATGCGCTCCCCGGGTCTCGCAAACTGCTAGAGTCGCATCTACTGTGACAGCAAATCTTCAGAAACCATTGCCACCGACGCTCTCTTCTCTTCGTCAACTCCGATCGTTTCAGTCCTCGACCCTTTTAAAGCAGGCTAATGCTGCTGCCGCCGCTGCTACCCCGGCCTCCGAATCGTTCAGTTCTATCTCTGAGTTCTCCGAACTGGGCAATCAGGGCTACGTGCATCCGCGCATCATTCACTCCATCACTCAGAGCATGAAAATCAATTCCATGACCGACGTACAGAAACAGACTATCTCCCACTCCGTCACTGGTGCCGATGTGTAAGCTATTCAAATCCGCGGGACTCTATCCAGAGGTGAGAAAAAGAGCTGACTCTGTTCTTTTATAGTTTGGCTCAAGCGAAAACTGGCACTGGAAAAACGCTTGCCTTCCTTGTTCCTGTTCTCCAAAGGATCATCACCAATGATCCAAATCTTCTTCAAAGATCACGTGGATTTAGTCGAGCCGACTCTCATGATATTCGGGCCATCATCATCTCGCCGACTCGTGAGCTCGCCGAACAAATTTCTGTCGAGGCCAGAAAGGTCGCAGCTGGCACTGGCATAGTGGTCCAGACTGCCGTCGGAGGTACAAGGAAACAAGAAGGTCTTAATCGGATCAGGAGAGAGGGCTGCCATGTTCTCGTGGCTACCCCTGGACGCCTGAAAGATATCCTATCAGATTACAGCAGCCGGGTTGCTGCGCCTAATTTGGATATTCTTGTTCTGGACGAAGCCGATCGTCTCTTGGACGATGGATTTGGTCCGGAGATTGACAGTATTAAAGATTTGCTTCCTGATCCGACCGTGAGGGATCGACAAACTCTCATGTTTTCTGCAACTGTCCCCCGTGAAGTCATGGGTATGGTACGCAAGTCCATGAAACCGGACTTTCAATTCGTCAAAACGGTCAACGAAAATGACGTCCCTACACATTTGAGAGTGCCTCAGAAAATGGTATTCCTTAGAGGCTTCGAAAACGGGTATCCCGCAATCGTTGAGATTTTGAAAAAGTACATGGAGCAAGCAGCGGCAGATCAGACCATGCGTCCAATGAAAGCCATTGTCTATTTCAACACCACAGTGGAAGTCCAGCTTGCCAATGAAGCTTTTGGTGCTTTGCTTGTCGATCCCATGCAACGTCGCAGTGGTAACCCACTGGGTCGCAAGATCTACCATATCCATTCCAAGCTTTCTCAGTCACAGCGTACGCATTACTCTGAGGCATTCCGACGGGCTGACTCCGCTGTCCTTGTTTCTTCTGACGTGACTGCGCGAGGTCTTGATTTCCCGGATGTCACACATGTTATCCAGGTAGGCATTCCTAGAAACCGAGAATCCTACATTCACCGTCTTGGTCGTACAGGTCGTGCTGGTAAGGAAGGTCAAGGTTGGGTTCTCATTCATGACGAAGAAGAGAAATCCTTTGTTGAACAACTAGGTGACCTGCCTATTGAACAAGACAGCACTATTGATGCTGCAAATGCCGATATGTCCAAGTTGGACACATTGACCGGGACAGTTGCTGAGACCATCAATCAAGTTACAGCTGCGTTGAAATTGGTCCCCTATGAGGTCAAGGAGGACGCTTACCGTATTCAATTGTCGGCTAATGCCGGTACCTTCCCCCGCAAGAGAGTTCTTGTATCTGCACTCAACGATTTGAGCAAGAACGGGTGGGGTCTGTCCGAGCCGCCTGCAATCAGTCCAGTAATGGCCTCTAAGCTTGGGTTTGAAAGAATTCCTGGAGTGAGGATTGAAGATCGACGACCTGCAAGAGGCGGGCTGGACAGGCCCAATTCCGCTATGTCTTCAGAGTCTCGATGGCGCCTTGAACGCCCGCGCCGGGACGGTTTTTCTAGCCGTCGCCGAGAAGACTTCGACGGTTCTACCGGTGGTGGTCGTCGGTTCCAACGTCCTTCGCGGGATGATTGGTTCAGCATGGACCGGGCTAGAGGTCGCCGCGACTGATTCAAACGTGAAGTGCCATCTCTTTCCATGGACAGCAACAGAGAGAGCTATGTAAAGCTTCTCTGAAGTACTCGCATACTGGCGTTTTCGATTCATCATAATCAGCATACCACTTTCTTCTTCTTCTGCCCGTATGATCAGAGGAAGCTGCACTCTGGCTGGGGCTTGTTTTACTCCATATGTTTCAAATTTCTATCTTCAACTCTGTCATTATTATACGTACCCTTCGAAGTTTTCTTACGTCGTTTTTACGGACTCTCCATCTTCACAACAGTCGAAGATTCGAGGTCATGTGTGATTGGTCAGGAAGATAAGAGACAGAAAGATGAGAAGACGATAATCGCCTCATTCTCGTTCCAATTCTATGTACGGTATATTATGGGATCTTGACATTTTGCTAGGTTATCATTGGGCATGGCGTCTGTTCCTGAGGACATTGTTTTCTTTGATGTGTTCTTTTCGTTTGCCTTAAATCTTCTTCATTTCTACTCTATGCTACTGTATATCATCTTCTTTCTTGGGTGTTTTAATACGTTTTACCTACTATCAGCTGGAGGTTGTTGTCTGGATATGGAACCGTGTATGCGGTTGTGTTCAGTTCTTTGCTTGCATCGGTTGATGCGTCGAACATGCTTTGATATGAATTCAGTATATAGAATGGTACACTAATCTCCTCTTCATCAATCTGCCAAAGACATCCCATTTCCTGTGTTATATCTAAGCACTCTTAGTGAATAAGGCGCATGTTTCGATCCATAGGTTCAGTGATATCTACGAAAAAGCAGTGTTCATTTTTTGCAGTATTTCCGCCTCGTCCTCGGAGACACCGACGTCTCAACCGATAGGTATATTCAAGAAGCATTCCATTGTATCTAATGTACACATCCACAAGTTGAAAGTCGGCAGACCTGTTTCTGTCTCGACGCTGTAAAGCTCAGTCGACTTATATGATCTTGGAAGAGAAGTCCAACAGCTGGATACAACAATTATCCTTCGATTCTGTGTATTACGCGCTAATCCTGAAAACCATATCGAAATGCTGCTCAGTAATAATAAATAACGAGGAGTCAAATGACTCTTGTTAGATTACAGAGGTAATATACGCAGGTACCGGTAAGTTACGGTACGGACAACGGTGCATTGATGAATCCACGGGAGGTGCGAAGCCTTATCCCATTCGTAATTTACACGACCCTCATACCAACATACACAATCAATGAGTGCCATGTTTCGGGATGCTATCCAAGGGGATTTCTTGATTACAGTCATTGGCAGACCGTTTGGGGAGTAATTCGACGGGCTTTGGGGGATGTTCGTTGTTCATGCAAGGTCAGCAAATTCGCTAGGCGTGTGATTAGGACGGAAAAATTTGGAAAGCGATATGTAATGGAATGAAAATGTGGGTGGATTTCCTTAAGTTTAGCATGTTCGCTGAAAACCTTTCTTCGCTTCTTTAACGTCGCGTAAAACTGCTACGAGGTACACTAAGTAAGGAACATTTCTTCACCACTGGCTTGGACTCATCAGCGATGGTTAGGATGTCGAAAAGGAGCAGAAATGCCTATGAATATGGTATTTTTGGCGGGCAATTGTAACATGTTTCGCCGATACAGTATAAAAACGGGCAAAAAATCAATCTGACCAGTGCCGGGCTCGATCCGGCGACCTTATGCGTAATCAAACCGTATGATACGGTAATGTTAAGCAGACGTGATGGCCAACTACACCAACCGGCCATTGATGAGTCCTATAATTCATGTCATCAGATGTCTTCTCGTGTTGAGAATCGATGATTAGAGCTTTTGTACGATGTCCGAATATGGAGTGATGAAAAGTGTGGAAAGGGGTTTCGCTATTGTCTTGACGGATGGCAGCTAACCATCAGTCCTGACACCCAGGGTTCAGACGGAACAAATTAATAGGCGGTGCCGGTACAAACTTGTTGTTTGTCACTTCGAATTTTCGCCTAGCCCTTGTTACACGAGAAGGGGCTAGTCAAGCATCAGACGTAAGGTATGGATCTAGGTCATCTGGATATGAATTCACGAATAAAAGGTTCAATAGTCTCTTGTAATGTGCTTGAATCTTGGATACCCATCAGCTGTCACAAGCGGCTTTTCAACTGTGACTGGGCATGTAGTTCCTTTCTTGGAAACTTAAGCCGCCACACCAAGAATGGAGTAGTCAAATAACAGATACGTACATACACGAAGAGTGTAATAAATTTCTCAAAGACAGATTCATAGTAGACAATAAACGTGTCCGAGCTTCAGACTTTCACGAGAACGTGCATCTGCTTCATCGCTATGGGCAATTCGACAATGCAAGTGATCGTACCATGGAACAGCCGAAGAAATTGACAGATAAGCACTTTCGAATGGACTCATCGAAAAAGGATCTATAATGTGGTAGATGCTTTTGTCCTTGCTTATGGGCGCAGAAAGCCAATGGTCAAGGGCTGCAGTGGACACTGTCGTCAATACATACGAGGTTCGATAAAGATAATTTCACAGAGCTTGATGACACCAGCATCTTTTGGGAATTTACGCCGATTCTAGCTGCGTCTACTTCTATCGAAGACGCTTTAGCAAAGTTCTACCAGGAGTCTATTATCTATCGCATGTGTTTGTGGTGACCAAGGTCTACATGCCAGAAACTGTTGACTGTGTAGTCTTTCGGCCTTGACTAAATTAGTCGATGATGATTGATGACTTTGAACGATGACTTTGACGATTGACTAGATTGCCAAGTGGTGTTTGGATAGGGTTATTTCCGACTTGTTCTGCACATGCCCACGGCAATGAAGGGAAACAAACTATAAAAACAGCATAAGTAATTGCCTGATACGGACACAGTAGTAGATGCCCAGGTGGAGATGAATATTGAAATGCAGAGGAAGGGAAAAAAAAAAACGACATCGACAAAAAGAATATTGGCTTGACTAAACTGGGGGTCGAACCCAGGACCTCATCGGTTCTATCAATCTTTGCGATTGGATGATTTGTTACTCAGTCCAGCAACTATTGTGAACGATGCGTGATACCGCTACACCATTCAGCCGTCCATATTAGGTAGACTCAGCTATTGGTATATTGAGCTATTCAATCGACGAACAGAAATAGCAAGTTAGGGCTGGATGTCAACGCTGCCATATCGGACGCTGGCAAGTACTTGATTTTCCTTGGCCTTACATATTAGCCGATCGATATTTTCACATCCATATTATATAGAAGTATGTGGATTTGCAGTATGTATGATGTGTCAGTAGAGAGGTTGGACCGGGTGAATTATGGTTCTCCTGGAATATATTTTCAGATGTCGGCTCATATTCTTCAAATTTCCTACCTGTGGGATTTCCTTTCTCAGACCGAGTACCTTGGTAATCCAAGACAGCTAGAGTATCAATAAGCAGATGAGTCCAACGAGAGTTTACAAAGCACCCTAGGTCTTACATGTGAAACGATGAGGCATTTTAGAGTGTATTTGAACGATATGCATAGCGGAATCGCACAGTAGTATCAAAACAAACAAATTGATATCAATAACACAATATACACTCTATCGAGATTGGCATTGATTATAGATATCGTACTGTTTTTAAAATGTCTTTGACCAAGAACATGGAAACAAGAAAAAAATGAAAAGATAACTCCATAGTTGCTAGCACCTGCCAAATCCCAGGATTTAGTGTGTCTATAAAGCAATGAAACAATTGACAAGGAAAGGAAACGAATTTAATATATGTCTATTTATCGAATTCGTCCATGTTGGCGTTTTTCATCGTGCAAACCTTTCGCATTTCTCGTACAACACGGAACGATCGTGTCAGGTTTACCGAATGATCAAGTGCTCGCGTGCTGGGCCTGTACCAATCCACTTAATAGGAATACCATCCAACCCGTTCTCAATGTACTCAACATATTTGCGCGCATTCTCCGGCAAATCCTGGTATTTCGTGAGGCCCATGGTATTACTCTTCCATCCCGGCAAGGTGATGTATTCCACCTCCAGCTTCTCAATTACATTAGGATCGGCGGGGTACGAAGCCTCCAGTCTCGTTCCGTCAGGTAATTTGTACGCAACAGCAACCTTGATCTCGTCAAAGTCATCTAAGATATCGAGTTTTGTCAAGTTGAGGGCTGTGTAGTGGTTCACAGCGAGCGAGTAGCGGCACAAGACAAGATCGAACCATCCGCAACGACGCTTGCGTCCAGTCGTGACACCAACCTCACGGCCCGCAACTTGCAGTTTCTCGCCAAATTCGTTAAGTTGCTCGGTTGGGAAGGGTCCGGATCCCACGCGGGTTGTGTAGGCTTTGACGACGCCGATGATGCTTTTGATTTTAGTGGGATTGATAGACAAGCCTTGAATGGCGCCGCCGAGGCCGGTGGATGATGATGTGACGAATGGGTATGTGCCGTGGTCAAGATCAAGCATGAGGGCATTGGCGCCTTCGACGAGTATCCGATCATCGTTCTTGTATTTCTGGAGGAAGGGGAGTTGGTCGATGATGTACGGCTTCAGCTTTTGGCGGTATTCCTTTCTACGTGTCAGACCGGAGACTCTTTGTCGGAACGAAACGCAAGATGAAAGACATACCTTGAAACGGCTGATTTCCTCATCAACATCGTATGCCAGCTCTCCAAAACGGTTCCTGTATCCACTATCCAAATTGCGCAACTTACGCTCAAACACCTCCTCATCCAAGATCTCACCAACACGTACACCCCGTCGCGCAGCCTTGTCGCTGTAACAAGGGCCAATACCCTTACCCGTAGTACCTACTTTGCGCTCACCGAGCTTGGTTTCTTCCAATCCATCGACGACGGAATGTAGATCGAAGCAGACGTGGGCACGGTCAGAAATGAAGATACGCTTGTTGACGTCGGCAAGACCTTTGTCGGCGAGGGCGCCGAGTTCTTTGAAGAAGCTGGGGACGTGAACGACGGTACCGGCGCCGATCAGGTTGATGCACTTTGGCGAGACGAGGCCGGAGGGGAGGATGTGGAAGTCGTAGGTCACGGAGTCGTGGACGATAGTATGACCGGCATCTATATTTGAGTTTTTAGATATCGAGTCGTAGAAAGAATAGCGTACATCAAGAACGAGACTTACTGTGTCCACCAGCCGAACGGCAGCAGAGTGTCGCATCTTGAGAAAGATAATCGGTAATCTTTCCCTTGCCTTTAGAAAATGAATATTAGATTTGCGCTGATTTAATGTCTCCGTGTATGTCAGAAAGAATTGATCAGTCATACCCTCATCTCCCCATTGTGAGCCTAGCACGATAGTCACCATTGCCGCGGGGTAAGTTCGAAAGAGTTTCTTCAGACACTGAACGAATACTGAGTATCAAGTCAATTGATTGAATACAGCTTCAAAAACTTGAACAGGAGAATTGACTGCTCAATAAATGAAATGGGTCGCCTAATTTGACGCGGATCTAGAAGAATGAGTCAATTCAAAAAGTCTCATCACCCTCTAGCGGCCACTTCCGATTCTGGCAGACGTTGGTTTTTTTTTCTTCCTATTACGACAGTCCCAGTGTAATTTTGGCGGGGGAGATCCGTCCGCGGTAATTTTCAACTTCATTCTAGATGCGTATGTCCAACTAGCAAATGCTGTGACTTGTACCGTGACGTGACCATACAGATACACCTCTTCGATCACGTGCCGACCGTGCCGATTGCGGAGACCGTTGTTGCCTGCTTGATAAGGCTGCAACGGGGGCCTTGCAGTAATTGTACTTGAATATGAACATGAAACTCCTTTGATAATTGTCAAACCATCGCTATATCAAAACGCTAAGTATGCAGCATACACAGAAAGGATCTCAACACCAAGATTATGTCAAAAGTCATGGTTGAAGAACACAAAACCCAATAAGCCCACACAGCATCTTCATGAAGCAAATCATGCTACCTTTCGATGGCCCCTGATCCATTTACGAAGCTCATCAAGCTGCGATATACACTCCCGGTGTCGCTCCAATGCAACCGACCAATGCTCGACGATGCGCATGTAGTCATCGACAGAGTTGAAGTATGCTCTAAAGCCACCGTGAGGATTGTGCGGAAGAAGTAAGTCAGACTCATTGTCAGTATCATCCTCGACCGCCTGTACGTCAGCGCCATCCTCATTAGACTTAGTATTCAATCGAATCGAGTCACCAGTGGCGTCAATCCACCTAGGAGTTAAACCCGTCTCAAAGCCTAGTTGCCGCACGGCCAATAATTGCAACATTTGTCGTTGAAATTTGTTCCATTCAATGACATAGGCGCTCATCTGTTTCTCGTAGTTTTCCCAAGCTTGTTTTGGAAGATACATGTTTCTCGGGTCATTGCCATTTGGCACGACTGCGGGCCGTGCAGGACGCCTGGGTGGCTGTGGGAGACTTGTTTTAGTTTTCTGAAAAGCCGTTCGACGGCCAGTATTCGGATCGTTCGCGCGAGACTCAAAAGGCAGCGTTGAGTAGATGTCGTTCATATCGTTTATACCCCCGCTGTTGGCGAAAGGAGCTACATTATTAAGCGCGTTCATATTGAACAGACTACTCATCCATTCTGATGTCTTTCCATCGTCGGCACCTTTAGCATTTGAGTCAGCTTTCGCAGGTCCCAACGGCGACGGAACGTATCCATTTGTGCGTGATTTGTTTGAGTGAGAAGTGGGCTCATCGTCAATTTCCATCGCATCCGATATTGGGGTTGTTGTACCCTTTGACGAAGGAACTGAGATAGTAATTTCCTCTTCCTCGGCTTCTGTCGCTATACCTGGCTGCCGACTTTGCGTCGGTCGTCTTGCTGTTCGTGAGGCGCTTCTTCCTGCCGTTGCGCTAGTCGTATTTCCTTGTTGTGTCTGATTTGGTTGAAACATCCAATTTTTACTTTGTAGGTGTTGAGTCCATGCGTCGGCCGAGAACTGAGACTGAGTCCATGTGTTGGAGCTCTGTTTTCTTGCAGCTTCATCGCTCGAAGAGAGTCCATTGGCCGGTGACTTGGAGTCGAATCTTCTTTCTTGCCTACCACGCGTAGGCGAAGTCTTCGATCTGCTACGACGGTGTCCATTGACCTGATTCGGCGCAAAGTGTTCTGCTTTGATGGCGTCTCCCCAGTCGCTGGCTGAAAATCTTTTATTCAGATTATCATGGCTTTTGCTCTTGGCGCCATTCTGAGTGAAATTAAGGCTATGAAAGGGTTTAGAATTTGCCCTTATCGGTGTGATGGTAAACTTACTTGGCAAGCCCTTCGGCGGCTTGGTCAGGATCTAATGCACTTCCCTGGGGCATATAATCCGCTCGTGCAGCCTGTTGAGCTCTGGCTGCAAACGATGGATTATCAGATTCGTTCCCTTGATGGTAATCACTGTCAGTGCTCTGATCCTGGAACTCATGGTAACTGTGGGGTCGGTTTCCGTCAAAAAGATCACGACGATGCCGATGACTCCGCATTGAATGGTAATCCATGCGGTGGTGGTTGCTGGAAGTATCCTCACCTGATCCTGGACCTTGGTAATGAGACGTCTGAGCTGGTCGCAGCCGGCTTTTTGGAACGGCCTTCCGTCTGGGAACGAATGTTGGTTGATCAACATCGCTGTCCAATTCGCCCTCGCTGCTGGTACTTGATGAAGAAGATGTGTAAGCCTTGTGCGGACGTCTGATCCCTGGACTAGCGCTGCGGTGCCTCTCACGAGCCGGAGAATGAGGACTGGGTGGATTGGTGCGTGATCGTGCTTTGGAACTTGTTGAAGAGTCTCTCATACTGTAAGCTCGGCCCAATCCTGCACTGGAAAAGTAAGTTCTCTCACCACCGGCTGTCGAATACTTATGGCTGGGACGGTCAAACTCCGGTGCGACTTCCTCTACTGGCGTCTCGGGACGAGAAGAAGCAGGGGTCCTTCTCGTCTTGGCGGTAGGCGCAGGTGCACTATCAAAGAAAGAAGATCGATCCTGTCGCGGTGTATTTTGATAAGATGAGATGTTCCGAGCCATAGGTTCGTCGCCGCCAGGAGTGCTGGGAGCGAAGCCATGCTTTTTCTTCACAGTCGAAGCCCGTCCAAATGCTTCAGGATGCGGCCGAGAATTCAGATGCTCGTATGCCGACTTTCCACGGGATGTTGCTTGCGGAACACTACCCGCAGTTGTGTTTCGACTCGGTGGAGGAGCCGGTCGACCAGACGTCGGATCAAACTTCGACCAACCGTTCGCTTTCATTCCCTGAAAGGCACGAAATGCATCTGCTCGGGTTTCCCGCTCATACATCTTATCGTATGGCTGCTGGGGAGCAGCCTTGGCGTAATTTGCATATCGTTGGGCGCCGCTAGACGGCGGAGCTTGGTACGAAGACGGTCGAGTGGGTTGAGGTTTGGAAGTTGGTGCTTTTGCTGCAGTACCGGCAGGATATGCTGTAGTGTTTGCGCGGCGTGCAGCACTCGTAGACGAAGGCCCGTATAGCTTTCCATATCCAGCGCGCAGTCTCTCAGTGTCATACTTCAAACGTTGTTGGGGGTCGCTCAATATCTCATGTGCCGCTTGGATTGCCTGGAATTTGGTGATGAACTCGGTTTCGCGTCCTGGATTTCGATCGGGATGATATTTTAAAGCTGCAGCACATAGAAGTATCAGTTTCGCGTTGAAAGTTCGGCAGAATAGATGCTGGTAATGTACCTAATTTTCGGAACTGCTTTTTGATCTCATCCGTATCGGCACCAGGACCAACACCTAGATCGGCATAGTAATCTCTGCGCACATCTGCTTTGACCATCCTCACGGCGAAGGCGCGCTACTCGCCCGGCGCCCTTCGATCGAGAAATGGAAGGGATTGTTCAAGAAGTTGAAGTATCCCATTCATGACACTCGCTGTTCTTGTGTGACGTCGATGTACGTTTCGTTCCGAGGTGGTTGTCTAGGTCGAGCTGGGTTGTTTGTGTGTACAGGCGACAGGTCGATACGACGTCAACGTTGCGGAACGGAATGAGTACGAGGACGTTCAAGTAAAATCTTGAACTCTAATGATGATTCGGTCAGCATCCCAAGTCAAGCTATCCCAGCAATATTAGGCTGCTACTGCATCTTCGTGGACTGGGAATGTCTCGGACAGCGGTGAATGTCACATGAATCGATCAGTTAAGCGGGGAGGGGGGATGGTATTCTTTTACCTCGCGGAGGTTTGGACTCGCTGAGAAAGAATCACAGCTGGACGACCCTGAATTCTGCCATAGGAGACTCGACGTTAGTGTGAGAGCGCATGCATGACAAACAAAGTGAGGCGTACAGTGTGAGCTAGTCTGCGGTTGTTCTGGAAGGTCGTGAGGGTTGGTTTGATAAAAAGAAAGTTGGAGATTCCACAGGAGGAAGGGACAGGGCCCCACCAGAAGGTCAACAAACAAGCCTAATCACCGAGCAACAGCTTCACAAAGCATATATCCTTATACAATATCTCAATTGAAATTCTTCTTTTTCTTTTTCGACATATTCCATCAGCCAAGGCTAATCGTTGCTTCCCAATCACAGACACTGTAAGGCAAACAATTTAAGGCATCTTTCCCTCTTAGCCTGTGTCTGCCCTAGAGAGTCCTTTCAGCCTTGGACCGGGGTAAGCGACCACACGGATCGATACTTTTGTGCATGCATGGTGAGTTGTTCGCAGCACAATGATTTGACTATCAACCATCAGATATGTGGGCATTTCCTGTTTGTGGAAAATCATGTCCAATCTCAGATCTCTATTTCCCTTTTTCTTTTCCATTTCGCTGGTTCTGGAGCCTGTTCGTCATTTCATGCATGTGATTTACTAATCCGTCTAGGTGTAGAGGCGGTGCCTGAAGATGCCTAATTGGTCGAAACCTTAAGATGATGAGGTACAAAAAGATCTGCAATTTGACCTTCGCCAGGCCAGGTTGTCGAGTGTGCCTGTTGTGTGCCTGAATGGAAGCCTGATGCCTAGAACGTAAGAAAGATAAGGCCTGAATGGCTCGGCTATCGGCCGTGTGAACGGATGTATGGTCAAGGGTATCATATTATATACGCGTATACACAAAACTCTATATTCCAGAATTCCCACCACCAGACATTCCAAACCAGTACCCATCCATCAAATCATACCCAGAACCATCGGTAGTCAAATCGCGGAGATAGTCAGCCTCCATGCCAAAGCCGCCTAGGTTGATACCTGTGCCTTGCAGTTCATTCAGGTTGAAAGGGCCCGTAAATTGGTTCAAGGATGGCGCATTGCTGCCGTCTGGATTACTCATATCGGCGTCCTGGTTCATGTTGTTGCTGGGATTGGTGGCGAAGTCAAGGAAGTCCAAACTCATATCTGTCAGACCATGTTGTTGTTGCTCCGAATGTGTGGGTGGGGTGAAAGCTGGTGGTGCTGCTGAACCGGCACTTTGAGGCGATTGCGCCATATAATATTGTTGCTGCTGTTGAGCAGTTTGGTCATATCCAGGGAATGTTTGGGGATATCCGGGGTGAGGTTGATATTGTTCGGATTGACTTGTCATCGGCTGTGTATGCTGGTAGGATCGTTGCCTAGTAGGGGGATTCAGCTGAGCCTGTTGGCCGGGCGGACTTTGGTACAAATCGCTCAGATCCATATCAAAGGTAGGCCGTCGTGTGGGCCGTTGAGGTCGCTGTACAGGTGCTAATTGCATACTTTGCGGTGCAGCCCGATTGGTATTGGTCGTCGAGGCCAGTGACTTGGCAGACGCCGTAAGAGAACCACCACCTACTGTTTGAGAAGCAAAACCCTTGGAGCCCATGCGAACTGTAGCTCTGCTCATTCGCTCGAATGCATCTCGACACGTCT
Source organism: Talaromyces sp. PB3603 (assembly GCA_023625915.1). Classification (NCBI taxonomy): domain Eukaryota; kingdom Fungi; phylum Ascomycota; class Eurotiomycetes; order Eurotiales; family Trichocomaceae; genus Talaromyces; species Talaromyces sp. PB3603. The sequence goes on from JAMAFY010000009.1 coordinate 466,726, forward strand.
CTGCTGGTGGGCAAACTTCCATCAAATCGCTGAAAATGGATGTTGCAGCAAGAACAGTGAAGTCAACATCATCCAAAGTCTACATTCATGATAAGTAAGTATGCTCCATACTCATGAGACCAGAACTCTTACCAGACGACTGCGCACAACAGGCGAGTGCCAAATTGCAAAAAGGAACGATATACCTTCGAGAAATATCAGCTACTTTGCCCATATTTCCAACACAAGACTGGTATCTTACCGGCCATGAAAAGATGATGAGTCGTCATATATGTATAATTTACCAATCTGACCCGATGTAACTGGCGGTAGATCTTGATCACTTTCTGACCAGCTTCAGCTATCTGGAGATAGATATCGTCCTCGTCCTCTCGGTCATCTAGATCAAAAGAAGGTGGACTGGAAACATCCTCGGTCGGATGAAGTTCACCTGCCAAAGCTGCAGGCACGGTGAGTGTCTGCCTGTATAGCATGATCAAAGCTTGGTAATAATTCAGCTCGAAGAGTTCAATGGAGAATTGTACCCCAGTGTCCTTTTTCGTGGGTGATGAATCCTTCCAATCTAACAAGCGGCGATGGACATCCCTACGCCATGAACGGAACGAGTCAAATCGTTCAAGGAAAGGAGACTGGAGCTTGGTATGCATGGAATCATTCAAACTGTTCTTGCCAGACCGTCTAACAAAGCGCGCTTGCTGATATTGCAAGACTTGTTGTATTTCTGATTGTAAAAGTCGTAGTCTCAGATAATGGTAAGAGACACGTTTGTAGCTTGGTGCTTCGCCCTTTGGCGGACGGAACCCGGTTTTTGTGATATATCGGTCATCAAGAAGAGAGTGAAACTCGGTAGTTATGACTTGGTCAGTAATCCCAAAAGGACGGCCGACACAGGTACTGACAAGTCGATCAAAACTATAAACACACCACCAAAGACGTCTACGATGATCTCGGACATATTGAAGCCGACCTCGTTCTGGGTGTGCTGGTTGATTCGGGGGTAAGACGTCGTCCTCTCCAATTGAATCTATGCCGGTGCCATCTTCATGGTGTAAACCAAGATCAATAGCGAGACGAACAGCAACCCCAACAATATACCAAAGTCCTGGAGCAACCGGCCTCAATAGCGCAAAGCTTGCCAACAAGAGATAAGCTTGCAGCTCATCAAGACCTCCTCCAGAAGAGTCAGACATAGGCGAAGCACTCAGGAAGGCCTCCCAATGTACCACAGCAGCCGCGTGGTATTCTTCCGGCTGAAATTGGACTCCAGAGAGCTTCTGTTTCTTAGAAGAGTGCGAAGGAGAAGATTCCTCGTCTTCATCATCCGATGATTTCCTTCTTCCTTCGAAGATGATGCCAGCACCGATAGCAAAGACAATATTCAACAAGTACAAGTCGCGTGACAACCTTGCAGATTCTTCTGTTTCGTACACTCTGCTCACGAGCTCCATAAAGTCGCCGCGATGTAGAATCGGCATCTGTGGATTTGCGTGCTCAAAATATAAGCTCACGAGTCTGTCGGCAAGTTCGCGATCAGGAAAGGCAGCTTGTTTCATCAAGGGACGTGATTGAAGACCAAAGAAGGTTTCTCGAATCGTACTTCCAGTACTGTTTGACGACTTGCGCTCGGTCAGTCGAGCGGAGCCAGGCTCGGAGCCGCTTGTGTTCACCGAGCTCTTCACGGCCGCAAACACAAGTCTCGCAAAGGAAATACCGGACGTAGAGCCGAGATAACGAGAATCCGACATGGCTTGTACTGAGACCATTCCTATGTTTGATACTAACTGATCCAGATGTTCTTTAGAGTCCGGATCATGGTTCTTATTGACCGACTCGCGCTGTTTGCTGTCCTTCTTTTCTTCCAGCAGTTTATCGTTCCTTTTAGGTTCTTTTTTGGTGTCCTTCGTCGCGGTAGTCTCTATCTCTTCAGAAACCTGATTTGTACCGCGCACCTCCATTTCCCCATCAAATGCAGAAGACGGCTTGAATTCAATGCCATTTTTAAGCAGTAGTCGTTCGAGATATGTTACGCGCGCTTCCAAGAAGAAAACATAACTGCGAGGTATTTCACGTTTCGTAATTGGGTCGAACCCGACGCATTTCGCATCCGCCTTTTCGCATGTTTGACACCGAGGCAGACGTTGATCGCATCTGTTTTTGCGTAAGCGACAGCGATTGCAGGCGGAGACATTGCGAAAGGACGAGGCGGGTACGCTGGTTGTCGCCTGAGCGCTGGGGGCGCTCATAGCTGGAGCGGGCTTATTCTCGCGTGTAGCGGTAGGAGGATGCAGTGAAATTGATCCGGACTCATCGGGTGATCGTGATCGTTTGATACCTGCAGATACAGGTGACGTGCCGGGTCGTGGAGGGGGCGGACTCAGCATAGTTAGACATTAGCGAAGGGTTTACCGGAATCGTTCCAAAGCGACCTGGACTCCCTGCCCTCCTGTTGTGCTGTACGGAGAATCAGATTTTCAATGATTATCTGCAATATCCATGACGCTCCAAGTTCGCAGGTTCAGGTCAAGGATGGCCGAATTGCGCATATGGTCGATGATAGCACGGGGTCAAAAGACACGGTCACCGAGCCTGCTTCGCGGTCTCGAGGGCTGAGTGACGGTTAAATCCAGTATATATTGCCTCGTAGTTCTGGAGGGCGATATCTCAAACACACGATCTGTCACCAGGTCGACTTGTACAGATAAAGCGACGAGAGGAGTGCGCCTATTGCACTGGGTAGATTTTACGGTGGGGTTCTGTTGGAAGTCCGCTGTCCAATGCCGGCGCGGCGAATTCGGGAGAGCGATAAGCCGGCTGAAGTATAACTCTCAACGACACGGATGGTAATCAAGCGATCGATGAGACCTGATCGTACATCACCGACCGGATATCTAGAACGGGTAGAACGAGAGAGTGAGACAGAGAAAGCTCAAGGAGCGACATGAGGCAGGTCTGATAATGTGAGGTCGCTCTCAGCCTCGCCGAGGATCTCAGGAAAGAAAGGAGCGATCGATTCTGTGTTCGAGACGCGTTCTAATTGGTTGTAGATAACAAGAAGCGGGAACTTTAGTCCTATTCTGGACTAGCTTGGATAGCGTCTCCAGAAAAGCAAAAAGGCACACCGTCTGTTTTGGCGGCTTTTTATACCACAACCATCTCCGACAGACTCAAGCTGGACGAACAATGGGGTCTGTGATGCCTGGAAGGGTACTCAAAATGCATGACACGTCTCCAAAGTCTTCAGCTTGAGATTCTTGCTATGCCAAACGGGCAACAGCGTACTCCTCTCACTAGCCGCTGTAAGCGCGGGTCAATTCAGAGATGTATACACTTGATATGCTATCACTGATTCGCGCAATGCCGACAATATCAGAGATCATAGACCCCCCATGATTCACTTTGTTGAGGAGCCTAGTTGGTCGGAATGGGAGAATATTTTCCGTCGAAGATCGGAAAACTAAGCGTCTGATCTCATTGCTAATGACATCATCCAAAACCTAACACGTGCCATTTGGGATAACCTGACCTCAGTACTATGATTTACTGCCTACGGAGAGGGCAAGGTAGTTAGATGAGCAATGGGAATTACTAACATGTGGGAGTGCCACAGAATTAAGGCACCAACGTGGCACCCAGGCTAATGCTAGAAGGTAGAAGGTAGATAGTAGATAGTAGATCTCCACACAATTACTCGAAAACAATTACTACAGAGTCCAGACAGCACGAGCGCTGCCTATCGGATTCTGCAAAAGGTACACACAATTCTATTATCCAGTTCGCTACACTTGTGAGGGCATTTAACGGATTACTAGGGTGTGTGTATATATGGAAAGCTGTTTTGTCGGATTCAAAGCAGATATGTAGGACCGGAGCTGCATGTTAGCTGAAGCTATGGAATAGGTTTGTACGCCATTTGTGAAAAAAGACAGAGGTAACAGCGCTCGATTCCGATGCAACCCCGAAGAGGATAGTTAGGGCTACTGATTAGGGCATCATTCACTCGAATCGATAACTTAAAGTGACAATCAATATTGTCATATCAACCGACTTTCACCGCTGGAGTTACTCCATGTATGAAATTGGTCTACATATACATACCTGTACGTAACCTTTTTTTCTTCTTTCTTTTTTCGCATAACCCTTTGACAGAGGAGTTCGAGATGGGTACGATGCCAACACACGCAAGTCAGTCCTGAACGAAATCTGCGATGCAAATACCACGGCACAAACATGATCTGTGCTTCTAACCGCTTTCCCATGAGTACTGGAAGTTCCTGTAATACAGTGTAGGTCTTTTGAATTGACACATTACCTGCCAATCTAGGAAAGCAGCTATCAGCCCTACCTACCTACCTACCTACCTAACCCACCCAATTGACCCCAACTAAGAAGAGAAAAATGAATGGACGTGGCTCCACTGAAGTACATATTTGATCACATGGTGACTTCCGCGGTTGACGTCTGGAGCATCTCGATGACAAGTCTGTAGAGTACCTTGACCGAAGCTAGCCGGGTACAGCACTCAATATTTCACAACTATAGCCGGTTCGAAGCCGTCATTCAAAAGGCGGACAGATCGGAATGAAATGCTATTCGAGGGGTTAGGAGAAAAAAGGTAGATTGCATACGTACATGCATGCATAAGTACCAGATACATCGATACTGTGCACAAAGATCTTATAGTGATCTTATACGATCAGCAACCGGCGAACCTGGCGGTGTAGAAAAACGTCCAGAAAATTCCCCATGGCCTGGGATAGAATGAAGAAAAATCAGACCGTTCATGTGTTAGCTACTGCTCACTGACCTTGATCCTGGTGCGTGTCATGGTCAGATTCAGAATCGGGCTGTTACAAATCTTACAATACTCCTCGTCGAGGTCACTCAACAATGACTTGTGCGGCTCGAGAGATGTACAAAAGGAGAATAGATATTGTGGTACCCTAACATTGCGTTCCAGCATGTAATATACGTAGACGTGGGAGTATTGATGAAAAAAGATATGTATTCAGTTTGAATTGAAAACTTTCTATCAAACAAGGATATATCAAAGTGATCCGCTAAAACCTTTTCAGATTGCCTCCCAGGTATTTTTTGTAAAATGCAATTCAAAGGACCATCCATTCTGTCATGAGTGCGTATTGTGCTGCCATAAATCAATCCCAAATTTTTCAGTTCCTGTTGTTTGTTTTGGTCTGTCCCGTCCTGTCGCTGAGTGGTATGCTATGCCCGTAAATGTCAAATATCCAAATTGCCAGAGATGTATTAATATGCTGTAGCCCGAAAAGATGTAGTCTGCGAAAGTAAATCAATCGATACCGTTGCCAGAACAGTATTCACGTGAATGATGAAAATAGAGTTGCAAACTAAAGTTGCCCGAAGAGGAAGTCAATGTTCAAAAACAGCCCGGCTAGCATGCATGAAAGTGTGATCGAAGCAAGATGAATGAGAAAAAAAATGATCATTCCATGTATTCATTTCAATGTTTTTCAGCTTTGTTGCCAACGATGACTGCGACTGGATCGGAAATCTCGGAACTCAAGATGTTCGGAAGCAGACTGGGTTCCTCTGCAACCAATAGCGTTTCCGGACACAGCGATTGCTGATGTTGACTTGCTGTCTGCTCGGTGGTGCTGTCTGTATCAGCATCACGTTGGGTCTTCTTGTCGGTATCTTCCATGAAAAAACTTTCGGTAGCGCCAATCACACAAACGATTCCCAGAGCCCACCAGGCAATAATCGAAAAACCACTGCGTAGTCCTTGCGAATGCAAAAGACCTGTGATTGAAGGACCAAGGGCTCGACTCAGGCTAGCTACCGACGACGCCAATCCGTTGACCGTTCCCATGACGTTTTTGGATGGAATTGTATTAGCGAGGAGCAAAGCCACTGCGGGGAAGCAAATAACATGTAGCGTAATTTTGCTGAGCAAAGCCACGTAGGCAACTGGTATCTGCAAAGCCGACGGCAATAAAATAAGATAAGGGACGGCGAAGTATATAGGTGGCCAGGTGAATAGAGCCAATCGAAGAGTCCGAAGTGCTCCGAGTCGCTCTACCAGGAATGGGAAAAGAAAGAGCTGTGCAAATAGAGAGTAAAAGCCCTGAACAGCAAGCATATAGCCAATTGTTTTGGTCGAAAGAGCCAAACCACCAGTGAATTTGAACGGCAAGTCGATCTCTGCTTCCGAGGGTGGTGTACTCAAGAAAATAGGCATCAACTGGTCGAAGGATACGCTATGACTGTAACGAAATGTTAGGCATACCATGTTCGCGAACACCTACGGTAAATTAGACTTACTAAGCCAAAATGCCGTATCCCACAATAACACAGACGACCGGCTTCGTCAATGCGTTCTTAAAACCAATGCGGCGACTTCTGTTTGGTTCTTCGAGATCGACATCAAGATCTTGAGGCCGAACATTACCGATCGAGGACGAGCGAGGGGATGGTTCCCTGCTTCTATATTCAGGTGGCTGATCTTCATAGAGTTCGTCACTTTCCATTTCGTTGATCAAGGCTGCCTTGACTTCCATCGGCTCAGCATTGTCTTCATGACGGTCTGAGAATCTGCCTAACAACCAACGGCCCAGTTCAACTCCAGGGTCTCGGCGATGCTTCTTTTCGGCGTGTGTTTCTTCCAGAAAAAGAGTGCCGATGGTAATTCCCACAATGAGAATGCCAATGCAAACCAAGTTGGGAAGTAGAAAGGGAAATCGATCAAATAAAGTTCCTGACTTGAAGATACCAGGATAGCTGATGACCGGTCTGGCTAGAGCACCGCCCAGGTACGGACCAATAATCGACCCAAGACACCAGATAAAAGGCATGATTGAGTAGGCCCGTGGCTGTTGCTCCTTAGACGTTACTAGTTCGGCGACTGTCGTCTGTAGAACGCCAATGTTTCCATTGAGCAACCCACCGAGGGCTCGTGCCACCATGGCCGTTGGGAAATTTGGTGCAAATCCAAACACTAACATGCTGATGGCGGTACCAATCAAACCCATGATGAGAACTGGCTTACGACCGATCTTGTCACTAAGACGGCCCCAAAAGACTCCACTGCTGAATTCGGCAAAGGTAAAGGCAGATGTAATCATGCCAACAAAAAGAGCAATCTTTTCCTCACTTTCAGCTACATGGAAGGATTCAACCATATAGTAGGCGTAAGGGAACACCGACATGAACGCGATTGGTTCACATATACGTACAAGTGCTGGTCAGGTCAGATTATTAGGCTTCTCATGATAGTAGAAATGTTAGATAAGCGTACCTAAAACGGTAAATTGCTGCCATGGAAAAGCAACATCGTCGTGATTGTTCTTGGAGTGGACCAGCCTCTGCCACCATCGCTTTCCCAAAGCAATGAAGGGGAGTCTATGCCGTTGAGCCAACATGTTGAGGATGTGTTTGAAAGTCGAGCAAACAAAGACACCGGAGTACAGGTGACACCACCAGAGCACTAAGAACAAGCGACAACCGGTTGGTATCAATTCATTGAAGGGTCGAAACTGCGAGCCACCACCGACAGGCTCTATTGATTGAGACTAGAATAGTGGAGAGATAGCAGTCTTGGTTGAAAGCAGGAGTGCAGTCAAAAATGTAAAGACGGCGGAGGCTGTAGAAAAAAAAAAGAGAAAATGGTGTCAATAATGAAGATGTGAAGCCTAGGGAGGAGCGAAGAGTGAAAGAAGCGGGCAAGTAGGTAGTTTTGATTTAACGTCTCTTGTAGTGTACTATGGAGAGGCAGAAATAAGCATCATTCCAGAATGATCAGGCATTTGGGCGAGGAAGGGGGCACACATTTAAACTTTCCACCCCAAGCAGTCATTCTCAGATCCATCTAATAATTGTATATTACGCATCTGGTTAACGACTGGCGCTAGTTAAGGGTGATGGACTGATTGATTTGACTGATGTTATGTATCGGTAAGGTGGTACGGTACGTACAGTCGGTGACATGACAGGTAACAAGCTAACCATGTACTAGAGCACACTAGACTACCACGGAATACGGAGCACAGCTTCGAAGATACTAAAGGAAATAAAAGATCCACATTGGAATGATTGACTTTAATGACTTAGCCCAGTTGTGGGGAGGACTAGGAATACAAGGCAAAAAAAGTGGCTCCGGTTTTACCTTCTTTTGTCGCTATTAGACGATCTTGTTTGTTCGGTTTTCGAACAAGGGCGAGGCGAATGATTTGGGCAAGAAAGGGGGGCCTTGGTTGGGGGTTAAGTTTGCCGCAAACGGATTGTTAACATACTTACTGTTTGGTTGCTTCTTATTTGGTGTTTGAAACATCTCTTAAAAGTAACTGGTATTGAGTTAGCATTTGTGTTGGGATACAATTGTTCCACGATGCGGCGATGGCGGCGCACCAGGAATGGATTCGAAGCTTCGGATAAAGGCTAAGTCTGTTGTCCCTGACCACCCCTGCCCAATTTCACCTAGACCAAGTGACATCGGCAGGGGAAATAGGAAGGTAATCTTGAGCAACTCGATGCTGAGCAGGCTGCGTGAGTACGTGATGCAAGGCTCTATGTATGGATTCAAGCAGTGGCCCGAACGCACTGCTTAAACAATAATACATGATGGCACCGCGCATACATAAAAACAGTGCATAGGTCAATTGTACAGAAACCCTGCATGGAAGTGGCATAAAGGATGAAAAATTCTTGACCGATCCGGAAATCGAGCTCGCAACAAGAATTACATTAAATGTACTCAAAATGGGGTTCAAAGAGGAGCCAGTTCTGACGGTAAGCTTAGACTCGACAAAGAAGAGAAAACAAACCGACCCAAAAAAGCCCACGTACCAGGCCAGCCAGCTAAGTCAGCCAGGTGACCCATGAACTTGAACCTCGGGCACCGTGGAACATTTAAGACTGCAAATTTTGGATTTACAAGGGCAGGTCGAAAAGAAGGCTCCAAATGGGGATAAAAAAACATTAAAAGTGGCGCCTCGACGATATGATACGCTGCCTAGACTGGTGGATATTCTGGGTTGGAACTAGGATGTCAACCCAGGAGACCGGTTGCGGGCAGAAGCTAAGCTGAGTTAGGTCTTTTCTTTTTTTTTTGCTTTTGCTCTTTTCTTTTTCTGCTCTTCATCTTAGGAAGAAAGAACTGAGTTGGCGCTAGAATTTGGACATGGAACTGGCGAAAAATCTCCGTCTCCACTCTGTTGGGGTCCTCGGTATGTTTGTGATCAAACTTCAACAGCTTGGCGTCTGGCTGTCACAGACAAAGTGTGAGAGCAAGCAATGTTTCAATGAGATTCAACGAGATCAGAGGATCAGTACGTAGTGTTCGATCGATAGAGGAAGGAGTCTAAAACATAGTGCCGTCTGTGTCGGGACGGGTACAAACCAAAAGCGAATCATAAATTGCCCGGACAGGGAATGCTATCAAATGTAGGGTAACACATCGTACATACATAGCCCATACATGACAAAAAAACCGTTGACAGACCGAACAATAACCCTCCCTGATGGAGGCAACCGCAGCAGCAGCGGAGAATATGCGGTGAGGGTCAACAGAACGAAATCGAGAAGGCGGAACATTGTCCTGCAATGGGTGCCGTTGTCATGAGACATGTCACAAGCACAAAGGGACGTGGGCTCCGGTCGATTCTGAAAGCATTTTCCTGGGATTTTACGGGAGTGCGTTTAGTACGTTCGATCAGCAAGTCGTTTGGTTGCCTTGGCAGCTGTGTACGGACAAGCAATTCCGGAGATAGATTGGAGTGTGTGAGACTGTGAGTACGTAGTCAGTACCAAGATAGAAATAAAAGCAAATGAAAGACGAAACGAAGGGGCGTCTTTCCTTGGCTGCGCGGGATTCCGGTTGACGTTCCTCGCGCTATGATTAGCCAGTCATCCCAGCCCGATCCTAAAGACTCACGTGATACAGAGACTACCGCGCCAATGGGATGGGGTTCCGAGCTTCCTATTCAATGGCGTCCCGGCAATTGTTACTCACCACTTTCGGATTTCAACATTCAAGAAGAATCCAGAGTCCTTCTGGATCGAAAGCAAGGAATACAAAGCATCATGTCGAGTCATCGAGTCGCGTGCGTTTCGAGATACAGTGGTGATCTCGATATCGCTGACGCTGCTATATCTCCATTGCCCGGGTGATTGCTTGGTAACTACGTGCTTCGTACAAGTCCACCAAATCAACACCATGATTCCTTTTTCTTCCAAGGCAGAAGAAAGCTAAGGAAAAAGTAATCATCTCGCCGTCTTTCCCATGTCCATCCCATATCCATCTAGTCAAGACGGGTTGCGGAGTACGTATTGCCTCACTAACACCAGGGTCTGACAGAGGTTCAGGTCAAGAAAAAGCAATTCAAAAAACACCCGGGTCGGGGCTCGGGAGAACGGCACCCAAGACTCCTCCTTGGATTGACATGAAGAAATTTCCATGTCAAGATTTCGACTTACTTGTGTATTTCGAATGAACATCGTTTCACAGACGGTGCTTGAATCAGACTGGCTGTCAATCGATTGGGATCAAAGGATAAGAACAGAGCCTTAGGGCTACGTAGCACGACTACGTATGTACGTACTTGGGGCGGTTTGGAGTGCCCACTCAGAGATTAAAAAATCTGTGACATCAGATGATGTGAGATCGTGAAACTAATCGAATATTGGTCGTAACTATCCACTATCAATTTCAGGAGTCCGGGTTTGTTTGAGTTTGACTGATGGGAAGTAATTTTTTTTTTTCTTTCTTGGTTTTTCGGATTCTCAATACATCTGACTGGCACCCTAAAATAGTATGAATGGGGTGCAACAGCGGTGTGGAACGGACAGCTCCACCAAATACGTAAGGCACAACGTATTCGTGGTATTTACGTATCGGATTTCAGTTACAGTACACCACACGATACGTGTAATTCTGTGCAGGTAGCCCTGCCTTTTTCCTGTTTGGGTCTCTTGCTATTCCGACAGTCCGGACCAAACGCTTTATCATGCAGTATGACGACCAATGATATCTATTGAATGTAACCTCAAGGCTGAAATCATTAGGACCACGTAGTCACATATATAATGCGTACTATATACTAATTGCAGATGATCCTTCTAGACATCTGCAATCGAAATGCAAATACTATGGCTCTGTGCAGCCATGTTTGCATTAGCCTTGGAAAAAACCTTGATTACGTGCATAAACTGATGAGATGATGTACTAGAGATTGCAAACATGTTAGAATTTAATACATCTTATTGGGTAGTGAGGTTGGTTGTAGGCTGTGATGATTTTGATACCCAATATCCATCATGAGGATAGATGTCGTCCGTATTGAAATTGACTGCATACTCTTAAAGTTGCAAAGCTTATCAAATCTTGCTTCGCCCCATCGTGCGGTGATTTCTCTATGGTGCTGTCGAGACACCGAATACTACCTGCGTTGGCGGCTCATCTATCAAAAAATTGGTGACCTTCCAAATTGGACTAGAATTTCCGCTTAAACACGGCAAATTCTCCCTTTCGTCATCAAGTATCCTCATATTGACTTGAGCTGAAGTGACAACGCATCACTTTGAAGCTGCTCAGCTCTACATTCGGGGAGTTTGGCTTCGATCACGACATTATGCATTGTTCTCTCTATGACCCGGGTGGTCCTCCGAGATGCCTTGAAAATCACACCGCCCCAAACAGCTGCGCGAGTGGGAAGCTAGAGCCCAAGGCAAAAGCAAGTCAAAGAATCGACAAGTCACCCGATTTGTGGCTGTGTATCTCTACAGTCAACGTGTGGGCAGCAAACACATGGCGAAGCATCCCTGCCTTTGTTTGATGGAGAGGCCGAACAACGGGAGAATGTCCTTAGGGGCCGTGATCTTCTTTGATTGGAGCTGGATCATGAGCCACTGTCAGATAACATATTTACGATATACTACGTAGTAGAAACTGTTTAAGGCTGTGCGCGTCAATCCGAATGGCTAGCCTGAGTAGCTTAATGACTTGTTTTAACAAATATCTGATGGATCGAGAGAATAGGTCGTGTATCTTTCAAGCGATGAAAACCAGCAGACATCATCGCGTAAGTGGTAGGATCCGAAGGGGAGACAGAAAGCCAATAGAATGTATCAAAGCTCAATACCAGTATCAATCTCAATCAATATGCACAATGCTATAAACCACATGACCGAGCACATTTTCCATGCATTACTCGCAGGCTGCAGCATTGAACTCGGGTCGATAGACACCGTTAGATCACCGACTGCCGATTTGTCAGGTTCTGTCTGATAAGATATCCCACTCGAGGCTACCTAACTGTCGATCCTTTTCTAATCGTCGGCGATATAATCTGATGGTTAGTTGCACACCGACACTTTGGTTACATGTCAACGGTTTCTTGGCATTTGATTATGAATGGTCATCCGGTTGTAAGTACTCTGTAGGGATGAAGGATCAAGGATGGTCGTGAACGTGCTTCATAAGATGGTTTCGAGTGGTGATCCAACTAAATTTGAGGCTAACAATGAATAGCACAGCCTGTCTCGTTATATAAGCGCGTTGAAGATATTACTGAATCAAGTAATTTTTAGTTGAATCACCTTTATTGGCTAAACACTAACCAAAGTACAGATAGAATACGAAGCTAGTCTCAATGAGGGATCTAATACCGTATATGGTTAGTACATGACATGTCGTAACAAACACATCTGAGATCGCCATGCAGGCAGATGCAGATGTCAAAGTAGATTAGACGGACGGGGGTACATATGCATACCCATTATAGCCATTAATTTAACCATCCAGTTACACAATTTACATAGCACTGTCTTTTCAGACAGCCTCAGTTGTACTCAATGATAGCAAGAGGCTAGTGCCAAGTAGAGGTCATGGGTAAAGTCTGCCCGGGTCATGGGGTCACTATTCCCCGGGCAAATAGGCTTTCAGCCCTGGGTTATCGCACGTATCGTTTGTACTGCGTACTCCTGCACATTAATGATTAACCTACTTTCGGTGTGGAAGTTGAACGTTAACCGTATTTAACCGTAATGTACTAATTAGTTTAGTACTGTCGTACTAATATAGTGTACAGTCCGGCGGAGCCGTAACCATGGAACACGATACGTCGGTACGGCAGGTCCGGATTACTTCCGGAAGTGGGTCTGTTCCAACTTTCGAGCTCGACGAGTTCGAGTACGGAGTACACCTTGTCACAACTTCTCTAGTACGGAGTCGATCAGCCCAGCCATGTGTCTGAAGACTGTTTATTCTTATAACCAACAACGGAGACAAAGACAACAATAATTGTAACCACAAGTTACATGTTATCCCTTCATGGAAACCATTCAACAAAACGCGTCTGTCAAATCAGCACACTAGCGTTGCTTAAACTTTCGGAATTTCAGATTAGAGTGCCTTACTAAGGCTACGCGTACCTGAAAGGGGCTGGATTCCAGACAAGAGACTAGACAATCAAACTCTCTTTTTTGCAATTGCACAGCAGCGTACGTATTGATATCGCCACTTGGCTTGACAAGGATGCTTCGGTAGTCGATTATACTTTATCCCGTTTAGCGCCTATCGTGGTGCAGAGTACACTGTACAGTATGTATTAGTTTAAGTACCATTCGGCGCATCCATGTCAGATGTTTCACTGTTCGCATGACAGCTATATTGCAAATCTTGTGATATGGTTGAGCTGATGATAGCGTGATGATTCACTTCACTATATGTGACCTGCGAAGCTGAATACGAGTGAAAGTGCGGACTCTGGAGTCTGGAGTATGGAGTACGTATCTGAATACCCTACATGGGCAGGTACCGGCGTCCGGCGTCTGCAGCCAAACCCAATTCAAAAGACCAGAAAATACTGAGCCGCGTCGCGCCCCTGCCGAGCCCAGATCTGATCAGTTTACATTAAACTAAAACAATTCACCTTTCCAAAAATTGGATTTCTGGCGTCCCACTAGAGCCCACTTGGCCCACTACCTTAGCCCATTCCATCATTCTGGTTTGGCGTTTCATTAGTGTCGCGTCCGATTGGCCAATATCGATGGAAATTTCACCAGTTCGTTTATGATCCGTCGAATCATCACAGCTTACAGAGTACGACTTGTCTTGTCTTGTCTGTCAAGATCATGTGGTCGGCCACTTGGTATACAGCTCGGCATTACTGAAAGGTGGAGCTTCCAGGCATGATCTACTACGTAGTACCATGTAAAAATCAGAGACGGTACGGAGTACCGGGTATCGTAGTGGACTTTTACGTAGAGATGGATTTGCCCCTATCCAGGTCGAGCGTGACACCTCTGCTCCGTACTCTGTAAAGGGACTTTCTCTAAGCGGGTCCATATGACATCAACGGTGCATTCCAGACTTCCGCCGTCTGTTTCGTTTTTGGCCTTCGTAGCGGTGTGTCAAGACTGTGAGATTACTGTCTCGGAATATCGGGCAATTTCCTGGATGTCTGAAACGAGCAAGCCCTTCTAAATCCCTACCGAGTTGTAGACTGTACTTGTGCCACAGTTGGTAGTTCTGTGTGATTGGTTCGTCTTGTCTTGAATAAATTGAAAGCCCTGCTCACAGTACTTACTAGTGTGATGGGATTGAATCATCAGCCCAGACTCCGTCTAATGCGTGTCCAACACCATAATCCGATGTACCCCGGCGCCAAATGTCTAGTATAATATGATCGAACCGATGCTTCTTCGCAGATAACTTCAACCATTACGTACTCGTCAAAAGAGGGCGTCGAGATCGAGATGAAAATGTGACCTGTATGCAAGGTCGTGAGCAAGTGGGGAGCGCTAAGCGATGGAATATTTTTCCTGACCTAGTCTAGAATGCACAGCCTTAAGTTGATTGCTTTTGGCTACAGACCCATGATAGAAACGTCCTCGAAAGACTAAGGTCGAGGAACAGGTTCAACAGAGTAAAGCATCAAGTCACGCAGCGTGGATGGAAATGTGTCACGTGCTGATAGTCTATTAGTCACGTGTAGATAAAGCCGCCAAGACTTAACATTTACGACGACTCGCAGAGATGGAAGGAAGTATTGAAAGAGACATCACGAAGATATCACAGCATCAATTATGCAACTCAGTAACCCTGCCTAACCACGATGGTCTAGTCGCAACTTCATGCTTATCCACATAGCTGCATGGTGTCCAAGACTACCAACGTCATGCTACCCTTCCTTTATCCTTCTTTAAACGCAACCGCTTGCGCAAAGCGTACAACAATCAAGGCCGCAGAGAGCCTCCTCCGAATCCCGCGCCGACGATGGCAATCTGCATTGAGCGAGTTCCGACCTTACGAACAGAATTCCGCCAATGAAACACATTCAGACCTAGCTCACCTCAATCCTCCGCCTTCCGACTACTCCCGATTCATCTTCCAGGACAAATGCACGGCGAAAGTGGTTACGGGCTCCGGGGGTAACGGATGTGTGGCTTTTCTTCGCGAAAAATACATTGAAGAAGGTCCACCCAACGGCGGCGATGGAGGCAGCGGTGGAAGCATATACATACAGGCTATTGACGGCTTGACCAGCTTGCACAAGCTTGCGCGACAAGGCACCATCCGTGCCGGGAATGGAAAGAATGGACAAGGAAAGAGTAGAGGCGGGAAACGAGGGCATGATGTACTGATACAAGTCCCTGTGGGGACCGTTGTTCGCGAAGTGTCCAGATATGATCCCGTCGAAGAGGCTGAGCACAAATACAAGACCTTGAAGGGGACTTTGCCCCGGGAAGAGCAGGCGATGGGAATGTATGTGGCGAATCGCGATCGCTTTGTACTCTATCCTGGTTCTCTTCCCTCTGACTTCCTTACTACGACCTTCCCAACACTTGGTCCGCCGCGAAGGTCTAATCTTGCCGCTCTGGAGCCCCCATCCCCCATCCATCTGGACTTGTCCCAGCACATGGAACAGCCAAAGCTTCTGGCTGCGGGCGCGGTTGGCGGCTTCGGTAATCCTCACTTTGTAGCGCGCAACATGGGACGACCCAAGTTCGCGACAAAAGGCGAAGGAGGTATGACCCTGCACCTAGAATTCGAGCTCAAGTTATTGGCCGACGTCGGTTTGGTCGGATTTCCTAATGCTGGGAAGAGTACATTGCTTCGTTCATTGACGAATAGCCGTACAAGAATCGGAAACTGGGAGTTCACTACTTTGTCTCCCAATATTGGTACAGTGGTCCTGGATGACTTTAAAGGGAGACCGAAGGTTGAATCGTCAAACAAGAAGACTCCTCGCACAAACTTCACCATAGCTGATATTCCCGGCTTGGTTGAGAATGCACACCTGGACAGAGGCCTGGGATTGGGTTTCTTGCGACATATTGAGCGCGCTGGGATCCTCGGCTTTGTTGTTGATCTCAGTTCCGCCGATCCAGTAAAAACGCTACAAAAGCTCTGGCATGAGCTGGGCGAGTACGACAAACTGCGTAACGCGGAGATAAAGTCAGAGTCCGCCAGCAGAAGATGGATGCCTACAAATCCTGAACACCCTCTTCCGCAATTGGTCTTGCCGCCTATCTATAGGAAGCCATGGTTCGTTGTCGCGACGAAGGCTGATTTACCCGAGACCAAGGAAAATTTTGCTGCTCTCCGAGACTACCTATCACGGGTTCAGCAAGAGCTAGTTGAGCATCCCAGTGGACACAAAGACGCATTCAAAGAGCGCCTTGCAGTGGTGCCAGTGAGTGCCATCAAGGCTGAGGGGGTCAATGGGATCCCAAATCTTGTGATGACCTTTCTTGAAGGTCATTGAGCACTTGATTGCTCCTTGTATATTAGCCATGTAATAACCCATGTAATAACAATACATAGCCAAATAGACCCTTACCTATCCTTCTCTCGAAAAATTCACTTTTGAGGCATCAATTGTCGTTGTCATCCCTTCGTAACTTGCACCACGGAATGAGGATAGAGTGAAGCTCAACCCCTTGTCGCATGACCAAGTAACGTCTGCCGATCATGATCTTATAAAATGAGTTTCCAGGTCCAGTATAGGGGCCTTTCAAAGAAAACACTTATATAAAGAAAGCGAGTGGTCAGTCTCAACACGATGGCAAAATCACGTGTAAGATTAGCCCTAAGGCATTCTCCATGTTAAGGCACCATGCCCTTCTTACCCATTGCCTATCTTTTCGACCGGGGGCCTGAGCATTAGCACATATCACAATTGATTTTCCTGATGTTGCACTGCAATCCATCTCTTATCGCTAATTTGGTATGACCCAGCTTGTGGACCTCTTCATTGATCGTCTTGACGGGATGGTTCGCAAAAAAAATCCGCCAGATACTCACGGTCGCGATCCATTTAATCAATCCAAGCCCTTTGAGTGTGAAGTAGTAGAGCGGCCAAGATCAAAATGGGCCCGTCGCAGCTCATTTCATGTCGTGTATTTCTTGCATGTGTCCTTAGATGACGTACTTTCAAATGGCCAGACAGCCAAGTCATCATGTGTAGTAGGATTGAGCATTGATTACAATGAGAGACAGACTGCGTCAACAGACAGAAACGCTCTATTTCTGTAGCTCTAGCGCGAACTGGAGTGAGTTGATGGAAGATGTACCATCCCTAATGTCGAAAGAGTGCCAGCGCAAACGAGTCTCACCGAGCACCTGGATTCCACACGAATGGTATCTTTCAAGGATCTGACAGTCACTCATGAATCATCTCCGTTAGAAGATATTCCTGCAAAAGCGGAGTTTTTGTCTCGGTGAGCAGATTATCTAAAAGTAGCAAGTACGATCCGTGGTGCCTGAGGCAACAGTGGGATCAAAGGAGGTCCAATCAAGACATGCGCTGTCAGATGCTGATCATAAACCATGATCAATCAAATCATTGTCTAGCGAGTCACCATTTATGTTTGATAAACAATCAATTTGTGGTGGACAATACCAACTCTGTCCAACTCATGAATTATGCATTGAGCATTGACAATGTTGAATGACGTTCACGCTAGGCGGGTAAATCCGAATGTCTGCGAATAATTATTTAATTAAGTCTTCCTTTCCTACACAACACTACTCAATGCTTCACCAGAGTTGCTCTCATGGAATTTGCTGGGAAAGATCTCCGTTTTCACTCTGTTTAAGATGATCTTGCAGAGTCCGCAGTAGCTAGAAGCACCAGATGCCGAAGTCTTCCAGTCGTTGATTTCTATCCTTGTGCCGATCACTGGTCACTTGCGAAGGGGCTCATCAGCAACCCATCGATGTCTACAGCTGACTGGATACTCACCGTCATGGAAGCTCTTACAGGTGACATATTGTCAGCAATCGACAATCCTCAGCCTGAAGACCCCATCTTGGAGTGTTTCGAAAATGACCGAGAAAAGCTTCAATCTACTTTTCGAGATGACCCAGAAAGTGCTCTGAACCTGGCAGACGCGAAGCTTCGTGTCTTTCCGTTCAAAGATGTCAAATTGTGCTGGCGTCGCCTCTACACAGATGCAAGTCTCGTGTTGGCGGTACATCTAATTACAGGGAACACACAATCTGAACTTGCAAGTGATCGCCATGATGATGGTTCCTCATTACTTGCGTCTGTGGTGCGACACCTGGATATGGCGCTTATAATGGCCGGTGCACCCTGGCGAGAGGAAGTGATTGAAACATTATTCTCCGCCTTGAAAGACTTGCGCCAGAAGGACTTGCGCCAAAAAAACCAGAAAGATTCGGAACAGTCGCCGCAATCACTTGAAGAAGATAGAGAACGGGCTACAAAACGACGAAAAATGACTGTCCCATTATTTCCACCTGGATCAGCTCCATTACCTGAGATAACCAAACCGATCTGTCGCGTTTCAGCGCCTTCTTTCTACGCCATGGAGAATCACATACAGAATGTGCGTACACCGCTTGTTATTACTGACGCGGTCGGTCATTGGCCCGCGTTAAGTGAAAGGCCCTGGTCATCCAAGGACTACTGGTATGAGCAAATGTTGGAAGGAAGTCGACTGGTCCCAGTTGAGGTTGGACGTTCCTACACTGACGAAGGATGGGGACAGCGCATAATTCCTTTCTCCGAATTCGTCGATACATTTCTTTGGAGACTCAAGGATGGGACAAAGACAACGACGGGAGATGCAGCTCAAGAAGATGAGGATCAAACTGGGTATATGGCGCAACATGATCTACTGGCACAAGTCCCTGCTTTACGCAAGGATATCAGTGTACCTGATTTTTGCTATATTGACCCCCCGGAAGCTGAGCCTGGGACGCCTGTGTACATTAAAAAGATGCGTGAAAGAGAGGTAGACATGGCCAAAAACGAGGCTGACGCTACAATGAATGATGGTGCTGGAAGTAATGTCGGAACGGTTCCAGAAGGGACAGTATCGCTGGGTCTCTCACCGCAACAAAACCACGCAGGTAATGCATTGACTGACAAAGCAGAGCTAGGCGTCGCCTCTGATCCAATTATCAATACATGGATTGGCCCCTCGTGGACGATATCGCCGTTGCATCACGACCCCTATCATAACATTCTCGTGCAAGTCGTGGGTACCAAATACATTCGGCTGTACTCGCCACACACCCCAGCATCACAGATCTATCCACGAGGAATGGAAGTTATCAATTCTAAGGACAATGCTTCCAATACCCCTAGTATGTCAAGCGAGGCCGACACAGATTCAAACACAGAGAAGAATCATCTCATCGACATGTCTAATACGTCCCAAGTCGATCTGGCTGCTATTGAACTGTCGCCGGCCGAATCCGAGCTTTGGGAATCTACATGGCCTGGCTTTGCGGATGCAGATTATGTTGAGACCGTCTTGAAGGAGGGCGAATGTTTGTACATTCCTGTCGGCTGGTGGCACTATGTACGCGGCCTTAGAGCAGGTGTTAGCGTTAGTTTTTGGTGGTTATAGTTTGAGAACACTTAAGCAGTATACCAAAGATGAGCATTGAAATCTCGTTCCTAAATTTCTGAGTGTTTCAGTATATTCGCAAGTATAGTCGAATATATGAGTCAGTGATGATCTGATCCGGATAGAGACCTCAGGCACCCGTAAGTGGCGGAAAGCTTATCGTGCCCATCCGGCGATAAGTCTGAAAATGTACTTCCACATCCCGCCTATACAAACATCCATCCTCATCTACAACTAACCTACTATTCATTCTTTTCCTACAAGATCAGTATATTTATCAGCCATGCCGAAGAAAGCAGCTGGTGAGAACTCCAAAAAGGCTGCTGGCAACGCTAAAGTGAGTATACAGCATCTTTCCCTCCCCGCGCACATTTTGAGTTCCCCGCAATCATTCATTACAGTGCAGTCGACTTTCAAGAGGACCACAGCTAGCTACCCACGATGATGGAGTCGATCAGATGACCCGAAACTTACAAATATAACCAACAGAAAGCGGAGGCTGCTGCTCAAAAACAGGCCGTCTCGGATGCCAAACGCGCCGCTGAAGAAGATGCAGAATGGTCAAAAGGAGCCAAGGGTGCTAGTGCTAAGAAGTAAGTTATCTTAACATGCAAAGTCTTACAAAAATTATCTTCTCACGTATCTATTTTCTGTATAGAGAATCAGCCGAAGCCAAGAAAGCCGAAGCAGCCCGCAAAAAAGCCGAGCGCGATGCCATGCTAGCCGAAGAAGAAGCCTCCCAACCCTCCAAAGCCAAAGGCGCAGGCGCCAAAACCGCACAAAAGAAGACCCGCGGTCTTGACCTTTCCCAACTCGACAATGACCTTACACCCGCAAGCCGCAAAGCCGCAACTCTGAATGCGTCTGGTATCGAGAACGCGCTTGATGCGCTCGAACTCACCGGGTCCGAGAATAACACCAAGATCGATCGACATCCCGAACGAAGATTCAAGGCTGCCTATGCGGCGTTTGAGGCGAGACGCCTTCCGGAGATTGAGGCTGAGCATCCGGGTCTGAGAAAGAATCAGCGGATCGAGATTTGCAGGAAGGAGTTTGAGAAGAGCGATGAGAATCCGTTTAATAAGGTTAGTGTTGCGCACGATGCTACGAGGGAGGAGATTGCGGCTGTGAGGGAGGCGGAGAGGAAGAAAATTGAATCTCGATTGGGAGGGAAGTGATTTCCAGGCTGGTCTTTCATGTGGTTTCTTCCCGGTGGGTGAGACGTTCTCATGAGGTTCTGGAACGCATTTGTGTCTCTCTCGTATAGATTTCAAGACGGATGAAGAGATGATACTGGATCCTGAACAATGACAATGCAAGCACTTGAATGATATACACTAGAATAAAGTGAGATCCCGTCGGTAAAAGAACAACGCCTCTTGTATGTTAAATAAGCAAGACCATCTATTGCTTCATAAAAGCCCTGACATCCCAGACGTAAAGACTTTCATCCCAGCCAACTGTGGCACACCACCCCTCAGCACCAAACAAGCACCAATCAACACCAGTCACAAATTCCGTATGTTGACTCATACAACCTAGCTCCTCGCCTAGAACAGGACCAATTGGTCCCATGCGCATGGGGTCTACGTCTGCCTGCGCATCGCCACGGTCGTTCCATACCCTGCACGTCATGTCATAGCTAGCTGTGAGAAGAAGACCGGAAAGATGTGGGGACCATGCCAGTTTGCGAACCGCATAGCCATGACCCGGCATAACGGCCATAGGTCCGTGTTGTGGTGCTCGAATATCGAATGTGCGAACTACACGATCCACACCGGCGGTAGCAAGAACAGAAGAACGATATTTATTCCAGTCGTGCGTCAGACATTCTGACGGGGGAGCAGTGCCGCCGGCTTGGCCAGATGCGGGTATGCTCGAACCGCTGCCACCACCATGTATCGGAATCTGCATTGTCAAATGGTTCGACGCCGACGCCGGCGTACGGAGATCAAATATGCGAACATGAGAATCTGACGTCACACAGGACAGAATATCCGGGGAATGAGGAGAGAATGCAGCCGAATACGTGCAGCTATGCGTCGGTAGAGTAAGAAGCGACTGCGGTCGTTGAGGTGACCAGACTTTAACTGTGCCGTCCCAACTACTTGAGCAGAAATTCTCTTTAGCGACGAGGTTCCAATGGACGGAGAAGACTTCGCGGTTGTGTTCTTTCCATGCCTGCACGGGGAAGTCGTTGACGGAGCTATCGAACAATTTTATGCTTCCGTCTCCAGAGGCAATGAGACATTGATTCTCGTGAACTTCGGACCAGGCGAGATCATATAGAGCGTCTTGTGTGGTATAACTGTACAGACATCAATGTCGATCCTTTTCCGGCGCCGCGGGGTAGAGACTACGCGGGGAAGCTTCATGAGAACTCACACTTTTGCAGGTACAATGCCATTTGGAGTTAATTCGAGAATGTATAAACGGCCATTCCCAACAAGACCAAAGTTCGCTGATGCGCTGACGGCCAGGCGATTGTCGTAGAAAGGGGAGTATTTGACGGCAGATCCATTGAAGCCCTCGGTGCGGTAATGAAGCATGATGTCGGCCAAGCTAAAGGTCTAGAGGGTTATAGTTAAGTTGGAACATTTGACGACGTTCATGGAGAACTGAAGGTAATCAAATCTCACGCCATAATGGGATGAGTCAAAATCGCGAATGACAAGAGCAATGAGAGAGCTTGTCAAAGACTGCAACGCGCAGATGTTGTTGAATGTGATGCCGACCCGCAGCCGTTGCTTACACCGAGGCAAGCCGGGCGGTGAGGCTGCCGCTATTCTGCCTCCACAACGTACTTGTTATTACGTAATAGATATTACTAAGCAGGCTAGGCACCACAAGGACCATCAACTGTGAGGAATTTATCGCAACAGACTGTCGGGTCAAGCTCACAGAATGGCCGAAAAGGTACAACGAAAACGTCGAAAGTTGTTTTTTGAGTCTTACGCGGACTATAATCCTCAAGAGGAAGACCTCGAGTACGAGGCAGTCAAACATGAACGGGAACTGGTACAAGGGCATAAAAAGGGTGACAGCGCGCAGCATGATGACGAGCCTACAGACTTGAAGCTTGCTCGATTGATATCTCTGTTCCCGGACACAAACGAGACTGTCTTGCTTGATGTCCTAGTCTCCTACGAAGGATGCGTTGATGCGGCAATCGCATGTCTAGATGCGCGGCGAGATGCAAAGCGAGAAACACTAAACTTTATGCCTGGCATACAAACATCTCTGCTATCTTCATTTCAATCTACGACCCCAAGTGCCACGACAGGTTCATCAGGCTGGTCAAAGCCACTCACAAAACGAGGCAAAACACTGCATCTCTATTCACCCGATGACGTCGCTAAATACACACCATGCTCTATAATCCATAATTTTCTGCCTTCCGACGAAGCAAGCGCTCTCTTAACGGAATTAATTGAAGAAGCCAAGACCTTCCTCCCGGACACATTCCAGCTTTTTGACAAGACAGTTACAAGTCCACATACAAGCAAACTCTACGTCTCTACAGACTACGAACTGGCACAACAAACAGAACAATATGTCTACAATGGGGTATACCAAAACGATGTCCGCAAACTCTCTCCCAAAATGAGAGCTGTATCCAAGAAAGTCCAAAGGGCTGTAAATGAGCATGTCCAGCAACGGATTCAAACGCATTATCCCGACGGCAAAAAATTGAGGTATCAGTCACCCAAAGAATGGGTACCGAATGCGGCGTTCGTGAATTGTTATGATGGGCCCCAGGAGAGTGTGGGATATCATTCTGATCAACCGACATATTTAGGGCCGAGGGCTATCATAGGCAGTTTGAGTCTGGGGGTTGCCAGAGAGTTTCGTGTTAGAAAAGTTGTTGCGCGAGATACTGCCAACGAAGATGAATACACCCTAAAACAACAGGACGAAGGCACTTCAAAAACGCCTCGTTTATCAGACCAGATAGCCGATGCACAAGGCCAGATCTCAATTCACCTCCCACATAACTCCCTCCTGGTAATGCACGCCGAAATGCAAGAAGAATGGAAACACTCCATCCCTACAGTATCCACCATCTCACCCCATCCGATAGCCGGTAACAAACGAATCAATATTACATATCGATGGTATCGTGAATCACTACATCCACGCAATATTCCGCGTTGTAGGTGTAACGTGCCGACGATATTAAGGTGTGTGCAACGCAAGCAGGGCTCGAGAGGGAGGTATATGTGGATGTGTTATGCCGGTTATTCTCCGGGAAGTAAGGGATGTTCATACTTTCAATGGGCGGAGTTTGATGATGATGGGGAGCCATTGTGGGAAAAGATGGGAATCAAGAGACCTCATCAGACGCCTCATAACTAGCTATGGAAGTATGACAGTGAGATTTGGTAGGATTCTCTTTTTGCATGTATATATATCTACCTAGGTATGTTATTACTGACTGAACTAACGAGCCAATGTAAGAAGCGAGTATGTCGGATGTATACTAGGTATACTTTCAAAGAATAGACAGTGTTCCAACACAATACCACCTCTTCGTAGACGAGGCTACACATGAGTAATCCGCTAGAAACGATCATCTTTATTCGCGCACAATAGAGCAGAATCTGGTCATCTTCGATGAGCAGTCGGGTTGTAGCGAGTGACTGAACCGAAGTGTTGCCACAAGAATGCTTTGCCCACGATCGAAATCTGCGCCAGCAATGTTACCATAATGCAGCATAGACCTGATCTCCCGTTCAAGTCTGTTAGACCCTTGTTCCTCGGTTGATTGGACGCGAACTAATAGCTTCCATGTCTCCCCAGGGCGCATTAAAGCAATGGAAGTCCTTCCACAGACACGGACATCGTACCCGGAAGCGAGCGCAAACCTGATGCTGAGATCTGTGATGTTGCCCGAAGAAAAGCCGGAACGAATATGGCAGAGAGCCTTCTCAACTTTGTGTTCAAGTGCAAAGGAAGAACTCTGATCGAGGTCCAGTTCCGGGTAGATATGCCAGCCCGGACGCGGAGTAGGGCCGCATTCGTAATGATCTTCGAGGGTTACCGTCGTCAATCCCACACCAAGGTTGTATGTAGTGTTTAATATAGTATCCCGATTAGCCGATACCAGAAAGACATGGGGCACTGAAAGGCTGTTTGAACCAAAAAGTTGAAATGAGTTGTTGACAGCAACACCCAACAGCTCATCATCCCGAATAGAACCACTGATGAGTTGCTTACCAGCCGACGTACAGTCAGCAAGCAGTCGCGCGAGGTCGAAATTGCAGTTTCCTCTAGTTGAAAATAGAACATCAATGCAGTCGGTTCGTTGGGAATCCACGCATGCTATCACGACGAAGTCGCTTTTTTGCAGTTTGTCCAAAATCACCTGAGCCATGGCAGGAACTTTGATCATCTCTCTATTGGATCTGAAAAAAAGTCAGTACGTGATTATTTGTAGTGAATTAGTCTGACTTACGTCATGTTCAGTAGAATGACAGCTGTGATGGCCAAACTGTATGGAATATACTGTACACTTTCCCGACTCACATCAACTGTGATGGTGATATGGGCATAGATTTCAGGTTTCTTGAAGTCGCTCAGGGAATCGTCGACATGCATATCCATATTCACAATGGATAGAGGTGGAGCAAAGTTATACTTCAATGAAGAATAAATGGTATGCTCAATTTGGGGTGACCGATTACTGCTAGATAATCGCTTTGAAGTACCACGTGCCGAAGGCTTGATGAATTTTTTGTCCAGAGCGTGAAGAAACTGGGACATCTTGCCTTGTGTCTGTGATTCAGTCCTGATTTCGTTCAGGTTTTGAGGTTGGTCTCCATCTTTGAGAGCCGAACTTGTTGAAGGCACAATTCCGGCATGTTTTTGTGAATGGACTGCGTTAGAAACCCTGTTTCTGCTCGGTAGTCCATGAGATTTGGTTCGACGAACCTTTGGCACGTCCAAACCCGGCCACTCGGTAGGTTGAGTACTGCCAGACGCCAGAACAGTTGATTCGCAGGACGGTATTCGATTTGATACTCGTGCTGACGTGGTCCTGCCGAATATAGGTAAAGGTTTCTGCGGTTGGTCGTTTGCTAGCTTGACCGAATCCAGACCTTTCCTCTTGTTTACCGATAACGGTGCCGGATACAGATCCATGATTGGACTAGACATGTAACATGTAACAACAGAGCAAAGGATATCGACTGATATGTCGGCTACACGTGCTCTCGACCTTGAACTGGCTTTTGAAATTTGAGTTCGAATTCTGTGGTATCGGTGGCCTTTGTCGAGATAGAGATCCGCGGTGTATCAGTGTCGTTCGATGCCTTGCTCGAATTGGTTCTAACGGGAATCCAGAACGCGCAGCGACGCCAGCGATCGCGGTTGAAGTTTCGGCGACTCTCCCAGAACAAAACACAAGCGATGGCGGTCGCGACCACGAATAAGAGAAGGAGAATAGGAACTGTGATGAGTGCCAGAGTAAAGAAGGTCTTCTTCACGTTGCCCTTCATGGACATCTCGTTCGAGCGCAAGGTAGCAGTGACGTGGCAGAAGACCGTAAGAGATAGTCCCGATATGATGAGGAAGAAGTTGAAAGCCGAGAGTCAGATCCAGAGGGAGAAATCATTGGGAGAACGTAAAATGCGTAATTGGAGAAGGAGCTGTGCTGACAAGGAAGGAGGAAGAAAGGCACCGGTGCTGCAGGCAGAAGTAGCAACAACAATACCAACCTCGAAGATAATGAAAGGTGATTACTTATTCCCTACTTTTCTCTTCCAACCCGGTAAACATCTTTTCATTGATGCTACTTAGAGCTGAAGAGTCTAGCTTCAGGAATCGTATCTGATACCATTATTAGTCGACGTCAAATCCTCTGAAAATTGTTTCAATCACTTACAGGTTCTGTCTCCGCTCGAGGAGTACTGGCAAACAATGCCGCGTCACTTTGACTGGCCTGGATCCCACTCTGAACTCTCTTTGCCCATACGCCTTCCCAGTTCCATTCGCCGGGTAATCGAGCTGGGGGCGCTCCTCTTTTATGAGATGTTCCAGAGCCAGAGGTATCGCCACTTTGACGATGCGCTTTCCAGGCATGCCATGCGCCCGGGTTTCCAGCAGCATCAAGCGGGAGAGAATCCAGTATAGTCGCGTCGTCGAATGTTGAGCGGACATAGTCCAGCAATGAAACCACATGCACTGTTTTGTCTTCGTACTCATATGGACTCGTCTTAGAGACTTTGGACATTCGAGGATTATTTTCCTGCTTCGGATTTGTTTCCCCGGTAGTGGACTGAGCTTGTCCCTCTTTGCTCGAGTGATCCGATGTAGGAGATGCGCTCCCTGCGTCGGGATTACTTTGCTCGACTGTCTCTTTGTTGACTAGGGCAGAGGATGCCATGCTTCCACCACTCACATTACGAGATCCGGCCCTCGAATCATTAGCAGTTCGCTGAGCTCGTCCAAACCAGTGAGGAAAGCCATGTCGTAAGCTGAACGCTCCCGGCGACAGTCGCTCCTCATCGGTGGCACTTACTGGGGCTTCATTTGAGGATCCTGTGGTGAATGTGTACGTTGTCAATGGGACGATAAGCGGATGGAATATGTCGGTTGTGAACGTGATGAGTGGTGGTAGTTCGGGATAAGTGGGAGGGAATTTAATATTGAAACGAAGGATCGCCGAGGCATAGGGCCCTAGGTATTGGCTGTCAGACAATGCAACATGATGGCGCAACGGAACAAACCATACCTTTTCGAACGAAGATGACGCCAGACCAGTAGGTTGAATCTGTAGGATTGGCGATGCTCACGTAGACTCCAGCAGGCGGCGCATACTTTACGCTCCGACTGTAGGCATAGATTGTTAGCTTCCCTGGTGACAAATGGAGCGAGTAGGTGGCATTACAATTCCAATAACAGTTGTTGTTTTCGCAAGGAAGGAATATTTGGCAATCTTAAAGACGACATATTTCCAATCTGTGGAATGTGAAGCTCGAGTCTGAATCCAGTCTGGCTGTTTGACAATTGACCAGGGGAATATCGAAGAGAAGAGCCAATCAGACGAGTTAGAAATAATGACTAATCAGGCCTCGCCTGATAGTTAGTTAGCTAACTAAGTTAAGTTAGTTGAATTGAACCCATTTCGTCAGGAAGAGCTCCAATGTTTACATTGTCTCCCACCTTCCCACTACAATCTCATGCACACAGCTCTATCGTGTAATGGTCATGAGAGTCATTGATCATACAGTGTCTTCTACGAATCCGTCTGTCGTACTACTCTAGCCGCCGGATGAGCCCCCCCCAGGATGACAACTCCCTCATTAACACCATCATATACACCACCAGCAACAGACTCGATTGTCCAGGCTGTCAGGGTACATATCCCAGTGAAGATTCTCCCCCCCCTTAATGTTGTCAAGGCCGAGCCGATATTTCCAGCGCCTTTCCCTACTCCATCGGCTGTCTCCAAGGCGGCCGCAAGAATTCTCTCCGTGACACGATATCTCCGCTCGTACGTATATATCGATTTCATCAATACCTTCATGTACGGAAGAATGAGTTGTGTGATTATGAACCCATATACGATCAGTGTGGCAATCAAGCGATGCAAGTACGATGGCGAGTTTGGTGCCACCCGGTTATCTTGTGAGGAGCGGCTGAATTCGTCCGGATTGGCTTGTATAGCATCCGGAAGTCGATCGTGAATCAAGCGAGCCTCGTCAGCAGTCAAATCCGAGGGGAGCGCTTCGAGCAGGTAGCCCACGCCGTCGATGAAGAGACTTCGAACGAGACGAGTATCCGAATTTGGTTGCTGGGCCTCGAAACCGGCATTTCGAAGCAAGGAGAATGCTACAATGATATAAATTGTCAAACGGTGGGTGCTGTATGTGCCTTGGAGGACAGATTGACCATACCAGGAACCACTCTGTTCCATCGAAGACCTGAGTTGCTTTCATAAGTGGTCAAAGCGGAGGGTCTATCTAGTTCAGGTGTCGATGTACCGGAAGTGTTGGCCGAGACAGACACCGTTGAGCCTTTACTGCCTGCGGAAGTTGGGCGCGATGAAGCAAAAGTAGGCTCTGAATTGTAATCAAATCCAGAATGGTTTGAATCGACCCCGTCCAATGGAGCTAGAAAAGTCGACTGGAAATTGTTCAAGCGATCCAGGCGTCGGCGAAGAGCGGCTGGCAGCATGATATGGGCGTAGTCTCTGCTGGAAGGCGTAGAAAAGAACTTACTGTACTGGATGGATGGAATGGGACAAGTAGTATCTATTCTACACGGGGCAAATGGCCATCGACGGATTTGAAGTTCTACGGACAATTTAGGGACGAAGGACTATCACATGCCAATCGGATGACCCCGGCCAATCAGCATGACAGTATGATGCACTTGGACAATAGCATTGTCTAGTAAGTGCTTGCAAGTAACTGGCTAACTAGTTACTTGAGATGAGATCAGAGCATACTATGTATTTGGGTGCATCGGAGCCGCTATAAAGCGCCGTTGAGATATTCAACGAGGTCCAAGCTGGTTACTCATCCCGGGACGTCCAGGATGAACCATGTCTGCTACAATAACCATTGTGCAATGCTCAACGTCTAAGAATCCTCCTACCTTGTGTATGCTTGTCCCATCCGTCTTCTGTCCACAGAAGATGAGATGGATGTATACTACGTAGTAGTCATTGGTCATTTTTGATACTTCTTCTGGAAAGCAGGCTAGACCCAAGCAGGGCAACAAAAGCCCCTCACGGTGTCGCCAATACCTTCCCGATGCGGCCCTATCAGCTCCCCTCCCCGCTGCGAAATTGTCGGCCTCGCCTTCCAATGAGATCACTCATCATCACCTTATCACCAGAGCTTTTTTCCCTTTGTTGTGGATGCATCCATGGGCGGTTTTGTTCTGAAGCGTTTCTCGGTCTTCAACAATCTGTGAGAGCAATCGAACAGCGGCACACTTAGTTACTCTTCATCATATGCGGGGTTGTTTTCGTTCCGACTGGAGCTCCATTCGAGCAGTGCTTGCTATAAGAGGAGCTTCGCACTACCATCTTCCACACAGACCTTTAGTTACTTCTCCTCCGTTGTTTTTTCCCCCCTGCCCTCGTGCTTTCTCCCTTTCTGCACGTCGACATCTCCTCAAATCCACTCCTACAGGCCCCCGTTTCACAATGTCTGATCTATCAGTAGAGATCACTGCCCCGAATGGTCTGAAGTATACCCAGCCGACAGGCCTCTTCATTAACAATGAGTTCGTCAAGGGTAACGGTGGCACGATAACCTCCATTGACCCAGCGTGAGTGCATTTAGTACCCTTTGCCCCAGAGAATAGCAGCTCAGAATATCTCAGCACCGAGTCGGAGATTGCCACAGTCCACGCTGCCAGCACCGAAGATGTCGACCGCGCAGTCCGAGCTGCCCACGCCGCGCTCAAAGATCCCTCTTGGAAGAAACTCCCAGCCACTGACCGAGGCCGTTTGATGGCCCGCCTAGCCGATCTAGTTGACGAAAAGAGAGAAACGCTGGCCACAATCGATGCTTGGGATAATGGGAAGCCTTATGCAGTTGCCCTGAACGAGGATTTGGGTGAGGTCGCCCTCACTCTGCGCTATTACAGCGGCTGGGCCGATAAGTCATTCGGACAGACCATCAACACAACCCCTGAGAAGTTTGCATACACTTTGCGCCAACCCATTGGTGTCGTTGGTCAGATTATTCCATGGAACTACCCACTCGCAATGGCAGCCTGGAAATTAGGACCTGCTCTAGCTTGCGGTAACACCGTCGTACTCAAACCCGCCGAGCAGACTCCGTTGAGTGTATTGGTACTGGCAGAGTTGATCAAGGAAGCTGGCTTCCCACCCGGTGTGGTCAACGTTGTCAACGGATACGGTCGTGAAGCTGGTGCCGCTCTGGTCGAACACCCCCTCGTCGACAAGGTTGCCTTTACCGGCTCAACAGCTACCGGACGGCAGATCATGAAGATGGCCTCTGCATCGTTGAAGAACATTACACTCGAGACAGGCGGTAAATCGCCTCTCCTTGTATTCAGTGACTGCGACCTTGAACAAGCAGTCAAATGGTCACATGGAGGTATTATGTCGAACCAGGGCCAAATCTGCACAGCAACATCTCGTATATATGTACAAAAAGACATTTACGACACATTCATCGAAAAATTCAAGGAAGCTGTCAAGAGTACATCCAAGGTCGGCAATCAATGGGATGAAGACACCTTCCAAGGTCCGCAGGTTACTCGAGCTCAATACGAACGTATTTTAAGCTATATCGACATTGGCAAATCCGAGGGCGCCACAGTCCTCACTGGTGGTGGTCCCTACCGCGAAGAAGGCGCAAGCACCGACTTTAGCAAGGGATTCTTCATTGCGCCCACGGTATTCACAAATGTCAACGACTCCATGCGCATTGTCAAAGAAGAGATCTTCGGTCCCGTGGTTGTGATCGCCTCCTTCGAGACTGAAGAGGAGGTCATCGCTCGTGCTAACGACACTACCTATGGTCTCGGCGCCTCTGTGTTCACACGCGATATTCAACGTGGTCACCGTGTGGCTGCTGAGATCGAGTCTGGTATGGTATGGATCAATAGTTCGCAGGACAGTGACCCCCGCGTACCCTTTGGCGGCGTTAAGCAATCTGGTATTGGTCGCGAGTTGGGCGAAGCTGGTCTTGACGCTTATTCGCAGATCAAGGCTGTGCATGTTAACATGGGTACCGTTCTGTAATTCTCGTACATGACTACCAATTTAATCTATTGTCCTACTTTTCCTCTATGTAGCAAGCCTATTAATCAACTTGAACGCTGGTTCCTTGATTTCTTCTCAGCCAAGTGAACAGGAAATGCCAATAATCACGCCCTACGGCTGACAGCTGTAAATTTCGGCCACTCGGATACCATGGATCCGACTTTTTGAAGTATGAAGCAGGTGGAGATTGAGAAATGTCATTTGTAGGGCGCAACCATAGACTATATGATTCATAATTTCTGCCACGAATTGTCGGAGGTATATTACGTTGCCCTCGTCCTTTTTCGACTTTGTAGCTGGCCGGCCGATACAACATGCGAAGAATGTATTTGTTCATATTTGGTCAAGTATATACACCTCTTGACTTTTTTTCATCATTTCATCAGATCTTTCTTCGGTACTTTTCCGAAACATGTGCAAATGACCTAAGGAATCACAAAGCAAAATTGAGACGAACGAAGATCAAACCGAGATCAGAACGCCAAACAAAGCTACCAAATCAATTATATCCAGGCTGCGAAGAAAACGATGGCTCAAAATATGAGTGCATATCTGCAGCCGTCATGGTGGGGATAGGAATGGAGATGGGTTGAGTTTCGGATGTTGTCATCATCGCTGGGTCAAAGGACTGAGGACTCTTAGAAGCAGCAGCAGATGCTATTGGAGGATTCATTTCAGGCTGAGAAGCAAATCCCTCCATGCTGAACATGGACGCGTCGATACCAATGTTTTGTGACTCTGGGTCATTCCATTGCTGCAAAAGCTCAAGGTCGAAGTTCGACTGTGTCATAGAATCCACATAGGCAGCGGACCCAGCCCAGTCGGATGTTGAGCCTTCACCAACGGAGAAGTTGCTGCTCCATCCACTTGATAGACCGGGTATGACCGACGAAGAAGGACCAGCTGATGATACTCCGATACTGCCAGAAAAGCTTCCCGCAAGACTACCAGGTATACTGGGAGCAGCCGAGCGGAAGCCATTGCTAGGATTGTAGGCTGGGCTTTGCAGTCCTGATGCGGAAACTGCTGCGCTTCCAAGGCTGGCGTTGCTGAACCAAGAGTGACGCACATTTCCGGCGATAAAGGCATTTGTTTCGAGAGGAGGATGTTGCATGCGACCCGCGAACGGAGGCTGCATTTCTAAGTCTTCTAGGTTGGTGTTTTCCAAACCAGGAAGGTCCTCCATGCCACAATCTCGCTTCAATACGCTCAGCCAGACCACGTCATCGGCGCATGTTTGGTTCCATGGCTCATTGCTGCCGTATACGATCAGACGTGCTTGATTTTGAATCTCGTTATCGGTTGGTGTGCTTCCATCCAGCAATTGACCCCCGATGTATGCCTTTAGCTCACCCTCAAGCCGTGTAAAAGAAGTCTCATCCGTGGGTACTTGTAGAGAAACCGACGCCGAGCCCACAAAGGAGCTGGTGGCCTTCTTTGCTCCACTAGCTCCATGACTTAGATTTGCTCGTTCACTTGCAATGAGGTAGGGAGGCATGCCGTTCTCAACAAGACGTTGAACATACGGCTCGAAACCCCAGTCACCTTTCCATTTTGACATGTCTGCTCCGTTCTTGAAATGTTGAGCTATGTGGTCTACACGTTCTTTCCAAGTGGTGAAGTTGGTATTGCACAGGCCACATCGCGACTTGATCTCACTTGTCGTACTGCGCCATTGATCCATTGACGAGTCATATTTGACATCGTGCATCAATCGCAAATGCTGGTTCAAATGGTCCTTACGATAAAAGGTTCGTTCTTGAACTGTTTTTTCCTGACAAGCTGAGTAGTTGTGAGTCTCCAAGTGATCTTCAGTCGGATTTGTCGCTCTACAAAAGGCACATGCTTTCTTCCCGTCTGAGGTAGTAATCATGCCTCCATGTGGTGCGCAGGTCCATTTCTCAAGAGCCAAGTGTACTGACTTCTCATGACGTTGCCAGTCATATTTGGCGGGAAAAGAATCGGTACAGAACGTGCACTGGAATATCCGAGCTCCGCGAACAGGCTGCCGGTCAAAGGCCGGAACTGGTGGCATCTGCTTACGGCGTCGACGTCGTTCTTTGCGGTCTGCAGAATTGAGTGAATGTTGAGAGGAACGATGTGAGAATGCAGAAGCAAAAGAGTAGTCCGAAATTGATGATTTGTTCTCAGTTTCAAAACTGCTCACAGACGGTGCTTGAAAGGACAAGGTGGAGTCATTGCTGGAACCCGTCTTACGGGAGAATGATCGACCATTCGTAGACATTGTAGGAGGGCAATAGGCCTGTTGCTGTCGCTGTTGCTGCGGCTGGACATGGGATGGTGAAGGAGGTGGAAGAGAGGCACTGGCCATAGCTCGGATAATGGCACTAGTTGAAGCAGCTTCGTGTTCAGGAGGAGAGTGCTTCCATCGCTCCAAAGGTGTCATCAGCGCATATTCAAGAGTGGATGATGATGAATTCGATGTCGTTGACGATGCCGACGATGTGCGTGTGGATCGCGGGATATCCAGGGGCCCTGGAATTGGCGAGGTTTCGCGTGTAGATGGCAAGACTTTGCCGCGACGACGAGCATTGGCGAGCCAATTCGCGATCTGGCTTCTTTTCAAACCAGTACGTTCTTTGAGAGCGTCTTTCTCTGTCTCGTTGGGGTAAGGGTGCTGATAGTGCTCCGATAGCCAATTCTTCAGAATTTTAACAGCGTCACGAGAGAAACGAGCACCACTTTTGCGGCCACGAGATTCGAGATGATCGAATTTAGTTGATCCAACAGATTTCAAGGCTCGCCTTCCGGTAAGCCCACCAGTCGATGTGACGTCGTCTTCACCCACTGGATGTAGGGTATGTAGAAATTTGCCTGGGGGTTTTGCGTGTGTGAAGCTGCACTGTCGGTAGAGCGAGACACAACAGGTACAGCCGGCAGCTAATATACCGCGTTGAATGAGGAAGCAATCAAAGCCCATTTGCCTACAGAAATCACAGGGCTGCGGAGATCGAAACATGGGATACTGCGAGCCAGGGGTCGACTCGGGAACAGCTGTAGAGGTGGCCCGGAGCTGGGGATTTGGTCCCTGATCATGCAGGTCATCGACGACGACCTCATCATCAGCTGTCAGCCCCGAGTCGGGATGCAGCTGAAAGTTCTTATCAAAGAATAGCGATTCATAGTTCTCGACGGCTTCTGTTTCGTCGACTTCTTGACAATCCGATGCAACGTCGTCCTGCACATTGTTCGAGGCGTAGGATGCCTCCTCAAAATTGAAGTATTCCATTTGTGCTTGATTGGTTTCCAGCAATCGGGGATTTCAAAAGGTGCTAACGGCCTTGAACATGCAACGTTTAGACCGATTGGATCGTTGAAATATTCAGCTGATGAGTAAGTAGATCAGTAGGTATCTGCAGTGTAGAAGTCGTGGACGCAACCAAACAGATGCTCTCCACGCTTCAGCCAACAGACCGCCGATATAAGCGGTTAGACAAGTGCTTAAAAGCACTCGGACAGATGAACCTGGACAAGGATAAAAGAAGTATGTGGCAGGTGGGAAAAGAAAAGAAAGAGAGCAAGTTGATGGCAGCTCGGATGAGTCAGTGAGCGGCTGAGGCACTGTCCCGCCTGAACGTTGTTGGCTTTTCTCAATTGATCAGTACCGATTGCTGCAACCAGACTTATGAGTAGCTGAACGAGAACAATAATATGAGAGCCCAAGCGTGGAAAGGAGTCTCATTGACTGATCTGATATTTATTCGCAGAAAGAGAGAGAGAGAGAGAGAGGGATTGCGGAAGAAAGAAAGAGTCATTCATCACGACTGCTCCTTCTCTTTTGGGAGGGATCTTTTGACCCGCTCGATCTGATTGGCCAACTACGACTCACGCCCTGTGAATGACAAGAGTAGCCCGTTCAGGACTAGCCTGGCACTTTTTTACACTGTTTTTCCCTCTTGTGGTTTAGCGTGCTACTGATTTGTCTTGAGCTTGACCACTTTGGTCTTAGTCTCGATTAAGTGTAATCAGTTTATCACTCAATTAACTTTAAATAACTAACTTGATTAAGTTAGTGAAGTAAATAACTAATCTTACTAACGTCAAGACATAATTACTGTACTACGTAGTACTAGCATACCTAGGAGACTCAATACATCGGTCCTTTCGTCAAGAATGTCAATAATTGGTAAGAGGATTCGACTTATATACATACAACTAAGTCAGCGAACGGTTGAATTTGCGCCCTGCTTGCTATGGGGGTTGGTTGCACCAACCCAGGCACGTTCCATGGTTCTATTCTAGAAGCATCGTGGAAAGCTTCAGAGAAAGTCATTTCTGGATAAGCTCAATCAATTTGATGCCATCGGTACTTTCGACCGTGCGGTCTATTTCGGGTCTAGAAATGGGTCCGGCACGGTCGAAGAAGGTGATGTGTACTCGCGCTCTACTGGTTCATCCAACCAGCGCACTGGCTTACACGACTGGCTATAGCTCGGCCCCTGAGCCATAGGGCTGTGTGACGTTCTTTCAGGACTCTCCACGGTGCAACATGATCAAGCTGAGCGATTCTATTTCCAACTTATAGAGTGCCATTTATCACGATAAGACCATTCCTTCGGAGCTGTAGAGTCTCGGGACAGGCAGATCATCTGCTCTTTCAACTCCTCTGTAGACCCGCGATGACTCCCTCACGCCAATACCACAGTCCAGCCCACGTAGCACCAGGTCCAACAAGAAGCTGTCCGGCTGCAACACCTATTGCACCAGTAAGACCATCCCGAGTTGAGATATAGCCAAAGCACCGGAGGTCCCATATCGTGTAAATATTGCTTGTAAACCAGGTCGTAAATGCAATTGCCAGTTCACTTGAAAAGAGTTCTGCTCTCGGACCCATTGAAATCAAGTGGCTTTTCCGATAAGAACCAAACACGGGGGTGGCACCCAGCTCGTTATAAGCATATACAAGCAGTGTCATATGAGCCATGGCTTGTAGCACAAAGGCGAAAAGATATGCAGATTTCAAAATCGGCACATCTTGAGCCTTGTAGCAGTCAAACTCGGAACGTTCGTGGTTTCGTCGCATTTCGTGTGTCGAATTCGGTTTCCCACCACCACTACATACAAAGGAGTAGGTCAGACCGCAGACAAATATCGGCACAGATTGGTTGACTCGAGACACCCAGGCAGCCCATTTTGTTATACCGAACAAATCCAAAAGGACTGGCATCATGAATATGACATAACACAGTATGAGCGCAGGTATCAAGGTGCGGGCAACATCCTGCTTGACGAATCTCCTAGTGGGCAGGGGAGTAGATAAGAAAGCACTTAGGATTGCGTAGACTGGGGATATCAGTGCGAAGCCTTGGGATCGACTTGCCAACAGATACAAGCTGGGGAATGCAAGGATTGTATTTCGGTTTCCTAGTCGATATCCTTCAACCATGTATATCATTATTGGTGAGATGAGATTCGACAAGTAATAGAAGTCTTTACGGCGAATAGCTGGTTCGTCCGTCCTAGAATTATGCGGCAATCTGTAGGCCACGAATGCATAATAGACCATCCACGAAGCAAAGATTGTCCGTGCCAGACTTGCCACTTTCAACGGCTGCGCAGGGAGCTCGTCGGTATACGGCAGAGCTCGCGGTCGTCTCTTGACAGGAAGATACTTCAATCTTGAACCGCCGGTCACTGGGGCACTGAACAGGTCTATATAAGCATAAGGCGCTTTGGCGGGTATGATGTATTCGCAGATCAGCTTCGAAATAAGAGGCTTTTCAAATGCTGTCAATGACTGTTGTAGATGAGCGTCTGTAACTACCTGCTTCGCACGCTCGTGTCGGCGAGTCTGCGTTTCCGTGAAGATACTGAAAATCTCTGTATCAGTCATATCATGCAAGCCACCGGTCAGACGGTATTTCCTGTCTAAAATAACATTGATAAGTTCTGCTGCTGTTTCAATCGCACAATTACCCCCTTGACCGCTTATGGGATTTGGCTAAGAGAGTCTGATGTCAGCTCATTTGATATGTTAGCAGTCGGAGGCAGTCAAACCTTGTGAGCTGAATCCCCCAATGTAAATATATTCTTAAAACACCATTTCTCATGCACATATTCATGCAGAGGTGTGAGCGTAGTAATTAAACGCTTGGCATATATTTGACCGAAGGTAAGTGTCTTGGTGATTGGAGTATGCTCGTATTTGTTGACAAAATCTGTCTCCATTTCTCGAGTGTATCGTGGCACGTCCTTGCCGTACTTTGTCTCCGGCAGTCTCGAGAAAAAGAACCAGTAGACCCGCTTTCCGGGACCAGAGACGACCAGTTGAGAATGTCCTTTGCCAATGGTAGTATATGTGTTACCGTGTTCC
This sequence comes from Talaromyces sp. PB3603, assembly GCA_023625915.1. Taxonomy (NCBI): domain Eukaryota; kingdom Fungi; phylum Ascomycota; class Eurotiomycetes; order Eurotiales; family Trichocomaceae; genus Talaromyces; species Talaromyces sp. PB3603. The sequence continues at coordinate 504,663 of JAMAFY010000009.1, forward strand.
CAGCCAGGCACATCCTGAGCGATGCCGAAACTGCAGATATACGGGGAATGTACATGTTCTTGCTCGTTTGTTGAAAAGTACCCAGGTGCCTGCTCGTTGGCGATCCGGTACATTTCACGCCTTACTGTACTGTGCACTCCATCAGCCCCTATAAGCAGAGATCCACGCACACTTTGTCCGTCTGTCGTAAAGACTTTGACTCCACCACCAAGTAGCTCAACACGATCTACTTTTCTGTTCAGAAGCACGCAATTCTTGTTTCCCAGTCGGTCATAGAGCACACGAAGAAACCATTGACGATCAATAAATATGATTTGATAACCGTGTCTGGTTCCCAACAGTCAACTTAAAGACACACCAGAAATTATTCAACGATATAGAATACACACCGATGCTCGATATGATCGTGAAATTGCCCTACATTAACCAGACATTCACCATTTTCCCGGTGAATATGACTTCCTCGTTTTCCTCTATAATCCAATTTTGCGATCGCTTCGTATAGATCAAGCTGGTCGAGGATTCGAGCTCCGTTAGGGAGTATCCCAATGCTGGCGCCTATGGCAGGATCGATCTCGCTATGCGATTCTAGTAGAAGGTAGTTGATGTGGAACTTTTCTAACATGTGGGCTAGAACAAGACCAGCTATTCCTCCACCAGCAATTATCACTTTGAAATTTTCTTCCGTCGAGGACATGTTTCAAGGCTTGAGTGTTGTTGAATGCTAAAGTAATTCTGGTAGTTGAATTCGCCCTTTACGAGATGCTGCGTTCTGTGGCTCAAATGCGCGAGGCTTTATTCTCAGTTGGAAGAAAGAAGTCAGATTTCAAACGAGATATATTGGGCAACACACACACCCTACTGTCGACATTCACTTTGGCATTGTTGTTTTTGAACTGCATCCATCATGTAAGGCGCCCAGTGCCTTACTGGGCGCCTTATCAATTCTGTATGCTGAATTCAAATTCTATTAGGTAGCACCCGTCGTGCATGTAGGTCACATTCCACCTCCTATCCTGCATGATCCGCTAAATTTCAGCTATGACTATGATTATGCGTAGATAGGAGCGGTATGTGAGGAGAGGACTGATCGACAAAGCAGATAATGCATATACTTTGAATAACATATAGTGTCTTACACAAAGACACACTCAAAGATTCGCCACTGTCTCATGTAGCAGAATGGTCTTCTCAAAAACTATTGACCATTGGCTTTTAGAATCTGCATAGGATTCTCGCCCTCAGCCTTCTCTTAGTCTGGAATGAATGACCGACTTGAGACCTGATCAGTCAATGTAATGCAATACTTGAATTCAACTTTGGCATGCTCTGCATGGGAGGCCTAATGTTGGGGACATTCACATGAGGCGGAGTGTTCCGAGACCCGGCTGTGCTGTTACACCAGCTACATGCCACAGTCATATCTGGTACATTTGATGTGAAATCTTGAAATAAGATCTTCAGCGAGTGGGGCCAGGATGATAAGCAAAGTCTGGAAACATCGGAAGAAAAGAGTTTCGATAAAATCTAAGATAAAATGATGAAAGGCCAGCAATGAACCATATATATCGAGCTTGCTTACTACGGCCAATCTTCCTTTGTCATTACCATGTTGGACCTTTGAAGAGTTGAGTGCATTTGACATCCAAATATACTCACAGGCGACGGTAGAGTCACAAAATATCATTTCGTAGCGATGAGAAAGCCCTCGTAAAGCAATTAGGGCTAGGACTGTCCGAAGTAGGAAATGTTTATATTAAAGCTTGGGCCGCCCCAGCGGAAAATGAACGAACGTACGCTTACCACCAGGCCAGGTTTAGGATAATCAGAAAGGTATATATATCAAATCAAATATGATCAGTAATATGACCGGTTTTCGCAATTGCCATTCACCTCGAGCTAGTAGTCATAATGAATCTGAATTTATCGAGGGTCACTTGCCTGAAGACATGTCCCCGTGAAACAGCTACGATACTGTCGGACGGCGCCTCTGCCGCCACTCAGGAGTCAAGAAGCTTGATGGCTTGAGGGTAGCAGTCTCCATTCATATTGGCGTATGAGAAGCACTCGTCCGTCAAACGAGTTGACGTTGCGCAGCTCTGGGGAGCGATCATTGCGACTTCGTACCTTGTAAGAATACTGCAGATGAATTAAGATTCAGATTCTTAAGTGTGCCATATTCAATTTAAAATCTTCTGCATACGATTTCGGCACGCTGAAGGATTACCCTTCGGAAATATCGAGTAATTCGGGATGTAGAACATGGGAAAACCAGTATACCAAGTCCAATTATTCTTAGCTGCAACGACACTATCATGAATGGGGAGATTGTAAGCGTTCTATGTGCATATGGTACAAGAGCTTTACGTGCATGATGGAGGTTACAAATTATCAAATGCTCGTGTCAAGTCCGCTATAGAAGCGTGTGTGCAGGCCATTCGCCGGTAGATTTCCATGGCGACGATCGACCTGCAATCAGTACTATCTAATAGAACCCCTTATTTAAAACGACAGTATATAAATGTAACATGGTCCGTTCTCATCAGACGTGTGGAGTTCGTGAAAGAATACGATATAGAAAATTCAGCTGATAGACAGAACTAATCTTTCCGAATCTCATCGGCATTTGGGCAGCTTGATATTTTTTATCTTGCTTAGCCTCTAATCCCCTCGTGGAGACCTGAATAGTCCCAGGGATGTATCGATGATATTCTATTAGTACCTTTGAACAGCAGACCAATTGATACACAGCTTATTTTCACTGAACAGTAATTTGAACTTTCTGCCACATCAGCAACGTAGTCAGAATTCCACCTGCAGCAAAGCCAAGCACTATTCGCATCTGTAGATCAAACTCTTCTGCAAAATCATGTCGCACCATGGCCTGCAGACTCACTGGCATTGTGTTGATAGTCTCGGTTGATTCGAAGATAGAAAATATCTCCTCGGAGCTTAGTGATTCCGACAGTCTGTTCTTGACCCAGCTGTTTCCTACAGCGGTGACGAGGGAGACTACCAAAGCACCTCCAAGGAATCGGAACTGGATAGTGACTGCGGTTCCAACGGCTCCGTTGACAGCTGTTAGCTTTTGAGTTGCTTTTGAATTGGTAGACGTGCTTGTACCTAGATCTTTCTTCTCGAAAACGAATGGAGTTAATAGGGTCGCGCCTCCTAAACAAAAACCGAAGCCTATACCAATAAGAACTTCCAGACCGTAGAAACCATTCCAGTTCAGGTTGGTCGCAGATACTCTCGAAGCAAAGATGATACCTAGAACCTGCAAGATGCTACCCACAATCAAAATATAGATCGGAGGGACCCGCAAGCTTTTGCACAGCCCGGCGGATACAATGGATGCAAAAGGTCCACTCAGTGAGAATGGAAGTAGTCGGAGACCTGCTTGTAGAGCATCTAGACCTTGAACGTTTTGATAACGGATAGGAAGTTGAAAGATGAATGTAACGCTAATGGCGCCAAACATGAATGATGATCTAGAAGTTTTGTTGTCAGATATGTATCTGATATTAGTAGCAGGCTTTCACGTACATGATCAAACCCATGATGACCCGGTTTCGGCAGAATCGCCATGGAAACACAGGCTCTACAAGGCTCTGGCTGCGTCTAGCGTGCCAGTACTGGCTCAAAAAGAAAGCTATCCAAGCAAAAGCTGAGCCGCACAAGGGCCCCAAAGCCTCTTTGGTTGTCCAAGAAAGCCGAGAAGCCGCTTGATCAAAGCCAGTGATTATTAGTGCTACTGCCAAAAGCATAAATAGTGCCCCGATTAAGTCAATAATTCGAAGGCGAGGTCGTTCTCTTGTAGCTACTCTACCTTGGTTCGGAAAATCGACTGGAAGTGAGACGAGCAAAAGAGCTCCTGAGACGACACCGAGAGGGACACTGAAGCGTTATTACCAAGGGTAAACTTCTTGCACAGGGATGAATTGATCTTGCCTACTTGAGCAAAAAGATCCATCTCCACGTCGACTTTTCAATTATAAGACCTCCGAATATAGGTCCCATGGCGTTTCCGAGGGCAGCCAAAGTCATGGCCGACGCAGTGTACAAAGGGTATCTCACTGGTGGCACTAGTTCATACAGCATGACCGAAGTGGTTGAGTATAGGCCCGAGCCGCCAATTCCTTGGAACGTCCGACATATGATTCTGAATTTGCGAAAGTCAGCATGAATGGATAAAAGGCTGTTGGCAAGAACATACAAATGATTCATTGTTTGCGCTGCTCCGCAGCCTCCCGAAAAAGTTGTAAAGATTATCAAGGCAATTATACATGTTGGTTTACGACCAAATAAATCGCTCATCTTTGCCCAGATTACCAAACCGACTAGTCGATATTGTAAACAAAAACGAGATCTTGTCACTTGTTCGGCAGGGTTTCATACCGATGTAGGTGATCAGATATGCAGTTATTATCCAGCTGCTCTCGTTGAATCCCTCGAGGTCGTCCGTGATAGATACGACGGCAGTACTGACGATGGTAATTTCGAAATTGATAAGTAGAATGCCTAAGAACAGTCTGCAGGGGGCCTTAACTCAGTTCAATCCAAGGGTAAGGATTCGGAATTTGTGACTTACCCTGTCGTAATAATTCGAAGCTTCCATCCTGAGATATAGTTGAAGTCGTTTTGAGATTGTTGATTCACCGTGGGGGGCGAGTCTTCATGGCCTGATATCTCGCCGGAGGGCTTCTCGGTGTGATTATCCATTCTTACAGCGTCTCTCTTGGGATCAGTCCACGTATTATCACCCGGGATATGGCCAAGTCCTTCCACCCTTAGAGAAGCCAGTCAGAAAAAATTCTATGGAGTCAATAGCTGTTTTATATCCAATAAACACACTTCCTGGTAATGGGTCAACAACCGTGGCCTTGAGTGGCATCAGTTGTACAACATGAGTGACATGAGTTTGCCACAAGCGAGCCTCAGTCAACCTCACAAAGGAAGTTTAGACCTGGGTTACATTCCGTACTTCCAAACTGATCTGGTGAGATAGTTGCATAATGCTGTGTTTCGTTATCCATTTGACTGCGCCGTAGATTCCGCTTTGTACAAGTGATCAGACCATAGCTGCATGAGACTTTACATCGAATATGACTTCAGAGTCAATAACAATCGATAATCTAGAAAACTATACAAGGTCAGAGCTTAAGAGATCAGAGTTCGAGCAGCCTGATATGCAAACAAAGAAAGAGATTCTCTCTTACAGGAAGAGGGGTTTCTTTATGTCACATCCTTGTCTGCATTACGCAGTGGCGATTGTGACAAAGCCCAATCGTAATAATACTATTCTATTGGGTAGGAGGGGTACGATAACAAGGTCTATTCACCAGAGATGACCGAGATACGCCGAAGCCAGAGCTATCAGATGTCTCATTCATGTCCAACAGGTTCGCATGAACTGTACCGTGCCAGATTTTGAAATCAACTACGCCGTCTTACTCGTGAATGATATTGTATCAAAAAGAGTCTACTTTAATAGTTCCCTTGCATGATGACCGAACTATGGCAGTGCTTGTTCAGGCAATTAGGGCTTGGAAGAGTGTCCCAAAGAGGAAACGTTCGTCCCATTAAGCTCGGCCCCACCGATCCGCTGGAGTTCTCCATCGGAGTCCGTCCGCTCACTAATCACTTCATCTCATTGATCTCAAACTAACCTCAAGGAATCACACTCGTTACACTCCAAGTATACCACGCTCGCTATATACGTACATCCTCAGAAAGAATGCGACTGCCCTTCGCCGTCGCGAGTCTCATATCGCTGCTCCTATCATGCACCATACCCATCTTCGCCGCCGGCGAACACACCTCCAACTGGGCCGTACTAGTGTCTACCTCACGCTTCTGGTTTAATTACCGACATCTCGCCAACGTCCTCTCCCTCTACCGAACAGTGAAAAGGCTCGGGATCCCCGATTCGCAAATCATTCTTATGCTTCCGGATGACATGGCCTGTAATCCGCGCAACGCCTTTCCCGGAACAGTTTACAGTAACGCCGATCGAGCGGTCGACTTATATGGAGAGAATATCGAGGTCGACTATCGTGGGTATGAAGTTACGGTCGAGAACTTCATAAGATTGCTCACCGACCGGCTGGATGAGGATGTGCCACGGAGTAAGCGTCTGGGATCAGATGCCGGAAGTAATGTCTTGGTATACATGACAGGCCACGGCGGAGATCGTTTTTTGAAGTTTCAAGATTCGGAGGAGATTGGTGCATGGGATCTGGCGGATGCATTTGGACAAATGTGGGAGAAGAAGCGATATCACGAATTGCTTTTCATGATCGATACGTGTCAGGCGAATACCATGTACACGCATTTCTACTCACCCAACATCATCGCCACAGGCTCCAGCGCGCTCGACGAGTCATCCTACTCGCACCATGCAGATAATGACGTCGGCGTCGCGGTCATCGATCGGTGGACGTATTACGTACTCGAGTTCCTGGAAACGCAAGTAACGTCACCAAACTCGAAGCTTACTTTAGGCGACCTATTCGACTCTTACGACGAGAGCAAGATCCATTCCCAGCCAGGATTGAGATGGGACTTGTTCCCCGGTGGCGAACAAGAGGGTCGCTTGAGGACAGTGGTTGATTTCTTCGGCAATACGCAGAATGTGCAGGTCGAAAGTAACACGACGGCGGGGCCAGGATCGCTAAAGGAGGATTTGGATGAGATTGCGAAGTTGGTGGAGAAGTGGCAACGGCGGGAGGAAGAGTATCCATTCTCGAGTCAGAAGACTACCATATCTTTCGAAGAAAAGGACAAGCATTCCGAAGCATTGCCTGCTGCTGGTGCGGAGCGTCGGAGACAGGTTGTTGCGGGGGCTAGCAAGATGACCAGTGAAGACAGTTGGACGAAACGATTAGCTGGATTGGCGGTTGTTGGTGCAGGTACTGGACTCTGGCTGGCTGGATCAGTCATAGGTCAAAAGGCCTGATTACATTTATGGATGTGTAGCGTTCTCATTTCATCTGTAACATTATACCCCCTTGTATTTCCTCGGTATCATCATTGAACTTTCCTCGATGATCGGAGCTTCTACTGTAAAACGGGACAAATGTCTAGTAACATTGCAATCATAAGAGATACTACCTACTAACTACCTAGTACCTACAACAGTATCGTGCAAACATATAGCAATTCCCAAGTCCTTCGTGTCATCCATCCATCCATCCATCCAGAGAAAGCAGAGAAAAGCCAAGTCGCTTCTCCATCCATGCCATGTTTGCTCGCCAATTGTCCCAACAAGAAAAGCAAGGAAGTGAACCGCCATGAAACGCAATCATTCAAAGTCAAAACAAGATAGGATAACAAGTAACTACAGAACGAGGAATAAGCAATGATGATGGTGGTCTTGCATAGTGATAAGCTATATAACGTCGAGAAACAAGGGGAATAGGTGGCAATGTGAGTAGGAGGAAAGTGATGCAACATGATAATGTGTTAAGATAACGACAACAACCAAAAGTTCCTTCCCGAAGTATAGGTAATACCGCAGGGTTCATATTCCACGAGCAGAGAATCACTCTGATAATGCCACACTCCGACAAGAACAAAAGGATCATCTCACATGTATTAACAATGCGAAACCGTGTAATAGCCAGCATTAACGATATGAATCGAACCCAAATAGCGAGATGCATGCATATCAACGCCGAACTGATGATGCGAGACGCCATGACCGAAGAGAAAAGGGTAGGAATAAGAGCAAATAGATAACAGTCAAGGATTTGAGGACTATCCAACAACACTCCTAAAGCTCAAAGCTTCGAGGAACCCACCCAAGTCTTCTTTTTGAACCTCGACCACACAATGCTCAAAGCTGTCGATTCGGACTCGAGCACTAGTCTCTTGTACTACTTCTTGAAAGGCAATACCGAAGCGGTTACGTACAAGTCGTTTGTTTCCGTAGCGACTCTTCTCGTCTTCTGATTCATCGTCAGAGGAAGAATCCGACGATTCGTCCTCTTCTGTATCATCATCTGATGCGTCGTTCTCATCTTCGCCGCGGCGGGCACGTTCGGCGGCACGCTTCTTTTCTCGTTCCTCGCGCTCTTGCTTTTTCTTGTCTGCAGCCTCTTTTCTAACTTTTCGTGCTTCATTCTTCTTTGCTTGAGCAACAAAGTCAATGACACCGCCGCCACCACCAGTGCCTACTACCACGTAGACGCCACGGTCTTCGTCTAGGCCCGCTAGTACAAGAGGGGTACCCAGAATTTTTTTCTTGCCCATCTTAGTTTCGCTCTTGTCCCGCTCTTGAACTTGGATCGCTTCAGCGACCCAGAGTGCCAATTTTGTCAAGGCTCCTGGATTAGTGAAGAGCCTTACGTCAGGCCCGTCCTTGACAACGCCGATGCGGAAAGCTCGCAGGTGGCGAATCTGATTCTTCGACAGTAACGACGTTCCGGTACGAAGTATAGACCGATGAAGATGTTGTGCTAGGGGTAGGGACTCAACGAGTAGCGTGGGTGAATCAGAACCGGTCGGAGAAAGCGCATCGTATGCGCTCCAAAATCGAGGATGAATATTAGCTGGGTCAGTATCTGATGGGCCAGACTTTTCCTTGGTCAACTGTCTAGTTGCGTAGGATCCGGATTCCCAAGCGGTTGCTGCACTTGGCCCGACTTCCAGTATTGATCCCAAAATGACGGCAACATCGGTTGCCGACAAGCACGCTTTCCAGCCCCAGCTTCGCACAAAGCCCCAACCTTCTCGGTTGGTGCTGTGCCCTGACGCGACAGGTGGAACCAGACCTTCCAAGCCGTACATCGGAGCATATTTCAACAGTCGCGAACGCAGTACGCGCTTCAGCTCCATGTCCATATGGTTATAGTTCTGTTGACACTGTGTCAAGCTAATGCCCATTTTGGCCAACAGCTTATGTAGCCTTTTGCGTCCAGTCTCTGTCCATACGTGTAGCCTTGATGCGAGGTACGGGCTATGTAGCATGCTTTCGTACAGCGACCAATGCCGTACGAGTAGAAAACGTGGTTCTGGCGACAACCGGATTGACGTATCTGTTGGAGATCTTCCTGTGGTAGGAATGACGTCCGTGTTTGAGCCAGGGATATCCCGAAAGCTGTCCGTGCCTTCGGGTGGATTGAGTCGATGTACTTCGTCTCGCATAATTTGTCGAATCTGTTCGCCTCGTGAGCCACCCCATCCTGCCGAACCTCCATGCTCAGACGAGCTCGAGATACCGACACCAGCCATTGTTCGTCCCGAGAGCTCCATACTGGATGTTCCCACAATTGCCAGCCACAGGAGGTCGTTGTCCTCGCGCCCTAGCTCCGAAGCTAAGGAATACATCATTGACGATATCGGCTCTGAGTAGGCCGTGCCTGTGTTGTAATATGTCTGCAGTATGCTCTCGTGCTTTCGTTTTATTCGTAAAAGTCGTCGTCTGAGAGTTCGCGCTGACGGTTGGCGTGATATTGGTGATACAAATGTAGGCTCAGGGGTGGGTGTACGCGATGAGTTTGAGGAATTGTGTCCAATTGCACGCCGGCGGTTACTCGGTGACGAGGTAACGGGAGAGCTCTGAACGAGATTGAGTTAGAAGCACGTGAGTATCAGGATATATATAGCATACCGAATTACTCCTCCTGCGTTGACGGGGACGTTCGGTCTCTTCCTCATCGCTGTCTTCTAATTCGCGGCCAGACCAGGACTTTCTTTTCCTGGAGCCTCCTTCGAGACTATTGTCATCGTTCTCACTTTCAGATTCCTCTAGCTTGTCTCCGTCATCATCCACCTCTGGCATTTCTTCAAGGGCATAATAAGCGTCACGTTCCTTGGTCAATTCTTCTCCAATGTCACCATCATCAAAGACAATGATACCTCCATTACCGCTTTTATAACTTTTATTTATACAACCCTTGTCGACACCGCGACCTTTTCGTAGAGCATTCAGGTCCATATGTGCCAGGGCTTCGCGGTCACGGAAATGGCTAGAGTGTCCTCCGAAGACATTAACCAAGTTCCAGGGCCGTCGCGCGTCAATGACCCATACTTCTACCCCTCCCATTTCCTCGGACTCATCTTCCTCGTTGGTCAAACGCAAAATCTCACTCATGTCAACGAGACCACCGACACCAAGGCAGACCACTACTCCTCCACTACCTCCGTCAGTTGTCCGCATGGGACGCACGAGCTCCTCGCCGGCACGCGCTAGGTCGCCATATCCGGCAATGGGTTGGATCTTATGGGCTATATAATCGCGTTTCAGTAGCGTTGTAAGGATGCGGCACGCGCAGAGGGCGTCGGGTTCAAGAGCGACGAGTATCAAGACCGGCGGCGAGAGCGGGTGGTGTGATCGCAGGAGTTGGAGGTATAAATGCCCTATCAAGGAGCGTGGAAGATACATGTTGTTCGACCAAGTGATTCGACGACCGATATCGATCAATCCACCTCTTCAATCAGTCTCGAACACGGTGTGCAGCTGGCTAATCAGTCATATCCCTCGAGCGGAGCGTGATTCGTAAGATGTTAAAGAGGTAGTAGGCTCTGCAGTAATTGACCGAAAGCGGGCGAACGCGACAACGAGAAATAAGGGGGGGAACAATGCAATGAGTAAAGGAGTAAATGCAATGGATAAAAAGTACAATAGTGTTCAGTAACGCAGTACTAAGCATGAACGCATTGTGTCTATGCAATGGAGTAAATAGAGCGATTGTTGGTGTAGATGCAGGTTACTATGACTATGTCAAGGCAAGCGCGGTGTCGTTCACGCGTCTTTTTTGGCCGACGTGCTCCGCGGCGGGTCCTTCCTTCCTTGCCTTTTCGGGCTGGACGTCATTCCTCTGCCTTCAAGCTCCTTTGCAAATTAACCAACTCACTACAACATCAGACATTAATTGCTTGCAATATATTTGGTATTTCACGCGATGACTATAATCTCGCCCGCGCATCCTGTTCCACATCAAACTCGGTGGTACATAGCAAAAACGTGTCGCGAAGAGCCTGAGACAGTAAGCCTCAGATCATGTCAATTAGCAACGGAACCACTCACCTTCAATCTGTACTTCTCGTTGATGGCCTGATAATCCTGCCCCGCAAGCATGTCACAAAAATGCTGAATTGAAGGATAATGCACAATAGAGATCTCATTCCACCATTCGTGCTCCGCCCGATCGACACTCCCGCGCGAGTCATTCAAGAAAGTTGAGTCGCTAGGAGGCTTAACGACATTGCCTACGATTTTCGCATTGCCTCCACGTTTCCCGGCGACAGGGATGAATGCCTGCTCATTTCAACAGTAGTCGATCAGCAATCTGCCCTCTCAACTAGCACCGCACCATCTTGAGGTTGGAGCATTTCTTTCTTATGAGAACTTACCTGTCCGTACTGAAAATAATTTTTTTTCCCATCCGGATGATGAAAATGAAGCAGATTGAGCATCGTCACAGGCTTGTCATGCTCCAGAGTTAACCGGTCCATGAACGCTAATAACTCCGGCGACACCTCCAGCGACTGAGAAGTCTCTTTACTTTGACTTCGAATCTTGCTCAGCGAGCCCGTCAATGGCGGCGCTGCCTGTTTCTTCAACTGCGCATCTCGTTCGGGAAAGCTTGCTAATAATTTTGAAGGAATCCCCGCAAGAATGCGATACTCAGTGGAGATCACATCTTGCACTTCAAATGGGATTAGAGACGACTGTCCTTGGGTTTGTCCTTCCGTAGGCTGGAGGAGAAGCATTAGATCCCATCTCTGAGTCAGTAGTGGATTCGCATCAAGAATCGTTGGTTGAACGACGACATGGCGTGGTCGCGATGCTACCACTACCTTAACGGAAGGGTAGCTGCGGAGTTTGGAGACGAATGCTTTTGCATCGTAGCCCGAATCTTTGAAGGCGAGCAGATGAAGAGTCAATGCAGGCATGATTAAGTGATTATTGTCGTATTTGTCTTGTAACGACGTTGTCGGTGCTTTCTTAAGTAAAGAGGAGAATACGAGGAATCGAGTTGCAACAATCTTGAGCCGAGGCTAATTAAACTGCGGAGATTGCGGGGAGATGCTTACGTCTACGGGCACAACCCTAACACATCTCGACAGGATAAGCTTTGACGCCTTTTCAACCCTCAAATTCGTGATGAGCTCACTATGCTGGAAACATGGTTGGTTTCAATGGCAGGCCCCGCATCATGATCACAGTAGAGAGTCTCCCATCAGCCAGTCCAAATTCGAAAATGAGAATTCGGTTTCAGCATCTTGAGCAGTTAGAAAGACGTTTCCTACTCCTGTGAATGGCTCCTCAACAAGCTGCATATCAGTATTCTGTGCCGCACAAACAGCGATTTGGTCCCTCAGTCTCTTCTGACGTGCAGAAGTCGCTCTTTCCATCAACCGCGCCAAAGGTTTATGAAGCATCGCATGTGTCTGCGTCTGCGAATCATCCAAAAGCCATTGGTTGCAGAGCTGCGAAACCACTTCCCAGGCATGCTCTGTCTCGGGTGTGATAGGCCGCACACAAAGCTCAGAAAGAACGAATGCCGCTACATTCCTATGCTTATACGTCTTGCTCAGCCAGTCCCAAGGGGCTGTCATCTCTTTGTTCTGCAAAAGCGTGGCAAATTTCAAAATTTCAAGCGCCATGTGAAAAATCTCCTCATTTGTCGCCGAGTTCGAGGCTTGATCTGCCCGTGCGGCATGAAGGCGATTGACTAGCCATGCCATGGACACCATAAGACGGCCGATCACAGCTGTCATCCACTGTATCGGGTCGTCGAGATCCAATTTACTCAGATACTGTACCTCGAGCCGATCTGCCAGATTGGAGATAATGGTCCCTGTTTCAGATGTTGAGACCTGCTTGGCATCTTTGTGCAGTGATTTGCCGGACCAGTACAAATTGCTTATTATTTCGCAGTTTATAATGCACAGTGTTATGTCCGTATGTCCCTCCTGTGGGACTGGGAGAGTCCTCATTTGTGGCGTGAGGTCATTGCAATTGATGTTTGAAGGGATTTTGGTATCAAACATTTCGGGAACTATCTGCGTATCTGTTCCCTGATCTTCCGAACAGAGCATGTCAAGAATGCAGATATGCCACCACAGTCGACGGCGTGTTTCAGTCTCGAAAGGGGGTATGTCTAGATGCTCGCCATCGCGATGCACGCCCAGCCGCTGCGCAACCCGGACCACAATGGCTGCTTCGGCCCACACAAGGCGCAAGTCACCACATCGACGAAGACACAATAGAAACAAAACGGAAGCCTGGAGGACTTGAATGTTCTGAGTGCTGATATAATTTGCCTTTCCGAGAGTCTGTCTCACGGCAGTGGTATACTCATTGATGCATGTATCGTGATCCTCACCAAGGACAGAAAGACATTTCTGAGGTGTCATGCTCACCACAGCTGCGAAGCACATGGCCAGCATAAGGGCCTCCTGAGCAGTTTCTAGCTGAGGTTCGTGGTTTGAACCGATTTCCCGGACCAGAGAATCGATCGAGGCTATGTGTAAGAAAGCTATCACAGGAGCCACATTGAGCTGGTATACACTCCACAATGCTTTCACACGTAGTGGATGGAGGCATTCAGTATAGGTAGTATTGATAATCGTTGATTGATCAAATCCAAGTATCCCAATCGGTGGTTCAGAAAATATTCCCATATCCGTATAGGCCACGCTCTCCTCGTCCGAAGTTCTGTCACAGATCTCTTGTAATTCACTAATCTTGACTTTGTAAGTGACATATGCGATTTCGTATATTAAAGCTGGCATACCTTTTGTCCAAGGACCACAGATGCCTCATCCCCAACATACCGACTTCGTCCATCGCGCACGATCAATCTGCCACGAGAAGCCCCCGCTTCCTCGATGACGCTCACTGTATCAGGACTCATACCTAGCTCACTCTCCTCCGGTGAGATTTTATGCCTAGATCGCAGCAACTCAACCTCTTTTTCCAAGTCTTTCAGATGCGCCAAAATCTCTGTAATGGGCGGCCGTTTCAGTTTCCGTGGAGCACGCTTATGCCCCGGATATATACATTCATCGCCAGCTTTTAGACACCGAGTGCAACAGGGATGTATCTTGTCGCAGCCCACTTTTCGTTGGTTGCATTGCTTGCAACTACGTTTGGTCGAGCTGCTTTCTGCTTCATGGCGAAGAAATGTAGGCTTCTTTTTAGAAATGTCCATAGTTGACATGCGTGCAATTTCCTAGTCGGTATTCTTTCATCTTTCCTTTTGGAGCTAATGAAGCACTTCAGCTGCGTCAAATTTAACATCTAAGACACTTCCAAGGGTTGAAGTTCCACCTGCTTATGTAAAAGCTAAAATTCTCCACGTTGATTGGCCAATGTATGAATCTCTTTTTAGGACTTTGATAGAAGTCACAAATCGTACTTATAAGCGATACTGATCTGAAAATCAAGTATGAAGGATTTTCCATAGGGGTACAAATACAACACATTGAGCTCACTCCGTCTAATATTTTCTAAATCCACTCTCCTCCTCCAACCACTTTCCAAAATCCTTCAATCCTGGGTTCATCTTCTTCAATTCACCAATATCTGCTTTGAATCCCTCGTCATGGAACCACTGAAACATATAACCGAATTCCTTCGAAAGAGTCATAATCAGCGAGCCAATCGGCTGGAAGGTAAGAGGAATCGACCGCCCAGTCTTTTCCTCAAAGATCTTTGCAAATTGTTCAAATGTCACTTCGTCACCTGCCAGCGATAATCCTTGTCCTGCAAAGCTCTCCGGATGCAAAAAACCCTCAGCAGCAAAGTCACCAATGTCGCTGGTTGCCACCATCTGTAATGACTGTCCCTTGAGCGCCGTCTTGAAACAGGTTGCAAACACTTTACCGAAGAAACTCGGAGTCAGGTTATCAAAAAAAGCCACTGGACGAAGGATAAACCACTCCATTTGAGTGTTCTTGGTTGCCTTGATAAGATGCTGCTCGATGTTGTGCTTATTGATGAAGTGCGGGACGCGAGTTGGGTTGGTAGGTGAGGCGGACGAGCCGCCTCGATCTACTGAGCTGTACACGAAAAATTTGGCATTGTGTCTGAGTGCTTCATCGACTAAGGCTTTGCCTTGCGTCTCTTCTTGGGTCTCATTGCCCATTGCAACTGCCTTTTTTACAGAAGAAAAAGAATCAGTTGGTGGCCCATGCTCGTTCATGTTAATGAAAGACGTACCTGCACACTGAAGACGCCCCAGATGGGAGCCTTTGTGACTTTTTGCGCGTTCTGGAAGATACCCTGTGGCTTATCGAGGTCCCCTTCGACTAACTTGATATTTGATGATAACTTCGCAAGGCGCTGAGCTGATGCGGATTGCGCGTTGCGCGTAACAGCGAGTATCTCAAAAGGAGCCTTCCTTGCGACGAGACTTCTGATGACAGAGCCGCCTTGCTTTCCAGTCGCACCAGTGACGAGTACTGCCTTCATCAGTGCGGATTTCTTTATTTAAGTATCAATAGGATATCTGTAAGCGATATGATTGCTGTTGTGCCGATGTTACTCACCCCGCCAGGGCATTGAACGACTTATATAGGGGGGGGAAAAGGAAACACAAATCCAAAACAGAAACACGCAATTAATCATCGGACGAAATTCATGCGAGATTTCCACTCATCTGGCTTTGTCGAAAGTCAAATACTTGGAGTTGGAGCGCAAGATGCGTCACCACTACAATAACTCGGGATTGATATCAAAGCCGAGCTGAGTAATTAGGGTTAGTTATCGTTAGTTGCCTCTGTAGCCACACAACAGATGCCGCTCAACGTTGGTATCTCGCAATAGGCTAATTTGTACCAAATAACAATCTGTGAGGCCAACAACTTACGAACTGGTAGATTCGCTTTGTAACCAATATATGTGCCTGAAATGCCCTTGAAATCTAATCCGACATAAGAGCTCGTACATCAATTGTAATCTTACGAATACATGTTATCACCAAAACAAAGCTACCTCCTTGATTGTTTCTGATTACAATTGGGTGCTCTATATACACAGGATGTTTCAAGTTAACCCACAACCTTGAAAGGGTGAGCTTCAGTATTGAAGACGAACTTGTTCGACCCATCGGCCTTCACTTGCCAGTCGGCGTCTGGAATCTTGTCAGTACTCGTTCTGTAACAGACACCAAACTCGGATAACGTACCCTCTGCATGGATCATGTAAGAGTATTTCAGTACTTCAGCAAAGAGGAAACTTTCTTGCTCGTTATCATATCCATCTCCCCCAGCAATGTTGACGTTCTCGAGGCCGGAGTAACCGGATCCTACGTGGCATGTAGAATTAATTGCAAGGAAGGCATCCCATGCCCAGTCTTGGTACTATGCGATGTCAATACAATGAGCTTCATAAATCAGGAACGGAGACGAACCTTAGTGTCACCAGTGATACGGTAAGCATAGTAATAACTCTCAATGACCTCTGGTCTCAAGACGTAGTCGGCCGCCGTGATGTAGAAGCCAGCCTCCTCGTAGAAATCTTCTTGATCAGCTGGAACGCCGGCCTCGTCCCAAGCAAACACCTCAGGACCAATTTTGGTTGCGGTGCTGTTGTAAGTGGCGTGCCATGAGTCTGTGAATGCCAGACCAGCGTCAATGAGATCTTGACGACCTAGAACAGAGCCTGCCAACAAGAAGTTACCACCAATAAATCCAGTTAAATGTTCACTAGTGGAGATCAGGGTTCCGTTATCCCAGATATTGACAAAAGTCAGTTCCGGCTTGGGAGCAGGATGCGACAGGAGGTTCTCAAGAGTTGAATTAGCTGCAGCCAGCCAGACATCGCGATACTCTGAGAAACGGCTTTGATCGTAGATGAAGAACTTGATGAGATATTCGTAGTAAGAATCGTCTCCGCCGTTCCATGTGACGTAGTTGTCGGTGAATTCACCGGTTGCGATGTCAATCGTGCTACCAACCAAACCTGGGAAGGGTTCAGCCCAAGACGGCTGAGGGTGGATCAAGTAGGATTCGGCCTTTTGAGCGATTTGTGCGTAGGTATCATTGCCTGTCAAGTCTGCCAAGCGCGTCCACTCAATTATCAAGGAACCTGTAGTAGCTAGACCATTGGTAGTCGAGCCATCATTGCTGCGGTTGTTGATGAGCAGGTTGTTGTAAGGTACACCCGAGGGTGTTTCGAAAGCGTAACTCAATGTATCAGCGAGGACCTGAGCCTGCGACAGTAGGGCATCGACCTTGCTCTTGTCAGACACAAGGTCTGCAGCCGGGCCTGAGAGCAAGTCGTAACCGGCCAACAGACCACCCAGGTAGCGAATGGTGGTCTCAAACAGACTGATCGTTGTCTCGTTCGAGTATGTGAAGTCGATGGTAGGAATGTAGTCGAGAATTTGGTCGACGATTTCTTGATGGCCCATGATAGCTGCCGTAGAGATAGCATCAACTGTGGAGGCACCCCAGCCATCACTGTAGCAATCAATGGTCAGAAAAGACTTTGTTCGGATCATACAAGCACAACATACTAGTCATCGTCATAGCCATTGTCCACTGGGTGCAATTGGTCATGGGGGAAAGCATAAGCATAATAGCCATCCCATGCAATCTGGAAAGCTTGCTTGACAGCATTTGCGCGGTCGGCTTCCGTATCTCTCCTCGAGACGGTGGATGCGACAGCCTGACTGGCGACAGTCAAGGCTGCCAGGGACACAGATGAAAAACGCATGGTTACGTACGTAGCAAATAGAATATGATTACCACCTGTTGCGCGCTCAAAGAATTGGAAAAGGAGCGACTCAGTAGAGACGACGAGGGGCAAGAGGGGGGGTATAAATAATTGACTGCTCGACGATGGTAGGATGAATCAAACCGTGATTAATCAAGAGAGTGACATCGGTCCAACTGAAGGAACAACGAGTGAAGAGGGGTCAGTAGTGAAAGAGCAAGAGACTAAGCGTGGAGCTGGTGAGATGGGAGAATGAACTAAGATGAAGGAAAATATTCCAGATCGCAGGGTGGAGGATCTGCCATCACATCACATTGCCAAAGTGGGAAGTCGCGCGACAGGTCCACGCTCCTTCCTTCCCACCTTCTTTCCTGGTCGTCGCACCCCTGCCTTCCAGGGTTCCCTGCCCGGTCGGTAGCTTCTCTTCCCTCAACTTCTTCAAGTCGCTCTCACCTCTTCAACTCATCTGGTTCGTCACACTTTCTCTCATCTACTCTACTGACTTTCCCATCTTTCTTCCCATCGTAGATCATCCCCTATGCCGAAGTGACCCGCCCACGCGCACTGCGTCGGAAACGATCCTACTATTCGCTGGGGAGTGACCATGACTAGTGACTAGTCGGCCATGACCTCCTCCTCTCCGCACACTATTGCTCAGAGCTCGCTGTCCTCTTCAGACAAGGACTGATTGCCAAGCCGACGGTCGACGACTAGGTAGTACTAACTCCGCGCTAGGCAAGCTGTTCTACGCCTCTGTCGATCGGTGGAGCTCTGGATATGCCCTCTTTCAGCCTTGATTTTCTGTCCCTCTTTTCACGTGAAGTCTCGAGACCATGATCTAGTATCCCGAACATTTCTGTCCTGCTAAGAATGTAGCCATAATGCAGAATATTATGCACAATCTCCCCGGCGGCATGGCATTGTGTTTGTTGATGGGGAAATACGGCTAGGTCCCGCGAATCGCGCGTCACATTCCTAAGATCGCCAGGCACGGCTCTCTTCATCCATGGAATCTGGATCTTTCCATCCAACAATAATCACCAATCCTTGGAAGAACCGGGGAATTAATGAGTATGCCTCATACAATCACTTACAATACCTACTACGAGTACAACCAGGAATCCTCTATCTCATAGCGCCGCGCTAAACTCACTTGGTTGCATTATCTATCTACAAGTGGATACCGATAGCATGGGGTATTAGCGTCAATATGCCACGATGGTTCCGTCTTGCATCCTGACCAGCCGCTGCTTAAGCGATAACCGAACGATTTTTGACTCAGTCGTCAACACACTCAGTGTTGACTGGAGAAGCTCCGCATGTCGTGGTCTACTCCGTCGAGTTTTGAATGGCAGTTTTGGCATTCACGTTACGATGACTCTGAATATCAACAAATCGACGGCAATCGACCATGGCGGAGGGGAGAATCAAGCTTAATTGATGCGATGCTAGTGTCGCGAAGATCCACACACAGCACTATTTTATCAAGTCTGACTTCCCCCGCAGGCAATTGGCGGTCTACTTGCAAGCCACGCCGCCACAACGGGATTCGAAAGTAACCATAGCTTTAACCAACATTCAAGCCAACAACGTCTTGGGCGCATATTTGGCTATCGATGACGTTCTCTCGCCCTGTAAGCAAACGAACTGAGTCACGCAATTCGCGCAGATACCGAATCAGCGCTAAAGGCTTCAGGCGAGAAGCGTCGGTTACCAGCTAGGGCCATTTGAATCCATTTCCTAAACAAGCGACGGGTGAAGCCGAAGGAGAATGGTGATGTCAAGATTCTTACCTCGTAATGGCACAGTAGTATTCAATGGCAACAACGCGGATCAACCATGATTATTCCCAAGCGGGGTAGGGATCGAGCAGCAGGAATTGCGCACTAAGCAAAGACTATACGCGCAATCGTGGATTCAAGTCAATTGAGCTTTTAATTGCACTGTAACCGTAACTTCCTGGAAAAGGGACTTCGAGCTCTATGACGACTTTTCGTGTGACGAGGTCTTCGAGTGCTTGATCTGACATGAGGAGCGGAGTCTGGGAAATTCAAGACGGCTCGCTCCCTGAACTATGCATCTGCGGTTCGGAGAGTCGATTCATGAATGACCGAGCTGGAACTGAAAATATGGAGAGAAAAATTCAATTCATCTCAAAGCCTCTCGACATACTTCTAGTCGTTTCTTGCGCATGGGTCGCTACGACGAACGAAGAGACAAATAGCGCGCTTCAAGACCGATGCGCCAGGGTTTGAATATCGCCTTCGGGTCTTGCCCGACTAATCTCGTAACAGTAATATGCCTCGAGTAAGATAATGCTCTCGAGGATAACAGCCATGAAGATACATAGAGCTGACTGGGACTCTCGGATGTTCGGGACACCAAGGACGCTCTTAGTTGACAGGCAAGGAGGAGCAGGAAAATCTACCCATGCTAACTGGAACCTCCGATGATTTATCATTGACTGAGCAGCTTCGATACAAACACTGAGCGAAGGTCGCTTGTCAAATATGATGGAACTGCCGACGTGGGAGCTGGAAACATCAATGAAAACAAAAATGAAGGGCGTAGAGAGCGGTGGTGAATATACCGTTCTCATTGGTCAATACCGATTGCGGGGACATTCTTGAACTTTTTCTGCCGCTTTTCCGACGAATCGTTGGCGCTAAGCAAAAAGGATCCATCTTCTGTCGATGACTCAATTCTCAATTGAATGACTGATATACCCAGGATCAAGAACTCTTTCTGGCGGAAAAAAGCGCTTCATCTAATCCTACGTCAGTGATTTAGCCATAAAGGCCCAGTCAATCAGATATCTTCGTGGAGGTACTACCATCATGGCATCACCATTGGTGATTGCCGTGCAGCCCCGCGCTACAGAACACAACATCCAGGACATCGCTCGAGTCGGCAACATCCTCCTCAGGGCAACCAGTGCTAAAGAAGCGGCAGATTTCATCAACGAGAATTCCGCCCTCCTCGATGTCTACGTCGATGTTACTGAAATCAGCGCCGGCGATGCAGTGGAAGTTCTCAATGCCGGTGCTTCGAGGATATTTCTGACCACAGAACAATTGCTCTCACTTACCGGAGAGAACGAGGTTCCATCTTCAAGATTAGTCGCATATGTATCCACGGCCGAAGACTTGACGAAGCTGCGCAATTGGCTGGCAAATGCCCCGGAGTCACATAGTGTAGGCGTTTGTTCAACAACAAGCGCTGCTGAACTTTTCGAGAAATTCGGCTTTCCCAAGGATGGCGGTCAAGTCTACAGACTTTTTGGAGACAACGTTAATGAGGCATCCGTTATTGAAGAAGTCGCTCACGGCGTCGTTGCAATTGTGCCGTCGAGCCAATTTTCGATCATCCCCACGACGGACGGAAAGGTTTCTGCGTCAAATGTCCTGACGAGCCGGGCCGTGCCTGATGCCAATTCCGGGCTTATTGCCACATTGGTCGTCGATGAGAGAGGTGTAGCGTTGGGGTTTGTGTGGAGCAGTAAGGAGAGCCTGAAGGAAGCCCTGAAGACGGGCACTGGAGTGTATCAATCCCGGAAGCGTGGTCTTTGGTACAAGGGTCAGACTAGTGGCGATACTCAAGAGCTTTTGAGCATTGGATTTGATTGCGATGCGGACTGCATGGTCTTTAAAGTCAAACAACTCGGCCGAGGATTCTGCCACCTTGGAACAAATACCTGTTTCGGAAAGTACCAAGGTCTTTCTAGCCTACAGAAGACTCTACAATCGCGTAAAGAGAGCGCTCCTCCTGGATCATACACGGCACGCTTGTTCCATGACCCCAAGCTTGTCGAAGCCAAGATAATGGAAGAAGCGGAGGAGTTGTGTCAGGCGACGACCAAAAGTGAAATCGCGTCGGAAGCTGCTGATCTGATTTATTTCGCTCTTACCCGATGCGTTGCCGCCGGTGTAAGCCTTGAGGATATCGAGAGAAATCTGGACATGAAAAACCTCAAGATTAAGCGTCGCAAGGGCGATGCCAAAGTTCGTTGGGCTGAGAAGGTCGGCTTGGCCAAGACAGAGAAGGCTCCAGAACCCACCCCAGCACCAGTGGCAGCTCCCAAATCCGATCGCATTGAAATGAAACGTATTCACACATCGAACACACCGGTTAGCGCTATCAAAGACGCACTTCAACGCCCTTCTCAAAAATCCAATGAAGCTATCGTTGAACTTGTGAAGCCTATTATCACCGACGTCCGTACGAACGGAGACGCCGGTGTTTTGAAATATACTCACAAGTTTGAGAAGGCTACATCACTCACATCTCCTGTCATCAAAGCTCCATTCCCCGAACATCTGATGCAGCTGTCGTCTGATACTATCAAAGCAATCGATGTGAGCTTCGAGAACATCAAAAAGTTCCACTCGGCACAGAAAGACGACAAGCCACTTATTGTTGAGACTATGCCCGGTGTAGTCTGCTCCCGTTTCTCTCGCCCTATTGAACGTGTTGGCCTTTATATTCCAGGTGGCACCGCTGTGCTTCCTTCGACCGCTCTCATGCTTGGTGTTCCCGCCATGGTGGCCGGTTGTAAGAGGATTGTCTTTGCTTCCCCTCCTCGTTCAGATGGCAGCATCTCGCCAGAAATTGTTTATGCAGCACACAAATGTGGTGCAGAGAGCATTGTTCTTGCTGGTGGTGCCCAAGCTGTTGCGGCCATGGCTTACGGTACCGAAAGCATCACCAAGGTCGACAAGATCCTCGGCCCTGGTAACCAGTTCGTGACTGCCGCAAAGATGATGGTTTCGAACGATACATCTGCTGGAGTCAGCATCGATATGCCTGCTGGGCCAAGTGAAGTACTTGTGATCGCCGACAAGAAAGCCAACCCAGCATTCGTTGCCTCTGATCTTTTGAGTCAGGCAGAACACGGCGTTGACTCGCAGGTCATCCTTATCGCTGTCGATCTTAATGATAAGGAACTGGCAGCCATTGACGAGGAAGTCCACCAGCAGGCGAACGCTCTCCCTCGAGTAGACATTGTGCGCGGAGCGATCGAGCACTCTGTTACTTTTGTTGTCAAAACTCTCGAGGAGGCCATGAATCTTAGTAACGAGTATGCTCCAGAGCATTTGATCTTGCAGCTTGAGAACGCCGAGGAGCTTGTTCCTCTTGTTGAAAATGCTGGAAGTGTTTTCATTGGCCAGTGGACTCCTGAGAGTGTTGGAGATTATTCTGCAGGTGTCAATCACTCTCTTCGTAAGTCCCTCATATAATATTGACTACTGCCTGTATGGAAGCTAACCTTAGTCGTTTCAGCCACATACGGATACGCAAAGCAGTACTCTGGTGTTAATCTAGGCTCTTTTGTCAAGCACATCACATCTTCGAATTTGTCGCCCGAGGGTCTTCGCAATGTGTCAAGCGCCGTCATGCAACTCGCTGCCGTCGAAGGGTTGGATGCCCACAAGAGGGCGGTCAGCATCCGCATGGATGTCATTAACAAGTCCTAGACATGCATTGAATCATATATAGACGTATCATGACCATTCTATGGCATGATCTAGGAGCGGAATTCAGGGCGTGCACGACAGGGGAAAGTCGTGAAATTATGTGCAAGTTATTGTATTTTCCACGACACTGTTTTAATGACTTGATGTTCAATTCGGGACAAAAGTTCTTCGGCATGAATATACTTGAAACTTTCAACTCGACATTCTTAGCCACCCTAATTTGTGTAGCATTGATAAACAATCTCTATATCCCATTGCGCCTGTGGTGAGTATGCTAAATGAATATATTGATTCCAGCCAGACAGCGTGGGCTGGACCATCGAGCATGCTCAACGAAAAGTCACCTCTTCCGCTCCCGAATCTTCCACTTGACCCCCTTCTTATTCACACCACCCACCGAGTTCGACATTCTTGCTCTCTGCAGATCAAGCTCCCTCTCCGCAGTCGTGATTTCGGAATATTGCTTCCTGAGCGCAGTCAACTTGTTGCGACGCGCTTCCGCAGCTCGACGTTTGAGTTTCCTAGCGGCTCGGGCCTGTGTGAGCGCTGTTCGTTGAGCTTCTAATTCCTTTTTTGTGGGTTTGAAATGCTGCTTCTGGATCTGAGTGCCGAATGCTTCTTTGTCATCTTCTTCACCCTCGTCATCCTTCTCGTCATCTTCATCAAACTCGCGACCTAACTCTCTCTGATCCTCCCGACTCTCCGCAAAAACAAGCCTGCGTCTTTTAATCCCAGTATGAAACATAAATGCGTCGTCTTCATCACCAGCCTCCTCCTCACTAATGCGCTTTCTATTTCCATTCTCCAGAGCCTTCTCCATACCATCCTGCAATTGTACCTCATTTTCCAATCGCTCCATCTCTCTGCGTACCCTCTCCCCCACGGTTCTCAGATAACCCGCATCCTGCGTCTTCAGCAATTTGACTGTATCTTGACTCAAGGACGTCCCCTCTCGCGCACCGTGTTTTCCCTGTTGTGCATTCTTGGCTGATAGCATGCCATAAGCGAATTCGTCGGGATTGCGATCGTGGGCCTTTTCGCGAAGGCGTTGGAGTTTTGCTTGTTTATCGTTGTAATCTTTGGCGCGTAGGGAGTAGTCCTTTTCACAATAGTAAGAATGTAGTACCAGATTTTTCTAAACTTCTGAGGGCTCTCATACTTTGTGCTTCTCGAGGATACCCCATTTCTCGCGACCTTCGAGCTGACCTCGTTCTCGGTGCTGCCGTCTATGGACGGCATTTCGCATAGAAGACATTTTTGTGTGATAATTATAGATTGAAAGAAAGTGCGAAGAAATAGCAAATGCCTAGGCACACTGAGCAATCTATGTTCGATCGTCCGGTATGCAAATGAAAATTTGGTGAGCCGGTATGGATCAGTAGGATTATTCGTCCTATCAGAAAATTATTTTGATAAGAAGCACTGATAATTTTACTGCCGGCGGCGGGAAAGGCGGCGAGCCAACGAGAAGTCCGTCTCGCGGCCGGGACGGACAGCTTGAGAGCTCTTACTTCCAGATGCTCCTTAGGATTGAGTGCTTGAATCGAGACAATATTCAGTCGCTGAAAAAGACTTCGGTCTGTAGCATAATCATTACACTCGTGTTCACCCGCTCATTGGAAGAGCTACACGGAAATTACGACGTTATAGCAACATAGAGACGAGTCACGCAATATGAATTCGAATACGATATAACCTCAAAAAGCTCGACCCCGATCCTCCACGACGGCAAACCGCATATAAATTGACATTCAACTTCTATCCTACGATTATATTCCAAACCCCGCAACGAATCTACTAAAATGACTGCCCCAACCTCAGCCCAGCCAGCTCCCTCGGAGCCACACTTCAACATCCGCAACCCACTCCCTCTGTCCGCAACGCAAGAACAACAAGTCAAAGAAATATATTACAAGCGAGTGCGCGGCTACTGCGCTCCCGAAATCAAAGGTGTGACCCCGCTTTCCCCCCCCCTTTCATTGCCTCTCCGCGTCATGATGGATTCGATAGATAACTAACTCTCGTTTTCTTGATGATTAGCATTTGCAGAATGTGCCCGTGGCCGCACGTTCACCACCACATGGGCATGTCGCGAACAACGCCTCGCCATGAATTCGTGCATGTTAGCGCATGCGAAACCCGAAGAACTAGATCGAGCTCGCGAGGAATGGTTCGCGGGGAGAGAGGCGCGGAGACGCGAGAGGGAAGAAGCAGAAGCGGCGGTGGAGCAGAGGAGGCAAGAGGTTATCAAGATGATGAAGAGGGACCAAGAAAAGGAGAGGTAGTCTCCCGTCTTTAAGGAAACTTTGCATATTTAATGGCGTCTTGGTTCCTGAATTTTGCGGCATATCTCCTGTTCTGTTCTATTACTGATTTGAACATCTCAATTCTCATCGTTGAAACAAAATGTACAATAATTTGTAGATATATACCACTGATACACTTTTGATCAACTAGTGCATCTACCCTGCGTAGGTAGGTAGGTATCTCATATTGTGGATATTGTATCTAGATAAACAGACTAGATATAGAGTCATCAACAGCTTGATAAGGATGTGAATCAACGCCGCCCAATAGTGATACCAGTAACGCCAGTCCTCATTTGAGACCAAAGTCCAAGACACAATCGAAAATAAATTAAGCATCCTCCATATTCTCATCCTCGTCACCCTCCTTCATATTCACATCGTCCCCAAAAATATCCTCCATCCTCCCATCCTCGTCATCGTCTTCCATGCCATCTTCTTCGGCCTCTGCATCTTGCTCGTTCTGCGTTGCTGCTCCCGGTACCCCCATCGCTGGCTCTAGTTCTTCAACGTCTTCTTCACCTTCACTCTCCCACTCCTCCTTTAAATTCCAACCTGTGCCCGTTTGACAGAACCGTTCGGGGGGGAGTCTCATCCCGCCCATGGATACATTCGAAAACGAGCTTTTCGCAGCCGTTTCTCCGCCACGCGCAACGCCGGGGAGCGCAATGCGGTTCCGCTCGGTGGCAACGTCTATGAGGAATTCCTTGGGCAGACCAGGCTGGAATTGGTAGTGTAATCGAGACGCAATACTCAGTCGTAGAGCTTGGAGTGTGATAGTATTCAGCTCAACGACACCTCGTCCGCTACCGGTCGAGACATTCGTTTCGCCGGGGCCAGTGGGTACACCTGCATAGCCTTCCATGGCGAGATGAACGGCGTCTTGAAGGGTGGATGATGTGTAGCGGTATGCGAAGTCGAGAAGTTGTAGGGGCACACGTTCTTGGTATGCGGTGACGCCGAGGGAGGCGAGCAGCATGTGTATGAGGCGCGCATCGCGTGGACGTCTGTATTTACCGTTATCTTTTAAAGAGGTTGAGGGGAATGAGGGGATGCTGGAGTCGGCCTGGTTCGGTGCGGCGTTCTGTGAAGAGGAGGTTGGATTGGCGGTGGATGGGTCGTCCGGAGGTGTTAGAGGCTGAGTTGAGCCGGCAGCTTGGACTGGTCGAGGGGATGCCATTCTGTTGTCTCGCTCTTCCTATATTTAAGCGAGGGCCATTCAGGTTCAATGTAAGACTGGACTCAGGCGCGGAGACAGAATCAATGGGTCTCAGTCAGACAGCATGATACTTATTTCAGCTTGGCGCAGTAAGAGTCTTTTGATGTGCAAGTGTGTTATTATTGGATGTAAAGCGTGAAGGGTGCGCTGAAGTTGATTTTATCAGGTACAATAAGCCCGCTTTGTTGTTGAGGGGTTTATTTAGGAAATTGTTGAAGCTTGCATTTCTTCAAGTCGCAACTTCCACAGCATCTAGTCTGGATCTTGCCCGCATTGCGCTAGTCTTCTTTTGGCTGTGAACTACAGTATTACAACATTTGACTGCCTGGGGCATCAAGCACATCTATGTTCACTCAGGAGACGTAGAAGATAATGAAAAATAGTAAAGCTCATTATATATCACATTCAAGCCATATTATAAGACTACCCGAACCCAAATATACGCGAAGGCTTGCCAGCACGGTCAATTCCTCACTTGAAACTCCGGCCGCTGATGCGTCTATTGTACAATCCGAAAATCGCAACAAAAACAAAAAGCAAAGCTCCTTTTGTACAAACGCCGAAAGAAATGACAAGAACTCAGAAATCACAAGGTATGCAGCAAAATGGTCAAATAGACCGCATGTATTGACATTTCTTCTTTTTCATGTTGTGGTATTCGTTCAGTGACGAGGTCCATGCAAGGACACTCCTCCAATGTCCGGGAGACCATCATCGGCTTCGGACAACTCCTCATCAGAGACCTCCTCTTCATCTGCAAGGACAGAATCAATTATAGAACTGGCCAATTCGTTCTCCTCAAGGGAATCGCGAGAGATGAAGCTATCACCCATTTCCTCGATTTGCTCATCCTCGTCCAGGTCACTGGCATCGTCATCACTATAGGCACGTTCGCTTTCGACATCCTGCTCTTCCTCTTCTGCCTCGCTATCAGTGACCGAGAAATCGTCCAAGTCAGCATGCTCTCGCCAGTAGGTGAAATCGGTGAATTCTTCACCACCTCCTTGAACAAGTAAACTGATTGGAGGGAAGAAGTGATCGACCAATTCTCTCATTGTCACATAGCTACTCTTGTATTTGTTTAGACTCAACAAATCCAAAGAGACCTCTGCGTTCGAATTGATTGTGAAGATGCGCGACGATGGTATATTGACGGATCGATAGCTAAGGGCGTCTGTCAGGCGGTTGCCAAAACCAGCATAAAAAGGATTGTGGTTTGGCGGAAACAGGTTGAGAATATCACGCAGACAAGCCATCTTGAAAACCTCGGGCTTTCGCAAATAGACCTCACGTCGTAGTGCTGCAATGGTTCTATCGGGGCTCATAATGACGGGGCCCGATGGTAATTTGTATCCTTCTTGCAAGACTCCCTTGAGATATGTTCGGGTCAAGTCTGCTTGGCCGGTAGAGCGACTTGTCAGGTACATGATGTTATATCCGTTGCTAACAATGTCCGTGAACAGCTTTGCGACACCTTGATGAGTCCAATCGCGTCCAATCATATTTAAGACATGACCCAAGACGTCTGACTTGGTAATTGTGCCATCAATATCAGATATCACGATGGGAACCTTGTATGACCAAAGGTACATAGTAGCTGGACATGTGGCTTTATTCACTGTGAAGGAGACAGGGTTAGCTCCAGCTTTGAGGTTCAGAGCCTTGAGCTGATCACTAGTCAATCTCAACGTTTTCGCATAGTTCCTGTTGGGATCACCAACGCTCGCATCTTGTGGTGGCGTCTGAGGTGGAGTTGGGAAGCCAGGCTGGACATCAGATTGTGCACGGTGATGACGATTTTGTATCGGAGGCTGTAGAGTGTTTGGTTCTCCGTCACTATGATAGCCCGGGTCTGAGATGGCATCATCGCTATATGGCACAGAATGTGATTTGAGTGAACTCAGCGTAGCGCGACGGTCAGCGGCCGCTTTTGCTTCCTCGCTGCTGTAGATCCAGAGGTTGCCATGATCGTCTGCGCCAATCAAAGCTCCAATGTCATAATTACCCTCTAATTCTTCAGAAAGAATTTTGCGTGCGACAACTTCCGCACGAAGGGCATCCTCCTCGCTACTCTTGTATCCAGTCATGTCCAGCATAAGATCACCGGTTTCGGTAACTTGCGAAGGGATGTTAGAGCCTGACAATTTCTTCGACAGAGCTATCGCGCGCGAAATAGCCTCGCTTGGTGAGACGGGCGGAGGGCTCGTCGAAAGGCGATCCGGGTGGGCGCCTCGAGCGGCTGCGCGAAGCAAGCTGGCAGGACTAGAGGGCTCGCTCCTTAGCGCTTCTCTATCTTGTGGTAAGATGCCATCTGAAGCAGAGCGATCGAGCTTCGGCACTAGGGTGTGTTCATCGAAAGAATCGAGACGGTTTCGTGGTACTGTGGTGGTACTCGGAGATTGTGACAGAGGCGTCATGTTTCCTAATGTATGTGAGCAGTCAGATTCGTCACATTGCTGTTCCTGACATACCAAGATTGTGACTTCCAAAGCGATCATTCGAAATTGGAATACCGACAGGATCTCTGGACTCTATCTTCGAGCTTTGGGCACCATCCAGATCCAGATCGGGAGGGTCCTGAAGAGAAGGCAGTTCACTGACAGATGTCGCCGGACTGCTTGCAGGTGAGACTATTGGAGATGTCTGGAGCGCGGCCGGCACATTGTCGGTCGTTTCGAAGACGAAAAAAGCCTCCCCTCCGTCGCCCAATTTCATAGAGTAGTCTTGCTTGACTCCATTGACCCTGAATTCCACTTTCTTTTCGGACGGGCGAAGAAGAGAGAATTTGCCAAATCTAACGTGGAAGGGAGAACAAGCCAAGCTTCCTATAGTAAGGGTCAGAGCCTGAGGTTCTGGTATGGTTTTGGTTACTCACCATCCTCATGTTCAATGACTATAACATCGATAGCCCCGCTTAGAGTGGCAGGATTGATTGAATTCCAGGTCTTCGAAACTGGGCCGCTTAAGCTTCGCACGTACTGCATTCCGGCAGTATGATCCTAGCGACTCTGTAAGAGTACAAGATCGATCAAGCCGTAGTATATATTGATATAACGATGCAGATTTGACAAAAGCCTTCGGATGTCGACAAGTCAAGGTCTTAGAAATGCGGCTGGAATGACTCGGCACAGGAATATGAATCAGGATTGTAATCGGTCGATTATATTAAATTGTCATGTGAAAAGCGGCTGCGGCCATCAACGGGTTGACGTTATCTCATGGTAGACACACAGCCCAGACCGAAACGAAGGATGGAGGCCTGAACGAAAGCGAGAGAAATAGTACACAGTCAACAAAGAGTGTGTCAGCTGAGTAACAGTGATTGCGAAAATAAATAGAGATTAGAAGGACGCGACTGAGAGAGAGAAAGAGAGAACGAGAGTGTTGGATTCTCAACGAACTGCCTTGGCGCCCACCAGCGTCATCGGCCCGCATCGGGCGTCTCCCCAACCACGGCCTTTCCTACTAGGATACTCCTCCGTACTAGTGAACAATGAACCAGAACTACGTATACTGCGGCAGTTTACTTAATCAAATGCCATACTATATGCACTAGCAGCGAATGCGACACGCTATGATGAGTTCATTGCGACAGGCTAACCAGTTGTGGTGGTAATGCTACGTCCAGCTGACCAGGTTCTCCTCGATTTCCCTCTTTCTTCTTCTCTTATCACCTGATTCATGTTGTAACCAGGTAACTAACTTAGTTAGTTACCACGTGCGGGATGAGATGATCTTATTACTGGAAAATTTCAGCAGGTTCCAACTGCTGAAGTTGTCTCATGATTAGATGCCAGAACCCAGCAGCGGACTTGATTGCTTGTTTTCTGATGAGTATTGCACCGAACAATTGATCTACCTGCTCTACTCAGAGGTGACGATGTTGGGGATGGAAAGATAGAAAGTCAAAGATGAGATTCGCTCCGAAGCCTTAGCGGAACTACTCGATATAGAACACTTCCTCGGTCTGCCCCCACCATCCCGGTCCATTGGCGCTTCCAATTGCTCCCTCGACAGGCGAGTCCTGCATTCCGTCTGTCATTTGCCACCATTCTTGGACTTTGGGGTTGGCCGCCATGCGCTGCATATCCTCGTCAAAGGCATTGCCGACGTATTTGAAGCTTGCAAAAAGCGTGGGGCGGGGAACGAGGGTTAAGAATATCGAGTCTAACCTGTCAGAAAGAGTTGCATGAATACAGCATGTCAAGACATTCAGAGAGGTAGTGTACAATCTTTGATGTTAGAGTCTCGGATTTGTTCCAGCACTGCTGGCCAGACTTCTGCGTGGCACTTTTTGTACTCCTCGATGCATTCCGATCTCAGGTAAAGCCATTGGCCGACGCGGCGAGGACCCTGATTTGTGGATGACATGTTGCCCCCAGCGAGAAGATGACAAGAAAGAATGAATGCGAAACAAGGCAGATAGACAAAGATAGAAAATAAAGCAACCTGGTTTTCACCATCTGCACTGGATTCGAAGCTAAATATGGGTTCAGATGAGGGCTCTCGGTTCATTGATGGACCGAACTAGACCCATTCCCTCACCTCAACCCAGTAAACTGAACTTGGCACAAAAATTGCATCCTGAGGATGCATAGCCAGATGAAGCAATTATCAGAGGATCAAATCTTGGATCGCGTCTATTCAAAGAGATGGCCAACAACTTTATATGAAAATAGATAAATGAATGAAGGCAAAGAAGAAATAAGCTAAACGCAGATCCAATCACGTGATGTAACAATCGACATCCCGCCGAGCCGCCAAGGCGCTAACCCGCTCGAACGGATCGCAGGCTCGCAGGCTCGCAGGTGCCATTCCCAAAGCAGCCACGACCGAACCTTCCTTTCATTTTTCCTCTTCGCTCTCTTCTTCCTCAGTGATCATCTCTACTTTTCCATCCCCATTGACCGCCCGCTTTGCTGGCTGCCATTCTTTCTTCGGCGGATGGAATACAACGTGGGGATGTACGAGCCGCTTTACTGGTCCTTTGATGCGTATCCTAGTGTGGTTCCTCGTGTGAGGGTTCGAGGCGTAATGGCTCTCTTCCTTGCGGGCACCATCCTGTGGGCCCTGGTTTGGTGTGTGCAATCGATATCCTTGTATGAAGTCCACTAACAAGACTATGTCAGGCTCTTGTACCGGGCATGGCAAGTATGTCAAACCCCAAACGAAGTCCTTGTCGACAAGCTCGGGCTAGATATTCCTCCCGCGCCCGAAGTAACTTTGGAGGAAATTTCGGCGCGAGAAATTCATATCGCCTGGAAACACCCCGACTTTCACCATTCAGTCAGCAAACATATTATACAAGTCAATAGTACAAAAGGTGCAGGATCCCCGGGACAGCCAAGAAATTGAGAACTAACGGTTTCAAGTGGGCGAAACTAAACGAGCGGAAACTGCGGTCACGATTGGAAATCTGATTCCCGGTCATATCTATCATGTCTGCGTTTTCGCCGTGAGCGCCGCCAATTTCCAAACTGCTAGTGCCGTCCTTCACGTACGTACGAAGCCGCTACCCTTATCGCAGACTCAGCAGGATGGAAACGTTGAAGGTCCCACGATTCACGCATCAGTTGCACGCTCGACGCTTGCGCTCTCGGCCCCATCGGCTCCGATTATGGCAAGAGAACATAGTTCTGGATATTCTCAGAGCAAGCGTTCTGGAGGAAAGAAAGGATCATCAGCAACAAATCTAGTCGACGACGAACTCCATCGTGCTTCCGACGACCATAACGGAACCCTTGAACGTCTTGCCGAGCGCCTCAAAAATCTTCAGCAGGAACACGAGACCATGGACAAACAATTTGTTGAGGAAGATGAAGAACATAATGCGATTCAAAAGGAACTGGAGAAACAACGTGATGAACTTAGACAGCGCGTGAAGGAGAAAGATGAGGCCAGTGGGGACTTGAAGAAACACGTCAACAAGTTGGAAAGCGTCAACCGCACCGTTCAAAGTGAAAAGTCGAAACGAGAGAGATTGCTCCAGCAGAAAGAGGCAGAGCGGAAGAAGCGAAAGGACGACATTGTTCGATGGCAGGAGCAAATTGCGCAGATCAACAAGGATTTGGCACGAGCGCAAGAAGAGAGAGAAAAGATTGAGCAGGATGCTACGAAACAGGCCAACGAGATACGAGAAAAAATCGCCGCTGAGCAAATTATCATGAAGGACATTGACGATGAGATACAAGAGAAAGGTGGCCGTATCAAGAAGCTGGAAGACGAGAGACAGAGACTCGAGGGAGGCGATAACGAGGATGGCAAAGAACTTGACCGTATCGACATTGAAAAGGCTCGCCAATGGGAGAATCGTCTCAATCATCTTCACACCAGATACGCCACGCTTGTGAATCTTCATGTACAAGCCCAGCAGCAATATCAAGAGGCCCAAGAACGGCTGAAGTGGTTGACCGAACAGAGAGTCAACGGTACAGGTCCATTTGCGGCATTGCAGACACTCGATCTAGACATGTCTCAGTCATCTATGCGCAGGACTCGACATCGCAGTTCGTTGACGAGCAACGTTTCTTCGCCTATACCATTTCCGCAGGTGGAGACAGCATTCTCGCGAAGCACAACCTACAACCCAGCTAGCAACTCTCCTACGTTTCCCTCCACTACTGCTTTCTTCAATATCAACAACGGAATGACACTGGCCAGTCTTGCAGATAGGGGCGAAGCTCTTCCTACAGAATCCGACACATCATTACCACCCATGAGTCCTCGTGCTGATGCGCTATTGCCATCTGACCTACTCGGTGATGAGGAATCTCCAGAGCTACCCGAACCCGTCGTTGAGCCAACTATCATCGATGATGATGGAGTAGCTGGTCCTGCTCTCGATCAGCAACCTCGGTCGCCTTCCCCAGTTCCATCGGATTCTATGTCTTCAAGATTTTTTGCAAGCCCCCATGATAGCATGAGAGATGCCGACCTCGCTATTCCGACCAACGAGAGAATGTCCCCAGGTGATGCGTCCAATGTACAATCTGCGTCTCGCAGACTTTCTGGATTGTTCAATTTTCATAGGCAACGTGGCAAGACAATGGTCGACGGGCCAATGCTTGGAAGTCTCAAGCCCGGACAAAGTCGTTCTTTTCCTCGAAACTACGATGAGATCGACCCGATGGGGGCTCGTCGCCGTCGTCTTACCCATGCCACGAATTGGGCAAACCCGATGTCTTACTTTCCTCGAAGCAGTGCCACTCAAGTAACGGCTGATAGCTCCTCGGACCACACGCCATCTAAGAGAAGTGCATTTGCCAATATTTTTACTGCTGGGAAGAACAACTCGACCGATGTGCTCAAAGTCGATCAAGGATATAACCAATTTAGTCCCAGGCACGACCCTATCGATCCTTCGTCTATTTTAGGTCCTATCCGACGGAGTTCTTTGTCACCTCGACCGTCATCTACATTCTCTTTTGACAAGCAACTCCCACATCCTTCAACTGAACCGTTCGGATGGCCTTCTAATGATAACAAAAGAGGCTCTCTAGCGGCTTTCGATTGGGCGTCTCCTTCGACATGGTCGCGTGGTCCCTCTCGAAGGCCGTCAATGCAATTTGGTTCATCTAGCCATCTACCGCTTGGGATGTCTCCTGGAGAACCCGACTTTCTGCATGCGCCACATGATAAGCATCGACCACTTCAGGCTCCCATTGGTACCAGACCGTCCTCTTCTCATAGGCCTGGAACTCCGAAGCTGAATCCAGCCGCGCCGACTTTCAAGACTCTTTTCAAAAAGGATAAGGGAGGGTCTGTATATAGGGAATTCGCGTCGAGGTCAGAGGAATTTGACTTCCGTCCGGAAGACGAGTCCCCTCCTACATCTAGCCGTTCCAAAGATTCGCACGCTCTTCCTGGCGCTGCAGAATCTCTTGAGTCACTGGATCTTGTCCCATCTAGCAGTCCTTCCGATACCTTCGGAACGAAGGAGTCTTTTATTCAAAAGATAACTCGCAAAGGTAGCTCCAGCAAGTTCAATCTTTCATGGAAGGACCGAGGAGGCATATTCTCCAAGAAATATGAATCATCTGTGGGTGATGCGGAAGAAGAAGACGAGACGCAACTGGGCAAGAGTGTGGAGAGCGTCATCTCCAATACACCGTCGGCAGACAAGTCTAGTATCCGAAGCAGTCGAGGCTTTTTCAGTAGGAAGTCCAAGAAGGACAAACAATCTGTAGATGTCAGCGAGAAGGCTAGTGAGACTGGAGATGAAGAGATAGCCGAGGAGTAAAATAACTGAAATACATAAAGACAACAATACCATATTATATCGCTGTCTAGATATTCAAGTTAGTTCGTGTCTTGGTATTTTGTTGACTATACCTTTTTGCTCCGAGTGCTGTGCATCGGTACGTAGGTATCGAGATTCGACATACAAGTCTGGAGTCGAGTGTGTCCCCGCAATGAACCAAAAAATTGTGACTCAAGTTTTCCATGCCCGATGTAAGGTCAACTTTACGCTCCAGCGATTACATATTTTCTGTGATTCCAGTGCGATTACACGAGATCTCTTGAATTATCGCTCGATCAGAATTTTCCTGCGTTATTGATCGAATGAAAATTGTAGGCGGGGAAGCTCGATGCATATAAAACCTCCAACCAGATCACGATGGCCAACTCGAAGTGAGTCAAAAACACCACACATACTCACGTGAATACAAATTCACTACTTCAAACAGATATGAGTACGTTAGACTATTCGAGCAACCCGACAATCTCCTCCGCGAGACATGGGTCGTCATTCGTATAGACGGTCGAGGATTCCACAAGTTCGTATCACAAGGTCCCTGATTCAATTTAATATAAACACTGATGTATGAAGCAGACTGTCAGATAAATACAGCTTCGAAAAACCAAACGATCGCCGCGCATTGGATCTTATGAACGCTGCGGCGGTGTCTGTCATGAAGGATTTGCCGGATTTGATTATTGCGTATGGTGTTAGTGATGAATACAGGTATGTCGTTTACTACGTCGGCTAATCATATACTGACGAGACCGCTAGTTTTGTGTTTCATCCTAACTGCGATTTATTCGAGAGGAGGAGCGCGTAAGTACCACTCTCAGACGTTCAGGAAGGATATATAGACACTGAAAAGAAGAAAGCAAACTCGTAACGACAATAGTATCAACCTTCACAGCGTCATATGTCCATCAATGGCCATCATATTTCCCGGACAAGCCTCTCGAGCTATCAAGTTTACCGACGTTTGATGGACGGGCTGTTCAGTATCCGAACGCGAGGATATTGCGCGATTATATGAGTTGGAGACAGGTTGACTGTATGATGTTTTCTTTCACTGATCATGTCACAGGAATACTAATGCTGGTGTTATGGATAGGTCATATAAACAACCTATACAATACGACATTCTGGGCGCTGGTCCTGAAAGGAGGATTGAGTAATGTTGAAGCCGAGAAAGAGTTATCGGTACGTCCACATACGATACAGCTTTCCTGAATAGGCCCATTCTGACGTTGTGAACAGGGTACAGTCTCCTCCGACAAGAATGAGATTCTCTTCAGCCGTTTTGGCATCAACTATAACAACGAAGACGAGATTCACAAAAAGGGTAGTGTCGTATATCGACAGTATCAACTCGAGGATCAAGCACCACTATCACCTACACAAGCACCAGAATCGACAGCATCACAGCCCCCTTCTGAACTCTCTCAGACGCAGCAGGAGAAGATGCGTAAGCTACGACGCAAAGCGCAGGTTGTCGTTGAGCATGTGGATATTATCAAAGATGAGTTTTGGCAAAAGAGGCCGTGGTTGTTGTCTGGAAAACCAGGTAAATTGCTCGTAGAAACTACACAGGTGTAAATTACAGCAAGAAATCAATGGTCTATGGCTAGGATATCATGATATATACAGTCAAATGCTCGACAGCGTTCCCTGTCATCGCTTTCCTGAGTTTAAACGGCTTTGTCTTTGCGTTTCTTCCTTCCTTTATCTTTTTTGTCATTCTTGTCATTCTTGTCGCCCTTATCTTTCAATTTCAATTCTATCTTTTTCGTCTCTATCTCGGTTGTTGTAGAAGGCAAAGTCTTCACAGACATGTCAGGCCTAGACTGTTCATCATCTTCGGATGAACGGGCCTTCTTCTTCTTCCTTTTCTCCGCTTTCTGAATCTCGTCAGGACCCTGATCGTCTCCTTCTTCGTCACGCTTCTCCTTTCGGTTCCGACCTTTCAAATCTGTCGACTGCGCATTGTCGATCATGTCTGTAGTTGGGACATCGGACTTTTCTTTTCTGGATCCCTTCTCCTTCTTCTCCTTCTTCTCCTTCTTCCTGACCTTGCGCAAATTCGAGTCTCGCTCTGCTGAGTTCGCGCTCTCCGAACGGTTTGTTTGCTGTTTCTTGCTCCTCTTCCTCTCCTTTCTCAATTTTCTGCTCTCATCATCATCATCTCGATCACGTTTCCTTTTCTTCTCTTTCTTTCCCTCCTTCTCTAAAGAGGCCTTCTCCTTCAACTCCACAACAAACCCTTCAACGATGGCCTTCTTCTTATCCGAAAGCGTACCCGGAATGACCTCCCCCCTCACAAAGAACTTGTACAACTGGCTCCCATTCCTCGTCAACGTATTCTCCTCCCTCGCCAAACCCCCCGCTGCTGTATTCGGACTCGCCGTCCCATCTGTGCCCACACCCCTCAGCGCCTCCTCGAACCCACGTAACCACCATTGATTTGTAGGATCCTTGGTCGACGTCTTTCCGATGCCGATTTTGTTTTCGCGGCGAGAGACAAGTAGAGGGCGCGTTAGACCGAGACCGCTGTGTGTACCGGGGCGGCGGTTAGGGTTCAACGGGTTCCCGGGGCCGGACCAGCCGT
Source organism: Talaromyces sp. PB3603 (assembly GCA_023625915.1). Taxonomy (NCBI): domain Eukaryota; kingdom Fungi; phylum Ascomycota; class Eurotiomycetes; order Eurotiales; family Trichocomaceae; genus Talaromyces; species Talaromyces sp. PB3603. The sequence goes on from JAMAFY010000009.1 coordinate 542,180, forward strand.
GCCGCATGAGGTAGGCTTGGGCGTCCATGGTGATTGTATCGTAAGGAATTTATAGTTTGGGGTTTGATGTCCTGATGATGAGTCGGGTTGTCGAGGTGATGAGAGATGGAATAAGAGAACCAGGTGATTACTTCACATTATTCAGTCATTGCTGTATAATTCGATATATCTTATGATAAGTTGCTTGATATTTGTTATGGAGAATGTGTATATCAAGGCTTCCAAGCCTAAGCGTGCTAAGGTTGTGCCGTATATTGAGATAAAGAAAAAAACTAATCACGGTTGTTTAGCGTTGCCGCGGAAAGCGATAAGCCTAAAATATCTAATCGTCTATCTCGCGAGTGTGTCACGTGCCGCCATTTTATTTCAGACGATCAGCCTGTTTTATTCTTATTCTACTAAACTAATATTAGATTCCAAGACAAAGGGCGGGGGGATGAGTTTTGTTATATTCTAGCTCAGTAAGGTCTAAACCGTTTTTCATCCTTGGATTTCTTCTTATCCCTCGCCCGAGCAGCTGCTCTATCCGATAATGAGTCTTCTTGTCCGTCCATTTCATCTTCTTGTGTATGATCGAATTCTTTTGGTCTCCATGCTCGGATAATGCCATCTTCGCCGCCCGTGAATACTGTTCGCGACTGTTGAAAATCCACAATTTAGTCATACTTTCATTAGATGTTGGAAGTGAGGCTCAGGAGGCGTACCTGCTCGTCAAGATACACAGCTCGAACAATTTCTTCGCCATGAGCATCTGGCAATCGCCAGATATTATTGTAGTCAAAGTCCCATTTCGGAGAAGGCGTTACAGGAAATAAGTCAACATGCTGTTCACTACTCGCCACAATAATAAGCTCATGAATATCTAAGAACGGCAGGGCGAAACTTACGTCGTATTCCCAGCAGCCAAATAAGTCCCCTGATTCGTCCCCAGCGCCTGGACGACATACTCACACTGCAGCTTGGGCCTCAAGTCACCAAACTGGATGGGACTAGGATCAAGCCCTTCTTCAGAGTCGGGGTTTGTGATCGGATGGATCGAGAATGTCTCGTCGTGGCTTAAGGCATATACTGCATCCTCAGACAAGAATCCGGCATGATGCACGGAACCGTGGTTGATGACCTGAAGTAGTGTGTCGTCTTCATCTTGAATGTCGATGTCGTAGAGGTTGACAAGCCCATCCGTGCTGCCGGATAGTAAGATGTTTTTGCGTGTGGGGTGAAATTGAAGCTATGCAAATTAGATAATTCTGGTAAGATGTCAGAGCAAGACTCACCTCTGTCACGTCGTCATTGTGGCTTTCAACATATTGTTGACGTATACCGCCCGGGTTTCGAATATCCCTGAAAGCAGACTTAGTACATTGCCTCTTAGGGCATGTGAATGGCAATCTGTAGCAACCAACCATAAAGCAACAATAGCCTGGTAAGCTTCCAGCTCCGTACCAGCCACCACAGTATGTGATCCAGGGTCACATGCCAACGACAGTATCGGAATATTCTTTTCTACACACGCATTAGCCCCTATCGCATTACGCACCCGAAATTAGCACTGAATGAGACAAATATACCAACTCTCATCTCCACACTCGCCCTCTGCGACCCTCCCGCGCGCACATCCCACAACCTCACAGCTCCATCTCGCCCAGCAGTAGCCAGTAAGAAACTTTCGGCACCGAATCCCGGATACTCCGTTAATGCAGTGACACCACCATCATGAGACTTTACGGTGACTACGGCAGTAGGCTGCAGGGAGAGGCCATCGAATAGCCGCAGTGAATCATCGGATGATATAGCAGCGAATTGATGTGACTGTGTGCCGGAAGAAGGAGGAGATGTCGCTGCGATTGCATATATGTACGTACCCGGAGGTAGTGACAGAGACGACGATGCGGTTGCCTGGAGGGTGTGCATGTGTGATGAAAGTAATTGTTGGTGGCGTCGAAGTCTAGATCTGAAGGTTGTATATGAATGAAGCTTGGCGTGATCAAATCGGCAATGGGGATGGAGGGGTCCGACAACAGACGAGTGTCTCTATTGATGCACGATGTATGTATATAGATCGGTGGGATGGTCCTCTTCCCCCGCGCTTCCAGGTGTTCTACTTGACGGACAAATGGCACAAAACGATGCCGGTATTTAAGTTTGATTCCGACTGGTGCGCAGGACGGTAGTTATTTTCTCGATATGTCGACGTTCAATCAACACCCAAAACAGGGAAAAAAATGATGGCGGAGAAAAAAAAGTTCGGATAGGATGATAGGTGATAGCTTGTGTGGGGCCGGCCCGGATTGCAGTGAAGCCGTACAACCAATTGCCCTAGATACTGGACACATCGAGGACATTCTAAGAATACTAGATTACTGATGTCTTTGTGTGTGTGTGTGTGTGTGTGTGTGTGTGTGTGTGGTCCTTGAGGTTTTAGCGAAAACGATGTTCTGGACATTCAGGTGGACAGAGTCACTTCAGAAGTCTCATGCTTATATCAGACTTGGATCGAACTATGATCTCCAACTAGTCCCCGTCATCATAGATCACAAAATTGCTAGATTGACACCATGCATGCTCCAATACGACTAATTGATCACTTTGACGAAGGTGATAGTAAGTGATGGATGTCGCATAGGCATGTTGAGCTGAGTATGAGACCAGATGGCCTCAACAGACAATTCGGTTATGCATACGAAGGCCCTAACAAGCATCATTTGGCCTCGACCTTGCTTTTTCCTTCCTATCCCAAACGTAGTCTAGTCCTTGATGCGCTGGACAACAATGAGCAGGTCTTACCTCTAGTACGAATTACAATGTCTGTGCGGATTTGCGGCGCAGCTGCAGATGATTCTGACTCGACCTTCAAAGTTAGTGCCTAGAGTTTTAGCCCTAATAGAAGCCCGACATGGTCAGCAGTCACAAGTGATGCTGATCGTACATATGAAGTATCAGGTACTAGCGATAACGCCACCAACAGATCAAAGTTTTCCAGCCAGCCGAATGGAACCTTGGACCTGGTTGAATGAGGCGACTAGGCGGCCCTGGAAATATTGCAATCGCAGAAGCAAGGCTTTGGTCAGTTGCCCACCCTGCAGGGTTCTTGGGATTAACAGCTAGACCAATCTGCTGCGAGGATCAAGAAGCTGCCCAAGGCATACCTTGATGCGGGCGTAAGACAGGTTCCAGACGTGCTCGATGTACTCGATGACGGGAGCAAATGCGCCTTGTAATCCCTCTTGGATCGTCGAAGCGAAGTAGGACAACGTTGATAGAATGTCAAATCCTTCGTGCCGGATCTCTGCATTGGACATTTCGGTCTTCCGAATAGTTGCCCGACTTAATGAGGCAAGTATAGCATACCAAGTCATTTGCTCTCTGTATGCACTGTGTCAACGCTATCGAAACTACATATAAGGTATCCAATGACCACGAGCGGATATTATCAGAAGGATACAACAGGTAGGTCGAAACGAGCGCGATGGCGGTGGATACAACCGTTTTGAGGCACCTAGGCATGGGTCATCACCGATAGGCGAACTGGGTTCGTTTTAAGCTTTCATGCCATGTATAGTTGTGTAGTGTATAGCTCGAGATCGGTCATTCCGGCTCGTGTTAAAACGTCGCTTTGTTGACCCATGCAGGATCTTCCCCTTCCCCACGCGATACTTCGGCCGAGGGTCATTGAACAGAGCATTGATTGGCAGTGCGTATGCGGTACAGCATGTTTGGATAAGGAAGGTTGTCAGTCTCTCGGAACGCAGTGTGTGAGCAGAGCTGGCTTTGGTAGTTCATTGGAAGAGAAACACTGACCGCCATAGGATCCGGAAAGATTGCGACTTGCGCCGCAGGACGCGGTGCATTCTATGCGGCACAGTAGTAGTTATTAAAATTCTCGCCAGGTCGTGGACAACCTTTCAGCTCGCAGGCTTTAGACAGCCATCAGGGCGCGTCGGAACGTGTGTGGTCGACTGGGCTAGTCTCCGCTTTTCCCTGCTGCATAACATGCATTGCGAAGTGATGCAACGGGGGGAACGGGTGGATCATCGATAGCGTTGGGTAATCGGTCGTCGCTAAATGTACGGAGTAGGGGCCTAGGAGACGTCAGCATGCGTGTGTTGTACGTATGTAGCCTTGTGCCAATTTACTCTCGGTCGTTGTTCCTAGACCAGAATCTCGCGTGGACGGTCGCTTTTGCGGTTGGATCAGAAGCGATGAATCATTGAGCTGTGCCCTGTGCATACGTGGATGAAACAATTATTGGCTCGGTATCTGCGATGGACCAAGAACACTGCAACCGTGGAAATTGACTGTGCCACATTTTCATGGTCGAATTAGCGTTGCGGCTAGAGTTGGAAGAGGAATAGCATGGGGGATTCGCTGGAGCGCAGAGGCCGTCAGATGATTGATTCCGTCAATTCGTACTGTCTCGCCCTCAAGCCGTATACACAATTGTGTTTAAAGTTCGGCCAACGGAATTAGCATCGAAGTCGCTGAGTGGCCAGAGGAAATCGCGGTGAGAAAAGCTACCCAGACTACCGGGTTGCGTGCCTTGGATAATGGCAACGGGATGACACTGCAGGACTGCCGTACACCATCGTCAACGCGATAAATTGATCCATGGATCTGAGGTCACAATCTGCACAGTGTCTCAAAATTTCAGATAGTACGCATATAGAGAGAGAGAGAGAGAGAGAGAGAGAGAGAGAGAGAGAGTCAGCCAGCCATACCCAGTCGTCTGTCTGCCCTCCGGATATAGTAGCGGTCGGTGGACTGGGTGAGTGGCACTGAGTGCTGGTGAGAAGAGTCCGAAGACAAAGCCGTCCCAAGGGTTTGGGAGGCGGCGGGCGGGTTGATGGGCCCTTCTTTCCCGGCGCGGGAGCATAGCGGCACCAGCCGCTCCTGCCCCCGCCGACTAACTTCCTTCTTGGTCGTTCCTTCCTCTTACACGAGACAGTCACACCGTCGTACGGCAACTGCGATCGATCATTCCTTCTTCCTTCTTCCTCCTACCTGCGGTCGGCGGACTACGACAGAAACGTACCTGATACTACCCGCATGCCTCGTGTCAAGCTGCACAGCAGATTGCAGCAAGCATAGAGTTACCTACGTGCTCCGTATTCATACCATGTCTGCTCGAATATTAGGTTATGCACCAATGCACTCGTTGCAGCAAGGCCAATCGATGCAGCCACGTCAATTCTGAGGTACAGCAAGGCGATCTCGGTGTCGTCATTACTGATCAGACCATCTCGTCCATCTCGGACTAAAGAAACTAATCGCACTCACCACTAACGCTTACTCCGTACTAAACAAGTACTAACCATTTAGTGGTAATGCGACATAACAAGACTTCAATATTAACGGAACGACTTCCCAGTCCGGCTGCTGCTCGCTGTGGTTGGTGGTTGGTGGTTGGTCTCCCAAGCGCTCAGGCTTCCTCCCCCTCCCCCCATAATGCGTCCGGTCAGCGCTTCCTGATAGGCAAGGCTTCTCTTAGACTCCTTACATAGTACAGCGGGCCGGGCCTGGCATAGCCTAATTTTAACACTGGCTACATAGCTCACTAGCAAACTAGTGAGCCCATACTAAACTAAGTAGCATTATGGCTCGCCGGATTTTTTGGATATTAATATCTATTACTACGCACGTATTTATTTAATATGGATCTCTCTGCTGCCATCTGCCGCCTGCCTTCTGCCACTACTGGTATAGCAGCAGCTCGTACCTTCCCTGTCGACCTTTCCAGTGCTCTCATGCAATAGTACCTCGTCTTAACTGTTTTTTTTTTTTTTTTTTTTTTTTTTCTTTTCCCTTCTCCTCCGCCCCCTTCAGCGCTTACCCCCATCTTGTGTAAATTGTTCGTACTCCCTCGTCGGAGCTTCCGCTCGCTTTCTTATTCATGCGTCGTCCAATTCCTTGGACGCACTTCATATAAAAACCTCTCGAAGCCGCCGCCGGCCCCCGCCCCCCTCCCGTTCTGTGGCCCGGTGCCACCTGTTGGTGCGCTTACCTGGTGTGTTCTATGAGCCGTTGATACGCGCCGGCTCTCGCTTGTTCTCCACGGCCATGCGGATGCACGAAAAAGCATTGATTACACCCAGTCACCTGCATTCTAGCCCGGCAACATTTTCTGTGGCTTCTCTAAGCTTCGTATATTCCTGAATGGGGACAGGACGAGACAGTCGACAGCCACCGGAGAGAAGACGTGACGCCAGGCCGTCAGCTTATTGCACGAGCTCTTGAAGTAAAGAAATAGGGTGTAATACGAAATCTGTGCACAAACATACACACACAACATGTTTTCGAATCATCGACATGCTGCACAACCGCCGCATGGCACCGCCACTACTACAATCACAACCACTACGAACGACAGCCCCCAATCTTCTCAGCTCGTTTATGCCTCGCCGGATGCTTTAAGAATTGGGCAGAACGTCGACTCGCACATGTCCCACGCCGAAGACTCGGCGCACTCCAATAACGATCGCAACCTAATGCCCTCTCAATACAAGTATGTGTCCCTGACTGCCAAATTCTTGTCAAATCGCTGCTAACGGATGAGCTGAGAAAGACTTCCAGAGCAGCACCCTCGTCACCTAGAGAACGGGCGAACATATCATGGATACCGGAAAGGCGTTTACATGTTGCCGTGCGACGATGAGGAGCAAGATCGCCTTGATTTGTTTCACAAGGTCATCACAGAAGCTCGAGTTGGCGACGGCTTGATCTATGCCCCTCACCTCCCAACTGCGCGCGTGTTAGACCTAGGCTGTGGCACCGGAATCTGGGCAATTGATGTTGCTCATAAATATCCCGACGGCTTCGTGGCCGGAATGGACCTCGCCGATATCCAACCTGAAAACTGCCCCAAAAACTGTGACTTTTATGCACCGCGGGATTTCGAGTATCCGTGGGCACTGGGCGAGGACTATTGGGATCTGATTCATATGCAGATGGGAAGTGGGAGCGTCACTAGCTGGCCGTCGCTCTACCGCCGAGTATTCACTCACCTGCGTCCTGGTGGATGGTTCGAGCAGGTGGAGATTGACTTTGAGCCGCGATGCGAGGAACAGTCCCTCGAGAATACATCCATGCACAAATGGTATCAGTACCTGAAACAGGCAACCGAAATGTCTGCACGACCAATAGCCCACAGCGTTAGCGAGACAATGGCGGCGCTGGAGAAACAAGGTTTTGTCAACATTGATCATCAGATTGTTGGATTACCACTGAATCCATGGCATCATGACGAGCACGAAAAGAAAGTTGGTCGGTGGTATAACCTTGCCTTTTCCGAGAGCGTTGAAACAATGATCCTTGCACCTCTACATCGAATATGGGGGTTTTCGAAAGAACAAATCCAGCAACTAGCCCTGGAAGTAAAGAGAGAGGCGTATAACAAGGAGATACGGGCTTATAATATACTCCACATCTATCAAGCGATGAAACCAGAAAATCCACCGGCGAATTGAGGGAAGAGCCAGGATCCTACATGAGTAGCGTCAGGCCTCCTATGACCCCCGCTCGACCAAATCATGCATGATGATCTTGCACGCAGGGCTAGCCAGTACTGTGACTCTCTTCCCGCAGTCCAATGGTCTGTCAAATGTTCGACTCAGATATCGATCACTTGGACAATAACACAATCTATCCCGCACTGACTTTCACATCGCAGTGGACGCTTATATAGCGGGCGTTGCAAAATGCCTGTGTGATCTGACCGGAGCATGAATTGGATCTATTCGATGGATGCATCTCTCAGAAGCTTAGAGAGAATCAGATCATAATGTTAGGAAAGAATGACTGACGATTCCACATTTTATTAAAATTTCATTGGCATTGGGGAAAGGATTGGGTGCAAGGAAGGATGGAACAAAAACTCTTTGGGTATTGAATGAACTTTACTTCTTTTTTTCTTTTCTGGGTTGCATTTGCCAGCGACGTGGGACAAGGTCCGGTGCTTTGGTTCTGGAGTTTGAAGAGGATGTGAGCAAGTGGGCACAGGAGACGAGGCCAAAGGAGAAGAAGTCTGGGTGGATTCTGATTTTGTCTAATCTCTGAGATTGAGATGCATGGAATTCTGGTCCCGGAACAAGTCGTCGAGACCAAGTGTTGTCACCTAACCATTTTGTACATATAGGTATCGTCCGAACGCATATTCTCCACCTGTATCGATCATTTTGGTTCCTACCTTCCTCAGCGTGATGTCCTCGCAACGCCGCCAAGTGCACCTATCCGACCCCAAACGCTAGATAGAAAGATGATATCACAAAGTAGAATGACAGAACGGCGAAAGAGGCAATTCCAAATATGAGTAACGGTGGAGATCACTTCTTCCTCCCCCTCCCAAGCGTTCCCCTTGTAGAAGATGGTCCATCATTAGAAGTATTCATCCATTCCCTCCCAGCCCCAGGACTGCGTCTTCTCATCGTCCCGGGTCCGACAGCTATTATCTCTTCTTCACTCTCACTATCCGATAGATCTAGCAATACCGGCATGCGAAATGTATCAATGTCCATTTCACCCAGCGCAGCACCATTATTCATATGATCGAGCGAAAGGACATCGGGGCTCTCATCTTCTTGATCGAGTCGTTGTTGATGCACTTCTTCTGCCGGGTGGATGTCGTATTCATCTTCCCGTTCAACGTAGATGACGTTTTCTTCTACTTCGGCGAAGTCCGGGGCAAGAGCGGACCATTTCTGGGGTGTAATGATGGACCACATATATATCGATCCGGACTCCAGGCCGCAGGACATAATCATGGGGCGTGAAGGGTGCCATTCTACAACGCCCATTTCTTCGCGCGGTCCTTCAAGGATCTTAACGAGGGAACCGTGGCTGCGTTCCCAAATGTATATGTCAGAGTTCATGTATGTAGACGCCATGATGAATTCGCCCGTAGACGAGAACGAAACGTGATTCCAACTCAGCCGGTTCACAACATCTTGGAATTTGTGCTCGATATCGAGCTTAATGTTTGTTGGGTCAAGGCCCATTCCCAATTGCGACAAGTCGGACATTAGCACTGTACGGATCACGCGATCAGAGCTGTTGATGAGCAGATCGCGGCCGTTGCTGGCGAGGCGGATGAGGATGATGACGCCGTTGCAGAGGCGGGTTGAGTGGATGGTTTTGCATGTTTGGGTTTCGATTATGTTGATCCAGCCCTTGGACGTTCCGGAGATTATGTGATTGCCGAGAGCTGTGAAGATGGTGACGCAGGTGGACTGTTTGGCGTCTTGAGCGGCTTGTTTGGCTGCTGCGGCGGGATCGATGCCGTCTTGAGGTCGGAGGGGGACGGAGGGGAGAATGTGTTTGATGGGTTTGGGGTTGGAGATGTCGACGAGGACGGGTTGTTCTTCGAAGAGGGAGGCGACGAATAAAAGACTTTGGACGTGAGCTCAAATCATATTGCAAAGGTTCATCATGTTTAGACAACTCACTGATTGAAAGGATGCAACTCGGCAATGTATACTGGAGCAGCAAATCGAACCATTCGCACTCGCGAGCCATCACTCAAATCCCACAATATACATTTCCAGTCTTGCGATGCGCTTAGCAAATACCGACCATCTCTAGACCAGCTGCGGCATATTAGCGACGCCAAGAACGAGCAGAAAGCGCAAAAGTCGGACACCGTACCTAAGCGATTGTATCTGCCTCGTGTGCCCTCGTAGTTTGCGAGCTACTCCATTCGTCTCGAGGTCGAAAACAATGACAGTGCCATCAACCTGAAACATGCACGTCCGATTAGTCTTTTCTGTAATCTGATATAGTCATCTAGACAAAACACTAACGCGACCAGCAGCGAGATAATCGCCCTTGTGACTGAACCGTAGACATGCAGCGTGGCCGCTCCCTAGCCTATATTAATTTCTGTAATTCAATCGCATGCGCATGAATTGATATAGAGCCGACGTACGAAGTGTTCCGGTTAATGTATCTGGGTAGTCTTGTGCGAGGGCGAACGGATCGACGAGTGAAAGATTCATTGTGGTCGGCTATGGTGTGGTGCTGGTGTTGAAGAAAGTCCTACCTGGTAGCGATCCAGGAGGTGGCAAGAGAGATTCACTCATATATCATAGTTTGAGAGCAATGATGGCGATAACGAACAACTAAGCGCAACCAGAGAGCGGAGTGAAATTATATTGAATTCTTTCTCCTTGATGATATACAAACAATAGAGTTCAATTCTGACTGCGTATCTGATATGGGTCGCGCCAAGACATCGTGAACCGGGCAGATCATGTCTGATTGGTCAGGCAGCAATGGCTAGCGGCTCCCAGGAAAACTCGAGCTAACGTCCCTGCCCGGACTCAGCGAGGCGACTCAAACACCTTCACTCCTTCATCAACGCGCCAACCGACCAGCTCATCACTTGCCATCCCAGAATATCGCGTTTCGATCTGGGATCCCGTCAAGTCAAGTCAGAGCAATCAACTCGTGCGACTTTTTCGACCTTTCCACTGTTCCAAAGTGTCGGCTTGCGCGGCGTCCGTTGTCCTTCAGGTGAAAGGCGCCCTCGTGGCAAGGGCTGCCAGAGGCCTCACCGGCAGGCAGTCGACTGTCGTTTCTGTCTATCAGCAATCGCTCAGTGATCATCCGGAATCTTTTTCATCAAGATACACGAAATTCCAGTGCTCGCAAATAGAGCGCAGGGCCATTCAGCATCAACACTACATTCTCTAATATTGACTCCGTCTCCGTCTCCGTGAATAGCGTCAAAGGGCCGCAACCATGTCGAACGTTCACTTCCCTTACTCCAAGGCGCCTTTGCGCACGATCAAGGAGATCCAGTTCGGTCTCCTGTCGCCTGAGGAAATAAAACGTCTGAGTGTGGTCCATGTCGAATATCCAGAGACAATGGTAAGGCGGCATTTTTGTGCAAAGTTGCCTGTTGAATCTATGATGTTAAACTCTACTTTCTTTGAAATAGGACGAGCAGAGAATGCGCCCACGAACCAAAGGTCCAAATGATCCGAGGCTCGGCACTCTCGATCGCCAGTATTACTGTGAGACTTGTGAGGAAGGTCAGAAAGAATGTCCAGGACATTATGGCCATATTGAGCTTGCAACTCCTGTCTTTCATATTGGTATGTATACAAATGTCTCCTCTGATAGATGAGACATCGACTAATCTGAACAGGTTTTCTCACTAAGACAAAAAAATTACTTGAGATTGTTTGTCATAACTGTTCAAAAATAAAAGCTGACAGAGTAAGTCCTGATCTCTTGATGAATTCTGGCAAGTGGCCCGTGTTAACACCTCCGCAGAATGATTCAAAATTCCAAGATGCGTTACGTGTTCGGGATCCTAAGCGACGATTTGACATGATCTGGCGATTGTCTAAAGATGTCAACGTATGTGAAGCGGACCCAATGCCGGAAGACGAAGACCCTTTCTCCAAGGAAGCGTCTAAGCCGCACAAGGGACATGGCGGCTGTGGCAATGCTCAGCCCACCATCCGCAAGGAAGGATTGAGTCTCGTTGGAACCTGGAAACCGAACAAGGCAAATATGATGGACGACGATGTTGATATGCCTCAACCCGAGAAGCGAACCATCACTCCCACGATGGCCCACAACATCTTCCGTGGTATCTCACATGAAGATGTGAGGATCATGGGTCTAAGCAACGATTACGCGAGACCAGAGTGGATGGTACTTTCGGTGCTAATAGTACCCCCTCCCGTCGTTCGTCCCAGTGTCGTCAGCGGCAAGAGCTCTAGCGGGCAGCGTGCTGAGGATGACCTGACTTTCAAGCTTGCAGAGATTATTCGTGCCAATCAAAACCTGCAACGCTGCGAACAGGAAGGCGCCCCAGAACATGTTGTTCGGGAGTTTGAGGCCTTGCTTCAATACCACGTCGCTACCTACATGGATAATGATATTGCTGGGCAACCTAAGGCGATGACGAAGTCTAATAGAGTGCGTATACATTCTCTACACTTTTGTTTGAAGGTTCCCTCGCTGACAGGATCTCAAAAAGCCCGTGAAAGCAATTCGTGGAAGGCTTAAGGGGAAAGAAGGTAGATTGCGTCAAAACCTAATGGGAAAGCGTGTCGACTTTTCGGCTCGTACTGTGGTATGTTACCTTGAGGCTATATTAGGGTTACGAACGCTTGTTACCCCAATATAGCCTCATACATTCCTAATGATCCCATACCTCAAATACTCCATACAAGTGAGTTTCTAACATGCTTAGATATGCGGCGATCCGTTATTGAGTCTGGAGGAAGTCGGTTGTCCTAGATCGTGCGTGTGACCTTCACACTGATTGAAATCTTCGTGAATTTTCACTAACAAACTAAAAGTACAGCAATGGTACTTACGTACCCAGAGGTTGTTACGCCATATAATATTGAATTTCTGCAAAAATTAGTCAACAACGGGCCTACAATCTACCCCGGAGCTAGGTACATTGTTCGAGATAATGGCGAGCGGATTGATCTGCGTATGGCGCGAAAGACAAACGCCAATCTTCTGTATGGCTGGAAAGTCGAGCGTCATCTTCTTGACGGAGATGTCATTCTTTTCAACCGTCAGCCATCACTGCACAAGGAATCTATGATGGGTCATCGTGTCCGTGTCATGCCCTATTCTACCTTCCGACTTAATCTGTCTGTCACCACGCCTTACAACGCTGATTTCGATGGTGACGAAATGAATATGCACGTGCCTCAGAGTGAAGAAGCTCGTGCTGAATTGCTTGAGCTTGCCTTGGTTCCAACCAATATCGTATCGCCACAGAGGAACGGTCCCTTAATGGGTATTGTACAGGACTCTCTGTGTGGTATCTACAAGATTTGCCGTCGTGATGTTTTCCTTACCAAGGATCAAGTCATGAATCTTATGCTTTGGGTTCCTGACTGGGATGGTGTCATTCCCCAGCCAGCCATTATCAAGCCCAGACCCCGTTGGACTGGAAAGCAGATTATCAGCATGGTCTTGCCTTCCGGACTTAACTTGTTGCGTGTTGACAAAGATAAAGCACCACTGTCAGAAAAGTTCTCGCCATTGGCCGATGGTGGAATTTTAGTACATGGCGGCCAACTAATGTATGGCATGTTCTCGAAGAAAACCGTTGGAGCCTCTGGCGGTGGTGTTGTTCATACCATTTTCAATGAGTACGGACCCGAAGCCGCGGTGTCTTTCTTCAATGGTGCACAACGTGTTGTCAATTATTGGCTATTACACAATGGTTTCTCCATCGGTATTGGTGATACTATTCCTGACAGAAATACTATTGAGCGCATTGAAGGCGCAGTGCGCGCTGGTAAGGCAGAGGTCGAGGAGATCGTTCAAAGTGCAACCGAAAACACATTGGAAGCACTGCCCGGTATGAACATCCGAGAGACGTTTGAAAGCAAGGTTTCTCGTGCATTGAACAATGCTCGTGAGGCTGCTGGTAGTGAGACCGAGAAGAGTTTGAAGGATCTGAACAATGCCATACAAATGGCTAGATCTGGATCCAAGGGTTCCGCCATCAACATCTCCCAGATGACGGCAATCGTGGGACAACAGTCTGTGGAAGGAAAGCGCATCCCGTTCGGCTTCAAATACCGCACGCTTCCTCATTTCACCAAGGACGACTATTCTCCAGAGTCGAGAGGTTTCGTTGAGAATTCCTACCTTCGTGGTCTCACACCAACTGAGTTCTTCTTTCACGCTATGGCTGGACGTGAGGGTCTTATTGATACTGCAGTCAAGACTGCTGAAACAGGTTACATTCAGCGTAAACTTGTCAAGGCCCTCGAAGAACTTATGGTTAAATACGATGGAACTGTCCGAAATTCGCTTGGCGATATTATTCAATTCTTGTATGGAGAGGACGGATTGGATGGTGCTCACATCGAGAACCAGAGAGTGGACACCATCAAATGCTCCGATGATCAGTTCCGTGATCGTTTCCGTATTGACCTCATGGACCCAGAGCGTACACTTGGACCTGAAGTCCTTGAACAAGCTGCTGAAATCAACGGTGATATCGAAGTGCAGAGATACTTGGACGAAGAGTGGGACGCTCTTATTAAGGACCGAGAATTCCTCCGCTCTGTCGCCAAGGGAGATGAAGAAATGATGCAATTGCCACTCAACGTTCAGCGTATCCTAGAGTCGGCAAAAACCACCTTCAATATCAAGGAAGGCACTATTAGTGACCTTCATCCCGCTGAGGTCATTCCTCAAGTTCAAGCTTTATTGGATCGTTTGGTAGTTGTTCGTGGTGACGATGTGATCTCGCAAGAAGCGCAGACTAGTGCCACACTTCTATTCAAGGCTCAGCTGCGTTCGCGCTTAGCCTTCAAGCGACTGGTCACACAATACTCCATGAACAAACTTGCGTTTAAACACGTTCTAGGTGCAATTGAGATGCGTTTCGCCCAAGCCCAGGCTCATCCTGGTGAAATGGTCGGTGTTCTGGCCGCCCAATCCATCGGAGAGCCTGCTACCCAGATGACTTTGAATACTTTCCATTTTGCCGGTGTTAGTTCCAAGAACGTCACCCTCGGTGTTCCTCGTCTGAAAGAACTTTTGAACGTCGCCACAAACATCAAGACGCCTTCTATGACGGTTTACCAAGAGCCACATAAGAAGCACGACAAGGAGGCTGCTAAGCAATTGCGTAGTATCGTGGAGCATACCAGCCTTCGTTCAGTCACGGAAGCTACTGAAATCTACTATGATCCAGATATTCAGTCTACCGTCATTGACAATGATAGAGATATGGTCGAGTCCTACTTTATTATTCCAGAAGATGTGACAGATGATTCTAGCCGTCAGTCCAAGTGGCTATTGCGTATTGTTCTAAACCGGGCCCGGCTCTTGGACAAGGGACTCACTGTCCAGGACGTGGCTACGAGGATCAAACAACAGTACCCACGAGATATTGCGGTCATTTTCAGTGATAACAATGCTGATGAACAAGTTATTCGTATTCGCCAACTTCATGATGTGAAAGAAGATGAAGACGAAGAGGACATGGAGTATGACGTGACACTCAAGAAGCTTGAGCAGCACTTGTTGGATACTTTGACTCTACGCGGTGTTAACGGCGTCGAGCGTGCTTTCATCAATGAGAAGGACAATGTTCGCCTCATGGACGACGGGTCTTTGTTCCTGAGTAAGGCAGATCCTTTGTGCAAAGAATGGGTCCTGGAGACAAGCGGCTCAGCGCTCGCTGATGTTCTTACGATTCCTGGCGTTGATACTGCCCGAACTTACTCCAACCAGTTCATTGAGGTCTTCGAGGTATTTGGTATTGAAGCTGCTCGTTCCGCCTTGTTACGGGAATTGACCCAGGTGTTGGCTTTTGACGGTTCTTATGTCAATCATCGTCATTTGGCACTATTGGTCGACATAATGACAGTGCGTGGCTATCTTACTCCCGTCACTCGTCACGGTATCAACCGTGCTGATAACGGTGCATTAATGAGATGTTCGTTTGAAGAGACTGTGGAAATTCTTCTTGAAGCGGCCGCTTTTGGTGAACTTGATGATTGCCGTGGTGTATCTGAAAACCTGATTCTTGGTCAAATGGCCCCGGCTGGAACGGGGGAGTTTGATGTGTTCCTCGATCAGAGTATGCTAAACACGGTGGTTTCAAGCAATACTGGGATTGGCCTGATGGGCGGATTGGGAGCGAAGGACGCAATGATCAACGACGGGGCAGCTACTCAATACGACAACAACTCTCCTATGATGGAGAATGGCTATATTGGTACGCCTGATTTGGACGCGAAATTTTCCCCAATTCGACAAGCTGGTGCCGAGACACCTGGTGGTTTCACCGCCTATCAACCATCTGGCGGATTAGGAGGTTTCAGCCCAGCACCTCAGAGCCCAGGTGGTTATTCGCCTACCAGTCCATTCAATACAAGCCCCATGTCTCCTGGTTACTCGCCAACATCCAGCTACTCGCCATCCTCCCCTAATATGTCCATTACGAGCCCCCGCTATGCGACATCTCCAGGTTTCTCGCCGCAATCGCCGGCATTTGCGATAACAAGTCCGGCATATTCGCCAACGTCTCCATCTTTCCAGGCCACTTCGCCCTCATACTCGCCTACATCACCTCGATTCTCGCCTTCCTCGCCCAACTATAGTCCCTCTAGTCCAAATTTCAGTCCGGCTTCGCCTGCTTTTAGCCCAAGCTCGCCAACATACAGTCCCACTAGCCCGGCAATAGGTGGTAGACAATTCTCTCCATCGAGCCCAACGTCGCCCAAATATTCTCCTGCAAGCCCGGGTTGGAGCCCGACAAGCCCTGAGATCTACTCTCCCACATCTCCCAACATTCATGGCTCTCCGACGTCACCTGCTCGCGGCGCAACTTCGCCTAGCTACAGCCCGACATCACCGCAGTACAATCCAACGTAAGTTCTACCGTATTGATGAAGTGTGATTCTTTATAAGCTAACAGAAAAGCATTAGGTCCCCACGCCAGTAGATTGGAAGACTTGATCTAGGCAGCTGTTGCAAGTCCGCTTGCTGTATTACTACTCTCAATTTCATGCATAAAAACCGAGAAATTAACATATCGACCATTACGGCCTGAGTTTGCTTGGTTCTTTCATTTCGTTGATGCATCTCTTTAATGTTCCAGAAAAGTAGAGACTACTATTTCCTTTACCCCATTACCCCCAAAGACCAAAGATGATTGCGCATAACAGCACGGAGTTCAGAACATGCTTTTTTGAGATTTTTGAGATTTTATTTCCTTTTTTTCTTCTCTTCACTCGATAATCATGAGGTGTCGCCGTTTAGACGTGATAGCCATGGTCATGTAATTATTGTCTATTGTTTCCAGATTCTATGTACACAGATGCTTACAGAGCCATAAGAGAATGAAAATATTTCAGGCCAACATCTTCCACGTAGACTACTGTGCGAAGTATACGGATGGTACGTTCGTCTTTATCTACTTCTCAATGTTTTTTCATATGATGTCTCGGAGGTGCAAAGCAACTCCATTCGAGGCTTGATCCTCTCTACCAGTCGGTCGAGAAAGTATTCAGTACGAAGCCAGCTTTCAAGCCGATGATAATCGCCTCTTCCAACAACTTTTCCTACACTTTGCCTTGTCGAAACCTCTTTGAAGCATAATGTCAGGCATCTGGTCAAGTTCATCTTCCCACACCCCATACTCTTTGCGTTGCGGATCGTGTTTCGTATTTGTGGCATTCCAGAGAGCACAAGCATAAAGATCGCCACTGGAGACATTGCAGCCAGCTTCTCAAAGGTAATAAATGAAATCGACATAGTCAGTTTCACTTGTATCGTCTTTCCGCGACATACTACGTAGTAGTCGGTCGAGTTAGACTCCCGCCGCGGCCCGGTGGAGACTTCGGACAAGCTCCGTTCGTCATAGGTGGCCCGATTAAAGACAGCTACAACTACCTGGTGATACCCTGTCCTATCTTCATAACACAAGAGAGATATGAGTGTTTTCTGTTTCATTGCACAATGTCCTTCTTGATGCGAAGCGTTATCTAGAAGAACAAAAAGATGAAGCCGTGGGCGCGCGTGATTTTGTCCTTGGTGCTCTGTTAGTCGTCCCCATCGATAGGTTCGGTTGTGGAAGGAACGCACGTGTGACTAACCTCCATCGCAATACACAGTCTGGTCGCTGGCTATTATAGGATCATGCGAGAGTCAAACGAATTCTGTCTCTAGTGATCGACACCGACCTGAGAGATCGAATGCCGATGGCTTTACGACCAGCGAGAACAATGGCTGGGAGGATGCGGAAGCTGGAAAAGGTACGGACAAGGTCGTCTTCTTTCGGTTTTCATGGAATCATACTGAGATCTCAATCGACGAATAGAGCTCGTTGACTCCGCCTTACGAAAATTACGAGCGATCAAGGTTTCCACGGTGCCACAGCACAAACCTTCGGGAGTGATTGGGTATGCCTTACACTATGCCAAACGCGCATTCTATGTTCTATTTATGAACGGACCAGCACTTGACGACGAATCACGAAACGCAAGTCGTCCTCACAAACTCCTACCGGAACTGAGTGAAGCAATAGGTGAATTGGAAGCCGCAGCAGAGACATCCGGAAATGCAGATGCAATGCTTCTTCTCGCCGACATGAATTTTTACGGCAATTTTTCACATCCTCGCAACTTCAAAGAGGCCTTTAAATGGTACCGAGAGCTTGCTTCAACAACTGGGAACAGCACGGCACAGCACATGGTCGGATTCATGTATGCGACTGGTATCGGCGACGCGGTTGAGCGAGATCAAGGAATGGCACTGTTGTATCACACCTTTGCGGCTGAGCAAGGAAATACCAAATCTGAAATGACTCTCGCTTTCCGTCATCATGTTGGTATTGGTGGTTCGAGGGATTGTGACCAGGCTGTGCACTACTACAAGCAGGTTGCCGACAAAGCTATCGACCACCTACGATCTGGGCCCCCAGGCGGCCGATTTATGGTTCGGGAGTCGTACCGATGGGTTGATGATGATGGTGGTATATATGGAGAAGGCGCAAGCTTTTCAAGCTCGGGGCACAACGCTCAGAGGGATGGCGGTCACTCGACCGCAGACGCCAACCTGGAGGACGTTCTCGAATATTGGGACCTATTGTCTAAAAAGGGCGAGCTGGTGGCAACTTTACAACTGGGAAAGATACATTATGACGGTGCTAGGACGTTGCCTCGCAACTACCGCAAGGCTATGAAATATTTCAGAATGGTCACGAAGAAGTATTGGACGACGGAAGGGGATATTCTCGCCAACCATCCCGTGGGTATCGAAAGGGTGGCAGCCAAAGCTGCGGGTTATGTTGGAAGGATGTATCTGCGAGGAGAAGGCGTCGAGCAAAATTTCAACTCCGCAATGCTATGGTTCAGGCGTGGTCTTGCCAACGGCGATGCCTTGTGTCAGTACGAGATTGGACTGATGTACTTGCACGGCTATGGGGTTTCAAAAGATGCATTCAGAGCTGCGGAGTACTTCAAGGCGGCAGCCGAGCAGGATTTCCCGGCTGCGCAGACAAGATTCGGCGCATTGTTCCTCGATCAGGGTGATGTACTAACAGCCACCAAATACTTTGAACTCGCTGCCCGCTGGGGATGGATGGAGGCTTTCTACTATCTTGCCGAGATTGTCAACTTCGGGGTTGGTCGAGAACGACAGTGCGGAATGGCTTCGGCATATTACAAAATGGTTGCTGAGAAGGCTGAAGAAGTTCACTCCTCATTCAATGAAGCCAATAATGCTTACAAGAACGGCGACCGTGAGACAGCTTTGATTGCTGTCATGATGGCTGCCGAACAGGGTTATGAAAATGCGCAAGCCAACGTTGCATATCTTCTGGATGAACAGCGATCTGTCTTCTCTCTGGACAGAGTTCTACCGTGGACGACGAAGAAGCACCGTCCATCACTCCTTCGAAACGCGGCGCTTGCCCTTATCTACTGGACGCGTTCAGCGCGACAATCAAATATTGACTCTTTGCTAAAAATGGGAGACTATTATCTGGGAGGACTTGGAATTCCGTCCGACCCTGAAAAGGCCTCTACGTGCTATAATACAGCGGCCGAAGGTCATCATAGCGCACAAGCATACTGGAACCTGGGCTGGATGCATGAAAACGGTGTGGCAGTAGAGCAGGATTTCCACATGGCTAAACGCTACTATGATCTTGCACTTGCAACAAATCAGGAAGCCTATCTCCCCGTGAAGCTAAGTCTGATAAAACTTCGTGTTCGTCATTTGTGGAATCGTGTAACCAATGGGAAGATCAATCCCATTCAGGATGACAAAGGTATCCCCCTTCCTTCCATGTGTATATATGAGTGTATGACTAAATCTCACTTCTAGAATCGAAAGCACCAAGAACCTTCAAAGAATGGGTCGTTGCATTCCTAGAAAATGACGAAGAAGAAGCCCAGCAATACGCACAACTTCTCCGAGAGCGTGAAGAAGAAGCGGAACTCCTCGGAACACATCATCAGCGTGCCGAGAATGACGATACAGGCTACTACGACGATCTTGAACTCGACATCGACGAAAGCGTCTTGGAAGCGCTCATTATAGTCGCGCTTGCAGCCACGCTGCTGATTCTAGTATATGTCAGACAGCAGCGTAATCGACAGAGAGATAACGGAAATGGACAACAGCAAGCTGGCGTTAACGCTAATGCCAATGCCAATAATAATGGCAATGGGGATAATGATAGGGGTTTCTTTCCTCGACCAGATCAGCCAGAGTATGCGCAATGGGTTGCAGGGGGAGTTGGGCATTGATCTGGGTTGATGTGTCCTTGTGGATAGTAACGTAGCATACTGTTTTTATTTCTTATACCTCCGTGTCGAAACGATTATCGGTCGATTTTATTTTCAATTTCTGTAAAGTGACTGTGTATGTGGTGGAAGGATTAGGGCAAGGTGGATGTAGTCATGTGCGGTAGACGTCACCCCTTATACTCTTGATTTACAGACTACACTCTCCATCATATCTTCCTAGAGCAGACCATCTCATCCTCATAATCATCGAGAGCGATTCAAAGAGCAGGATGTCCCACACTCGTAACCATCAAGCAAAGCGACGTCGCGTGGAAGACGTGGCATTCACACTATCACGCCCATTCAAGTCTCCATTACCCAAACCCACGCAACGAAAGGAGGCCACAGAGCAAGATACTCCAGAGACAGCAGTTGCTCAATCCGGTCCAAGCACCGACCAGCAAACCTCAGTTCATCCAAGCAACCCAGTCATCTCAGTATCACCCCACGATCCATCTTTTAGCGCCAAACATAGCGGCCCAGAATCAGACACAGAAATTCTGTCTCTCCGCAGAAAACGCCTCACCCTACAATCGCAACAAGCATCCCTCCGCGCCGAACTCGATACAGCCCAACAAGCACTACGGATCCAATCTAGCATACGAGACGACGAGCTCAGGACACTCAAATCCAAGTGGCGGTACATATCCCAAAAAGCTGCTGAAGCATTATTTGAGATTGCCAAAGACCAGATCGAGAGAATGGGTGGTGTGGCGGCGTGGAAAGAATGTGAGCGGCAGAGGGTGAAGAGGATGCTGATGTGGGAGGATGGTGAATTTAATCCTCGTGGCGACCACGAGGAACGAGAAAAAGGAGATGGTGAGTCCGATGACTACAAGGAGGAAGATGGCAGTAAAGAGAAGGATGAGGATGAGGAGGTGGGTGTTCTGATACTGATCCATCTGTTAATTGTGATTATGCTAAGCAATATACAGACCTTTCTTATGGACATGATGCTGAAGAGTCTGAACATCGAGCCGGACGTTATAGGCTTTGATGTGGTCGAGATGCAATGGAAGAGCGAGTAACAACTCGACTTCGATGCTTATGATGCTGATCAAGGCGAATGTGATGTGATGGCATTTTTCATGGCCCTTAATAGTCCTTGAAAGAAAAGAGAATATTATAGACAAAGCTCGACAGATCTGAAATGGTGGATCACAGAGTACTCAATGTATATGTTATAACATAGGTATAGAATATCACACTTAAACAAATTCTCTACTCTTTGGAAATGTAATTGTTAAACAATTGTCCAATGACGAGAGCGCTCTTCTTGGGGATACGTTTCTGGTTGTTCTTGTAGTCGACGTATGTAACACCGAACCTAGATTGATAGCCCTCGGACCATTCAAAGTTACTATGATCCCGTTAGTATCTATCATTTGGGACAGTAGGCTGGTTGACTTACTCCATCAAACTCCAGGCCATATACTTCTTCACGTTGACTCCGTCGAGCGCAGAAGCATCAGCCATGGCACCGACATAATCCCGGTAGTACTGGGCTCTAAACTCATCATTGAGGAGATCCTCTAGGAGCAAGTCATTCTCGCCCTTAATACTCGTTCCGTTCTCTGTAACATATATCTTAGGATAATCATAACGATCAGACAACCATTTCAACAACTTCCTGAATCCCAAAGGATGAGGATGAAGCCATTCACAATTTGTCTCGGGACCAATCGAGTTTCCGAATTTGTCCTCAAACAGGTGATCCAGATTTCCGGCTGTGTCGTCCGGATCTGCTTCGCCTTCTCGGTGACGAATATAGTTTGCGCAGTAGTGGTTCATGCCGTAAAAGTCGTTACTGCCTTTGATCAAGGCTACTTCGTCAGGGGTCAAAGGTGGGAGACGGTCGCCGATCTGTTTCACGACGCTATCCGGGTATTTGCCGAGGTAGATGGGGTCTGCGAACCAGGAGATGGCGAATTCGAGTTTTCGTGTGCAGGCTTCGACGTCGGCTGGGTCTTCGGGGTCCCAGGGCTCGGCCCAGTCACCTTCAAGATCATGTTAGTATAACTCTTGTGCTTCGGATCGGGAGACGAGGATTTAAGGTCTAACCATTCAGTGTGATGCCAATTTCTCCACCCTGTGTAGGTTTGAACTCCTTTCGATAGATGTCAACCGCAGTACCGTGCGCCACCAGCAGTGAATGACCAGCAATCCACGGCTCGCGCACACCATCACCGACAGGATTCTTTTTACGATCACTCGTTCGGCCCGGCGCATGCTTACCGATATTGAAACCGAGCACGGAAGTACACCATGGTTCATTAAACGTAACCCAATGCTTGACTCTGTGGCCAAAGCTCTGGAATGCGATGCGGGCGAAGTTCGCATAGTCAGCCACGAATTCATCCTTGTTGAGGGGTCCGCCGTATCTCTTGAACAGCTCGTCGGGGAGATCCCAATGGTACAAGGTCACGAAGGGCTCGATCCCAGCGGCGTGGAGATCGTCAATAAATTTGGAATAAAAGTCTATTCCTTTTTGATTGATGGGGTCATTTCGGCCACCTAAAGGAATGATACGGGGCCTTGATAATTGCAATTGTTAGCCCTATATATATACAGTGCGGAGAGTCGAAGGGGGTTTTACCAGGACAGAGAAAAGCGATACAGCTTAGCACCATATTGCTTCAAAATCGCGATATCTTCATGCGTGCGATGGTAGGAATCGCAGGCCACATCGCCGTTGGTGCCATCTTCTACCTTTCCAGGTGTCTTGCTGAATGTGTCCCAGATGGAGGGCCCTCGGCCGTCTTCGTCGTAAGCTCCCTCGATCTGGTAGCTAGAATAAAAAGTCGCCGAATAAGCAGGTGCGTGCAACCATAGATTACCGATGAAGCTCACCTGGCCGTTGCAAATCCCCAGACAAAGTCTGCCGGCAGCTTGGACTGAGATGCCTCGCCGTTGGTAGTAGTTACGCTACCCATACTCGGAGATGCGTTGGATGTGTTTCTGCGACTGGCAACCGGGGACGAAGGAAGGGTGAGAAAATGAAAGAAAATAAGAAGTAATTTCCTTTCCGATAAGATATTCAGATGAGGAATGGAACGTTTAAATAACCATCAATGTCTAACCGCAGCAGCAGCTTTCAATCCTGACTAGCTCTAGTCAACATGCCCGCAGGCGGACAGCCCACTTGGAGCAGAGGGCACTGGAGCTCCTCCAATCCGATCCGGAGAAATTATCATAGTGACAGACGCACAACATTGGATAGGACGATATTATCGTGATCGAACAGAGGGGAGGCTGTAGTCTAGGCACAGGAGTAAGCCAGCCGCAAAGCGTGCATACCAATTTGGATAAGCAGGCGATACTCCGCGCAAAGAGGAGACAAGCGGAGTTAGCGCCCCAGGGGTCCCCCACCCTTGTGTTCTACTCCATACCACATAGTAGTATGTACACGTACATCAGTACTCACGTTCAACGTCTCGGACTATTCTTCTATCGCAAGCGATCTTTCGCGCCTGGCATGGATGTAATCTGGCTTATCTGAGACAGCCAGAGGTGCTAAGATGCGCTAGAATTTGCGCCATTCAGCCGCGCCAACTGCGATTACGAGGCACGTATGAATGACTGTGCACCGTCTGTATACAGCCAGTCAACGGCCAATAACTTGCAGTAGAGCTCGCTATATGTCGATTGATATATATTTCAGCCCAGATGGATACTCTATTGCAAACATAGACTGTGTCATATCAGTGTTGCCGCGCAATTCAGCGGGACGGAGAGAAACAATGTAAGAAACAATAAACACCCTTCAACGCCTGCCGACTATAATATGCTCGCTAATACAATCAAAATGATCTCGTGAACAGTGCGACTACCCTATGACGAGAGTCCGCAAAGAACCATGACAATCTGAATCATAGCTCCATACCGTCTTCCTCTTCCCCCTCAAGCTCGTCCATATCTTCCACCAACGAAGTTCCAGTAAGCCGAGGCCGCTTAGATGCCAGCGATTCGGAGCCAAGAGCTCCGACAATTTCTAGTTCCGGCCCAGCGATAATTCTTCCTTCAGTGTCAACTACCTCGCACAATTCGATAAGGCTTTGCCGGTTGAGCGATTTGAAGCCAGCTGTCCGAACGACTCGGCCCCAATGTGCAAGGCAGAATTGTGCTGCGCGACGCCGGAGCCATTCTTCATTTGTCCTGCCTGCTCGTTCCCAAATAATAGCAGCATTCTCAACGTCCAGCTCACGGCTGAGTCGGTGAACGCACAGCAAACGTAGCTTGGGTATGTCATACAAATCGGCCATGACAAGCATGCCGGCGACATCGAATATACTTGTGCAGTATTGCGGATGATCCAATATACTGTCACTATACAGGTAATATAGAAAACCCCGGACCACAGAGTACGGTTCCGGTATGTGCATGCGCTTAGTATGATATTCGGCCATTTGTGCAGAGTATAGACGTTTGAAATGAGGCCACCTTGCCTGTAAAATTATCCGGTGGACATGTATGGGCGGCGAAGTTCTCGCTGTCGGTGACAGGAACGCAGGATCATGTTGAGTGGTCACGGGGGTTGGTGAGGTGACTTGGCTCTCATCTTCCACAGTCTGATCGTCACAGTCCGCCGTAATGATAAAATCTGTTCCACTGCCCGTTTCTGGAGATTGATCAAAAACAGCCAGCAGGTCAGCGCCGAGGCCTGCGTGCTGGGGTGACCCTTGACGCTCAGATGCGAGAATGCGGTTCTGCTCGGACGATTCAGGAAAGAAGTTATTACCCAGGAGCCCATATTTTTCCAAATCCAGACACAGAATTTCATTTAGTTGATTATCATCCCCAGCAGTCGTAGCATTTTCGATGTTGCATCCAAGCAGCCAAGCCTTAGTACCATCTTCATTGATAGTGCAGTAGTGCCACCGAAATCCTGGTCGGAACACCTCCTGTCCATCTGCGAGCCTTTGCCATCTTAGAGAGTCCAATTCAAGCGTAGATAGGTTACAGTCATAGGGGCGGACTGTTTCCGAGGGTGTGATCAAGTCGAGAAGGACACCGGAGGAGTAAACGTGGAAATGAGTTCCAGAGAGCAAGGATGGTACATGTGGTCCTGACTCGAAATGTAAAGACGATATTGCACCCGGTGCCGTTGGTTTCCTTCGGGCGAAAGACCGAATCTGGACGCTTGCTGAGTTGGCTGCATATCCACCTGACCGACCAGACAATTGCTGCGGCGAGCTAAGGACACCTCCAGGGCTAGGAGTCACGCGATTCAATGATACTGGTGTCTCATCAATACCCTGCGGAATAGGCATATCCAATGACGGGCTCCCCTTAAGATCCAGCCACCAAAGATCAGTCGACCGGTCCATCTCTGATCCAAGGCCACCAAAAATCCACAGTCGACCCCCCCAGACCCATGCAGTGTGATCAAAACGCGGGACGAAACTCCATGTGCGGGACCAGGTCCAAGTCTTAAGATCGAGATAACATATATCGTCCAAAATGGAATTATTCTCGCCAGTTACTCCTCCAATGACGAACAACTTGTCTTCGTATATGACGGATGCATGGCGGGCTCGCCCCCGAGGAACAGGGCCCCGAACGTCAGGTTGCGTCCATGTCGATGTTGGTATATCCAGAATGACTATGTCGGATAAATATTCGCGATGCTCGTTTTCTCCGCCGAACACGAGTAACTTGGTTCCTTCATGAAGGGAAGCGGTGTGTCCTAATCATGAGGAACTATTAGCACTTGAACAGTGTTCTTCTCCAAGGGGCATGATACGAACCCATGCGAACGCCCGGTATGTCTCCATAATTGTCGACCAGATCCCATGAGAGTGTATTGAGGTTTAAGCGGAGGACATGATTATACACTAATGGCCTAAAGTTAGCGCTACACTAAATTGGATTCTGCAGCGCACGGCTATGGCAGATTGCCAATAGGGCACAATAACTGGACGAGACTGGCTGACCTTCGTCAGTGAACTGGTCGAACCCTCCAAAGGCATAGATCTGATCATTGCCACAATAAGTGACGGATGCATTTACCAGGCACGCGGGGACATTCCCAAGAGCTTTTTTAATGCTGGGACGGTAGTCAGTACTGCCCCGACGGCCTTTGGCTGGACTGGCCGGCATCAGGTATGTGTTAAGGGGGTCCCTAGAGGCCATTGAAGGGGGTGTCGACTGGAGAGAACGTCGGTGGGATGTCGTAGCGGCAACGGGATCCCAGAAGGAAGCCGACCCACCCTCGTGGACGTACGACAAGCCGGATGCTGAAGTGACGGAAGCGTTGCTGGGTGTGGAAGGCGGTTGCCGCGCCATTGGGGGCGGGTCCGATGTGGATATGGATATCGGAGTGGATAGAGCCTGAGGCTTGACGAGATGAGGATTGCAAAAGATGAATTGAAGCTGTAGCAGTCGTAGACGGTCCTGAGGTCTTCTCGAGATGAATGAGATGAATGAGGAAGCCCAAAGAGAACCGTCGAAGGAAGGCGCGAGAAAAAAAAACCAATCAATCCGTGGGAGGCTCAAAAATTCGGAAAGAGCAGACTGGTTCAAGGTATAGTACGCTAGTCCTAAGGCAGGCTGTCCGCCAAGCCGGTCGCCAGACAGTGCGCTAACTGTTTCGAGACTAGCCACATCACTCTGGCGGTTGCCATGGGTACTTTCTATTTACTTCTTTCTACTTATATAAGTCCTGGACCCTTTACTTCACCTCACCTTTACTCAACATCCTCAGACTACGTCTCTCTCCTCTTATACGTGCATTCGATACTCTGTATCCCCCTCTGTGCATCATTCCATCCAAAGCGTACATTGTGTTTAACCTCTTGAGTGATATAATATCATATATTGCTACGATCGCCCTACCGTGGGTTGAAGACCTTGGAACGAGACATTTCGCTGTGATCTGAAAGGCATGGCAACTGCTGAAGTCTCAACACCTCTAAAGACCCATCGGGGTATCTTCTCGACCAAGACTGCTGGCGGTCGTTTGCCTCTCACACCTTCTCCCCGCACGAGAGCGACAAGCAATGCCTCAGTAAACTCGTCTCCATTCACGCCAATCCGTGATGTCTATGATGGCGATGCAGGCACTCAGAAGTCAATCTATGGAGGAAATCTTAGTTCACACTTCGCCAAGTCGATGTCCAAGGCGAGGGCCTACCGAGAGTCACCAAAGTCGAATATTGCTCGTTCACGCAAATCGCCAAAGCATCTAGAATTGGGAGTTTCTGACTGGTCGTTGACTGGAACTGGGCCAGCACACTCCCCAGCCAAGGAGCGTGCTCGTAAAGAGCAGACTCGAGGTCGTGTCACCAAGATAGCCACCACCAAGTCCGGCCCCACAACCAAAACGACCATTCGCATTTCTCACAAAGCTGGTGACCGATTCATACCAAATAGAACGGCAAGCGAAGGCTTGACAACAGCGGGTGCTGCAAAGCCTGAAGATAACCAGCGCCCGAAGACAAGCGACGGATCGGCAGTCCTAGCGCATGCTGCCAGCGCCTTTGATATTAGTAGCCGTGGCTCTGATGACGATCTCACAGCTGCTCTTGAGAACCTCGGACTCGATGACAGTGAATCGTCAAACACATATACACGACCTACACCAGATGCTGTGGCATATGAATCATCACTGGCCAATGCCTGTGACGTGAAACTCAACACACGTATTCTAGCCTTCAAGCCTCCCCCACCCGAGTCCTCAAAGCCCATCGATCTCCGAGCTCAATACAATCGTCCTCTTAAACCCAGCAGTGCTCAATCTGCACAGTTCCGTCGCCGCGTCCAGACTGCTCCAGAACGTGTCTTGGATGCACCTGGATTGTTGGATGACTACTATCTCAATCTGCTCGACTGGAGCTCTGGCAACCAAGTTGCTATTGGCCTGGAACGAAACGTCTACGTGTGGTCCGCCGAGAGCGGTACAGTCAACTGCCTTCTTAAGTCAGCCCCTGATACCTATATCAGCAGTGTCAAGTGGAGTGGCGATGGGGCTTATGTCGGCGTTGGCCTGGGAACAGGTGAGGTGCAGATCTGGGATGTTGAGGAAGGCACCAAACTGCGTAGTATGTACGGACACGATACACGTGTCGGTGTGATGGGCTGGTCAAAACACACTCTGTCTACCGGTGCGAGGAGCGGGCTTGTCTTCAACCATGACGTGCGCATTGCCCAACACAAGGTTGCAGAGCTTGTATCTCACACTTCAGAAGTCTGCGGTCTGGAATGGCGATCGGATGGCGCACAGCTGGCTACTGGAGGGAACGATAACCTCGTTAACATCTGGGATGCCCGATCATTGAGTGCACCTAAGTTTACCAAGACCAATCACCGTGCCGCTGTCAAGGCATTAAGCTGGTGTCCATGGCAACTCAACCTGCTTGCAACCGGTGGTGGTTCCTACGACCGACATATCCACTTTTGGAATACTACAACCGGTGCCCGCACTAACAGCATCGATACCGGATCGCAAGTTACGAGTCTCCGCTGGAGCAACCACTACCGCGAGATCGTCAGCTCTAGTGGCTTCCCCGATAACTCATTGAGCATCTGGAGCTACCCTACATTGGTGCGCAATGTCGAAATTCCGGCCCACGAAACTCGTGTTCTGCACAGTTGCCTGAGCCCTGACGGGCAAATGCTTGCTACTGCCGCTGCGGATGAGAGTTTGAAATTCTGGAAGATCTTTGAGCGTAAGCCTGGCACAAGTGCAGCTGCTGCTCGTGAAGGAAGTGTTGGCAGCAAGGCTACCATGGCCAAATCCATGACCATTCGATAGTTGTGTATTTAAAGGAAACGGGGTCGGTCTTGTAGTGTTTGGCGCTCTTTTTGGAATTTTCTCGTACATACATTTTCGGTCGGTTCAGGTGTCTCGTTCAACTTTATATTGCTTGGATTTTTCCTTCCTTTGTTGTTGATTATTGTCATGGTTGGAGTTTAATGCATCGATTCATCAAATATATGCCTAGTAAGATGTGAGGGTAGAGGTTATTAATGTACCACGGGGGCAAGATAATGGTCTTTCATTGCACTATGGAGGACAGTGGAGATTAATTCAGGTGAACGTGCGGAGTAGATTCCGAGGCTGTTGGTATTTAGTTATGCTTCATCCCTCCGAACGGTTGGCATAGAGAACAAAGAGCATACATTCCATGAAGCAGATACTATGTTCTTCCTCGAGCTCTAAATTGTATTCCATGTCAGTTGGATGGTTCACAGGTGTCAAAAGGATGACTGCTCCCCAGATATTTCTACGTACCATATATGGATGGGCGACGACGCCAAGACGGGGCGGATGACTAATCGTGTGGTTAACATGGAAATCTCCCAGGCATACCGAACCTGCCTCACTCAACAATCGGCATCAACCGCAAAGATTCGCTTGGGTACTAGCTCTACACCTCTCATAGTCCTCTTAATTGCTTCACTTCCACGAGAATACAACTTCTTTCTGTCTTCTATATTAGTTAAATCGGGGTTACGAGATCGTACGGAGGCAGACACTGTGACGACGGGCTTCATATCAGTGCTCACATACGCCTGACCGAAGAGCCTCACTCGGTCATTTCAGACTCTCAGCACCGACCGGGAACAACCAACAAACCCCTGCGTTCTGACAAGAATCTACCCGTTTTTTAACACTCATCCGAAGCCACAATACTAAGCAGCATGGCTAATCAGCAAGTGGTAAGTATAGTGTACTCAGATGTTCAAGGTCCAGCCTTTCGCTCAGACTGTCGGCGATCGTGAAATGTCATTAATCATCACCAATTGCTCCTCTTTTTCCATGATATGTGGTCGTCACTGATAACATGGCTCACTTCTGTCGAACAGGGCTCGGTATACGACAATATCATCCGGGAGGTATGCGAGGCATCGCGAGTCGACTTTGAAGAGGGCGGAGTCGATCAACAGACTCTCGAAGAGATGCGTCGGGTAAGTCAACATTTCTGTTGTTCCATATCGTTATTTTTGCATCAAATACACACTTCACAAGAACTACCATCGTCTTTTTTGAGTATTGTTTTTGTCGTGATATCGACCAGCTGGGGTGGCAAAAGCGGGGTTTCGGACGGTTGGGGGATGAGAGCAGCGTAAGGGGGGAAACTGCCGCTTCTTGAGTCAATTTATACCCATGCGAAAATCCCTGCGCCGCTAACCCACTGCAACACCACTCGGAGCCAATCACAGTCCCCCACCTCATCACCATCTATTGCCAATGACAATGCCTATGCCACCATGATGATGTTATTGTTGTGCATGGGTCGACTAACGGGACAATGATGGCAGAGCTGGCAGCAGAAACTTTCTTCGCTAGGTGTTGCTCATTTTCCCTGGGACCCCCCTCTCAAGGCGAGCCCTCCACCTGCGCAGGCTCCTAGTCAGCAAATTCTCCCTCCAGCTGCCACAGTACCCTCGAATGCACCACGCCCGACGCCTCCACCCGCACAGCCCGCAGTGACACTTCCGCCTCCGATTCCTCAGGAAGATCATACTCCGGTCATCAAGACCGAACCGGGTCTCAACGGACAACCTGCCGGTATACCTGCGAATGGCGGTCCTTCGGGACAGCTTGATGCACAGGCGCTTGCTCGGGAACGTGCGATGAGTAATTTGCACTCAAAGTACGGTGCCGCTGCGGCAAATTCAGTGAGCCAGTTGCAAGCCCAGAGCCAAGCCGCCCTTTCCTTGCCTGGTCAACAACGTCCCCAGAACGGCGCACCTCAAGACGTCAAGCCACTTATGCAGCAACCATACCCAGGCATAGCACCACCCCAAGGTGTCTCCTATCCTCCACAAACCGACGGTGTCAGTGATGATGCGCTCGCACATTGGAAAGTGGAAGTCGCTCACCGCCGTGAACTCGCCAAACGTAACAACGGCGAAGGTGACCGGATGCTAATGGCACAATTGAAACTGGACGCCCTGCGTCTCGAAGGTGGTGGCCTTATGCTTCCCCTTGATGAGCGCTCCTCTTCTGGTCTATCTAGACACATAACCTCGGATTCAAGCGGGGTTGCTGCGCAAACTGACGGCCCCGCTGATGACGAGGACGATGAAGATGCCATCAACTCGGACCTCGACGATCCTGACGATCTGGCTAATGAAGATCCTGAAGGAGACGAAGCTGTCGGAGAGGTGATGCTCTGCACATATGACAAGGTTCAGCGTGTTAAGAACAAATGGAAGTGTACCTTGAAAGACGGCATCCTCTCCACTGGCGGCAAGGAGTAAGTCTTCCTGTGTCACATGGACTATGATTTTCTACTGATAACTTGTTTAGATACGTCTTTCACAAAGGACAAGGCGAATTTGAGTGGTAGTCGTATGCTTCCTTCGCTCGATCTTGGATTTCTTCTTTTTGTTCTCCAAATATGTACACTTATGACTCGGCACTAGGCGTTTCTTAATACGTCCTCACTTTTTACTACCTCTATGAAAATGATCTCATTCTCTTTACTGCTGCGAATATCCCTCCAGAATGACACATTCCTTTGTCATCGCATTGCTTCTTAGACTATGTCTCAGGATATGTTTTTAATGTGATACAAATGTTGTGGAAATGATATAAAATTACAACGATCTTAGTTACACGGATGCGTATATATAGGCTTAAAGAAGACCTCCCTCACTGAACGGCGCGGACTGCATCGTCGCTAGGGGAGGCTCAAAGAATGAGTCCCAATTCCAAAGAGGGTCCATGAAATCGAATAGCCCATCCACGACCTGTGACGATACAGGGTTCCCTGCTTCCTGAATAATCTCTTGATTCGTTTCGGCTGCCGCTGTTGTATTGCCATTGATATGCAGATTATCATAATGATGAGAAGTCGCCAATGTTGACGGTCTTTCGTCCGATTCGGTATTCGTCATAGTACCAGAAGGAGCAGCATACGTCCCTGGACTGGTCGTTTTCTCTAATATCGCCGCCTCCCTCCTCTTCTTATCCGTCATCGATCTCACCAGCACCCTAGCCGTCCCCAACGCCTCATCCGCCAAATGCGTCTTCAAATGCTTTGCAATCGTGGCAAGTGTCTCCATCGCTTCTGGTATCGTCGCCAAACTCTCACTAGAATCAATCGCCAACAAGACACATATGAATTGAAATACAGTGCCCACCGTATTCCACCATGGATGATTCCTCAGTATAAGTCTGCGGGATGCTGGCAGGGCTGTTTTGCCTGCTTGAATTATCTGGGTGAGTTGGTCTTGTTTTATGCCTAGGTCCAAAAGGCGGAGACGTCGGTATATGCAAAAGCAGAGATCGGCCTTGATGAGATTGAAGAATTCGTGGCTTGTTTGAGTTGAAATAAGGGACTGTAGGGCGTTGGTAAGCTCTTGTCTGCGCGTGGGATGATCTTGATTGTTGATAACCGTGGTATCGTCTGAGGGGAGAGTGTTGATAAGTGCGTGTAGTTGAAGCGTCAAGTCTGCTTCGCTGCGCTTGATGATATTGTGCTCGAGAATAGGGCCGACATCAATCGTTGACCGGCCATGTTCATACGAGATGATGAAATGAAGACAGCGCGCAACCATCATGACCCGCGCACATATATCCCTGAACGCAATCAGAGAGTAATCCCCGTCAATCATTTCATGGGCTTCGCGCTCTTTGTACACGCCAATCGCCTCACACAAATGCATCATTATACAACTGTACAGCCAAGCCGTACCAGGCCGACTGGTCGACCGAACATAGATGACTCGCAAAATCCAAGCCTGAATGGTCGCTAGATGCGGATATCGAGCCACAAATGGATCATCAAGGATATCCTTCGCATGTTGAATGACCCTCAACTCTCGGCCTTCGCAAAGAACTTCTGAGAACAGCGATGCAAGACCTATGACACCGCTGATCAAAGCCTCAAAATTGCACCCTTGGTCCTTCTCGTGCCAGTGATCATGACTTTTGCGTCGTAGTTCTTCGATATCGATAAATCCCAAGACGGGGTCAATTACAGTCATATAGATGTCGAGTGAATCATGCACTTCGGCCCAGGTGATGTAATCTCGTATGTGGAATGAGACGGAATACGGAAGTTCCTTTCTGATGCCGGTGTTGTAGGCAAATGAGTGGACTCTGGGTGGGCTCCTGGATTGTAGATTCTTGCCTAGCCATTGAGGAAATGCGACTGCTGAGTGACGGCCAATGTATCTACATTTGGAGGGTACTATTAGACCATTTGCTACTGCTGCTGATGCTGATGCCGCGACGCATTCTTTGTTGATGGTTGCAACCTCATCACCGAAGCCACGAGATCCGGTCGCTTGTTTCGACTTTTGCCGAGCTGTAGCTGTCGAAGATGGCACCTCTTCATCTATTCCAGCAGCTGATGATTTCCTTTTGGCGGGACCAGGAGCAATTTGCGATGATGCGGATCCGTTGACTTTTGCGGTATTATTCTCGGTACCACCGCCGCTGTAAGTGCACCCATATCCGTATCCAGTACATGTTGAACAAGGAAATTTCCCATCACATTTCCTCTTGCGCTGTCGACATGGCGCACATGCGTACCGTGACCTTTGGCGCATATTGCCAGCAATAGGTGACGTTGATGAGTCACCGCTTGTCATCCTCCATGTAGATGTTGTGGTATAGCAATGCTGTGCCGTCTAGAGACTGATGTTCATACCATATGATTGAAGCGCCTCTTCGTTTAGTATTTGGCGATATTGTTTTGTTGGCATTTATACTTATGAAATTATGTCTCTGACGGAAAATAAAAGGTGAAAAAAGAGACGCCGCTTTAAGGAAGGAAAGAAGGAAGCATGCCAAAGAAAAATCACCTGATCTCTTTTTGACCGACTGTCTATCATCATGATCATCATCGACTGTCTTCATAAGTCAGGTTTGCAGAATATTAGGCGAAAGGGCAAAAGAGAGAGAAAAATGACAAGCATGCAGTGCCCTCCATGCATCGTCATGGTATCTTGAGAAAACAGGCACATGTCCAGAATCCCAAGCGCTTCAAAATCCTACCACTCGAAGAAGTCGGGTAAGTCATCCTTGGGTTTCGGGGCAGAGACATTGCGGACAAGAAGGGTGATGTTTACTCTATTGTATAATCAGCTATCGTGACTTCGAAGATGCAGGCGAGGGCTACTTACGGCTGTCCCATTTTCACCGCGATGCGTGGCAAGTACCCTCTGTGAGTGAACTTATGTTCCTTTCGCAACCACTGTTCCACCATCAGGCATCTCGCTCTTTCCTCATCCGTATGACTCATCATTGCTATGATATTGGTCAATGGACGACAACTCCAAGATGCACAGTTGATCATCGTGCCGTTGGAAATATTGCTGTCGAACATATACCCTCCCTTGGAAGAGTACTCCGGGTCAGCGATTGTCAACATCGCGTCCATCAAACAACGCCCAACTCTTTGACCCTTGCTATCCTGAGAAACCATGAATTCTACCTGTGCGCTGCCCCCGACTGAAGGCTGGCCTTGTAGAAAATTGAGGAGGCGCACGAACCCTAAAACTCTGCCCCAGGGAACGCGGCTTTTAAAGTCTCTTTCGCTCGACTGCTTGATAGCGACGATGAAAGGAAGTTCCTGATTTTGCGATTCGTCGATACGTTGGATGACATCGTGCACAGTGATTGGCTTCGACTCAAGAGTATGTGCCGAGCAACGCACATACGAGTTGACGATTCCGGCAAGATATTCCGCATCGATATGCATCGCAAGACGCAAGAACAGGGATATACCAGGCTGGATTTTGCTTCGATGTCCTAAATTTGCAATTCGCTCCTTTGCAGCTGCTACTCTCTCAGTGCGCTCGATTATGTATGGGTTGGAGCTCGCAGCATCTGTTTGCTCCTGTATGCCCTCGTCTGGATAAATCTTGACGCCGCCTTCCATGTTTCCGTCGCCAATGCGAAATGCCTCTGACTGCGTATCCTCCTTGCAGCCTTCAGGGTCTGTTTGTTTGATCCAATTATTTATTCCTTTGGCCTTGATCACTTCTCTCATCTCATAGCCGGAGAGAGTGTATGAATTTTTCACGCGAGCTAGAAGACGATGATCTTCTTCCTCTGTGCTTCGAACGAGATTCGCCGCGAATAACGGGAATACTTCATCTTTCTCTTTTGATCTAGAAGAGGATTTTGAAGAAAAAGCCGGAGACCCGTCTCTATCTGCCGCTTCTTGATTTTTGTCTTCGTCTTTTGCAGGAGTCTTTGGGGCAGCCTCATTTGCAGGAGTCACCAATACTTCTGATAATCTTGGTGTCTTGGCCTGGGGATCGACCGGTATTTCACGTTTCATTGGTGTCTCAATCTTGGAAGTCGCTGATTCTTGCGGCTTCGTTGCTGTATTGGGCTTGGGAGTCTTCCATACTGCGAACGCGGCCCGCATTTGTGCCATCTTGTACTCGTCTCCACAAGACTGGACTGCATCTTTTTCTTTTGTCGAAGAAATTTCAGTCAGCGTATTTAATCATCTCAAAGGAGTCTAGACATACCAGGAGCCATAGTCCAAGGCAAGACCCTGAATGTCTGTCAAACACGCTCAACGAGACGAAGGATTTTGAACGAAAAGGGAATCGAGCAAAAAGAATGATCTGACAGGAAGATCCTCTTGATCTATTAGTGAGTCTTATGTCATTTAAAATTCTTAGAATGGTATCAGTCTTTCAGCAAGCTGGAATTGTGCTGTTGAGTGGAGTGCGAGTGAAGCGATACGTAAAGAATTTAGTTCCTCATCACTGTCCTGCTGAGTAGTAAGAACTGAAAAGAGGGGTGAAAGAACGCTCGAAGAGCTCGCATGAATTCTAAAGCAAGGCTTGTGTGCGATTTTTCAAGCAATCACAGTTCTGGCATAATTCAAATCGGGAGAAGAAAACCCTCATCCCTAGTCAAGCAGCATTCACTTAGCAAATGAGAGTGATCAGATTAATTCGGTTACAGGATCTAGTGACTGTTCGATAAGTGAAGTTCAACTCAAATCAGGTCGAGACTTTGAGCGTATCAAGTGGATGGATATCTGGCGTTGTGCCGAATTTATGACTCCATCGCCGACTTGATTTAATTTCTTTCCACCAAAAACTCTTTTCGTTCGCAGACCTGAGATCTCGAGCGGCCGTCACTCCATTTTCAAAATGCTCTCGATACTACGCAAAGCAAGATTAAAAGATAAAGAAATGAGAATTCTTATGCTGTAAGTTTCATTCTAAGAAGCGAGTCATGGTGCGCCGAAGATGGGCAGACGATTGACCACCGCCGCGGACGACCAGTGGTTTAGACAATGCCGGCAAAACGACCATTGTGAAGCAGATCATGAATGAAGATGTGACCACTGTTAGTCCGACATTGGGGTTTATTATCAAGACGATTGATTTTCAAGGGTGAGATCCAGGTCTTCGTAAAATCGGCGAAAAGCATCAACTAACTCGAGCGGTAGGTACAAATTGAATATCTGTAAGTCAACTTCGTATTTTTCCGCCACCTTACCATAAAGCCTATTCTGAAATACGACAGGGGATGTCGGCGGTCAAAAGACGCTTCGCTCATATTGGAGAAATTACTTTGAGAAGACGGACGCTTTGATCTGGGTGGTGGATGCGACTGATCGCATTCGAATTGATGATTGTCGCGAGGAATTGGCTGGTTTATTGTTAGAAGAGGTAAGCTTCCTCCTCTTCTCATCTCTCGACCTGTTTTGTATCGATGCACATAGTCTGGAGTCCCGTCATAGACTATCAATTGATCTGCTCATAGCGTTTGATGGGTGCGAGTCTACTCATATTCCTGAATAAGACGGATGTGGGTGGTTGCATGACGCAAAGTGATATACACGAGGTTCGCCCTGCTTCTCTACACTTATTTTTGGCACTCCAGTTAATGCTTTGTGGCATATAGGGTCTTCAGTTGGATGCGATCAAAACGCACAAATGGGCCATTTTCCCGTGTAGTGCTATGACTGGAAAGAATCTACATGAAGGTCTCGACTGGGTGGTCCAAGATGCGAAGGACAGACTTTTTCTGTACTAATATATACACACAAGACGTATAGAAAGTGCACATATGCAAAGGTCGGTACCTATGCAACAACGCAATGTGCAACGGAAGAATAATCAATGATCATACCGAAGATATAGACCTTGTTTACCATATACTTTGATGCTAAAGTCACACTCGGAAAACTTGATTAATCCACAAGCAACCCCGGAATGGCCATCAAGAGACCCCAGTCAGTACCTGAGTTCCGGCACCCGCAAAGAGCAATCCGCAAACAAATAGAATAGACCGCCCGCCACTGCAGCCAGCAAACAAATAGTAATTACCGGCCCATTGTCAAGATGAACATGGCAATCCATCGTCTGGGGAGTGTATGCTATAATCTGCTGGGGACAGCTGAGAAGTGATCAGCAGAAGCGGATGACGGTGTGGAGACCGGAAGAACCAGCGGAACGCGTGCACAGAGTCAGAACAACAACCGACTTTTGATTCCCTTCTATTACTCTGCGTACACACTCACTGCCAATCTACACTCTTTTGTCAAGTTTCATCTGTCTTTTCACTAGTGTTCTTATATTATATGTTTTGCATTCCCCGTGAAACACACAGGGTATATACACAATACACGCCGAGTCCTGGATGGAGTACTCCGTCCACCTAATATAGCGTCCGATCCGATCTGGTCTGCCGATTCAGCCCCCCTCCGAAACGTTGTCGCTGCCCTCACGATACCACCATGGAAGACAGTTCCGAAGATGTCAATGAATTTCTGCTTCGTATTCGAGAACTCGGCGATAAACGAGTAAAAGAGGACGAGGATAGAGCGCGGAAGTTGGAAGAGGAGATATTGCAGGGCCGGAAAGAGAGGCAGGCGCGGCGAGCTGGTAAGCAATACCCAGCAGAGAACGGAAAAAGAGAGTCCTACTAGGCAGCTGGACGTTTTGCCAGTGACAGTTGCCTGTCCAGCGTCTAGCCCCTTTCTTTCCATCTGTTCTTGACCTTGACCGACACAATTGGTGAACGGGCATT
Source organism: Talaromyces sp. PB3603 (assembly GCA_023625915.1). Classification (NCBI taxonomy): domain Eukaryota; kingdom Fungi; phylum Ascomycota; class Eurotiomycetes; order Eurotiales; family Trichocomaceae; genus Talaromyces; species Talaromyces sp. PB3603. Next base: position 580,433 of record JAMAFY010000009.1, read on the forward strand.
GAACGTGGAATCGATGTCGTTGATGTTGTTTGATTTGCGTTAGCTGATTGGCTGTGGCTGACTTGCCGACCTTTTGTGTCGCTCTTTCCCTGCCAGAACGAGCTCGCTCCATTTCTCCCACCAAAGACTTTCCTTCGCCCTCGTCAATCTCCAGTCTTCCCAGAGACCACAAGTCCATTTCACAGCTTCCTCCACAAGTCTTTCGACCGTCGAGTGTTAGCTACGACCAGGAGAACGAGTTATCAACCACTGGTCAAACACGTCAGGACGAATCTCGCAATTCTGATTATACTTCCCCTTCCACTCCCCCCGCGACAGGTGCGAGACACGTTGCGCAATCTGCTAGCGACGAGGCAGAAGACACGCCTGACCGATCTACTGTCCCTGAGAAATCTGCGTCTCCTTCAGTAGCAATAACAGATTCGATAGAGCAAGACAATGACACAATGCCGTCGGCTGAGGACACCCCGCCTTCGCGCTCTCAGATCTCCCAAGCCCTCGCATCGAAAGATCCAGCGTGGTTCCGCCAGACAGATCCCGAGAGAGCTTCGTTGGCATTTCGACGGAATGCAGACAACGCCACTGAGGTCTCTTCGACTGAGGCAAATTTCAAATTGCCTGGTCTGAGTCGAGACTCGTCATCAGAGACTGAAAAATTCCGTGACTGGATTTCTGACGACCGATCACGCTCTCCCTCAAGAGCAAGCTCAACGTTCGCTGCCAACAGCAGCATTGGAAATCGCTACTCAAGTGTTTCTTCGGTGTCCACGACTGGTCTAGGCTCTCCTATTCCCTTGTCTACGCCGCGACTTGATGCTCGTAAATTCGAGTCTCAACCGCTGACCGAAGAACGTACCCCTTTGTCTCCAGGTCGCGCGTCCCCAGAACGGTCCAATTCACCTACAAAGGGCTTAGGCGGGTTCGTGCAAAGTGCCATGTTGAAGCGCAGTGATAGTATTTCGAAGCGATGGACCGTACAGTCGCCTGCCAATCTCAGCCGAAGCAATTCTATCATTAGCAATCGCAGCGGTGTTGGTCGATCTGCATTCGGGGGCGATCTGCTAGCAGGTCCTCCCGAGCCAAGACCAGTTCGCGAAAGCTCGCCTTTGTCACTTTCCCGACCGAGCTCAAGCCACAGTGAAGCAACTATCGTCCACTCGAGAAGCCAGGACGACAAAGACGACAGCCAGGAAAAGCCCCAATTAGATACAGGTTTTGTGAGACCCTCGTTGCCAACTCACGCTCGTTCGAGTTTCTCGAGCGCAACTGGTGCTGAGGAACAAAAAATGGGCGATGAGCCGCACACACCCAGAAGTCCTTCAAAATCTTTCGATCAGAAGCGGTGGAGTCCTACAAAGTCGAGTTGGCTTGAGAGCGCGTTGAACCGCCCTGAATCGCCTAGGACCAAGACAACGCCTGCTACCCAGCAACCTGCATGGATGAGGGACTTATCCAAGGCGAGACAAGCTAGAGCCAGTGTTGATCTTGGGAGACCAGCTTCAAGTCAAGAAATGAATCCTGCCGGCTTGATGAGGTCACCGGCATTTGGCGGCCATTTCAAGAGTCCCAGTGTCTCTGGTATCAGCACACCTGTGAAAGATACCGAAAGCCTTCCACTCGTAAAAAGACAATCTCCCACGAAGGAAGAGAGCGCTCAGCTGGCTTTACCAGATACCAAGGACAACCTTGAGCCAACACCAACAGAGTCCGGCGCATCTTCACCTCTTTCGGAAGATAAGCCTAGCCCACCATTGTCAAAAGCCTCCCCTCCTGTGCCAAACAAATCCAAGACAGTATCTATCATCGACATTGGTTCAGCGAACTCCAAGCCACAGCCGACCACTACAGACTTCAGGGCAAGCCTACGAAGACGCGAGGCCGCCAACGACAAGACCACACAAAACGAGCCAGAGTTCAAGAATGTCTTCGGAAAACTCAGAAAGACGGAGAAATCTACTTACAAAGCACCTGATTTATTGAAAGATAACATCACTAAGGGAAAAGCAGCACTTACCATCACTGGCGGCCCGAAGAAGACTGAGCGAGTGGATGAATTCAAAGAAAGTATCTTGAAACGGAAAGATGAAATGAAGGCAGGTGGAGGTTCTATTCGGCGCACAGGCGATGAAGATCGAAGCATACCAAAGCCACAATCGGTCGTGCCTGAAGCGCTCGCCAAACGCAATAACCTCGTTCGAACGGACAGCACGAAAAGCAATATTTCGGGCTTCTCTTCACCTTCTCCAACCAAATCTTTCAGAACGGACAGTCCACAGCGGCCTCTTAGTGAATCGTACAGCAAACCCGATTCGTTGCCATCACCTGTCGAACGAACGCCACAGTTACAATCAACCACTGCTGCTATTAAATCAAGCGGAAGCCCATCTCAAGACGCCAAGATCTACGAGAAAAGGCCGGAGCAATTATTCAAAAGTGCCTTCACACCGGCTCAGTCGTCTCAGGAAGCAAAACCCAGCGTAATTGCTTCGTCGGTTCGTCCATTGTCATCAAACGTTGCCCGAGAGACTCCTACGACAGTGACCACCGAGCCTAAAGGACTTTCCGTTCCAGGACTAGCAGGGCGACTAAACCCTGCGTTAGCGGGCATGTTAGCTCGTGGTCCGCCGCGTGTTGGTGATGAACCCGGAAAGTCTACTACCACAAGCCCGTCCTCAACGCCAGCGCAAAGATCCGAGCCAGCCTCAACTGCTCCGCTAACCCATATGACCAAAGCCCGAGCAAGAGGTCCCAAGAGGAGGCTTCCAGCTTCTACGAAATCCGAACCGAAAGTGGCCACGAAGGAGGAGAGCCTGTCGACTGAACAGGCTGCATCCGGATCTGAGGTGACTGAGCGAAAAATTTCAAATGAAAATGTACGTTCGCCGTCCGTGTCTGCAAACAAAATAGACTATCGTTCTGAACCAGTCATTGAACGCCAAAAACCGCTGATACCTTCAAAATCGCCAGATGTACCCAGATCGTCCCTGATCTCTACCGCCAAAGTGAGCGCCGTCTTCGAGGAACTAAATGGGGACAAAGAGGATCCGAAGCTAAGCCCAAAGGGAGCAAATTCACCAAAGCCCATCGAGGTCTCCAAACCACTGATACCTTCAAAATCGCCAGACGTGTCAGGGTCGTCTGTGGTTGCCACTCGTAAATTGAGCGATGTCGCCGAAGAACAGGTTACAGGCAAGAAAGAGCTCAAATTCAATCACAAGAGTCCTACGTCACCCGAAAAGCCAGTTGAAGAGGCCACAAAGCCACCAGTTCCTTCTAAATCGGCAGATGTACAAAGAACATCTATCACCCCTCCTATTCTCCGAAACACCTCTTCCAATATCAGTAGGGAGCAGCCAAATGGTACACCCTTCGAAAGCACCACCTCTCCTGCGGTTCCGCCCAAGACAGGCCTGGGCCGTGAGAGCTCTACACCTAGTGTCAGGAAAGCTTCACTCGAGCGGCCGACACCACCTCCGAAGCCATTGACTCCTTCTCATGGAAATGCATCACCATCACCCTCGTTCGCTTCTAGATTGAAGGAAACATTTGCAAACTCAACGAATGTATCGCCGATCCAGGCAAAGTTTGGATTGGGGTTGGGTGGTTCATTCTTCCAGTCTCGACCAGGCTCGCCGCTTGACACCACCCGGAAATCCTCACAACCTACTAGACCACCGTCAACCCCGCCAGTCCCTCCGAAAAAGAACCTTAACATTTCTGCACAGATTCTTACTGAAACGTCACGAAGACCATCTCTCACATCTCCTATTCCTAGGACGACAGAGTCTGTCGGTGTTATCAACGAATTTTTCGATACTCCTCCAAAGTCCAGCGATAGAGTTGATATCGACCCACAGTCGATTCTTCACACGGACACTGACGAATACAAAACGAGGACCCTTCGCAAACAGATTTGGGAGATTACAGGGGACGGTAAGAAGCAAGATCTTCCTAAAAATCAAGATTATATCCTATTTGAGGGCAGCATGTATGTTTGTGTGCACACTTTCGAATGTGACACGGGAAACGAAACCGATTGCTACTTGTGGCTAGGTGATGAAGTCTCCGAAGCGGCCATGCAGGACGCTCAAATATTTGCACGAAGAGTTGCAAGAGAGAATGGAGCTAAGCTTGAGATTATAAGACAGGGAAAGGAACCCGCAAAGTTTATCGAGGCTCTTGGGGGCATCATTATCACTCGGCGTGGTTCTAGTTCCCGGCATAGCTCATCAGCGCTTTACATGCTCTGTGGTCGACGACATTTGGGACAGATTGCCTTTGATGAAGTTGATTTTTCTCGTGAAAAGCTTTGCTCGGGCTTCACATTTGTCATCTCAGCTAGATTTGGCAAACTTTACCTATGGAAAGGCAAGGGAAGCGGTGCTGATGAACTCGGCAGTGCGCGACTGGTTGGCATGGATCTTGGCTTAACTGGTGAGATGGAGGAAATATGCCAAGGGGAAGAGCCAGAAAGCTTTTTTGAAGTGTTCCCTGAATCCGAAATGGCTGAACCACCTGTGACGTCCGACTTTTGGCATCTAAAGCCTACCAACGACAAACATCGTTGTCGACTGCTTCGGATTGATCATGTCCTGGGCCAGAAGGGGGGATTTTGGAACCGACGCGGGTCTTCTTCGCCAGTCATTCGGCCCAATGACACCATACGGGAGATTGACCCTTTTGCCCAGAAGGATCTGCTTCCTCAAGGAATCTACATTCTTGATACTTTCTTTGAGATATATGTGTAAGTCTTATGATTGCGATGATATGTACGGGAATTTACTAACGGACTGATGACTGTAGTATCGTTGGAAGTGAGGCTAAATCCCGGGCTGCTGAGTTTGCGTCTGCTCTAGTCTTTGCGCATGAATATGGAATCCTAGCAGCTTCTCTCCAAGACCGACCATTCATCCCAGTCGGTCATGTTTCGATTGGCGGTGTTCCCAAGTCTTGCACGGTGGCATTCCGAAAGTGGGATCCCAGACTATGGCCCACGGCCTCTGATGTCTTGCCACTGAATGCCGCCATTGAAGCCATCCGCCCCTAATCCTGTGGTACGATGCATGTTTCGGTGTCCCCTTCTGAAATTCTCCCGGGAATCAGTCAGTGGCTCCCAACTCGTCGGGTGTTTGCCTTTGCATTACGTGTATTAATGGGAATGTCTAATGTATCATATGAACATTTCAGGTCGTTGCAGAGGAGTTCTTCATACTGTCATATAGTCTGGTCTGTTCGTGTATCTATCTTTCTCCGGCATCACATTGGAACGACGTTGATATGTTTATGATCTTTGCATTTATGTATACGTCTACTCATTGCCGCCATAGTGTGCCGATTCTATCCTTCTGTTATTAATGAATACTATAATTGGTAGCATTCGTGTTATAGATGCGTGTACTAGCTACTCAATCACCATAGGTGGTGTACTATCAAGTGACCTGTTCGAAAAGCATGGCTGCCCCGTGTGGGTCCACGACCGACCTTCCTTCCAAGAACCCTCCCAAACATTCTCACTCTTCTCTTCTCTTCTCCTCTTTCTTTACAACACATTTGCGCCCATTTTTGAACAGCGTAGAAGAAATCCATCCATGACCGTCGATGTGTTATCAACAGCTGTGAGGAAACGGTTGACGAAGAATGATTCATATTGTCGTCAACAATACTCGTGCGTCACTTCCAATTCCAAAAGCTTGCCCATGCCCGAATACAAAAACGCGAAAGCAGGAAATCAGACGACACTTCTTTGAAACGATGCATTATGGTCAGATTCTAGAGGTAGTTGAACTGACCACCAGAGTCTACAAGGCCATAGTCCAACGAATGCCGGAATTGGCGCTGGCGTTGTTGGTGGTACGGATGTTGACGCTGGATTGCACCAGTCGCAAAAGGCTGCGCCTGTGCATAAGCATATTCATCAGGGAAGCCAGATTGTTCTGTCATATTGAACAATAGCTCCGATACATTTTCTCGAGCAGACATTGGGATGAAAGGTGCGGAGGGCTGGTTTGGTATTTCCGACCACGAAGACGACGACGCCGAGGCTGGTATATCGGGTATATCTGTCCTTGGGTCCCAAGCATCCATGCCGGCTGCCATGTATCGTGCCTGTGGTGGACAATAGTTCCAAGGTACTTCCATGTATCCGTCGATTCTAATGGCGCTTGTATCGTCTGTGCCTCCTGATACAGCCATGTCTGTACAACGCGGATTCACTGGCTTATACTCGCCATATGCTTGACACAACTGCAGTTCATCTGAAGTTGCAGTCATACACGAACCAGTATTGAGCGGAGACGCTGTATCAGGCGAGTCCCTAGGTGTATTCGGTTCTGGCGATAAATTCTCCGAAACAGAGGTCTCACTCGTACCATCCATCGTTGATGATTCGGAAAAGTCCAGAGAGCAGTCAGAGGCCGAGTCCAGACACTTGATGAAATCGACCAGATCTGCTAGAACGCGCTGTGGGTCTTCAACGGCTTCTTCGGCATGTTTGATGAGACCCAGCCGGTCTAGGATTGCGTGTGTACCTGGATACTCCTGAATTGATTCTTGTAGGGGTGAGCCCGGGAATCCTTTGCGGCGTACGCAGCGTTTGTATAGGTCTCGAACGGCTTGAAGATGGACTGCGTGATGAGCAATGAGCATCTCCACGAACCTGCTATTCTCAGCTACACCAGAAAGCTCGTCTATTTCTTCGTGATTGGATTTCTTACCCTCGGGAGTAGACTTTTTCTTGGCTTGCTTTTCTGTCGCGGAAAATACACGCCTGGTTGTAGGTCACGCACCTACTGCATGGCTGGAGGCCATCGCACTGAGACGAAAGTCAGAACTTTGGCGAATTGACACACCCCTCGAATTGGGACTACCTTGGCTTTTTTGACTCGACATCTCTCACAAGCTCTCTGTACGTGTTTTCTTTTCGTACGAAACACACGGTGCGTCGGCCTCTCATCTCCCCCCCGAAGCAAAACATTGGAACCTGGGTATTGATAACCGGTAACACCAGCGTCAACTTTTGGGCAAAGGATCTTCTGTTGACGAGACATCTGCGAGTGTTTCAGAACTCAACTAAATCTTGTGGAACAGTCAAAAGACAAACACGACCCGAGAACATGCAAGCAGCGATGAACTTTGGCGAACTAGGCGCAACCCGACTATTAAAGGGAGACAAATACCCTGGTCTTCATGAGAAGAAGAAATAACAAGGGATCAGGGGAAAGGAAGGTCGAATCGTCGGCCTTAAATCAATTTCTACACTCGACCAGGGAATCGTTACATGTCTTATCAAGACATCAACCTGACTTCTACCAGTATCGGCTTGGTAATACCAGCGGCCAATTGCATACTGCCGCATTACGGTTTCGGTGACGTGGAGTAAACTTGGTCTGTCGACAACCTTTCTGCAGTGTTTGCTGGGATTGTTGTGGTTTGTCACGCCAAAGCAATCCCTGTCAAAGTAGTTTGACAGGGACTTGTGCATCCACATTTGACTGGCCCATGTCCAAAGGTGGCGCTGCATCAATGCAGAACTATCAGTCCTTGGTTTATGACTTGCATTTATCACTAAATAGTAGGCTTTTGCTGACTTGGTTTGTCTCATGGATAACACGGAGGCAAAAATATCAACATTACAAGTCTTTGCCTGATTTATTCGCGCCGGCCGAGCACTGCCAAACACAGATTTATTTCATGCTCTTCTTGTCCGCAAGACTCTCTTCGGATTGGGACAGCACAATTGTGCTGAGGATGAGTACACACGGCCAGAATTCGAGGTTTGCTATTGGCCATCTCAGCTGCCATACAATCCTGCAAATCGTATCTAACACACTGACATGATTACACGAAGCGAGTCTCGACGACTTTCTCACATGTCATTTGTCTAGTATATTGACGTGATGTACATGTTCGCTGGCTCATCCAAATCATTTCCGCACTGCTTGGCTCTAGAAAAAGAGACTGGGCTACTACATTAAATTGGAAGTGTGTATACCCAAGACGCCTCAAGTATTCTCTCAGTTATTTTGTTCACCTACTCAATTTGACCTAAATTGAACTTAAATCTCGGTTTGAGAGGAATGTGTTTGCCGCATTTCCCTCTTGCTTTGCCTTATTTGATTGCTCGCGCAAATAAAATCCTGAAAACTTCCGTTGGCATTCTCGGGGATACCCAATATTTCCGTATCACAGAAGATCATGCTGACAATGGTGAAGAGGAATACGGAAATAATCCATACCAACATTTGAACCTAACCCATATTAAGCACGCCAATATATGTGGCACTCTGGAAACTATCGCTCAACTAATCCAGTAGACCAATCGGGTCCACCTGTCAGACGCAGGATATATAATCCGAATATGTACCCGAGATATGACTTACAGAATACAGAGAAGAAGAAATATGGGAACCCCGTGGTGCATCCATCTGCCTAGAATGTCAAATGCAGAATGAAACCAGAGAATTTTATGTTTGGAAACTGCCATATGATCATTTGAGTGAGCATGCCATTATTTGTTGTATTAGGAGTGCGAAATCGAGGTTTGCAAGTATACATGATACCTTCTTGCCTACTCGGTCAGTGTTGAATTTTGCCTGAGCACTCGATCGATAAACTGAGAGACTGGCAGACTGGGGAAGAAGATGTGCAAATTTTAGCACTGCCGGATATCTATCTTCAACGGGTACCGGTCAGTGCTAATGAATATCACATGTATGTAGTGATAAAGACTTCTGGATACTCCGGATCAGGCAGGCTGATTGAAAGACAGATTAGACCGGGTAATACACGCATTAGGCATATCATCATTTGCACCTCGCATGCCTTTTCACTTCCCCGGCGGTTGCAGTTGTTTGTATTCGTGTACATTCAAAGAAGATAGTGTCTTCGGCCTCATTATAATACGTTGACATGGAAGCTTCGAGCACAAACTTGTACTAGTCTTCTCCGTCTAGGGGCATCTCGATTTCTAGGACACTAAAGAACAGGACGTACCGAAGAAATTTAGATTATCCGTCTCCCTCCGTAGAGGCTTTCGATTATCCAATTAGATATGTAATTTGGCTATATGTAGTACATTTCTAGCTAATCAGAAGAATGATTGCTGGAATCCATGAATAATTTCACTCAATGGCTGATTTAAATGGCTGACTTGGGAACATTGCTTCATATTATTGGGGCCCGCGAATGTACTAGCCTACACACCCTGGCTGCATCCAGCAATATTGTTCAAGTCTAGAAACAGTATTTAGCAGCATCTTGTAGGTATGTTAGAAGAGGAAATCCGGTCAAGCTAGGAAGTTAGTCTGTGTCTTGCATGGATTGATGTATGCTCTGTATCGGACAAGACTGTCCTTGTCGATTCTCGACGGAGTTCATATACCTGATCCGATAGGAGGGCAGGTATCATGAGTATATCTTGATGTCATGGAATTCATCATCGGGACAGCTGAGATGAGCTGAGTCTCCAGAGACTTGGGTGGGTTAATGGGTGTACTAAGTCTGTGCTTGGTCGCAGTGAGCTGGTAGTACGAATCAGGCTTATTCTTCATGAAATCCGTCCAAAAAGCTGGGAATGAACAAACCCCGTCCGTCTCCTCCGCCTGTTTGATAAGGTCCACTACCTTACAGATTTGCAGAAATGGGTAATGTCCCGTTTGTTGAGGCCAAGCGGTTGACTTACACACAAAGTCGGCCATTATCGGCGACCACTCCACCAGCAATATACAACGGAACCAGACAAGCACCAAAGAAAAAGAAACGAGAAGGACATATGCCCCAATCGAGGAGGTAGGTTTGTCTTACCCGTTTTGTCCATGAGGGGGAAACGAGCTATTGCATCCAAACAGAGAGGTTCGGAAGATGTAAGCAGCCTCGAACGGTTCGTTCGTCTTCAATAGACTCCAAGTATGTACGCGGCATATTTGAGGCTTAGAATGGACCTAGGTCTAGCCCAGCTGGCGTGTGTGTCACGTATGCAGTTTACTTAGGTACTTCTTCGCATGTGAGGTAAATATGGCACTGAAAACCCAGGATAAGACATTGTCAATGCGCCCAATGGAGAGGGCTGTGGTTGTCAAGTTCGGACCGTTCGGTATCTACATAGATGGAACATCAAAAGGGGGGAAGGGGGAAGTATTTACTATGTACCCAGCCACAGACTGCTTTAACTGATCGAAGTTCAGGTTGAAACAATGCTATTGTGCCGTTTCCCATCTTAGGGCTTCAAAGGACCCAGGACCGTCAACTCGAGACTTTCACATTCAGCTAGAAAGAAAAGGTAGACACACGGTATAACTGACAGGTAGGCAGTAGAAGGGATCTCCCGGCCCGTACCGCGCCCCCGTGCTTCCGTTGAAAAATAGCCCTAATTCGTCGCCTGATTACTGCTTACAGTAATTTTCAGCGAGTATCTTTTCTTTTCCCTGATCATACAGTTTATGTACTTATGTACGTGGTCTTTGAACAAATTCTGTAGTCTATGAATCAGACTAGCTTCGCAGAGGAGGCCAGGCTCGTGTTCCATGGAAATGATTTCCATGACAGACGTGATTGAGCCACATTGACAAATCCAGAGTCCTCTGAGACGCGACTTGAACACCCTCGTTTTCTCAAAGAGGGGTCAATTCTATTGTTGTATTATTCAAGAAAAAGAAAAGCAACAATAGTCAGTCAGTCTGCTAATATACTCTACTGAACAAATCGCTGTGGACGAGTCTAACTAGAGGCAGGGACAAGGATTGTTCGCTTTGGGTGCGGGAACATCATCAATGATTGACGGCTCGCTCACCGATCCATGGGTGTGTCTATTCTATATGCTTTTTGAGCTTGGAGAGGAGATGTCATTGCACACAGGGGTAAATACAGCAATGCAGCTCCCAAGCAGAGTATAACCGCTACACTGTCTGCCAAAAAAAGAGACACCGAAAAAAGAAATAGATTATACCACAATTCCTGTCGATAGCCTCTTGTTCTGCATCTTCGAATCGCGACTGTCGACCGCCATGAAATTATGTGGGATGCAATGGTACCACACCGACAATGAATCATCAAGAATATCAGATTTGATCACATGCATCAGGTACATCATGCGTGAAATAGCGCTGGTGACAGCCAAAAGGTACTGGTGAAGAAGGAAATTTTCGAATGGGCGGTGGAAACTGTCACGTCAGTTCAGTTGCTTATGTATCGAGATCTATCTGCATGAAATCAGAGTAGTCTGGTTCCAGGTTTCGTAAGGGAATAGGAAATACGTAGCGAGATCACTTTCAAATTTGAGAAGGACAAGGACCGATGGCGCACGGTAAATCGAAGTCTTGATTTTATATTTAGGAAAGTAAAAATGAAAGCATTGGGAATTTCCACATTCGGACTTTTTCTTGGTATAATGAATTACTACATACGAGCACAAGTCGAATACAAAGAAAGGAAATCCCGAGTAGAAACGCCTGACCATCTATGCACTAAATTGTATCAAGCAAGCGCAAGCTTCTAATGTTTGTCCGAAATGAAAATACTAGCCTCGCCATGAGCCAGAAAATCGAAACTTTCTTCGCTCGTGGTGGTCATTGGTGGACTTGGAGAGTCAGTGACGAGAGCCTCCACGAGTGAAGAAGATGGCGCTTCTTTTTCCCAGCGACGGTGGCCGATCCACTCTAGACCATCGCCGGCTCCACGGCGGCCGAATTTGCGAACAGTCTCTTGTCTTTCGCCTAGAGAGAGAATGGTGTCATCTGATCCGGTTGTTTTTGAGTCGTAGCTAGACGTCAACAGCAAATTGCGCCTGTGCCACTCTCCGACAAACAGTCCGTCAGGATCGACTTCTTGTCGCACTTTGAGCCACTGATCCATGTCGTCCCCGTACATTTCTCGGATGTCTTGAGCTGAGGCGAGGGTGGTGAAGTTCTTTGCCCAGTGAGGACGACCACCCAAGTCGCGCATGAGCCATTCAAATGCTTCGTAGTAACGTTCTCGGCAAGGAGGATCCCGCAAGTATGGGCGGTACAGAGTAGCGTTCAAGTATAAAGTAGGACCCCGGCGAGAAGTCGGGTCGAGGTAAGGGCGTGGTGTAGACGTCAGTGTCGTGTCGGATACCCGAACTTCAACTGGGCAATGTACCCAGACACCTTTCGGACTAAATGGAATGCGCGCAGTTTCCTGATCACCGTGAATCCAAGCCGAGAGACGAGTGATCGCCTCAGGGCCTTTCTCCAAAGGCAGAGCCCACTCATTCACGAATTGTGAGTAAAGACAGTCCATGAGCAGACCTTCTCTTCCTGGCTCGATAGCCTTGGTGACCACAGCGCCAGGCCTGAAGCCATATTGCATCCCAAACACAAACCATTCAACCCATGGGAGAATGCGCGGAACCAAGTTCGACAAGGCAAGCAAGTTGTGGTATACATGGTAGCCTAGCCATCCACCATACCAAGATTTTGGTGGTGGTCGCACAGGGGAATCGGTCTTGGTTGCGCGCCAAATGATTGCGCGATCCATGTACGGCAGCCACCACGCGCGAACGAATTCGTGCGACGTCCAGAGGTCGCCCTCCCACCGATCGAGGAGCTCTGACAGGGGGTGCAGCGACTGCTCCCATTCAACACGAAAAGCCGGGACAGCTTGCAGGGTCACTTCGCTAACGATGCCAAGCGCGCCCAGTGAGACCAGCGCTGCGCGGAACAGCTCTGGATTGTTCGTCGCACTGCACCGCACCGTCTGACCATTGGCCAAAGTCACCGATAGACCTCGAATACACTCCGAGAGTAGACCATGGAGCGAAGAACTGCCGTGAGTACCGGTTGCAATCACGCCGGCGATCGACTGGCTGTCGATACTGCCGAGATTGGGTAACGACAGTCCATTCTTGTGTAGCTCTCGACCGAGATCGCGCAATCTGATACCTGCTTCGACCGTAATCAGACCGGTATCTTGCGATACGCTCAGGACACGATTGAAGTTGTCGAGATTGATCAACCAAGCGGAAGTGCAGGTCAAATCGGAAGGCGAATGGCCACTACCGACCGTCACCAATCTCCGTCGACATCGGCGCGCGACGGTGATGGCTTTTTGGACTTCCTCGATGTTCTCCGGCTGGATGTAGAGTTCCGGTCGCGAGTAGAATGTCTTTGCCCATGTAAAGTGTAGATGTCTCGTGGAGGCTCGAAAGGGGATGGCCGGGTCAAGCCGGGCAAGCTCTCGCGCGACAGCGGGGTCGATTGACATTGCAATCACGGGACTGCGGGCGAACTATTGTTTTGTGAGTGCAGTTGGTAGGAGTTCTTAAGCGAAGAAGAGAAAAGAAAAGAAACGACGCCAGTGCTGTCAATGCATGATGGATGTCCGATCAGACCAGATCAACGTTCCTGACACAATCTAGTGTATGTGGTAGTGTAGAATGGAAAAGATGGTGTAAATTCGACCATGAGAAGAAAAACACGGCGCGGGCGATACTTGATATGATAGAGTTTAGGAGCTCTTATCTGCCTGGGACTGGCCACACCGGCCGCGGCCTCCTGTTTAGGATTTGATCGTATGAGCCGTCAGCGACTCACCGATCCAGGTCTCCGTCCGGAGGCGAGGAGGGGTGAAAACGGATTAATCATCGCTGTCACTCGATCAAGATGGCATCATTTTGGATTCAGTGGGGCCGAGTCTTCACAGTCCTACCATAACTAAGTTACTCGTTAAGTTAACATAACTACGATGTATGTAGTTATGTACCGTAACTCTGGCCGGAATGTCGCCTCGCGGTGATTTGACAGGCCGGCAGCCATGGCACGCATTGTTGATACGTATTATGTTTTTTTCTTCTTCTTTTTTTTCTTTCATTTAGTCATTCCAGGGACAGCCGGATCGAGACGGCGAGACGGCGACCAAGGCCCGATTTCCGCTGCTTTGTTTCAGATGCGACGTTGCTTTAATAATCGCGTCGCCTCGGAGTACAAAGATTGGCAACTGGCGATGGGTGGGGGAAAACCAACGGTCGCAGTCGATGCAGTCACGTGCTTGAGAGGGTTAACCGCTACGGTGCTTCCGTTTAGGGCTAGTTGCATATACGTTACAGGTCGGATATGTGGTGTAGTTATGTGGAATACTGCCATGTAAATAATCGTATGAAATATATGGAGTAGTTAACCCCCATATACATAGTAGGCACCTTGTAAACAAACATTTCGAAAGCATCCTACCCCATTACTGCACAATGGCAAATTTCCTCAGCCTCCCCCCCACCCCGAGCTCCGCTTTAACATATACAAGCGTCTTCTAGTCTGCAGAACACTCATTGATCCCCTGCACAACATCTAACTCGCGAGACGAAAATGACATGATTCGGCTTCCGACTTTAGGGAGGACATAGGCGCCATTCAACAGTCCGCGTTGCAGAGAATCTGCGTTTAGAAGTTTTGGGTATTTGGATCTCGGTACGAACGGTGAAACTGCCTAAAATACATGTATTCTTCGCCTATCCCAATGTAACACCAGTCAAATATAGAGAAAAGAAGCGTCAAATGATGTATGCAATTCTTGACTATGGTGTAATAGAAAGAGAAGAGATGTCAAGGTATCTATTCGCCATCAGTATCCGTCTCGGTGTCTGTCTCACTCGTGTCGTCGACCTCTCCATCCGTGTCGCTCTCATCATCTGATTCCTCATCTGATGGTCTTTTGGTCTTCTTTTTGGGTGGGGGGACGCCAGTCTTCAAAGCCTGCATCTGGCCAGCAATAGAGTCTATTTCAAATCAGTCATCATGAAATCTGCAAGTTGTTAGGATGAAAATTGGTTTTACCTTCATCTGGCTCACTAATGTCATCCTCTTCTTCCACTGCGGCAGCCTTAGCTGGGTCGTCAATATGCAGAGTGATCTCCTTCTTGATATCGAACCCCATGTAACTGTCCGAAATCAGGTGCAAGGCAAATGTGAAATCACCGACTTGTGGAGGAGCTTGGAATTGCATTTTAAGGGTTTGCACGTTGAAGGTAGGCTTGCCGGCATCGTCAAAGATGGGCTTATCGAATGTTGTGAAGTTAGAAGGAGGAACAGCGATCTTTCCCTGCTTGGGGTCGGCAAGGAAAGCATGCCACCTGGGAGAGTGGTCACGGGGTAGATACGGGGCGTAGGTGAGCTGAGGCTGGATGATTTCTTGCTTCTCTTCCACTATCGTGCCGTCTGCGCGCTTGACCTTCCTGGTCTTTCCAACGTTGCGATTGTGAAGAGCATCAAGGTCACCTTCTTCGGGGTCAATATCTTCCAAATCCAACTCGTTGACTTCTGGTGCAGATGCTGTATATCCCGGTGGAATGATGCGTCCTTTGATCACAAGTTGCACAAGACTGCTGGGTGTAATGAAACGCTCGCCGACAACTTTGAAGAAAGCTTTCGAAATGACAAAGTATGGTAGCTGTTTGGCAACATTGGTAGCGGTCTCGTATTGTTCCTCGGATAAGAGACCAGGGCCAACCGTCAAAGAGCGCCTTTTCTCTTCAGGTATTTCCATGTACTTTTGTACACTCAGGTGAGTTTTCGCATCAACGCCTTCCACTGATTTCGCAATCTCAGGAGTAAAGTGTGGTAATTGAAGAAGCGGCGATGAACCAGGGGCAATAGCTTGGATGATATTCTGAGACGAACGGTATGCGCCAATAACGGGTAGGAGGTTGCCAAAAGCAAGTGTAATTGCTGTAAAGGACTCGTTGAGGGCAAGGCCGATAGCCCCTGCCTCGTATTTTTCTGCATCATCCATTAGAAAGGTGCGTGATACTTCATAATAGAGGTAGAACGAACCTTGTTCCAGAGTGGTGTCTTCTAGGTCAATTCGATTAAGATAAGCCCATAGTAGCGAAAGTGCCTTTCTCCTTGTCGAATCGTCCATGGTTCGAATGACTTCGCGATCTTTTGCCGGCAGGATTTTCTCGTCAATTGCCATAACCTTTTTCTCAACCTTGGCCAGGCCCTCCTCTGCCCTAGCACCCTTCAAGAGTTCCTTGTACTCCTCTCCAGTTGAGAGAGCGCTGATGACGCGACCGCCGATCATATCTTCCTTGTACTCTCTGAACATATTACCAGAGCTGGCAATGAGAACTTTTTCCCGAGTGTAGCGCTGAGATCCGTACCACCATTTTCCGACAATATAAGGCAGAAGGACGCCGAGGAGACCTCCGTATACCAAGAGAACGTATTTTCCCATTCCCTCGGTGATGATCAGTTTCGGCAACGCGATTCCTATGCTATAGCTCTGTTTTCCGTCGGGGTGTCCGTATTGTAGGTAATTATTGCGAATCTCCTCGTCGGTCAATGCTTTATAGGCCTTGGTCAGTTCGACGAATCTCTGATTAAGATCATCGATCGTCTCGTTCTTTGCTGGATCCGGTCGAATTTTGTCGGGATGATAGATGAGGGACATTCTCTTATAGTGACGAGAAATAGCCTTCTCATCGGCGCTCTGTTCCAAGACATTTAATATTAAAAGGTGCCACTTCTTTAATCAGAGTAGGACCCTTACCCTAGACACACCCAGAATTTCGTAAGGATCATATATCTTCGGCATTGTACGGGCTGTGACTATAATGAGGTAAATCATCCAGCCGATGATAGCCCAGCCAACAACCACGGCGATGAAGCGTTTGACACGCCGCTCCTTCCGCAAACGCTTCCGTTTCTGAGCCTGAATGAGGTCTTCATGTTTAGGTTTGAAGGACGAGCTTATTCGGGGCGCGGTATTTTCGAGTTCTGCAGATGCAATCCAGAGGTCAGCCAACTCGATACGTGGCGCACATATAGCATGGAGCGTAACCACTTTTTGGAGGACTAAGAAGACTGTATGTGAGAGGGAGAGTGACGAGGCCGGTTAGGGTGAGAATAAAGTAAGGGAAGAATTGGCCCTGTAGTTCAAGTCAGCCGGAAGCACGATATCTTCGTACAAGTATAATCGCACCTGTTCATCATAATTGTAATCCGTGGAAGACATGTTGAAACCAAAGACCGCTGCGGTGGAGCACACGGGGTTACAAGGTGAAGACTGCCAGCACTGCGAGGCTGCTGTGCACTTCCATCAAACAGCGAAGAAGATGGAAGAAGGGAATGAATGTTCGAAAGAGTGTGGGAGTCGGAATGTATTTTCTGTATGCGAGTGTCAGGACCTAATTACCCTCAGTCGCAGTTGCTGCTAAAGGACACGATTGATTGTTCGCATTCCGCTGACCGCCTTCCTTTTCAGGTTTGGGATGTTTGGGGCGGCCCTTGCTTAGTGAATGCGCTATACCAAATACAGCGTAATTGGTCAATTTGAGCAAACACTACCAAGTACGAACTTTACGTCTTGAAAATCTATAGATTGATCAATTCTTCTTGATTATTCCTAAGTTTCTTCATATGTCTCTGTGTCTGTAGCGACAGAATGATTCTTTCTATGTACATGCATGGTAAAGCCGTTTCCAGGCTTATGCGATATTTATGTTCAAAGACGGAAGAACGCGAGTCTTGATTTGATAAGCACGGAGCAATGATTGCAAAGTTCCAGCAGTCAACCGACCACGCGAGGAGCTCAAGCATCGAAACACGAGCACCACTCACGGTGACGGGACACAATCGGGAGCTTTTGGAGTGTGAATTCGTTTGTCGGCGCTCTGAATGGGACACTGAATGCCATATATCACAGTAGTTGCGAGGGTCGCAGATGAGCCTGGAGGGACCAATCCACGTATGCCTTTCTTGCTTTTCGGCGAGATGGCATACGTTTCATTGCTACAAGTCGAAGCGGCTCTGATAGTGCGGTTGGATGCTGCTGAGATTTTTGACATTGGCCTTCGTCAGCGCCCGTTGCCCATTGATCAGTCGTCGTATAGTAGTGACGGTGGACTCGTTGACCAGGCGGGCCGAGAGACAGCCCAAGTGCAAAAGGCCTAGAGAGCAGCGGGAACACTTGAGGGTTCTGGCCTGTTGCTAAATTTCGCCGTCCTCCTCTTTGTTTTTTTCTTATTTTGTCATCCCTTTTCCTATTCCATAGGCTAGATGGCATCAAGTATCGATATAATCGAGTCGACCGAAATAGTCGAGCATAGTATAACACAGATTTTCATCATCTCCGGGTTCGCCGCCAAAGTATCGGTATTGCTGCTGTGTTGCGAGCTGGTCTGGGTCGAGCGATTCGAAACTCTGCCATTCTTCTAACCAAGTATGCCGAGTATGTGCGAGTGGTCCGAGAACGGCGGGTTCGAGATGATGGTCGACGGGATAGCTTAAGCTAGCATCGTAATCGAATTGGCTTGATTGACTACGTATGGAGTCTAGGCTTGCAGCTCTGTTGCGAGACCGTGGTCGAGTACGGCGTCTGTTGTGTCGCTGGCCCATACTGATGATGTTCTTTTTCAATTTGTTCGTAATGGAAATGAACGGAAATGTAGAACAAATCACTTTTGATGTCCCCAACTCCGGTCGAAAGTAAAATATGTATAAGATCAGTGAGAGGAGAGGGGGATGACTTTAGAAAGAAAGGAGCCAATGATCAACCCCCAATCATGATGAATGAAAGGAGGAAGACCTGGGCCATCGAAAAATCAATCATTTTATATCGCAGGGAGACAATAGGAGACTTATATAGTACAGCCGGTGCAGAGTGGTGTGACTCCGTAGGGCAGAGTCAGACAGGTGACTCATTGCCAGCCGGAAGCACGAAATCGCTCCGCCCCACTCTGACTCTTCCGCCCAGTCAGCCTCTTCAAGCCCTCTGGAGCCTTGAGCCCTTGACTGACTCACCCAGACAGGCTATAATGCTTGGGTGATGGCCTGATGTCGATGAGCAAGACATGATCTCACACTATAGCAGGTGACTCCATCCTCGTGCAGAATGATCAGTTGTCGCGGTACGCGTACCTAAATTAAAGAATGCCTCCAAAAGAGGAGGGAAGGGGTCTATACCAGATCGGGATAACAGCTACTTCGGCCAATCAATAACCAGGACGTAGATCATTGTTTCGCGGCAATCACGCGATCTCCAGGCCCGATCGCGGAAATTTAGACTCGTGTGACCCAGTCCACCACGAAAGAAGTGATCGATCCGGGGATGAGTCGCGCGATGAGCAAGATTTCACCATGTTGAAACAAGAGTCAGGGCAAGTGACGTGACTCAGCCATCAGGACAAGCATTGTCACTGGGCGAGGTTTCGGCAACGCGAGCCGGATCCGCCACCGCATCATTCAGGTTTTTCAGTAGGTAAGCACATCATCTGATGCCGACATACCGGAGATTTAGATGTACAAGGTCACACCACTCGGTCATAGGCTAAGTATGCAATCATTGTAGGACTATATGCAGGAACGTCTATGCAATGATACGCTGGATGTATGTACAATAGTAATGGTGGTAGAGATGTTGAAGTAACATGAAGAATCACGATCTGGGGTTCTTCAGAGAGCTCTTCCGGATGATCTCCAGGGCCGCTTCGCCCTTGGGAGCTGTGGTAAGGTTTTCGTATCCCTCGCTTGTAACGAGTATGTCATCTTCAATACGTACTCCCCCAATGGGTATATATCGTTCAACGACGTCAAAGTCGATATATGAGGCAATGGGCGAGGTTTGCGCATTCTTCAAAGCTAGACGATTGAAGTAAATTCCAGGTTCTACAGTCACGATCATGTTCGGCTCTAAAAGCGCGGCTGACATCATACCGGCTGGCTGCATCAAGAACCCTTGAGCCCTAGTCCTCGGTGACATGACATCTGAGGCTGCCATGATGGAATGCTCCGAAACATCGTGGACTTCCAAACCGACGTGGTGACCTAGACCATGTGGGAAAAAGATATACAATGCTCCAGAAGCCATGATCTCATCCACACAACTGCCTTTTTTAAACACGCCAAGCTTCAACAACTCTTCCACAGCGACGACGCCGGCGTGTATGTGCACATCTCGGAAGTGAACGCCAGGCTTGATCATGCGTATGCATTCTTCTTGCATTCGTTCAACAGCAGAGTAGATATTCTGCGCTTCTGGCGTAGACCATTCACCCGTACTACTGATAGGGAACGTGCGTGTGACGTCCGATGCATAACATTCATACTCAGCACCAGCATCCAGACAAACCGACAGCCGATTACCAAAATCTTCGTTATTTTTCATGTAGTGTAGCGTCGCCCCATTTTCACCCGAGGCAGCGATGATACCGTATGCTTGTTCCGGCGCCCCATGAGTCATGCAGGTCTCTAAAAAGAGGCCGGCAATATCGGCTTCATTGGTCATCTGCCCGATATTTTCCAAGATAGCTGTGTGCGCCAGTCCAGAAACAATATTTGCTTTTCTGATCATCTCGATTTCGTACGAGTCCTTCACTCCGCGAGCCGCATTCATGGCAGGGACCAGCCTCTCTGTCTCAAATACGTCCTCGTCTTTAAAGGGTGGTCGATGATCGGGATGAAGAATAATAATTCGAGAGTCGTCGTTGCGCGAACGAAACCAGTTCTTGACATCAATCTCCAGTGACTTTGCGTATCGAGCATTATCAATGTCATATCTATCCGAAACCAGTTAGTAAATTTGGAACTCTTCCTGACCATGCCTGACGAGCCCACCTGTCTAAAGCCTCGCCGATTGAGATGGTAGGACCCATCCACACTGTCTGTCGCAGATCGAAATCCGGAACATATAAAGTAAGATGATCTTTCGCTATGTCGTAGGTAAGATAACAATCCGGCTCATCCGCACCACTCAAGTAGTAGAAGTATCGTCGCTGACGAAATGGTACGGCTTGATCTGAGTCATCCAGGAAAACCGTGGGCTTTCCGGCTAAGAAGATAAGACCCCGGCTGACGCCAAGTTTGGAAGCTACCTTGCGGGCATGCTGTTTCGCTGAAGATTCGCAATCAATCAGCAAAAAAAAAAGAAAAATGCGATCTCAGTATCGAGTGTAGGCTTATTACCTGGGTATTTATTGACCTTGGATCCAACCGAAAGGCTGATGTGGAAGCGTTGGATGTCAAGCGTATCCGTGCCCTGCGGGGCTGTGTGCATGGGTTGTGAGAGACTCATTTGGCAAAAAATGTTCTGTATCAGGGTATCCAAGGTAGCTTATACACTCTGTGCTGTGCGTATTCTTCCCCAGCTATCGAGACGTTGAGGTGTTGAGGTATCGTCGTTGGTTGTTGAGGAAGTGAGCGTGCGGAGGTGGTGCCTGGTTCTGGTGGATAAGGAAGCGGCAGCGCGGCCCCACTTTTTGACTTTTTGTCAAGAAAGACCAGGGGTTTCTTATCAACAACTACGTATATCCATTTTAACCCAATGTGTATGAGCGGAGGTCTCTGATCTTCTTTCAACCGATTATCGTGGGGTTCAACGGTGTTTCCTTTTTATATCATCATGAGCAACAGCCCTGTATGATCATCGGCACTATCCGAAAGGCTATCTGGGATTGAAGAACAGGACCTTGTTCAGGAAAGACATGGTAAGTAATTCAATAGACACTAATGCCGAAGTCTGGCTAACCGAACTCGTTCAGGATTGACATCCTGGTTTCTACATCCTATATAGTACTGCTGAAGGAAGCTTTTGCCATCTGTTTCTCAGCTGCCTTTGCTGTGTAAGCTCTCATGTTCCATAGGTACATTGGAATCGAGGAAGAGAATGTGAACGAAGGAGTCGGCTTGTTTGAGGTTGAATGAGAACATCATCTTCGAGGTTGCGATGATAAACATGTCTCTCAGCTCAGCCCTATGCGTGTTCTGTCTCGACCAAACCAGGATACGACTTGCCATCGCATATCCACAACCCTGAATCATTCATGAGGGCGGCCCCGCTCAGGGTATCCTTCTCATGTTAGCGCTAACATGGAAGCAGTACTATGTAAGTTGGTGTGCTGGTTTATGTGACATGTAGAGACCATTGGCCACATTGTGCATATACAGCGGGTCTTAGGAAGCAATTCAACCGCGTCGACTTAGAAGTTCGAATGATTGTAAGCGTATGCTTCTGGTACCAGTTCAATTCGTCGCTATTCTGAGAAAATAAAAAATAAATAGTTGAAGTTCCGTGTAACGAACTAATTCCTCGGTCTGCATGGTTAACTCGCCATTCAGCTCATGCCGTAGCAAAGTGTCAACAAGGTGTCTCCAAATTCCAAAGACTGGGAGCTGATACCAGTAATCCTAATTGGCCTTGACCCACTGATGAGCGGGCTACTATCTGAGCTGAACTTTCAATCTCCTCGTCGTCCAATGACAGCTGTCGGCCTGACTCGTTGTTGGTGTGTCTCTACACTCGGACTGACACATCACCTGTGGTATTACGTACGCCACGGCTGATACAGAGTACGTCTTGAGTGTGTTAGCACCGAATACACGGTTTGCTGCTAAGGGTTCGGCCTGGATGTGTATCATGTACTCGTTAGTATGGCGGGGGTTCGTATAGCGGTAATGTAATATCAATATGGAACCACAGCCACATCCTGGGTGGCCTAAGACTTTTAGTACGATAAACACGGGGTATCGGCAGGTACAAGGGCGAATTTGCTTGTATCTGTCGATTTCTTTTCTCCTCGTTCTTACTTGCATACAACAACGTCGACCGCAGACCGGATATTCTACAACTTTCTGGTATCAAGGCCTTGCGGAGGCCGCCTACGCTGATCATGTGTAAGTTCGCAAAGACTTCCTCTCGATAGGCGACATCAAGACTGACAAATTCCCACCTGAAGCCACCACCATCGCCGGCTGCCAGAATGATGGCAACTACACGGCCCCAGATGGCCTCAACTTCACGATGTACTGCAACGAAAACATCGCCGCCGCAGCATACAGTAACAGCGCGCCCACCACCGAAACAAATCTGACTCAATGTATGGACACCTGCTCTCAAGAAGACTACTACTGCTACGGCGTCGTCTACCAATCTTCCAACAGCTCTTGCTGGGAATTAACCAATTTGACCGCATCAACCGAGTCGAATCTTGAGACAAATTCGAACATGGCGGTCGCGCTCGCCAATCCAAATCAATTGAGTCTCGCCAATACGTCGTGTCCGTATGCAAATAATTCCGTGCATACGTCGTCGGCTGGTGTTGATTTTACGATCAAATGCTTTATGGCCGTTTCGACGGGCGCTTATTGTCCCTGGTCCTCGGAGTTCTGTCCCACGCACGTCGACAGTCTGGAAGAATGTATGGATATCTGCGCTGCTGCACATCCCTTGTGTGAGTCTGCATCGTGGAATCCCGGTATGATTCACGGATATCAGAACTGTTACTTGAAGACCGCCAGTCAGCCTCTGGAGGAATACGACCAGAGTACTCAATCCTATATCCTTCACACGGCCGTCATAAACCTTCCGACTCTTGCTCAGGGTTGCCCTACCGACAAGAACTATACCAGCACTGCAAACGGCACAAATACCGCGTTCACTATTTCATGTGGTCAACAGGCCACCAGCGCCACCAATCTTACATTTTCGCACCAGCCGAACATCACTGCGTGCATGGATAATTGTGCTTCGTACAGTGGTTCGCCGTCCTGCGAAGCCGTCGTTTTTGATCCCAGCATGGCTATCGGCTACGACAATTGCCAATTGCTCAACTCCGTGACTCTAGTCCAGGACACAAGCAACGTAAATTACGCCTCAATCGCCAGTTCCAACTCCTCCGATGCTTCTGGGGTTTCGTCTTCTTCGTCAGGTGACCATAGCGGCAGCAGCAGCAAAGCCTGGATTGCCGGTCCTGTAATCGGCGGTCTTGTCGTCATTGCGCTCGTCGCTCTGATTGCCTGGTGGTGGAACCGACGGAAGAAGAGCAGCGCCCAGGCAGCGGCAGCAGCTTCGACGCCGGCGTATGCGACTGCTCCACAGACCGAGCATGTTCCCGACCAGTCCGTATACGCACCGTCTAGCCAGCAATATGAAGCTGCGGAGTTGCCCCCAAAGACCCCGACTGATCGCCCTGTAATGCATGAGATGTCGGCTGCGGAAGGAAGAACGGTGCATGAGATGGGTGCCTGAATGATCTCTCATGCTCCATGTTGATTGAGACCCTTTGATTCTTAGTTGCATGCATTGTATATACCACGATTGTATGTTTTGATTATGTCCTGTATGTATGTTTTAATCATAGAAATAGCATTCTTTTTTTTTTTTCTCTTTCGGTTACGTGACAGAAGAATGTGTCTACAAGGATGAAATGTAAGGCACAGAGGAAGGGAAGATAAGGAGGTTGATGACAGTGAAGGGAGAAGGGAGAAGGAGGTATCCTGAGAAGTGGGAGAGACAGGAAGCCATGATGAAACTGATAGCAATCCTCTCAGATCTACCGAAGGAGATTCAGAGTCAAGTCCTTGGTCGAATAGAGGCAAGGTAGGCGCCAGGATGAAGCTGTAGTCAAACAGAAACCGAAGCAGATCAGACCGTCTAGATACAACGAAGTCACGTGAGACCGACGAAAGCGGCGAGGCTTGGCAGCGAGAGGCACGGCGAGTGGCCAGCGAGCGGCAGTTTGAGACCAGCACTAAAGTGATTGATTAAACCCGCCCATCAGCCCATCTCCACTTCAGTCCTCAGTCAGTCGATTCGCCTTCTGCCTATATCAACTCTCTGTCGCTCTCGCGCTCTTCCCTACTTATATACACACCAGCACATACACAATCATCACGACCGTACTGCCCCTGTTTATTGTTTTCGACATTCTTGTGCTCCCACACCCCAAGCGACCTGTCTACACTCACTGTCCCACCCTCCGACCGCTCTTAATGCAGCAGTAATGCCCCCGCCCGATCCGGCCCTGTTGACGCCGGCCATGGCGTCACCGACCGGCTTCACAACATCGTTTCGTGTGCACCCTCAAACCGATGCCAGCATAGACTTAGCCCCATACACCCAGCAAGCAATGTCGATGGGCTCGTCGTCGAGTTCAGACGTCGTGGCCGAAGTCGCCGCTTTCTCCGGGTCGACCGGGAGAGGTATCCTGATAGGCATTCTTTCAGCATTGGGCTCTGCTGGTATCGCAATCATTGTGCTTACGATTATCGTGTTCTTCAAATATACTCGGCGCGGCCGTATCTTGCTCGATCGGATAGGAAGACCGGGAGAGTTTGATGATGAAGAAGCTTTTGCTCGCGAGGAGGCTGAAGCCTTGGAGACGATGGACGATCTTTCTCGGGCGGAGTATCTTCGAGCCAAGGCTTTCATTCAAGCAAACCCGCCCGAAACTATGCAGACTGATATATCGTTGTCGCAATTCCTCGCTATACAAGAAAAAGGAGTATCGGCCTGGGAATTTGAGCCAGAGTTGGAAATAGCCAACTGCTTTGTCGAAGGGCGAACAGAGATTGAATTCTTTGATTCGGAATGCAGCGTTCAGACCAATTTGCCAGTGCCCAAACAGAATGAAGTCTATTATTGGGAAGCGAAGATTTATGATAAGCCGGAGTCGACCTTGATCAGTATCGGGATGACTACGAAACCATATCCATTGTTTAGGCTACCAGGTATGCACTCTCTGTCAAGGACGTGAGAAGAGAGCATTTGGCTAATATTGCATAGGCTTCCACAAAGCCTCGATCGCATTTTTATCCACTGGCCAACGAAGATATAATCAACCTTTCAAAGCTCCAAATTACGGCCCAGAATATACCCAAGGCGACGTTATTGGCGTCGGATATCGTCCGCGATCCGGGACAATCTTCTTCACTCGCAACGGGAAAAAATTGGAGGATGTAGTGCACGGTCTCAAATCACCAAACTTCTTTCCCACAGTCGGCGCCAATGGACCATGCACGGTCCATGTGAATTTTGGTCAGATGGGATTTGTTTTCATCGAAGCTAATGTTAAGAAATGGGGCTTGGCTCCCATGACTGGCAGCCTTGCACCGCCGCCTCCGTATGGCAGCGAGCAAGGAAGCATTCTACTTGAATCCGGTCGCGAGACCACAGCGCCTGTCCGCGGGTATCTCGATGCTGGTTACAGAGGATCGCGGCTGCCTGCGCCAACTAGCCCTGGGCCCATCCGCTCGCCAACCGACATTTCTCTCGCCCAGCTAGCACATATACCTTCGCACGAAGACTTTGGAGAAGGTTCTAGCCGTGTGAATGTCGGTGGCGCAGAGGATGGTCTGTATATTTCAGCGGCTAGTCCACCTCCGGAATACTCAAGCCCGGAGTCCAGTCGTAATAGCTTCAGCTCGGATCACGAGGACGAAGAGGCTGGTCATCCGCCGGGATATACCGCCGTGGCGGTCGACGAAGAACATCAAGAACATCGCAGCCGTCAGGATGAAAGATGATCAGCTGATATTAAACTTCCTGTCCTCTTTCTGCGTATCTCTCCTTGCATCTCACGACTTATGCAGTCGTGTTCCTCGATCGGTTTCCCTCTTTACGATTCTTTGAATTAGCGGTCATGGACGGCGTCCTGTTTTCTTTTTGGAGCTCGGTTTGTTGTATGGATCATACATTTTTCGATCTGGACTGGGCTGGCAAGGACGATTTATGGGTACTTTGGGTCTGGTTTGTTGGGTTATTCTTCTGTGTTTTCTTTTACTTCCCTTTCCATCTAGAAGATTCCCCATCCCACTTTTATCAGCTTGACGGTACGTCAAGGTTTGATGGCATTCGTTCAAGCGCATGATGCGTGACTTTGCTAGTTATCACGAGTTTGCTTATAGGTACCGCAGCAATATTGGCCTATATATACACATACATCCTATCTGAACGAAGTATTCCATCTGAAGACGAAAAGTAGTGCACGAGATCTTTCTCATCACGAGATGGCATGCTGTAGCCGCATCTGGCTAGTGATACTGAGTCGTGCGACCTGATTGGTTCATCACATGGGCTCCTGCGTAGATGATGATCCATCTTCTCCAGTCTGGGGAATTCAATCTATTCATTCGATCTATCGAAGTCCAAGGACCTACATTCCGATCAATCTTGACGAACACGCAATATTCGAGTTGATATTTTGGCAGGAGTTCATTCATCTCTTTGTTACCTGCAGCAGCAGCCACAAGCACAGGTACAAAGTCAACCTGCACGCGAGATCGTCTTTCATTGTTCTGGAACATTGCCTTACAGGGACTAGACTTCGAGCTGGTTCACTCTTCGGACTTTTGCCACTTTCTTTCTTCTTGATTACTCTGCCTTGGGGATTTCTGCGACCGACTATTGCCGATTGCCCAGAATTTGGAGTGGGATCTCGAGAAAATTGGCTTTGATTTCGTGTGTGCGTGTGGTTTTATTCTACGCTTCGGAGGTTACTTTGCTTTTGGTCGTGTTCGCTGGACCTTGCTTAGCGTCAAGCCTCGCTCGTACTTGTACTTTGATGTAGTGGACGATGTCATTGCTGGACACAGCAAGCGATTGAGGCTGTTTACTCTGATTCGACGCGCCTTTAATTCAAAAACCTTTTCTACCTTGACTTCTTTTCTAGCGACACCTTCGACACGAACTCTGAGATCAATTGTCTGTGCGACCAGCCGGTCTTTGATCTCCGGTATACGATCAACCCGCATCTCGCGACGTACGAATGCGCCCGGCCCAGCATCACCAATCCTGTTTACTACCAACTCTCATAAAGCATATGCGTGCATACAAATCAGCAACGCATATGTATATCTACGCTGTTGCTACCGCCTGGTGATTGTCGGTATTTGAACCGTTTTGGGCCCGCGGATTTAGCATACTTTCGCAACATTGTGTCCCGTTCTAGCAGCGGATAAACCCCAATCAAAATTCAAGCCTCAGGTGAGCTAGAGGGCTTGGTGGTCATCCCGTATCGGAAGATTTTAGCGACGGATCTTTTTCGTTAACCGCTAAATACTTGCGACCTCAAGCGAATCAAGCCGGGCTGGTAGATTTGATGGAGATGGAGGATCCGGCTTTCCAGGTCATTGTTCTGGTATGTTTTACTTTTCTCGCGATTTGATATGAGATTATGGTTCAGATACTGATCTTCATAGGGCCCAACCGGAGG
Source organism: Talaromyces sp. PB3603 (assembly GCA_023625915.1). NCBI lineage: Eukaryota > Fungi > Ascomycota > Eurotiomycetes > Eurotiales > Trichocomaceae > Talaromyces > Talaromyces sp. PB3603. The sequence goes on from JAMAFY010000009.1 coordinate 608,367, forward strand.
TCCAAAAGAGGATGCCGTCACAGGACTCTTGGTCCGGTCAGCTTCAACGACCTGGTCCAAGAGCTCCGTCGTGGCAGTAGATGCTGGGACTCTTCTTGCTGGCATTGTCCGCATTCTGGATCAAAGTCTCACCACTGATGAAGAGGGCAGGGCAGTCGTGAACGATGGTCCTTTTGTAGGGTTGCAGCCGCCTCACAAAACATCGCACGCAAATGCTGCTTATATCTTTCGTGAAGTGATTGCCTCAATTCTGATCACGCATCCTCATTTGGATCATATGTCTGGCTTGGCGATCAACACTCCGATTGTAGAGGCAAGTAACGGCCCAAAAACGGTCGCGGGCCTTCCGTCTACGATTTCGGCAATGAAGTATCACATGTTCAACGATATTATTTGGCCGAATTTGTCAGACGAAGATGGCGGTGCTGGCCTGATCACGTACCAGAGACTTGTTGAAGGTGGAAATCCACGGTTTGGACGTGGAGAGGCCCGGGGCTATGTGCGTGCATGCGAGGGCCTTGTCACGAAGTGTCTCAGTGTGAGCCATGGCCGGTCCAAGCAGCGCTATGACGCAGAGTCTGGAAGGCATCATCGGATAGGCAGTTCTGTATTTGCTCCTGATCAGATGGTAATGTCCAATGCTCGAAATCTGTCTATTGATCATGGCGATGGAGCGTAGGTGACTTTCAGTTTAGACAGCTTGATGATTCAGCTAATGATGTGCATAGTATGTACTCGCCAGCACGTTCTCCACACATTGGATCAGGCTTAGGAGCCACCCCCTCCAAAGACACCACCAACTGGGGCGTCGTAGAAAGCTCGGCGTTCTTCATCCGAGACGATAGCACCGGCAGAGAACTCATCATCTTCGGCGATATCGAGCCGGACTCGATATCGCTCGAGCCCCGAAACAAGCGTGTATGGGAAATTGCAGCCCCGAAAATAGTCAGTGGTTCTCTACGAGCCATGTTCATTGAATGTTCTTACAACGACGCGGTTGACGACGAGACTCTTTACGGCCACCTATGCCCTCGCCATCTTATCGCAGAGCTGAAGGTCCTCGCGAGTAAAGTTGAAGAAGCGAGACCCGACCATCAACAAAAGGGTCAAAGACGAAGAGGTCGATCAAGCAAACGCAAAAGGAAGGATTCAGACATAACAGATTATGCGCGCGAACAGCCCGTAAGCCCGCATTCAACGCGCCACGTTACCACTCATCTCGCGAAACCGAGCGATAATCATGACGACGTGAACGACAAATCGCCGATGTCGGGTGGTCGAACGAGTGTATTCACCCAGACACCGGATGGTGATAAAGAAGATTCGCCCATGACGGATCGACCACAATCACGACGCTCAAATGCTCAAAAATCTAGACCTGTAGACCTTGATGACGAACCAGAAGATGACACCGAACACGACGGTGAAACGGCGCTCTCAAGACTCGGCGTGCAATGGACAGAATCGGAAGCCGGGTTGGCTCCCTTGGCAGGCCTCAAGGTTTTTATTATTCACGTCAAAGATACGCTGATGGATGGGCCGCATCCGAGTGAACGTATATTAGAGGAACTGCGTGCACAGAGTGACGAGGCGGGTCTGGGTTGTGAGTTTCATGTACCATTTCAAGGGGAGGGGCTTCTCATTTAATCTTTTGTTTCTTTTACTCTTTTACTGTATCTTTCTTCTCGATAGACGGGACGAGCTAATTGTGTACTTTGGCTTGGTTGATTTGGAGTTGCTGACATATCAGGCGGCGACGTCTTTTCCTCAAAGTTATAGAGGAGCGTGCTAATTCGTTTGTATTTGAGGTGTCACTGTTCAAGTATGGTTTTTAGATCAGTTCATCGGCGATTTTCTACAATTTGCCATACTCAAGAAGATTGAAAGAATTTGCCAAATACGAGGATTAAGATCTTGACCAACTACAGCTTGCTATTATTTGCACCACGCATTTTCTCCTCCGCCTCCCCGATAATATTCACCCACGCCACATCTTCTCTCCCTTTTTGCTCAACAACCGGCGTCCTCAATCGTCCTTCATCCCCCAACGCGCCTGTATTCGTGGTGTCTCTCGCAAACGCTAACAAATCCTCCTCAGACCCCCATTCCCCCATCGCCATCACGCCAACCGGTACCCCTGTAGAATCAACATATCCCGCCGGAAAACTTATAGCTGGACAACCCGTGAAGTTCGCCAACCAGACGTACTCCATACTCCTCGTTGAAGTCAACGCATCCATCACTCCATGCGATAGATCGCTGTCTCCACCCTTAATTTCGCACCCCGGTATGGGTGCGGTGGGCGTCACAATCAACAAACCCGGGTGAGTAGTGAAAAGATACGATAAGTGGGACATGAGTAAACTCCTCATTTTCTGCGCGGCGATGTAATCTGTCCCCGTCGACTTGCTGCCACTGACGGTTATGAGCACTTTGGTGTGTGGGAGTAAGGACTTTACGTCTGCCGAGGGGATTCCAGCCGCGAGTTCGGCGAGGATCGTTAGGGCATGGGCTTGTTGGCCCTCGGGAAGATAGGGGATCTCGATGTCGATGATTCTGTAGCCCTTGACGGTTTGGAGATGTTGAATGGTTTGGTCGAAGATTTCAAGAACGGAGGGTTCGGAGCGGTCAATCCATGGACGAAATATGCCGATTGTTTTGCTAACGGTGTCGGATCGTATTTCAGTTTGAGGGCTTGGAAATCCGGATGCGACGCTGTCGGTTTCAATTGAAGGCGGAGCGGCCATGAGTCGGTAAGCCAGAGTGAGATCATCGATGTTAGAAGCCATGGGCCCATATACGCCCACACTGGGCGCTAGTGATGGTGTCGGAGCAGCAGAAATGCGGCCGTGGGTAGTCTTGAGCCCGTATACACCACAGTATGAAGATGGAATTCGGATAGAACCTCCTCCGTCAGCACCTAGCGCAATGGGAACGAGCCCGGTAGCAAGAGCATAACCCGATCCTCCAGATGAACCACCACAGTAGTAATTGTGATTGTAGGGGTTACGGGGAGTTCCCGTATTCGGGTTATTATTCGTCGTATCTATTTCGTCAGTCTTTTGTCTCTAATGTATAGGCCAGAGAATACTCACCAATTCCAACCTCATGCATAGTTGTCTTACCGATAATGATAGCCCCCGCCTCCTCCCACTTCTCAACGCACCAAGAAGTCACATCAAATCCGTGCGAAAAATCAAGCTTGCTACCAAGCGTTCTCCTGTAACCTTTCAGATGCACCTCATCCTTCACGGCAACAGGCACACCATCTAACGGACCCAGTGGCTTTCCAGCTCTATACCTCTTCGTGGATGCCGCTGCCGCAGCTCTGACTATATCAGTTTTAGATTCCAGGAACCCGATAGAGGATTTACCAGGTGGTTTGGTATCTCTCTTGATCATGGGCAGTAGCGTCTCAACCACGATTGTGGGAGTCAATTCACCGGATACATAACGCTGATGATAATCCGCCGAGGTCCAAAAACCTGAAGCGCTAGGCCCGCGCTGTTCCTGAGGTGCTGACGTTGATGACGAAGTTGGCGTCTCCTCGTTGCTTATTACAGGCCATACCGTAGGGTCAAAACGGGGTGAGTACGAGTTGAGTATGTTTTCTGCTTTGCGGAAATTGGTTAAGCCGCTGCTCTGCCATAGATGATTTTGGAGAAATGCTAGATGATGTATGCTGGGTGCTTTGTCAATATTAATACAATTACAGGTTGTTTACAAGCATCAACATACACGATTGCGCCGATGCTTAAAGACTGGCCGCGGAGGACGGGCAAAGCGAGATCATCTTTCTTGTATGGTTCCTCAGGCCCTTTGCGGGCTGGCGGATAGTTCTGGAAACGAGAAGTACTCATTTTTGATAGCCGAATGAAGCACGGCTTATAAGTACATACGGAATGGTTGTAGTTAGAGAGTATGTGCACAGCGAATTGAGGGGGACGTTGAAATTGAAATATCGAAGAGGAGGCAATCACATGCTTAACATCACCCAAGCTCGCCCCATTCGACCAATCGGCCTTCGCTGTTATGAATCTGCACATTTTGCGGGGAAATCTAGACCCCGGTGAGTTTTCGATCTTTAAGAAACGTAGTGATACATTTTATAGACTGTCTTCTATATACACAGAAAGTAAGCGACTATATCTTCAGTTTCAACCCAGATATCTGCAAACCCAAGGCAAAAGCAGTAACCAGTGCCATGTAAGCAATCAGAATACCCAGCGACTGCCACACGTTCGCATCCAGAGTATTGAACGATAGATTTACAGCTCCGGTAAGCAAGTTTGCGATCAGAAAGACAGCCAATCCATTTCTGTTGAAGGCTGCCATGATGGGACTTGTCGCGAAATGGCTCGCCTCTGCCTCTGCCTCTCTGCCGGTTGCTTTGTGTACTGCTGGGAAAAGCAATGTTTCTATCAGACAGAACAGGAAGATCTGCGCATTGTTAAATGCAGATACCCATAATACATAGGGCATGTTTGCCAAGCGGCGGGATACAGGAATACGAGCGCCGTATCCCATCGCTGGCGTGGAATTGAATATAAAGAGCACCGTCCAGCCAACAGCCGTGATAGCAAGAGATAGTAGCACACGTCCCCTGGCCTGTTGTGCTGAAGCGGCTTTGTTGTTGGCTGTGCCTCGAGGAATAACTCGTAGACCGCTAGCACGACCAGCGAGGAAGATGGCAAGGTATCCAACGAAGGAAAATACACCTTCGCGGTTTTTGGAAAGCAGATCGGGGCCACGCGGCGATATCAGAATATAAGCTTTTAGATCCGTGGATTCTAAAGCAATCTGATAAACCGTGATTGTGAGCAAGGCCAAAATCTCGTAGGACGAGATGATGGAATAGAACGAGTGGAATATTTCTACGAAAGGAGGCAGAAATCCAAGCGTAAAGAAGAAGTTCCAGTGTACGCCATATTCCGTTACATGTTCGGCATAATCGAGACCTTTGACGCTATACAAGCGTATCAAGCCTAGGACCAGTAAAGGTATAGAATGTCGGGATGCGGCTGCCAGTCTCCGGAATAAGTTCGACTGTTGAGATGCTTCAACAGCTTGGCCCTTGAGAATGGACCTGGCAGACACGACACCAGCTGAGAAGACGAATGATCCGACCCCCAGATCCATCAGCGACGTCCCCCAGTTCTCGACTTTCGCGAATCGGCGAGGAAATATTGGAAAGTCCACGGCCAGAATAGCACTGCATGTTACCACCATCATTGCTGCACGATACGTGGTGAGGAACGGATGCACCGGAGTTGATCCTGGGGCTTTTGATTCATTGTCCGGGTTTTTTAATCCGGTCGCATTCTGCTGTTGACTCAAACTTGAAGGCTTCACTTGCTTTTGCCGTGGGCGAGCCGATCGTGAGCTTAGGAGGATAAATACGACGGGGGTGAGGAGTAAGATGTTGAGAAGGAGTGGAGTGGCAGAGTATATCGTGGTTGAGAAGAGAATGGCGCCGACGTTGAGCAGAAAGTCGACAAAAATTGCCGTAGGTGTGTAAGGTGTAAAGAGAGAGAGGCGCGACTGTAATGTTGACCATAACAGCGCCGACATCTAGGAAAAAGTTCTTGTCAGCTTTCCTGGCAAACAATTCTTCTCGTAATCAAGACATACCGACGCCACGAGAGCAACTGTGTTAATCTCGTTGATATCCCCACCGGACAGGTTGGATACGAAAGCCTCTTTCCGGGCTTTATAGTCTTGTTCCATGATATAGATTAGACCAGTTGGCCCGAATCAAACGAGTGTAGTGATCCAGAAATGAGGCATAGAGATGGGTGTTAACAGGAAATGGCGTGGGAGATGCCAGGTGTTGAGTTGGTGCCAAAAAATAAAGGCAGCCACGGGAGCTTGGTCAGGCACGCACGCCGATTGGCTCGTGCCTTCCGTCCAACAACCTCTTTCCTTTCTACCAAACATTCTCCACGAGCACGAAGAGTGGAAACGACGACGAAACCAAACTTGAAAGAGTCCATGCTCCTGTGAAGCAGAATTCTAGCTAGGAATTATTGCTTCATCTCATATGCGACCACTCTGTGCGCATCGTCTTGAAGCGGGTATTTCTCTTAATTCTAACAAGAGGGATTGATCGTGGACTTTGACTGCCTCGACACTACATGAGGAACCTACGTTTCAGCCAGCTCGATGTTGTCTACTACATGTTACCCAGCTGCAACAAGGTCTTTATTGGCAATGTCAAAGTCTTTGAGACACCAAATCATCAAATGAGCCATGATTGCACTTATCGAACGAATGAAAATAAGAAGATGGCTTAAGTTTTCAATCTATGCAACATAGCATCATATACTGCGTGCATTAAATGAGCGACAATCTGACTATCTTCCGTTTCACATCTGCACTCATAGACTCACGACTAAAATTTATGGTGTCATTGCAGTGAGCTCGCATGTCTAACAGGTGATATCGTCTGGTGGTAGGTATCTGTCCGCGAAGGATATCAGAATCGTATCCATCAGTGCTTTCAATCTGTGATTTGTTTAAGAGGCCCTCTACTCATTCTTAGAACAGGCTCACGCGTTTTGGTCTAGAAATTGGTGCCAAGGCTATTTCTTCCACTTCCACTAGGACGCCACTAGGGACAATCCGTACACACTCGCCTGTCCAAGGGTTGACAATTGGAGGAAAGAGGCCGCGCCTTATGTCTATTGACTTTGACACCAATTCGAGGACCCTGTTGAACGGGCTGTTGGATTCCGCGAATCATCATGACAGAATTGTACATGGGCCGGCGCTCTCGAATCAGAAGAGGCATGATGGTCAGACAGTCGTATTGTCAGAGCCAAGCAACCCCTTCCTCGAAATGCCACCGTTTGAGCGGACTCTCCAGAACGTGTTGTTGCCTTCACCGGAGAATCCGGACCGCGGCAGGCAAATATCCATTCTATGATTGAAAATGCTAAAACTTTAGCATTCGAGATTTGGGTTGGATCATCTTGGCAGTGATATTATCCAGGGAAAAGATCAATTATGTCTACTTTCTATTGGGGGGATTCACAATTCACCGACCTCAGATATCCATTGCGGTTATGATTAGATTGTTGGTTTCAACACTGCAGTGACCCTCTTTATTTCAAGCATGGCTCAAGCGCGTTGATAAAAAGGATCTCAAAACGCAATCCGTCCAGTCGATTTCGGCATCCTCTCAATAAACAAGCTCCACGCCTGCAATCAAGGCGTTGCATGAAACTGGACGTTGTTTCTAACTGCAATGCTTGCAAATCTAGACCGTCTGATTTGACAGTAGCGCCGACAATGCTCAGCCACGTCCGTCTCTGAAGGAATACTCCGTACACTTTTAGGCCACTGCTACCATAGTATCACAGATACTTAAACCCCGTCTTATATGGCCTCGTCATCCCCATAAACACAAGGAGGGATGATCTGCAACCCGATCCAATTAGGGCTTGCTTATACGACGCTGCCGTCTTGGCGCTTTTGCGTTGAAGTCTTGGCGGCTGCCCGTCCTCTATCGAGCTTACGTACTCCATGTCCCGCCTTAGGGCTATTTCGACTTATCATGGTCATCTATCACTGTATCCAGTGCTTGATCGTCTCAGATTCCAATCAAATGCGTTGTATTACACACATATACTGGTCTTGGCAACGATGCTCCTACTTCGGGCGGAGAAAGCCACCATGAAACGTTGTTTAGCCGTCGATTTTGATTCTCAGTTGGGACCAAAGCTTGATAACCTGCCTATCCATTGACTCTGAATCCAAAGGGCCATCGTTGGTGCGCGGAATAATGCAAATTCCACTCAATGAGATATACATCCTTGATGTCGTTCTTCTCTTCAATCTCAAAGAGAAGAAACTACCGGTGCAACATTCTTAACTGCGAAGCACACGTATGCCAGGCACTTGGTTCGACTGGCCTGGACAGTAGAACGACCATGATCGTCAACTAGTCCAAATTCTAGTTGGGTATCCTCCATGCATAGCGTATAACAAATACAACTTCATGATCGACGAATCAAATGATAAAATCTACACATACGAATCGCCCGTGACGAATGGGAGATTCTCCTTCAGTCACTAAAGGGGAGTATCGCATCATTCATCAAACATGCTTATTTTGAATAAGCCCTGACGCGTAACCCCTGGAGAGATTCGTGGAGAAAATGAGAGATTACGTGTCCCTACTTAGTATCAAGTGCTGTCTATTCTTCATAGCTTTAGTACGTACTTTATTAAGTGTACCATTCACTTCGTATATTGATCGATTGAGTGCTAGAAAGGTATATAAAGGACGACAATTGACGTCTCTGCCCCCCTTTCCTCGTTCAACCACTCAACCAAGACACTTCTTCCTATCTTAACAATATCAATTGATTAACCATTTGAGCAACAATGCAACTCCCAAGTGTGCTTATTGTAGCCTTTTTAGGCCTTGCTACGCTCTCTGTAGCACACCCGGGCGAGCACGAAGAGCGGGACGAGGTCGCCCTACTCCAAAGGCGAGAGTACCAGTCTACCGTTCGCAGAAGTCTCGAGAAATGTGCGCGCCACCTTGAAGCTCGCGGTCACAATGGCCGTGCTGAAGCTCGCCGCCGCGAGACTGTCGAGAGACTCCGTCGCGATATGCTTCACAAGAGACTCACGGTCCGCGATCCTGACACCGTGCTCAACAAATCCCATGAAGTGACTGACGGTAGCATCACCATCGACTCGCCCGAGTCCGTTATCTTTTCGGACAACTCCACCTGCGTGCTCAATCCTGAAGGTGAAGTTGGTCCCTTCTACGTCCTGGGCGAATACGTGCGGTCCGACTTGAGGGAAGACCAGCCAGGTGTTGATGTCACCTTTGACGCCCAGTTCATTGATGTCGAAACCTGCGAGCCAGTCACCGACGTCTGGTTTGACATTTGGAACTGCAACTCTACCGGGGTCTACTCCGGTGTCGTTAGCAATGGCAACGGTAATACTGATGATACTTCCAACATCAACGCCACTTTCCTGCGCGGCATTCAAAAGACGGATGACGACGGTGTCGTTCAATTTCAGACCATCTTTCCCGGTCATTACTCCGGCCGAACCACTCACCACCACGTCGTCGCCCACGTCGGTAATGTCACCCAGCTAGCCAACAATACTATCACCGGAGGCACAGTTGCGCACATCGGTCAATTCTTCTGGGACCAGGACTTGATCTATGAGGTCGAGGCTACCAGCCCCTACAACACCAATGATATCACTATCACTACCAATGCTGAGGACCGTGTCTTTGATGACGAGACCGAGAATACCACCTCTGACCCTGTCATCAATTACGTTCGAATTGGAGATGACGTTACGGATGGCCTCTTCGGCTGGGTTACAGTTGCCATCAATACTTCTGCTACTTATACTCCAACTTACAGCTTTGCATTGACTTCTTCTGGTGGTGTAGCCGAGTCTGGCGGTGACAGCACTGGCGGTGGTGCTCCCAGTGGTAGCGGTGGCCCGGGTGGTGCTGCCCCTACCGGATTCTAGATGAGTCTGTCTATTTCTGTGACATTTCCATCTGATTCAATAATACGACGACAAAACAGGCACGCTCTCAGTGAAATGTTGTATTGATCGAGTGAAGGACTATGGAACTCTTTGATTTTTCTTTCGTTCTCTTTCTTATCTTTCCTGCTTCTCAGTGGGTTGTGCGACTGTCCCCATCGGGCTCATTCCACCGATCACCCACTCTGATATTCTTATGTCATTTGAGGAATTCAGCAGCAATTTTCGTGGGATACTCTTATGTCCAATCGAAAATGGGCGAAAGGCATAAGCTATTTATACGAGCACTTCCTCCTAGATATGGCTTTAGGTAGTGAAAAACATGGTTGCCATTTTCGGTTGATTGAGTGCTGCTCTAATTCAATTCTTTAATTCTTCTGCTATGTGCTATGAAGATAACGTCACCTGTATTGGTAGTGCTCTTCGGCTTCTCCAGATTAGACTTGACAACAAGAACCCCCGAGCCCTTTTCGGAGCTGGAACACTTACCTCCGTCCTCATAGTCTTCATAAGAACAACCGTTTGTCCCCATTTGGTTGTATCGTCCATCTTGACATCGACTTTCCAGACATTGGCTGCCATAGGTGAAGCAATGGCCAGCTTGTGGGGATCGCTTACGTACTTCGCAGAGTACACTGGAATGCTAAATTCATGTCAAAACAAGAGTATGAACCTTTCCCGAAGCACTTTTGGCCTAGGTGGTTCCATGATTTCTAGTCAATTCACCTGAACATCCCGTGGCTTCTTGATGATATGCAGGAACACCAGAAAACTGGGATGCATTCGACATGGAATCAAACCTCAGTCCGACTCAATCACGGTCAATCAAATATAAGAAGTGTCGATAAGAGGATCGGGCAGAACAAGTGGAACTTGGCAAAAAACAACTATATGGAGAATAGGCATGAAACACGGCTCATTCTCATTCCAAAAAAGCCATACAGCTGAGAATGCTCCAGTGTATTACCTCGAAACAGCTTATTTCCGGAGGAGCATTTAGGTACGTTTGAACAGATAATTGTCGTTTGTGGGTTGTGATACCCTCCTTGTTGTTGACCGCGGTTGTGATGCCGATTGCCTCTATTTAGGCAAAGCTGAGAGTCGTTAGGGTACCACAGCCACGTGATAGTCCACTATGAAGGCGATAACAACGACGCTTTCTGGAATGGCTTCGACTGATATCCAACCCTTTGTATCTGGAACAAAGATCGGACCTAAAGAATTGTTGAGCTATGTGATGATGTTGTCTGTTGTAATTGTTGCTGTGAGAGGTATCTGCCTCCTGACAGCAGTCTATTCTCTAATGTGGCATACAACCACCGCTTTGCTTTCATCTCATCGACCCGTTGCCGACACACATTGGCATTCTCCAGCACCTTGGGCATGTCGGATCGATCTCCTCAACCGTCGCTACTCGACTTTGACTTGCTGACTGGGAGTTTCGCGTCCAAGTAGTCTTCCTCAATAAACATGAGATTTATCTCTCGCACCTTTCTCACTTTAAAACTGGCACACATGGCACGACAAAGACCCCAGCTGTTTTACAAATAGTTCGACTTGATGGTTGAGATCGCTGATGACGGCAAAATTTTGATCACAAAGTCGAGTGGACATCCTTTGCCGGGCGCAAAGGTAGAGACAGCACATGCGGCAAACTTCGGAACTGATTTTCTGGATAAACGACTCGAATTTATGAGGATGCAAGCATACCGGGTCATAACGTTGTGGGAATTAGATAGCTCACTGGTGACCGATTTCGTTACGCCATGAAACCTCCCAGCTACCATGGTCACTAGAAATGTCGGGCCTGCATTGGCACAAGATAGAGAGCCATGTGCGCAATGCGGTTTTCCAAGGGGGCCGTGGTGACAATTGGAGTTGCAAAGTCCTAAGGGACCAACATCTCGCAGCTAGCAATCTTTGACCGGATTGAACCATGCTATGGAATTTGTGCAATGCGAGACCCCCGGTCTGGTATCATATTGTTCAACGTTCAGACGGAGGACGTGTCTCCAAGATAGCCATTGACTTTGAGGTTAACCTTGCGAGATGCCTGTACACGCAGGACCTTGACGAGCCATGGCGTGTTTCTACTCGCCTTGATCTCAGTATAATAGGCTTATTTACTGGATTTACCAGTGGATTTACCAATTCCTTTATGCAGTATCAAAGATTGGTATCTGGTAGAGAAGAATTTAAGTATGGAATCGAAGATTATAGAGTGCTGAAAAGTCTGTTCACTCACAGCATAGGCTTTGAGATTTACCGACGACTGTATAGTTCACATTCGAGCATAGTCTAAACGTATTTCAAATTTTAGTCATCACCTTTATTCAATATCTGATCCATGGAACTATTCATTCTCGTTTCAAAGTATTGGTAGTCTATCCACAATTAGGGGCGTGCAGTATTGACTTATTGTTTCTGCAATCCAAGGCAAAAGATTCGCATTGCATTGTCTTTCATTGTAGAGAAACTATCAACTAGACTCATGATGTAACGGTAGCGTTGCTTCCATCTCCCATACCACTTTTCTTTTGATTCTGGGTTTGTTGTCCCGTATTGTTTTAAGGTATGAAAGCCGCTTTTCATTCGCCATTCGGGACAGCCAGGTGTAATCCTCTACTTAATATTTTCGGACATTAGAAACAATCAAAGAACTAATGAGTCCCTAGTCGCTTCATTAGGCTACGTTCCTAAGGTGCGACGAGGACTATTGGGCGGAAGGCTGCGTAACGATGAGACAGGCAAAGAAAGACATCAAAAACGTGCGTTGCATTGCAACATTGCTTGGCGTTGTTGACAGCTCGCCTATCCATAGTGTTGCCGAAAGTGACAAACAGAGAAAAAAGCAAGTTTGCTGCATGGAAGGCCATCTGAACAGAGACACGAGTTTCGAGAACACACCGCAAACAGAGAATTACACATGGCCAAGCTATGCAAGTTGGAAGTAGTGCGAAAATCGCATTGTTATGACACCTGACTCTCGACGCCGTGCTACAATGGTTTCGTTTGGCCCACATTGTCGATCTCGATGGTTTGTAGGCAAAAGTATCCGTGTAAGATTTCAGTATTCAATATCTATAGAATGACTCGTCCAAGGCGCCGCAAAGATGGGCTAGGTGCAGCAGACAATGACCAATTGACTACTCACCACGCATTATCTGTATATAAATGGCTCGACGATGCTTCAAGATTCCCGAGCGATGCAAGGGTATACGCCTACGTGGCGTTGAGGATGGCATGTCGAATTAGAACAGCGATATGTAGGCGAGGCGCGTGTCTTGGTAGACTTCGCACTTAAAAATCCGACATGAAGACGAGCTCACCTGACTGGACCCCTGTCAAATGTAGGCTGCATGATAGTCATCAACTTAAGAGAATCAGAAGTCAAGACTGGTATTTGACACTAGTCACGCAACCCTAGCCTCCCAAATTTGGGACCCTAGTAGGTGTCAGATTCTTTAGTCTGCTGCAACCCACGCCTGGAGCCGTCAGCGCGACGAACATGGATATACTACTGAGAAAGAATTCTCGGAGCATGAGCACGAGGCTGTACTCGTGGCCATGTTGACAATACGGCTGATCCCGTCTCGAGTTCATTGTTGTGTGCTGCTTCGCATCTTGGCTTATACCTAAGAACCACTCACGGGAAATATCCATGAAGCTTGCGAGTCAACAAGAATGAAAAGGATGCAAACCATCCAGATCTATATCATATGGAGAGCACGTCCTCAATTATCAGATTGCTCAACACTAGTCATTCAAGCCAGGGTAGTGGGGGCAAGCGCCTACCCAGTCGTCAGCATGATACTCTACATCAATCGGAACAAATTATAGTTTCCAACATATTGGACACTGATTCGTGGTGGAATGCTGGAAGATCTACCATCAGATGAACTATCTCTGACGGGGGTCATGAATCGTGTTCTGTTGTTGGGTCGCTGTAGGGCTCCGTTTAAGCGCCAAGCAGATGGCGAATGTACGACAAAGAGTCGGTGCATATTATAACCATGCTAATGTCCATTTTCATTCGTCGATGGGTCTATACTTTCACTTTGTATTACTTTTAAGTCTTTGACGGAATGCGAAAACTTAAAATAAGTCTAAGGCTGGCTGGGTCCGTGTTCCCACCGTTCATCAACATCGAGTCATCGAATATATCAAGCATTTCGGATTCATGGAAAAAGAAACGAAGAACGACACTTAAGCGTCCTAAGCGGTTGAGGTTTTTTACTGGTCTATTTGTGCGTCGTGGGCGGTTAAGTGAGCCTTTGGATTCAGCGCATCGTGATAGCTTCGGGTCGTCTGACTCCGTTAAAGTCGTTTAGGATCACTTGGAATCCTTCGGCCAGGGCTTACTTGCTTACCGTTGAGACCCGATTCCGGTCGAGCCGCTTTTGTTTCTCTCCGTTCTGTCGGATTCCTCCAGACCCTCTGCAAGTGGTCAATCGAGAGCGCGAAGCAATTCTTTATTCGTTCTTGCAATTGCACGGTACATATTGCATATCCTTCCTTATTCCTCCGTATCAAAGGACGTGGCAAATATACTAAACGCCGCTCCAATTGTCGGTGAGCGAGTAAACCGTCCAAATCTCAAACTTCCAAGAGCACACAATCGCTTATCGATAGTCAGCGTGAGACAATTAGGTCTAGCAAGTCTCAAAAGACTTGCCCTCTGCGCCAGGCAAGTCAACCTTAAGGTTTTTTTTTGGCCTGCAAGACAGTCGCATGGCCACGATGTAATTATGGAGCCCTTCTCGGCTCCTCCAGCCTTTGTTCGTGGCTCCACACTAGGTGCTTCCAGACCTGATGTAGCCTAGTCGAGTTATATGTCGCGCCAAAAGGGCAATTTCCACTGGTAAATACGGAGTAGTCAAAGCACTACTTGCACTACTAAGTGCGCTACGATGGATTCGTTGGAAGCGTAACCACGTACGTACGGAGAGCTAACTAGTGTACGAGGCTTGGCAGCGTAAGCTGGCTCGGACGTTTGGTTTCCGCGAAAATTGACCGACGTCGACAGCCTAGCCTTCGTGCTCATTGCTTCAGCTGGCTTAGCGAGTTGGCACCGCCTTATGCGCAATGAATACGTAGTAAGTAATACGTGGGAAGTGTTTTTACCGTACCAGTATTCCTCGGGTGTGTATCAGTACGGTAATATGCAATACGCGTGCAGGAGGACTCTACCCCAAACTAATATAGATCGCTTAACTTAACGGTCTGATTATATAGTCAGCATGATTCACTCCGGCTCGAGCCCCCGACAGCCAACGCGACGCGACGCGACGCTCACACCTCTCTCGATCTCTCGCAGTGTGTAGCTGTATCTTGCATCTCCTCGTGGGCGGCCTCGCATGGCTGACCGAAAGCGGAAGTAACTGGTATATTGCGAATCGACGGGCGCCAAAAAAAAAACCGGGCCGTCTTTCCGTGCAGCGAGATCTGAGGGCCTTGGCGCTCGGTTGCAGCACGGCGATTGGCTGGTCTGCTGGTTGCCATGCGTCTTTCTAGAAACAGTCTATCAATAATTAGATACTTCTCGTTTTACCCAAGTAATACTTACTGCGCACCCCATAGTCATACACCGTATGACTGGCCAGCTTAGTGCACGAACTTTTCCGGATTGAAGTATATTAAGTTATTAAGTTATTAAGTTATTAAGTCCTCGGCGATTAGCTGACTGACTGGGTCATACGGATAGTTTACAAGTGTTCGTACAAAGTTTAGGTGTACGGAACATGGCAGTGGAGCCACAACGCACACATGGCAGAGATTAACTACCCTCCGTGCCTAGGTATCTCCGGCCCCATCCCACGCCAGTGGCACAAAACGCAACGCCTGCTAGGGTGGACAACCACGCACACGTGCAGGGAAGCTCGAGTACACCTTCCAAACGCTCATGGCTGGGCGATTGACAGAAGACAGGTTGGCTTCGGTAATACGCACGTCCCATTGTAAAGGAGGTATGTACGCCATACTCTGTATACACGCCCGTAACTTTCAACAGGCAAACTAGACAATAAAGAGAGTTGACCGACCCATGCCCGTTCACACCGACAAATCATATGCACTGTCTAGATAGTAGCCTAACAATGATCCGAAAAAAGAGCCAACCAACTTGGCCTTGAACCAACGCTCTGGTACTCTAGGCCGCCCATGCTGTCACTAATTTGATTCAGCGCCAGTGCGGCTGTTTCTCCAGCCCATGACTCTCGTTCTCTTTCCTGGGTCAGTCTGCGTCTTTCTTTCTTGATTGAGGCGGCGGCGACGCGTTCTGTCTGTCTTTCGTCTGTTCTTGTTCTTCGCTCGCTAACATTCGGTAATTGGACTACGTACTATTACGACGTTCAACTGCATGTACATTTGCGCCCAGAAAGACTTTGGGCCGGCAACCACCGGTTTCCCCAGTCGGAATGTGGATTCATTCTAATTCATTCCGGAGTCCCATAGTTTCCCATAGTCTCATTATTGTTTCTTACCCACTGACACTAAGAAGCTAAGTTAAAATCCTGATACGTAGACAGATAGTTTGACTGTGGTTGTAGGCTTAGTATCCCAGCCTAGCCAGCTTATCCATCTGCTAGATAAATGAAGTCGTCATCGCCTGCTCTTTCCTCGAGGAATCAACCAACTACACTATCTCGGCTGCATACAAATTTACTTCAACTCGGCCTTCAAACCGGCGAGTCCCTTCCTCCTATTTCATACTCACACAACACGAAATTCAAAGAATCATATACCCTTGATTGATTTTCATTTTCAAATCTCGCCTGTACCTCGGCGCAACTAAGATTTGCCTTCCGAGTTCTGTCAATAGTCGGACCAATCTACCCCTCCACAGCCGCCAAAATAAGACTTGTGATAGACGCGATTTGATCTTCCTATAAACCGGGTACTTCCGGATAAGGCGATTTCGCCTTTTGTCTTAACCGATTAAAAGGCAATCAAAGGGACTACATTGTCCTGGATCTCCTGCGGCTCTATGATGGCAGAACAGACAATGGCTCCTACATCAGCACCTCGGCGCACAGTAAGTGGTAGCGCCCCGAGCACTTCCGCCATAGGAGGGAGAGAAGGATCCCAACCAGCAGGGAAGAAGAGAGACTCGAGAGCCGGAATGCGTAAAGTCACGTCGTTGACAGCCGAACAACTAGAACGCAAACGTGCAAATGATCGCGAAGCGCAACGGACGATTCGTGCGCGCACAAAGGAGCATATTGAAAATCTGGAGCATCAGGTTGCTGAGTTGAGTGCCAAGGGCCAGCAGGTTGATCGCGTGTTGGAGCGCAATGCGATGCTGGAGTCGGAAATTGCGCATCTGAGGCAGCAGTTGGCTATGATGACGAATAGTAGGCAGTTGTATCAGAGTGAGCATCATTTTCAGGAATGACAGTGGCCGATTACTAACGAAAGTATAGGTGAAGATGAGCGAAGGTCTTCAACAAGCTCAAATCCAGCAAGCGTGATTTCTTCACCATTCAACAGCCCCCCCTTGACAGACTCTATTCCACCGGGACCGTCGATCCCACCTCTCACGCACAGAATGCCCCTACCACAGGGATCGTGGCACCCATACGTGTCCCCGCCACAAAGCGGCACGCTACCGTCATCAACAATTTCCGTGAGCGGGCCAGAGCAACCGCATGAGTCGCCCTACTCCATGACCGCCGACTCACTCGCAGGGTCATCAATGAATCAAGCACACCACGACATGGCATATGGTCTTTCTCACACAGCCACGGCACAATACACCAACAACAACGCGGACTCGTATAATCGCAATCTGACCTACCCTTCTCGTGCTGCGATGGGTCAACCGCAGCAGCAACAGCACCATCGACCACAGCATATCCCCGTAGCTACCATGGGATATGAACAAAACATCCCTTCGCTCCAGGCAGCTCATCTGCCTATCCCAGCTCATCATACTTACCCCTCTCAAATTGTGCATTCGCCTCCCGCTCATTCCCAGATCGGGTATCAGTGGGATTCGAGGGCTTGATTGCCCTATTCTTCTTCGGGAACGTTGCAGGGTTTCATTTTACTTTTCTTATGTACGGGATAAAGGGGGTCATACTATGGAAGGCTGTTATTAGCGACGAATCATTGCATGAGAGGTTCTCTGTCACTTTTTGGGTTTCGAGGTAATTTGCATGTGGTGTTCACATCTAGGTGCTGGAGGCTATCGATGAGTATTTCTTAATGTAAGAGGGCCAGTTTTC
This sequence comes from Talaromyces sp. PB3603, assembly GCA_023625915.1. Taxonomy (NCBI): domain Eukaryota; kingdom Fungi; phylum Ascomycota; class Eurotiomycetes; order Eurotiales; family Trichocomaceae; genus Talaromyces; species Talaromyces sp. PB3603. Next base: position 626,120 of record JAMAFY010000009.1, read on the forward strand.
TAACGGATAAAAAGCACGAACGACATCTTTCTATTACTTTATCTATCATCCATGTTAAATCTATATTGGACGCATCCAGTCTTCTCAGTTCGTCCTCCTTTTTCACAATACCTTTTGATCGAACCGGCAATCTTGTCTATGATTCAGCCCCCTTCTCAACCACAGTCAAACCATCCTTCTCATAGAATCCAAAGTCTGTTCCGGCAGCAGCCTCCAATACCTTCCCACGCGTCTCCTGCGCAAAGAAATACGTAAATATGGCAGCGCAAACATCAAAGCCCATGAAAATAAGGAAAGTGTAAGCGCCGATATTCTTGATCATGTATGGACTGGCGAATGAGAAACAGAACGATGTTGCCCAATGAGCTAGCATACTGAACCCCAATCCAAGGGCGCGGATACGTGTTGGAAAGATCTCGGGCACGTACGCCCACGGAACAGGACCCCAAGAACAATTGTATATCTGAATGAGTTAGCTTTTTGCCGTTGAATGACCGAAAGAAATAGTTGGTACTCACCACGATGTCAAGGTATATCATCGCCACCGTCGCACGGCCAGCATTGGTCACATTACCCACGTTCTCAGTCGGGATGAATCGTACGATCAACGTAATGATAAGCATGCAAGTAGCCATCAACGACGCACCACCAATCAGCAGAGTACGTCGCGACAACTGTTCTGCTAAAAACCAGATAAAGAATGTACACCCAATAACCTTGATAGCACCAAAGAGACCCGTCAAAAGCAAGTCACGGTTTCCGGAACTGCCGACCAACAACTTGAAGTACTGCGGCGCAAACACGGCCAAAGCACTACTACCAGTCGTGTTCTGAAAGATAAACATGGCAGGTCCAACAATGAATCGAAGCCTGTTGGACGGATGCCACAATTCACGAATGGTAAAGTTGTCCTTGGCGGACTCTTCGGCGACGAGTCCAGCTTTGGTTTCGTTGAATTCTTCTTGAGTCCTGTCGCCTTCGTCGCCGCGGATCCAGGTGAGTGATTTCCAGGCTTCGTCTGTTCGGTTTTGGCTTAAGAGCCAACGCACAGATTCGGGGAGAGTAAACATGGCAAGAAACAAAATACCACTGGGGATGATTTCGAGGCCGATGGGAATCTGCCATTCGCGAGAAGTTTTGGAGATGGTTGTACTTTGTGCAACGCCCTATACCTCCGCCATCAGCATATGCACGGTGTTCCGTCTCACAACCTGACAAACTTACATAGTCGATCCAATAAGCAGAAAACACACCCCAAGTGTACATCCACTGATAGAAAGATCCACACCGTCCTCGGATTTCTTTGGGTGTCATCTCAGCCGAATACATCGGCACAACAACACTCAATCCACCCATGCCAACACCAGCCACAATTCGACCTACATACCAAGCGCCCAGCGAATGCGTGATAATAGTCTGAATCATAGACCCAATTACGTAGATAAACGCCGCCAGTGCAATGGCATATTTCCGGCCAAATTTGTTGGCAAAGGGGTAGAAAAAGAAGCATGCAAGAAACGAGCCGAGTTGGTTGAGACCGATGGTGAGCGAACTCACTTTGGACTCGGTGGAGGCGGCATAGCGGAAATCGCTTTCGAAGGGCTTGTAGGTGAGCACTCCGCCCGCGACGCCAGAGTCATAGCCAGCTAGAAAGGAGGAGATGCTGTTTGTTGAGTCAATTAGCTTGAAAGTCGACCTGATGTTTTAGACAGAGCATAGTTTCTACTCACAAAACCACGGCAGCCAAATGGTAGGCACGAAATGTACCCTTTCGAGTATTCAGCTCGGGGATCTTGAGAAAAGTCATCTTTGACGATGAGGATGGAATGAGTCGTGTAATGCGGATGTCTTGATCAGTCATTCATTTAGAAGAAAACCGGTCAATTAGCCGGCTATCAAGTATATTTATGGAAATTCCGTAAATTCTTCCATGGCAGGACGCGTAATGCGCATCCTTCCCACATGCATTCTAGTCTTTCTGACGATAAAAATTGGACACTGTAAAATAGCCCAAAGTGCGGTTGATAGTCAATTGTTGGTGGTTGGACAGCTTTTCTGGCCTATGGCGATGCTTCATGAGGCCCAATTGCGTGCTCCCGGGATGGCCAGCACGCAATTCTTCGGCCGCGCTGCGTCGCATTTTGGCCGTAGCCCTAAAGCATTAGAGCTTGTTTAGTGTCCACAAAAAGGATACTGTCGCATCCATTCTGAAGGTGTAAACGAATGATCATGCTGAAAGATTGACTGATATGGTAGAATGTAGAAAGCTGGGAAACGTGGTTAGGTAGATTTAGGGCTAAGTCTCTTGCGTCTTGCCGCCACAATATGTTGTGCTCGGGACTCTTTGCTGCTCTTTGGCGAGCTTGTGTAGAATCGATTCATGTCGAGGTTCATTCATTATCCGTCTATTGGCTGGATATTCCTGAGATGAGATGAATGAGCCAGCTCGTATAGCTCTTCATAGACCATCTTAAGCTTAGAGCACCCATCTGCTATTAGCAATTCTCGCTCGATTTTCGACCCTCAAATTCTCTCACACTGAGACAGTAGTAGATTCCCGGTCAAGTCTGATTGATTTTATGTTTGTGGTGATGATGATAGAGACCCTCCAGATACCTGTTGTAGCGCCGCTCTCAGATCCCTGGGCGCAGTGTGAGAGCTCATGCCATATATCGTGCAGTAAGTCCATCAACATCGGTAGCTAATACAAACCGCATGCTAGATACGTCTATATTGGCATGTCCCTTTTTCAACGTTTCTCTCAAAGCTATAGCAGATGCCAGTGGTCCATCTTCGTTGCCATGTTCGGCCACTAGAACCTGGATGTTAGATGCAACATCGAAAAATGGCCGTGCTCTCTAGCAAGTATGCAATTGACCCACCTAATTAGCACTTGGTCAGTCTCTTATTGACCCCTCGACCAAGTAAAGGATGACGGGAGGCTAAAAATAAGCTTTCAGGATCACGTCTTGGTCTTGCTGCACATACATCAACTAGGGCTATATGTACTATCTCCAAGCTAGTCCACGTCTCGATGTTTCATTGAATGCATGAGGCCACAACATGACTGAATGGCCGTGTCTTGTTCGAACTATTGATGCACGAATTGATGATCACTGCGCATACAGTTTTGATCAGGGCCCACTTCACACACGCCCCGACCCGGGGACTTTCCGTCGATGTCGACCGGAAATATATCAGGTCTGTCTCTATCATTGCGCTCTATCTCTTCCTATGGCTTAATTCGTTCACTGTTCTGAAGTTTTGTATTGGCGAGACGCCGGGAAGGACACAGCTCGGAATTGCCGCTTTCTTTGCTGAGGTTCGCTGGCTCGGAAATGGCACACGGTGGAAAAGAGATCTTGAACGTTGAGGCTAAAACAAATGTGCATCATGTTGATATTGGTGACGCAGCCTGATTGCTGGCCAGATGGATATGGGTAAGTGCAGACAAGAATGTAAAATGGAAGACAAATGACAAGTTCTTGTTGGAACACGCTACCTACTCTAACACCTATTTATATCTACTCGACACGGAAATGACAAAGACAGGCAATTTCAATAGTTCCAGCCTGTACAAAATACACGGTAGTAAACTACTTCGTGTATTGCGCTTGCAATTGCTTAGCAATCGTAGTCAACTGGATATTGCTGGTTCCCTCATAGATGGCACCAATCTTGCTATCTCGGAACATCTTCTCGGCAATACCCTCACGCACAAAGCCCATGCCGCCCATCCACTCGACCGCAGAGCTTGATACCTTGCCAGCAATCTGAGATGCATAGAGCTTGGCCATGGCGGCGTCCATGACAAAGTCTTGTCCGGCTTCCTTCTTGCGGGCGGCATTATAGACCAGGGCACGTGCAGCGGCGATTTCAGTGTAAGCCTGAGCGAGTTGATGCTGCATGCCTTGGAAACTGCCAATAAGTTGACCAAACTGTTTTCGATCATTCCAGGCATATCTACCTTCGTTAGCCTTGACCTTCAGGAATGAAAAGGTATAAGAGCATACCCAGCAGCATTCTCCCATGCACCGAGAGCTAAGCCAGTCATTTGAGCCGCAATGCCAATCCGGCCTTCATTCAAGAGACCAATGGCAATTTTATATCCTTTGCCCTCTTCACCGAGCAGATTCGCCCTGGGAATTTCAACATCATCAAAGTTGAGCACGCAGGTGCTGCTAGCGCGAATTCCGAGCTTCTTCTCCTTTTTGGCAATGCTGAATCCAGGCGTACCCTTCTCAACTATGAACGCAGTGATGCCCTTGTAGCCCTTGCTAGGGTCGATGGTGGCGAAGACGATGAAGAAATTCGCTTCCATGGAGTTTGTAATCCACATCTTCGAACCGTTGATCTTATATCCATCAGCCGTCTTTTCAGCCTTGGTCTGCAGTGCAAATGCGTCTGATCCCGAAGCGGGCTCCGACAGGCAGAATGATCCCACGGTGTTCGAGGCTAATTGTGGCAGCCACGTGCGCTTTATCTCTGCAGTGCCGTACTTCAAGACGGCAGTGTTTACCAATGTATTGTGCACATCCACCATAACACTAACGCTAGGATCGACGCGCGCAAGCTCTTCAATGGCGATGATTGCAGATGTGAAATTCATTCCTGATCCGCCGTACTCCTCGGGAATCTCGATGCCCATCAGTCCCTGTTCGAAGAGCTGCTCAACGATCGCGGGGTCCATGGTTTCGGCCTCGTCCATGTCTCGTACTTTTGGTCCTATTTGTTCTTGTGCGAATTTGGAGACGGTCTCAGTCATGAGGGATTCGGTTTCTGTGAGGTGCGAGATTGGGGTTGGTGTGAGATCGGTCAGGTCTACATCCCTTCGTCGGGGCGTGGTAGAGAATGCTCGGGGAATGCTGGTCAAGTATGAACAAATCTGTATTATTGAAAGAAGGGTGAATGGGAACACACTGTTGAAGAGATCGAGCAGGAGCAGATCTTGTGGAGGTCGAGAGCCTAGAGGCAACTGTGCGCGTGAAGGGACGCAGTGTGCGCGAGAGGGAGGCCATTGTAGTAAGTTTCAAATGATAGGTGAATTCTTCCCTGTATTGAGATCTGATCAGAGACTATCAATGCGAATGATAGAATAATGAAGAAGTAATGTCGTGGTATGAACAGGTGAAAGTTGCAGGAGCCGGTCACCGCTGTTGCCGGCGAAGCCAGCAATCAGCAATGCCGAGGCTAACCGCGGCTGTGCGGGTAAAACGTTACCGCTGATTTGCGAATATAAGCACTGGATATCCTTAGGTGACGGCTGTTCAGGGAATTCTTTGCTGGGAAGGTTGGGTTTGAATCAGATTTTAGCGAGAGAATCTTCCATGAGAATTTACCTAGGTGTAAGTATGGAGGAGATCTCAAGGGGGGGTATTCTCAATGAGTAGCTGTTCGCATGTGATTGTACGGCAGTACCATAAGTAGCACGGAGACATCGAAAGCCCTACGAAGACGGAGTCCACAACATACGATTGATATTTCCAGTACTTACTTGACTGCTCACTAGCTATGGCTAAGAATACTTGAACGATCTACCGAGGCTTTGAATTTGGTGCGGATCGAACTGGAAGTTGCTCTTGTTTGATGTATGTTGCTGCACAATGTAGGACTGTTGCTTATCATCGAGCGACTGGCCCTTTACAGAGCCATCCCATACCATGGCGATCCAAAGATAACAGTTAATGTTTACTATTCGCATATTCAGGAACAACCCAGATGTGTCTAATAAGCCCGCGATGAAAGGTCATCAAGATGCTTACGCCACAATGACTGGTGTGGCTATTGTATAGTCACGTGCCGTCAAACTCAACCCCGCAGAGCTGTGGCGGTGCAGATTTAGACCGAGGACGATGCTGTGCTCTGATTGGCTGTTCAAGTTGACGCAGAGGAGCCGCTGGTGGCGTGCATGGGCTGCACGGCACATCTCTCAGCGCTTAAATAGCGAAAAGGGTACCCAAGAATAGAGACAAATATTACAACAGATTTATTGTCGCTCAAGTATTAATTGCTACGACCTCTCGTCTCCATTACAAGTGCGATCACCTTGCGCTGGTATAGACATTTTGGGTGCTAACATCGCATTGCCGGCATACCTTTTGGAGTACTATTCGCGACGTCATCTCAAACAAAGACCCACTCGTGATATTGATTCGATCATTTCAGCCTTCTCGAGAACACGAGCCGTATACTCCTTTTTCTGACGATATTCGGTATTGCAGCCATGTCTTCAGCTCACAGCGATCCGCGGGTTCTGTACAGCATTAATAACATTCACGCCTATCACATACAAGATGGGGAAGAGACCGATCTGACCCCCTCAGGGCCGCAAACCCTCTCCTTGCTGATGGTGCCTACCATGTCACCAGAGCAGCAGCAAGAGGCCGGAAGCGCACCCGAAGAAGATTTCTATCTGCATTTACATCTTCCTCCTGAATTGGACATGCCACTACCGGCAACTACACAGATATACCATCAACCCCCGAACAGCTATCTCATCCCACGCTGGGATCTCGGTCCTGATGCGGGCGCTTTCATCCGTCTGCAGTTCCCTGGTATCGGATCTGGCTCGACCAAGGTCTCGCAGGAAGATGTGGACACATTTGAGACGATCCTAGCGCAATGCACCGCGTTCCTTGAGCGGGCCGCTCCTCCCTCAAGCCATGCTCCGTACAATCCTGCGGATTATGCACCGGGCGAAGGATATATAACCTCACCAAACGACAAGCACTCCGATGGCAAGGGATTCGGTCAGATCGTGTTAGTAGATGAAGAGGATGGCAGTGTCGTTGGTGAACTTTCAGAAGGATACAAGGTCGTTGAGAAGCCGGATGTGAAGCCGGGTTCGAAGAGTATGTCTCCCGTCTCTTTGAGGCTGATTGACCTCGCTAATGTATACATAGATCCCGTTGAAATCCAACTCCCCTCCCCTGGCGAAGAACACCAAATCAGCGTCAGCAATGTCTCCGAAGAATACCTCCGCATGGCCCGTCACCCAGCCTACAAAGATTCGACTATTGTACAAAGCTCGGCCCGCGCATCCCGTCTCATTGTGACCGGATCTGCGTTTTTAGCTAACAAACTCACCTCTAGCGCTGACAGCTTTGCGCAGCGCACAAAACCGAATCCAGAACCACTGAACTTTTCTCCAGCAACACAAGAACGAATCCGTAAAGTACACAACTTTTCACAATCTGCAGTTGGTCTTTCAGCCCGCACGGTTGGTGGTATCGGCCGTGTGGCGCAGAATCTCGGCGCGACGCTCGCGCGACGCAAGGATACGCCCAAGGGCTCTTCACGTCAGGGATACGACAGCAACGGCAACCCCGTCCAAGTCAAGACGGGCGTTCTGAACAAGTCCCTGATAGCGTTCACCACATTGATGGATGGCATCGAAGAGGGTGCGCGTACAGTACTTAATTCTGGTTCTACCGCCGCTACTTCGATGATACAGCATCGCTACGGCCCTGAAGCCGGCAACGTCGCGTCTGACATCACACGCGGTTTCAGAAACGTCGGATTAGTGTATATCGACGCCACGGGCGTGAGCCGACGAGCAGTCCTGAAATCGGTGGCCAGAGGCATGATCGTCGGACGCATGCACAATGGTCAACAGGTCGTTGTCGGCAGTGGTGATGGAGGACAGGTTCCGTCCGATGGAAAGACAGAATATACGTACTACGGCGGCAGTAGCAATGGTCTTGGTAGTAGCGCAGGAGGTCAGCGCAGCAGCAGCCAAAATCGGATTCCCGGGCCTCCTAGGCGACATACTCGCACCCCTTCGCCGCCGCCGGCGTACGGGGCTGCTGGGACTTATTCGGTGGGTGGTACTTCTACTTCTGCATCTGGGAAGCATTAAATCTAGTCTTGTTCATTGAGTCATATTTACATCTTGCCGGTTCGCTTGGGAACTTTCTTGGATTTGCCTTTGGATTTGATATTAAGTGTTGTTTGATTTGACGTCTTGTGTTTAAATCTGCTTACGATTGACGATACGATTGAAATGAAGTATGATGTTTGAAGCCATTCTGACCACTATTTCATTAGCTATGAATATATGACGTTTTTGGGCTTTATTCCTTAGATCCCTTACAAGCCCAATGTGACCCATCGATTTGTACCCCTTTTCAGTGCTCATACATAGTAAGGGCGAATCCTGACCGACACATGTCTTCAAAGTCAAATCAGCGAAGAACGGTCAATACATACACGTGTCTGTTCTGACCTACAAGAATAGGAGAATGCCTTCCTTGCACGGGATACATTAATAGACGCTGAACAGCAATAACAACAAAAACTCAGATAAGACCTGCTAGGTCTGAATCGAGTACATGATCAGGCTCCACAAATGTGTGCGATTTAGATGCATGTAAATGGTCTGACCACATACTCAAATCAATCACTCTCAGCCAATACTAATACTAGTACTAGATTACGTCTACCACCTATACTTGGCGTTCAACGCAAAATTGAGCGTTGATGCGCTGGCAAAGGGTTAGTGGCTGTCTTTTAGGTCATTTGATCCACACTTCCATGGTCAATATTTGGCTTATACATTATCAATATCTGATTTTAAGGCAATGGAAATACATCGCAGCCTCTATTATATTTGGCTGCAATGCCAAGGGCGATCTCTTTTCAAATTGGATCACCTCCGAAATCACGCCTAAAATGACGAGACCCCCGCCATGAATTTTTACTGTATTGAAATCTCGTGTCAGTAACGATCGTCAAAGTAAGAATTTAATAAGGCTGTTTATGACTGAGTATCATACAACCCAGTGATGGTAGTTTTGAATTCAATCGCCATCGGTATCAATGGGCCAGGGGTTCCATCATTCCACTTTGCTGGGGGCCCGAAAATGAAAAGATGTTCCACGATTTGTAGTGATCTACCATACCGGCACACAATGACAGTGGTAATTTCTTCGTAGCAAGAAAGGCATAAAGGGTATGGTCACAGACCTTGAAGAAGTCCGAATTCCCTTACCTTTTCAAAATTGTCCGCATCGTCTCGCTCTGTATCCACGACATTGACCTCACCCCGATTTACTGTTTCTCCATCAGCCCTATCTATAGAGGAGATCTAAGCAGACACTGACATATATTTTCCATCGGTACGGCCTGGTCTCTGTGTTTTCATCGATGTCGCGGCGCCGACTTCGTGATGAAAGGCAATTCTCTAGGATGTTTGATATCCCATAAACACGGCTTCGGTCAATGATCGAAGATGAACTCCGTTACCGCCACCAAAGTGGATGTGGCGTAATGGTCGATGGCTAGGGGCAAGTGGATGTTCGCCTGTGAAAGGCTATTCTTTCACGAACAATTCCGGAGCAGGCGCAGCAGGATACCTCAAGCTAATTTCCTCCAAGGTTCGACGTGACGGCTATAGTAGAGTCGACCTAAGCGACTGAGTTCCATACAGACTAGTTGTAGCCCTAGTATCCATTTAGTCAGAGTAAGTTCAAACAATATTTCAAGGGCCAATGATGGTACATCGAGACCAGTCTTCAACTTCGAATTAGACTGGGCTGCCATGAGTCGTTCTGTCACCCGTGAGTCCTATTGTGATCCAACCCATCCTGGAATACGCCCACCAGTGTCAAGAACTCGAAGGCCGTGTGATCCTCGTGGCCTCATTGCCATAAGAAATCCTTGGATTGCTGGGAATGGGTGGTGAAGCTCTTCACGATTTTTCAGATGGCCTAACTGTTTAGACCCATCGTCTTTTGACATGAATCGCAGCCCAACGAGATATTCAGTATATTCGTCCGCCACCGTAGGAATATACCTAGTATGTCTCGCCCTCAACAAGGAAGTCACCACTCGGCATCATAATCAGAGACGGAAGCCCAATAGCTTTAATCACTCAATAACGGGAGAGGGCCTTTTGTAAACTCGACCGTACTCTAGCAGATCATCATTGATAGGTGGGTCTGAAGCTATCATTTCGCGAACCTCGCACGGCAGAAGTAGGACACAGTCTCTGCTACTCAAGGCTGCCCATGCGAGATCAGGGATAGGTAATGACTTGCACATCGAGTGAAGTCGAAACGGATCAATCCGAACCTCGGGCGTGGTTTCCTTTTAAGAGGCTCGTAGCAAGCATCACGAAAAAAAAGTATCCGTGTGTGTCCGGTTCTATTGTTCTTCTCGACTGGCCCTGCATGAAAGGAACCTGAGCCGTGTCACTGAAAGGTATGTCGTGGTCGAGCACGCGCATATCTGGAACGTGAGATACACTCCAAGTGCCACCCATAGGTGCCGACATCAGAGATAAGACAATTCTGCGGCAAATCTTCCAGGCTGGTCAACCAGCTGCGCAAGGAACCATGGATTGACGTTTGTTAAAATCGTCCCTGCACGGAACTCTCTCAACCAGGTAGGCGTCGGTAGACCGACAGGTGTATATCCACAATCACAACAGCCATAGAATGGATGGCTCACGAGCCGCGATCTGCCCGATGAAAGTCAGGATAGGTGGTTTGCAAGATGATCATCAATCATCGAGTTTGGGCGTGGTGAGGGTTCGGATGCTGTTTCGATCGCTCCTTCCTACTCCAGCTGATTTCGAGGTGGGTCAATCGTGGCCAATCATGTCGGATCATCCCTTTCCTCTTCTCTCATTGGCCAGAGCTTGAGGATGCAAAAGTGAGATGGAATCGAAGAGATCAAAATACCAAAATATGCTACACAGAGAATCGATTCGAAGTAAAATGAGTTGGTCTGAAACAAAATGATTGTCGGAATGTGGTGCAAACTCTGGCTTTGACAAGGTAGTCGGTCACCACTGCGAGCTGTCCCTTCTTAAGCGATTAAGCTGACCCCGAGAAATAATGGACGACTTGGATGGTCGAACCTGTCAATTCCGAAAAAATAAAGAGTCCTCATTATGATCTGTCTGGGCACTAAGGCAGTCCGTACATGACTCCACAGTGTCCGAACTGGAGAAGGAATCACTGCTTACATACGTGAGTCAGTTGTGTAGACTAACTTAACGCCAAGTTCAGTTATATTTATCAAATAAGGCTGACTGTAAGCTTTAAGATGCACATGCAAAACAGTATCTCAGTGTCTTACAGCTATATACTCCGTATTTGATTCGATGCTATATGTACATCGTCATCGTCATCGCGAGGGTGAAACATATTCAGCCAAAGGACCGAAAACGGCAAGGACTCCTTCCCGGTACGGTTAGTGGGGGGGCACTAGCGCGGCCCTGAGATTAAATCAAGTTTCAGAATTCACAGGTGCGCATAGGGTGACAGGGGAACCTGGGAAGCCTCCACTCGACCAACAGGGCAGCTCAACTTGCTGTTACTGCTGGACTCATGAATTGATGGATGAATAAATAAAGCCAAAGAATGGTACAGCGAATGAAAGAAATGATAGATTTCAGATGGTCAGCGTTGACATTGGCGAATCCTCCGGTCCGCAACCGATTTAGACTTTGGTACCTTTCTTCATCCAGCTTTTAGCTCGGGCCAATCAGCGACTAGCACGCTGGCAGTCGGCAGAGGATCATGTTTCTTTCATGATGCGCAGGAGTCCTTGATATTTCATGTGACTGCACTTCACTAAGCTGACTTTGAAATCGAGTCTTCCTTGAAGATCAGGTACCATTCCAGTGTCATTCGCCAGTGACCGTTGCTGTCGGTAATCACCCGATTAGTCCGTCCAAGACAGGTACAACGATCCAACGTTTTACTTTTCAGCCAACGTATACATAGAACGAATAAAGTCAGGCACATTTTCGCTCGATACTGTGGCGACCAAGAAAGTCAACTGCAAGCAATATCGAGTCTTGACCATGTAACTACAACTCACAGTATGTACTCCGTAGTAACTACGTACGAGGATAGACCCATCGCGGCCACTAAGACCCCAAGACTTAGTTTGGCTCAGGCTCCGCCGGCTGGGCTACCGTAGTAGGCGGCGTAGTACATAGTAGGTAGTAGTATTACCTCCTTCCCGTCTTTCCTTCCTTCCTTCCCTTTCACCCTCCTCTCTTTTCCCTTTCTGTTTACTCTCCTTCCTCTTCTTCTCCTCCTCCTCCTCCTCCTCCTCCTCTTACCCCCCTCCTTTCTTCTTCATCTCCCATTTTTCCCTCCCGCGTCAATTCGCGATTAAGACCAGGCCGGTTCGCCGGCTTTTCCAGGTCATTGTCAAGGTACAATCGCTTTGCTGGTTGTCTCGATCCTCCCTCCCAATCCCAACCCCAGCCGCGCATTGCATCGCTCCTGCCGCTTACCGCCGCTCCCTCCTGGCAACATCCCTATTCGCCTTCTGGTCCGCTCGCTCTTGACGACGATGCACAACAATTGTCCAGCGCCGTGAATCTTGATCAATTCTTTTTTTTCTGCTGCCTCGTTCAATTTCCTAGCAGCCCTTGTTAACCTATTCATTCAATTTCCTCCGAACTCCTTATCGCGTTCTGCCGAGGTTGTCTCACGTCGCTTTCAGTCTGTTCGCGCGCTCGTCACTCAGACCACCTCTCCGCGCCGTTTAACCAAACAGTCCCTTTCAACCTCGTCGCGTTAATAGAAAATAACAATCGAGGCCGGCTTCGGATTGGGGGAGCTCTTGTACAATTATCATTTGTACAGATCTGTCCGTCGGTCGTGTCCAATTAGTCGCACACCCCATTGCTCTTACCGCCGAGACGCGTTCCCTCTGAGTGTGGGTCGTTGCGCTGTCAACCTAGTCAACTGGCTCATTGGGTCTCAACAGCTCGCCAGCTTGCTGTGCAACTGATCTTCGTCTTGATTCCATCTTGCTCATTAGATACGTTAGTTATGATTCCTTATCTTCGAACTACTCCTCTCTCTCTTCCCGCATCCACATTCCTAATCAACCACGTGCAAACCCGCCGCTGACATTCCTACCATCTTCTCGATCAAAGTCCTTCGCTATCACCTTCTCGGTCGGTCGCCGTATTGCTTCAACTCTACGTTCTTGTCCAATAATCCTCTGGGAGGCTTTTGCGTCTTGTTGCATATTTCCACCTGTTTTCGTACCCTGTCAAAGCATTGTTCATTTTTGCTTGAATTGAGCGGGTTTTGGATCCATCCTATCGTATTTCTTTCACGGCGCGTGATTTAGGAAATGTCGTCTGCTGCCATGCAGACAGCTCCTGCGCACACACCAGCGACGACAGCTTCGACATTGTACCCCACAACCACTTCTTCCTCTTCTCCACAGGCTCAGAATGCGTATCATCCGAGAACCGTTACCGCATCTCACTCGCCTCAGTCTGTCGATGTAACATCTCGAAATTCGCCATCGTCATCCAAGCGACCCAGTCGACGACCGAGCGCTAATGGTGCACCAGCCCTTGGTCCACAACACTCCCAGTACGGGTCAGAGTCGACAACAATGAATTCTTCTGCCCATCAATCCTCCCAGGATCCGATGCCCTCGAGTTCGACCAATCACACACATTCTCGATCCAATGTTCCTGAAGGATTAGGGGTTACGCCACAGATTCCTCCCCGTACCTCATCGAATCAACGATCCAGCAGGCGTCAGGACTCGAGTCAATCAAGAATCAGGGGTGATGATCCAAGCGGCGGTCGGTCTCGTCGTAAAGGACAACAGTCGCCTGAACGTCCCAATCCACATGAAATTGCAGGCCATCACACTTCCGCGTATCAAAGCCATTCAGATCATGCATTGGGCTCATCATCCGGGCCTACTGCCCACGCGAGTGAGTCGAGCACTGTCCTCAATCAAGTTGTGATTACCGATCCAGCCGAGGACATTGAGCGCGAACAAGAGAGACTACTGGAGGCACAAACCTCAACTGGTGGAGCGTCGGACTCTGTCACCGGTCTTGGACTGGCTGGCGATGAAGGCGTAGATGACGCCGCACGGGGCCCACGTCGCCAAGATTACTCAAACACCTCGGGGAAGCGCAAAGAAACCACCTTCGGACGATACATATTAGGTCAGACATTGGGTGAAGGAGAGTTTGCCAAAGTCAAGCTCGGCTGGAAACGGGATGGCAGCATTCAAGTTGCTATCAAGCTCATTCGACGCGAGAGCTTGGGCTCAAATCCCAGCAGACTCCCAAAGATCTACAGAGAAATCGCAATTCTCCGAGAGCTCTCTCATCCAAACATTGTACGCCTACACGAGATGGTAGAAACTGATCGCTACATTGGAATTATCATGGAATACGCCTCGGGTGGAGAGCTTTTTGATTATATTCTCAAGAATCGCTATTTGAAAGACAACGCGGCCAGGCGCCTGTTCGCACAGCTCGTTTCCGGTGTTGGTTATTTACACAAAAAGGGAATCGTACATCGTGATTTGAAGTTGGAAAATCTGCTACTCGACAGGAATCGTAATCTCATTATCACTGATTTTGGTTTTGCCAACACTTTCAACCCTGTTGACGAACTCGGCGAGGAGATTGAGTACAACCTCACTAATCGTGAATTTGTCAAGAGGATGGGACTGGACAAAACCGATGCTGCTGGTTTGCGACGCGGCGATCTGATGCAAACTAGCTGTGGTAGTCCGTGCTATGCCGCACCCGAGCTTGTTGTGAGCGACTCTCTCTATACTGGTCGCAAGGTTGACGTTTGGAGTTGTGGTGTGATTCTAGTAAGTCTTCCACTAGTACGCGTTTATAAGGTCAGAACTGATGATCATCTAGTATGCCATGCTTGCCGGCTACCTGCCGTTCGACGATGATCCAGCCAATCCCGAAGGGGACAACATTAACCTTTTGTATAAATACATTGTTAGCACGCATCTCACTTTCCCCGAATTCGTCACACCACATGCACGTGATCTACTACGCCGTATCCTCGTCCCTGACCCTCGCAAACGCGCGGATCTTTTCGAAGTTGCTCGTCACAGTTGGCTCAGCGAATACTCGCACGTTGTCTCTCACATCACGAGCAGCACCACTAATATTTCGGACATTGCTACTACCACTGTCCCCGCTGGTGAGTTTGCTGTCCCAGATTTTCTTTTCAAGATCACATGCTTACCACGTGAGTTGTATAGAAGGAACACAAGATGGCCCAACACTCGCTCGCAGCGCATCCGTGCGCGAACCACCAAAGAGTTTCCAAGGCAGCGCGTCGACACTGGGCGGCTTGACTCACCAACAAGGAAAGGTTGCAGCTCAAGAAGAGTCTCCCACCAGCAAGACCAAGACTTCGAGGGAAGCGAAAAGACGAACTGTTCAGGTAGAGTATGTGGCGCCTCAATCGCAGACTGTCCGTGGCGACCAGACGTCGAATACAGCTCCTCAATTAGCGACCCGAACAGGGTCTCGCGGCGTGGTTGATCAGAACAAACCATTACCAAGCGAACCCACAGGTGAGCAGCCGCAACGCATGACGAACCGGCAATCAGCTCAGGAAACACGGCCCAACGCTGGTATACCTCGCTCGACATCAGAAGCATCAGGACAGATCTTTGAAACCTCGCAAACTGCGCGCCCAAATACCGGACACTCTGCGATATCCCTCAATGCAGGAAGACTGCCTTCTCGTGGCTCATATGGTCAACCAGTAGCACCAACGGTTGCGGCAACCAACGCTCAGGGTCGACTGGCACAACCGAAGAATGCCAAGCAATATAATATCTCGTCCCCAATTCCTCAGGACCCGAACATGTCCATCGGAAGACCTAGCACTCATCAGCTGCCCAACAAATTCAACCAGACTCCTGTACAAGAATCTGTCAGAACCCACAAGCGTTCAAGCACGGTCAGCAGCATCGGCGAGAGGCTTTTTGGTCGCTCAGGGTCATTTTTCGGCGGTCGATCAAACCAGCCCACTTCTCGTCCCAAATCTGGCAAACGATATCCTCCGACTAGCATGAAAGAGCCCTATTCCACCGACGACTCAAGGGCCTCGATTGACTCGCGTCGATCTAACTCGTACGCTACTCGCACTGAGCCACGACCGCGCCGATTCTCTCTCATGAATTCCATCAGGGGATTCTCGTCAGGTCGTAGTGATCAGAACTCGGAAAGCGATTCTCATGATGCCGAATACGCTCGGCCAGCTACGGGTCCGGGAAATTTCGCGGAACGTGATGCTAGCGGTGGATACAGTGGCTACTCCGGGTCTCAGCACAGCGAAGCAGCTCCTCAAGAAACAAGCTATGAAGCTCATATTGATAGACAGTTCGCCCAGCTACACGAAAGCAACCAAATGTATCAGGATCAAGAGCAGCCCAGTGACTACAACACATCGGAGACGAATGATTTTCACGGTTATCCTCAGCGAGGACAGCAGTACAATGGAAGCTACGAAAGGTCGCGGCCATCTGCACAACTAACTCGGCCGAAACAGGGAGTCTTGCAGAAGAATAATCGAAAGTTTGCGGATGCGTACGAGTACGAAAGAGACCATTCTCACCATTCTGGCAGCTCGGGGGCAGCAAGAAAAGTGATGGATTTTTTCCGTCGGCGAGGCAAAGCCAGGGCGGGAGAGGATCGGTGAGGGCTAAGAGAATTGGTTTGACATGCGAATCGCTGGTTCTATCGACTCAAACATAATGTCTATTATCTCTTTGCTCGTCTGTCGAGCATATGAACCTTGTGTGGTCGGGCGTCATACGTCTAAAGGTCCGCGAAGCCGTTTCTGCATACGGGCTTTCTTGGCTGTCTTTGACTGTCGCAGAAACAAGCATCATTCAGACGTGTAACTTTCTTGGAGAATGTTACTCGGTCAACATGCCAAACTTGTATCAGCGACATCACTCACGGCAGCACTTTTTTTTTCCTCTTCTTCAAGAGGATGTCTTCTTTGAATAACAACACCCGCGCGATACCCCGATTGCTCAAGCTCCCTTCCATTCCACGCAATCAATGTCACAGTTTCGAGTGGCTTGTCAACCTTGTCATACCATACAACTTTATACCCTTCACATACCTGCATAATTAATACTGAGCATTTGTTTATCCTGTATCTCATTTGTGTGAAAATAAATATGTTTTTTCTGTTATTTCCTTTGTCCGTGTCAAATTGGGGTTTTCGATTGCTTTTCCGTTTCTTTAGCCGTTCGACTTCTTAGGGTCAAGTTGTCAACCCATTGCCATTTATTCTTTCTTACATCTCTGGAGGAGAAACTCCTAGGTGGCCCCTTTTCTCCTCTTCGATTTCTCTTGTCAATAGTTCGACAATAGAAAGTATATTCTTTTCCTTTTTTTGGACATTATACAGACAGCAAGAAAGTGTCTGGTTTGTTTATGTATCTTGTTATTTTTCTTTTCTTCGCTTCTTGGATGTCAAATACTTGGCTTGACACATGTAATGTGAGTAGTCCTTTTAGTAGGTAGTTCATCCAATTCATCGACAATTCATCGATATTCAACGAGTATTTCTCGCTTGCTCCTCTCCTTTTTTGAAGCGTGGAGAAGTATCAATACATGAGTTCTTCTCACCCATCCCGCTGACATGGGTAGCAAAGCGAATACAATTGCACTTGCAGCACAAGTATACCAATCAAACAGGTGCACTCCCGAAGCATTCATTCGGAGTATAAAACGTCGAAATACATAACATCATGTACAAATTATGTGCTGTGCACTATGCTATGTCCCCTAACACTGGGTACATGGTTTCTATTGTCTCTTCGTACTCAATATACATTGATAACAGTCGCTTTCGCTCGAAGTGCTTATCATCAGCCCATCTACACGCGATATAATCCTAATCTTCATATCATGTAGCTACATCTCTCAATCGGTGTATAGTTAGATTGACGGGTAAGATGTACCCATGTCTACTAATGATGATATTTGCGTATGAGTGGGGTAAGGCCCCTCCCTCGGCCCCCCCCGACCCTAATGATACGTATTTATACATCAATTCAGTCGATATTCGGAGCGTCAAAAGTTCTCTACGGGTGAGAAATCATTACATCAAGAAATCATAAAGCTGCCAGCACTCGCCAGAACCACACAAGTCTACAAATTGTATGTCCACCGAAATATATGTAGCGAGACTGCGAGACTCAACGAGCCTCGAGATGATAGCATGAAATGATGCCGAAATCAACCGAGGATCGAAGAAGACGTACATCAAGCTTTTAATTCAAGCATGTACGTGAGAAGAGCCGACGGATATACTATGATTCTAGATCCATTGATTGAAACAATCAGTAACCAAAGTACCGTTGATCGGACAAGTCAAAACACAAGTAAGTAGGTACGTATCGACCAGCTGATGACTGTCCGCAATAGGATAGATTACATATGATGAGAATCTGGCATATTCTTGGAGTATCTGCTTTGCTCGCCAAGCGATCGTCAATGATGCATATGTAATCATTCAGATCTCACGAAAGAGGGATAGGCGTGTTGAGTAAATTCAATTCTGGTTACAAGTTTGCCATGTATTATTCTTTTCAGAAGACACTAGACCTAATGGATATTCCATTGTCAGACGGGATATGGCATCAAGCAACTGCTCGTCTCGTATCGAAGCATTATTGGTCTAGTGGTAGAATTCATCGTTGCCATCGATGAGGCCCGTGTTCGATTCACGGATGATGCAAAGTATCTGATCTTTTTGGTGAATGTTTGTTCTCTCTTGTTTTCCTTTTTTTTTTCCCCCGCGCTTTCGTCAACGGACATTATGAACACGCATAGATTTTTACGCATATAGTATGGATTCGACAGCTGTAAGCACAGAGCGATGAAATGCGATCACGATAGTGAGAGCGTCTTGTCAGTGTGGACCCTTTCCCTTTAAAGGTAACTAGTCTGATGCGCTATGGAACCACCGGATTATAACCCCTCCAAGAAAAAGAAAATATGTTAAATAACAAGAGTATGCCGGTCTAAGCAGGATCGGTATACTGATCCATAATGGAAAGAGGAAGAAAGCTCCGTAACCAGCCGAGAGGGGGCGGCCTGTCAGGATTTGTGGGTGTAATGCGTGCAAGCTGTCCAGCATTCGACTTATTGGCATGTGATGATTATGGTGATGCTGGTTGATGGCGAACCCTGGACAACTGTATATTTGATCGGCGCGCATAATCGGTCGCGTCAAGCCCCTCTTCTAGCTTGATTGTCCGAACTTGCTCCGTTGATAACCGCGGAAACAAAAGAAAACTGGAAGAAAATGGAGGAAACTGAGTTTGAATGTGTCTTGCCGAGTCTGCGAGTCGCCGAAACATCGAGGATTATGGTCGTTAGTGGCGGTAAGCGTGAATTCAAAGATTGGTCATCAAAGCAAAAATTGCAACTAGCCGTCATCATGCCATTTCGTGCCCAATGTTCCTGTCTGTTTATCATGAAGCATGCCCCAAGAGTGTATCAACAGAGTCGAAGAGGGCTGTTCAGGACCGGTCAGAGCCGAGCTTAAGGAAACCACTAGCAAAGCTTTTGTTAGAGTCAGTGCTGGAGGTTGAAGACAGGCGCTCAATAGGGATGCCCGATTTCTCAGCATCCTCAGGAGATGAGGTCAAGTTGTCGGAAGTCTTGGTCCCAGTATGAGGAGAAAGGACCAAAAACTGGTTGAGCTTGGGGAGCTTAGGGAACATATTGTAGGAGGATGATGATGATGGTGGAGCTCAGATGGGAGTTCTTTCTGGTTGTCTAAAGTGGTATGTGCTTTCGTCGTAAATAGTGAAGGGACTGGCTTGAAACGATGGAAAACGAAGGAGAGAACGCATCTGTTGGGAGAATGAGACCCTTTATATGCTCTGATACTGCCGAGAAGCTGTCGATCGATGGGCATATCTTATGGCATATGCCGGCTATCTGGGCGTTTGCCCGCCTCCTATCTTGGGGAGATCTCTTCATGTGACATGTTCTTCATTCGTCACCGAGACCGCCAAACCCTCTGATTTGCTCGGCATGAATGCATCTTCCCTCGCTCGTATCTAGAATCTGAAGTGTGGGTGGAGAATAAGCTAGCCACACCAGATTGTGCAAAGGGAAACGTGGGTACCCCTAAAGTCCAATTCCGCATACACCGTGGACAGACTAGGGTAGCTTGCAGTCACTAAAAGACGCCTAAAGTTAGGGTTGCTCCTGGCGCTAACCTTCCCCGAATCATGTCTGTTCGTTGATTCATTGGAACTTCCAAGTAGCTGCTCTTCTGTTTTTGTTTTTGTTTTTTTTGCTTCTCTCTCAAAAGTCAACATTTGCAGCGATTTTGTTCCCTCTTTGACTCGCTCGCTCGTATTAGTTTTCGCCAAGCTTGAAGCGAATGATCTTGAGACTCCGCATCTCAAAATTAGGACGTCCTTGTGCTTGGCGTGCGAGGATCACCGACACGCTGACGAGTACGCCAACGCTGATGGCAATCGCCAAGCTCAGGTGATGGTCACCATCCGATCTTTGTGTAAACATCGAGCAGTGTGCATGCCTAATCGGACACCGTCTGAATACTCTGGTCGCATTTGTGCTTTTCATCTTCATGCAAGGACATGGTGGTCTCCTTCATTGTATCTTGGCATTCCGAATGATCGCAATGGGAGATGAATCGAAGGCCCGAAGGGCGAATCGACGAGTTGATGAGTATGATGGCCTTGATAGTATCATAGCAGAGGTAGCAATTTGTAGACACTATTAGGCTTGGCAAGAATGATGTGAATCTCTCATTCTTGGACAGTGAGATTTCAATCCCCAACGATAAGAGCTGAGGGCGTACGTTGAGGTCAGCGAGCACCCCCGTTGATTTATGCCGGGCTTCCTATCTCATCGCCAGGTCGTTTCGTGCATTGTAATGCGGGTAGTATATGTGATCACGCTCGATACCGCACCTTGTAGAACGCACGGCATCTGGTTATGAGGAAGAGAATAACACGACGGTATAATAGCAAACATCTCGCTGAAGGTTCCCATACTGTCAAAGGGTGAAAAGGGCAGGAACATGTCGTGACCTCGCCCACGTGATCCAACATCGAGGTCGGTCCTTCCATCATTTTTTATAATCCTCCTTTTCTTCACACTGCCCATCTTCTACTGCCAGCCAGCTCATCAAGTGACTTGCTCCATATGCGTTTTGTCTCTTTTCGCACGTCGCTTACAACGCCGACTGAGTGATCAGCCAATGCGCATTATCATAGAGAAGTTCCCTGCTACTAACTCAGCCTGGGCAGCACAAACGATGGACGTCGAATGTGCCTCGTTGCGGCACTCTCGTTGGTAACTCATCTTTGTATCTTGGCCTGGCTGTTTTGCCGTCATCGGTCTACAACGATTGGGTCTCACGCTTCGAAAATCTTCTTTGACGGTTTCTCGGCGGCACAAGCTATATTCGCGCTATGTACATTGCCGCCCAGCCGCAGCGGCAAGGGGCACTTTGCTGGGCCTCTCTACGGCCACCATGGCCTCCGATTTGTGGCGCAGGCCTACAAGAAGCCCTAGGCCACTCGGATGGGCCGCCGAATCGCCCGTGCTTGGGATTAACTTCTAAGCAGTAGCCCTAAAGGTTACTACGTCTTTATACTTTTGCCCGCCCGCCGGAAATCATAGGCACAGAGCGTCCCTTTTTGTGACTTCTTTCTCTAGACTCTGCGCTTCGAGACTTTGTACTATGATCGGGTTGTTGAACAAGAAATGCACCCACTCACTTTTACGCTGTCCGCGCCGACAAAAAGGCTAATCTCCGCACTATGCACGTTGTTTTCCTTCAGATTTTCCATGGAAAATGTGCCTTGACTTGCACTTCGCCTGTTATCTCAGCAATTGGGACTGGAGATTGGCCCGAACATTCATATTTGGCACATGGCTTCCCATCTAGGTGTACTTGATTTGCATATGTCACCAACGCTACGCCAGGAGAGGACCCATCCCATTCGCATGCGCCAATTCTAGAAAGATCGTTCTGTGGATTAGCCACGCAGAACAATGGAATGTGATTGTGATGACCTACTTGGACTTTCTGTCGAG
Organism: Talaromyces sp. PB3603; assembly: GCA_023625915.1. Lineage (NCBI taxonomy): Eukaryota > Fungi > Ascomycota > Eurotiomycetes > Eurotiales > Trichocomaceae > Talaromyces > Talaromyces sp. PB3603. The sequence continues at coordinate 647,997 of JAMAFY010000009.1, forward strand.
GCAGATTCCGGGATGAACCGCATCGATTGTGCTAGCTGCCAAAAAAGATAGAGCTACTCACCAATCACTTAGACGACGAAGAAACTCTACGTCTTCGTAGTAGACATATCATCCATCGAGACCCGCAGCTCAAAGATGACTCTCACGATGTCATCACAAAGGGATGGGCTCTAGCGCACTCTACTAGATATTCCCCGGTATAGCATCGTCCTGTCATTGGCAGATGGCCGCAATCACCGCCATTTGATCTGTGCTACAGGGTGTCATTGAACCTTAAATGGCGTCTTCCTAATCTAGAAGCCCTGCCATGATCTTGCGCACGATTATTTGATATCTTTGAGTGATGCTACGCCAGCAGCAAGTGATTATTGCAATTTTTGATTGGAGGTTATGTCATACACCCCCTTTTGCCGCTCCCTCGACATATGACCCCCCTTTGAGATTACCATTCACGAATCAACATACAGATTTCCTCTCATTCACTCGTTTCTACTCCCTCTATCCATGCATTTCCTGACCTTGAACAACTTCGCTTCCTGCCTGGCGTTTCTGCCTCGAGTGACTACGCAGTGCCGCGCTACTATGTTCATGTGCCCTAGTGCCGATATCAACATATCACCTGTTCTGAGACGCATGTGTCTATCCTGCGTTGACCGTGACAGTTATTGCATATAGTCGCTAATTAGCGCGCGCAAGGTCCCTTTGTTGGTCAATCAGATCTTGCTTGATTGCCCTGCATTGCCGCGTAGATCGTCCTGGACACCGAAACTACGCCGCCAACAGTGTCTAAATGATTAACGTTTGCCCTGATTCTCATGAGATGTGGCCCGGCAGTGGCCTTCTCCGCACGAAGTCACATTGGTCGGCCTATTGACGGCAAGCTGGAGAGGAGTCTCCTATCAGAAAAATATATAAAGAATGAGAAAGCGCACCATTTGAGTTCAGTCTATCATCGCATTCCAACAACATCTCAACCAACGGAGAACATCATTCGCAGAAAAGCAGATTTCAAGCTATCTGTGCACTTCAAACCATTACTCGGACATTTTCTAACAACTCTTATCTCAAACCTTATTTCTATCCTCCTTCGCAGAGACCTTACCCACTTCACTTCTCCCAACAAGCCAACATGTGTTCTGTGTGGTACGTCGAGTTCGACTGCGGCTGTCAGATCAAGGAGATAGATCTGGTCACTTGCTCGAAAGCCAATCAGCCTGGTCACTACATTGAAAAGAAGGTCTCGCGCAGACAGGGATTCAATTGCCCTGCGCATGGTGGTTAGCATGAAGAAATGTGTTGCATCGTACCTGTTAGTCATAAAATAGGTTTTGTTTGGTTGACAGTGGAGCTGAGACTGATATGCTGCTTCACAGATTTGGCTTCAAAATGTGACAATAGTTTGCCATCTTCATACGACCGCTTCGAGAGTTCCAGCAAAGTTATGCCCGTTCAACATAGCACCTTGGTATATGTCCTCTCCGCCAGAATCGCTCAGAATGTGTTAAGAAATTTACATCTCGGAGATTGTGCACTTTACGGCGTGTTCATATTTTCATTATTTATCTCATTTGTGTTTTTTTACCCCTCTATTCCATGTTTCTTTGACTTCTGAAATTTTTCCATACTTTCAGTTCGTTGTGGGTTTGCCAGCGCACTGTCAAGATTTTTTTTAGAACACTCGATTTTAAGTTTCTGGCACCATTTTTTTCACCAATCTTTACTCCCTTTGAAGCTGTCATATTCGATTGACTGGCCGCTCAGAGATTACCTTCATTTCTTGATATGTTTTTCTAATTCATGGATTGCACTTCTTTACTAGTGTAATGCTTTTTACTCTTTCCAATGCGATTGATTACACCACCATACACATGCTCGATGATAAGTTGCTTATCTGGATCCGCAACAATCGCGTCAGACGTCTGATTCCTGGCTGGATGGCCACACTAATGCCAAGAGTTGAGTAGAGCCTATAGAAGCTTCATGGATGTCACATTCGGAGTATTAAAGCCATGGAAATTTGAAAGATGTGAGGCAGTGAAGGGATCACAATCTGATGAGACGCCACCGCTATACCCTCATGTAGCATAGTCATAAGTAGCGTATAGTAGAACTACTCCAAGGCTACTGAGCGTAGAAAGCCCATCAGAGACCGCTTCGTAGCCCACAAAACTTCCGCCAATACACGTCCAACGAATCAAAGCTTACCTTTCCAGGGAGATGTTGGTCTGTGATATGCCTTCTGCACCGTCCAATCTCCACATTTGCCCATACGGCACTGCAGACTAGGCCTCAGTCACCCTGCATCATCACCCTGATTTTGTTTTTCTTTGTAAGCGCGGTCGTTTGGAAAGGATGGTGTGGCACCATTGAAATTTCTAAGTGAAATTGGTCTTCCCAAGCAGCCTATCAATGACATCAGAACGCCCTAGCTTCACGAGTCAACATACGCCGGTCATGCAAGAGCATGATATTGCCCGCATGATCCTTCCTCTCACACTCTCCTCATTTTTCGATGAAGCAAGCTTAGAGAAAACCTTTTTGAAGAACGGCGTATATGATTAGGCGGCCGTCGCTTAATTTCGTACTATGCGCCCTACATCTGGCCGAAAAGGGGATACGTGCGTACGCACTGGGCACAGGTAATGATGTGACTGGACATGCAGCCCAAACCACAGACCCTCTCCCTCTGAACTGTACGGCCTATAAGGGTGGCGTGGTGTGGCAATCCGTTCCCATGCCTGATTGCCGTGGTGTCAGGGTCCATCCCGTCCTCTCCCGTCGCCTTTCTCATATGAGCAGATGACAAGTGTCAAGCTAAGTAGTCTAGGCCACATCCAACTCGCTGGATTGTCGCGTGTGACGCATAGAACTCCAACGTTTCTTGAGGAACTTGGAACGAGCGGAAAGCACATTTTCCTCATTAGGAATGGGACCAGAAAAAGAAAAAAGAAGACTCGAATCATGTAGAGAAATGAATGGATACCGTCGTCTCTCGTTTTACTTTGCAGAGTTGCATGCTCGCCAGGAGTGAGAGTGGTGGTTGACAGGGACGGCCATCGAGGTATCGATGAGACGACAACACATCATGCTTTGGGTTGTTCACAGCTCTTTCCTGAGTAGTATTGAGCCCACCCCATAGAATCGACTTTGATGCACTCATATCGTAATGCCTTGGACACTAACGGAAGCCCAGATCAGCTTTTTTAACCGTGTTAGGGGCTTTTTCATTGTTCGAGATGGTACGCTAGCGCTGCTCAAGTCTTGCTCCAAATGCGTACTAACAGGCTCGGTCTATTTTCAGGACCAGTGGCTGATTAGCATGAAGGCCAAGTACTAGGCTACGTACGTGTGAATTGATGTGCATACTGTTCAGGTCATCTGAGCGTCTAATTTCCACTGTAAGCGACGTATGGAGTACTTGATGCAATAGACTGTTGATGCTAGAGACTGCATAAGCGAGAAAGGCCGCTTTACCCGAGACGAAAGGCAGTGACTCAATGTCATTATTGTCTCATAGAAAGTCTGATGTCGGTTTCTTTCTGCTCTTAAAGGTTATCATTCTTTAAGCATAAATGGCGTGTGTAAATCTTGGTACGAGCTGCTCCGATGTTGCCGTGACAAGCTGTTTGTAAACTTGCATTGAGTTGGAAGAGTCTCTTGCCAGGCTTTTCGATGGTAAATCGATCGCTCATTACTTCGGTCTCTATGTCGACCAATTCGGTGCCTCCTTAGGAGGCGATCTGGGATAGAAACATGAGTCGCTCTTAGTATTGCCCTGCATCGAAGAAACGGCTAGGCTGGTTTCGTGTGTGACAATTTTGCTTGCTAGGGATCGAGACTGTTAGTCACGTTGCTTTCAGTATCATAATGGAGGAATCTGTAGCCGTGGTCATCTCCCTTTGTCGAGGAGACAATCGCATTGTTTTTGTTTTTGACAGAGTGTGGCTAGTGTGGTGGTACCCGTCGATGTAGAAGGCTGTGCAAGCAAACAGTGCAAACTCACGTGCTTCTCTAGGGCGGGATCCGGGTAATGACGTAGAGAGAGGTCTTGACGTCTTTGGCTGGCTTCTCTTCTGGTTTCAGGCTGCACAAAATCAGCTCAAGAAGCCACACTTCGCTTTCTTCCCTCGACTCTTTCTCATTTCTCCGCGAAATCTCCAGATAAATACTCAAAACTGACGAAGTCACTCAATCAAATCAAGTAAAGTAAGACTTTCTATCATTCTGAGTCGAATTGTGAAGACGCGCTCGTCTCACCGCTTGCAAGCTTTTGTTGACGCTCATCGAGAATTAGCTCACAGAAGACCTATTCACCGCCGACATGACGCTCTACTACACTCTCGTAAGTTCCTGATCGCTGCAAGCTTGATGGAGACTTTCCTACTGACGACTTTCTTAACAATCAGGTGTTCATGCTTCTCGTTTTCGAGATGCTCGTCTTCCTCGCTCTGATCGTTCCTCTCCCGTACACCGTGAAGAGAAAGCTCTTTGCTTTCATATCAGAAAGTCCGATAGTAGCGAAGCTACAGTATGGGTTGAGGGTTAGTTTTGCCTTCCATTCTATCGGATGATATGACTTGCTGACATTGATTCTTAGATTACGTTCATTTTCATCCTCATTCTCTTCATCGACAGCGTCAATCGGGTCTACCGCGTGCAGCTCGAGATGAGTGCGTTCAGCAAGGATACTACTGGTGTTGGGTCAGTTCAAGCCAATGACATAAATCGTTGATCAATTCCCCCGCTAACGATCAATAGCAGAGCCGCTGCCCTCGGTACCGAGCGCATGGAAGTGCAGGCCCGCAAGTTCTACTCTCAGCGAAACATGTACCTTTGCGGTTTCACCTTGTTTCTCTCTTTGATTCTCAACCGTACCTACATCATGATTGTCGAAGTCCTCCGTCTTGAGGATCGCGTCAAGCTTCTCGAAGGTGACAAGAAGGCTGGTGGCAAGGACGCCGCACGTATTGCCGAAGCTGGCAGCGTCGGTGAAATTGGTCGTCTCAAGAAGGAACTCGAAGCCAAGGACCGCGACATCGAGACTCTCAAGAAGCAGTCCGAAGGTCTGCAGCGCGAGTACCACAACCTGGGCGATAAGCTGACCGAGTCCGATAAAGCGCCCAAGAAGGACCGATAAATCATTCGTCTTACGACATTCGATCCGCGGGCTACCCTTCCGATATTGTGGGTAGTCAGGGTGTATGTTCTGCGGCCATCCGGTACAAATTCATGGCTGAATCGATCAATACTCGGCGATCAATGATTACCCCACGGCTGCTCATTAGGCATCGGCGCAGCATTACGGAACTCGCACACTGTTACCACGACAGTGATAAATTCAAGGGGCCTTTTGTTTTTATACTGAAGCCTGTAGGAAGTTGACTCACATAGATACCATCTATCTTATTTCTTAATGCTCGGTGTGGAGTGACAGGACAAGTGAAGAAATTGAGTGTTCAGTGATATTTTCAGTTTATAGGGTTTATATTTGAGGCAATGAACAGCTTCTTTGTCTGTTCCTGAATGTGCGTAAGGTACATTACAGAAAGTAGTAGTAGTAATAGTAGTAATAACCTGTCGTTGTTGCCTCATTTACCCTCTGGTGTAGCTTTTCTAAACTTGATGTTATGCAGAATCCCATCAATTAGTATGTAATGTTGTGACTTCGAACCCCCCCCCCCTTTTTTTTTTTTTGAAATGGGTATCATTCAAAATTTAACCTGCAAGTGCGAGTGAAGTGGCGGACTCCTAAGACTATTACACATAGTGACCCCCTCTTCTCTTTGTGATTCGTCTCAGTCGTAATACATGAAGAGTGATATTATACAAGAAACGTCCAGAAACTAGGAAACACAAACTCATCCTCAAAAATGCGTCGAACCTGATCCAGCACAAATCGCTCAACTTTTCCCACATTTTTGAGAGCTTGTTTCCCATTCTCTTTACGGCCTATTTCGCTGTCAACGCGAATTTGTTGTAGGAGGCTGCCGAAACGGCGTCTTGGCTGTGGTGGATGAATTTCGGGGTTGGTATTATCTGAGAGGACGTCGGAAGTGTTTGTGGGATATGGATGTTGTTGATCTTCCTCATCATCACCCAGTAACGCATCGGCATCTTCAGGCGACAAGAAACAAAAATGCGCCCTTCGACGAATATACGCGACAACCGCAACACCGTCAAAAGTGATGCCCGTAATATTCAATTTCAGCGGAAGGCCCACGAAACTGGGCATGGGATAATCGAGTAGAATCTCAGCGGTCAAGGAGAGCTTCACATCGCCCGCATATTTCACGCGGCAGATTACTTGAAAGTCTTCGGGGCGACGTTCGCGCATATGTGGTGTTGGTGACGGAGGTGATCCTTCATGTGCTATGGGTGCTTGACTTGGCTTTTCACGACCCTCGTGGAGTCCGTGTGCTTTCGCAGTTGTGGAGGATGCATGTTCGTTGTAAATAACTGTTGGGTCGTTGCTGGTATTGTTCGATGAGCTGGCTACACTTCGTCCTTGAGACAGTTGAGTCGGATTAGTATTTGCAGTTGATGGCCGAGACGGCGAGCCGGTGTCACATTGAGGTTTGCTTTCTGATAGCCCTCTGCCTATAACATGCTGCTGCACCATCGACCGACTACCACCGTGCATCACAGCATCAGGCCAACCCGTCCCATATGGCGTGCCTCCCGCAACAGCAGCGAGCGGAGTTTGTGTCCCTGATAGATTGCCCATCATCAGGTGATATCCCAAATTCGACTTCACGCCAGGAAGAATGCTTGGTGTCCCAGACCTGAACTGTGCGTTCAAGTGATCTCCCAAGCCGATTGGTGACCGTAGCGGTGATTGTGCGGAGTGATGACCACCACTTTCACCTGTTACCCACTGTGAGGTTCGTAGATGGTCGTGCCCACTGTTATTATCATATCCATATCTCATCCCTTGTTGATCTGGCACCGATGTTGCCGCCGCTCGATCGGGAGACGTATCTGACTTTACATCATCCTCATGACAATCGTTTGCATCCTCATCATCTCCACTATCACTTTCCTCATAAAAATCCACAAACGGGTCGCATATATCCTTGATTTCTAAATCGGGGGCAATACTGCCGAACTCGAACGAATGCACGTTTACAGAACGTATAAACCGTGGGAGGGGCACTTGTTGGAATTTGTCATGGATGAAGGCGCGTATTCGTTCGGCGAGTTGTTCGCCGTCGGGTCCGGAGGTAGCAGCCTCCCAATTGAGGTCTATGGACATAGCATTCGTGATAATTGAATGGTCGATAAGGTCATGGAGATTCTCGTTGTGTCGAATCGAGGAGGTGAGTGATATGATGCTACCTTTTCACAGTTTGATGTCGTTCAATTATGATATCACGTGCGGTCATTTTTAGAGCTCCCTCGACCAATCAGAGGCCCACTCATACACTACGTTCTTGCCATCTCACCTACGTATTTTGGAGATAACGATGATGAGATTCACAAAATGGGTTTCATAAACATATCATAAAGTAAGGAGCTAATCTAATTATATGTCTATCCTTGAGTCTCTGCGTCATATGCGTTACTCTTATGTTTGGGCTCAAACTTGAAGTCTGGATGAGCTGGTCCGAGGAACATATCACTGAATTTTATGTTAGTACTGCCGAACATGAATCAAAAATTAGGAACAAGACTTACGTTATCTTGATCCAGTCCTTGTAGTTGTCGCTAGCAAGCAAAGTCTCCAACTCGTTTCGGCCTCTAAATGCCGGAGGTCGATCCTGAATCCGTGGAGGAAGATATTCCAACATACCAACAGGGACATAGCGATAGGCAAAGCTGAGCCATTCGAGAAGGAATCGTCGAGTCATTCCTAGACCATGCTCGTCGGAGCCCCAGGCATCCATACCGTAACGGGCGAATTTCTCAACCAAAGCCAATCGTTCGGACGCAGTTTTGTCTAGGTACTGTCCGGTTTGAATTTCTTCGTAGAGCCATGGCTTGATCAATGCGCCACGTCCGATCATGACCGTGTCGACATTTGCGTTTTGAATGTGATCCTTGTAATCCTCGTGAGAGAAACAGTCACCGTTTCCAAGGAAGTAGATTTTGCCTCCATTGGGCTGCAATCTCTCTTCTGGTTCTCTTACAGTATCTGTCAACGCATCAGTCTCTGAACGCAACCTTTTGACGAGCGCTGCACATTCAGAGATATATCCCCAGTCCGCACTTCTGGTGTAACGCTGTTGTCTACTGCGACCATGAAGGGTGATGGCAGCAATACCTGGAGGTCCAATGCCCATCGTTTGAGAATCAGTGCCTCCCAAAACAAGGCGTTCGGCAAGTTTGAGCGCAGTGGGTTGATTGTCCTTCGTTCCCATACGAATCTTCACTGTGATGGGTATCTCTCCTGAAACGGCATTCATGCCACGAAGAATCTTCTCAAGTTTGGCAGGTGAGTCGAGAAGAGCCGATCCAGATCCTTCTTTGAAAACCATGTCAATTGGGCATCCGCAATTGAGATCAATCACTCGAAGATGTGGGGTAAGGGCAGCCAAAATCTCTACTGTTTTCAGCGCTACATGTGGCTTGTTGGCTGCAATTTGAGCCCCGAACTTGGAATCCCGGGAATTGTCATAATCTTGCACAATGCTGGTGTTACTTGAGATAGTTGGTGACGCAAGTTCCGACTCGTGAGCTTTCAGGAGAGCCCATTCCGGTTTTGCTCCCTGAACTAACGGCATACCCATTGCCATCTCGGAGTACGTAAATTGTGCGCCCAAGTCCATACAAAGTCTGCGAAACGGAGTATTTCCCTGAGTGGTCAAGGGGGCCAGGGCTGGGGTCTCTGCACCAAAATAGATTCTTCTCTTTTCCGAAGGTAGGAATGGCGGCTCAGTATATTGTGCTCTGTTGTCCTCTTTTTCCTGTTGTGCTTCGGGATCTGTACTTTCTGTCTCTGTCCTCTTTCCATGAACAAACTTGTCCAATTCTTTTGTAGTCTGATCAAACCAGGCGATGTAAGCTTCGGCCTTTGGCATAGGATACTTTCTTCTTCTCAAAGCATCCTTGTGAACAATGGAAACAACGTTTGCCATTCCATCATCTGCCGAAAAGGGTTTCGCCATCCATTGTTTCTTGCGCTCTTCATCTTCCACAAGGACTAGCTCGCGTTTGCCTTCCGCCGTCTCCCTTTCCGTCATATGGGAATGCACAAAACGACATTTCCAACCCGATGAACACGTTCCGCGGACTTCCCAAATCGGACATATATCATTAAAAGTGTGCAGATTCTCTCGTTTATACTTGCTCAGATAGACACGCAGGTCGTGTTCAAACTTGCACTTTTCGCCGTACTGGCACTGGTCCGGTGAAAATTCCGGTTGTGTTGCACGCGATGCGCAGAGGCCTCTTTCATCTTGAGATCTCCCAAACTTGCGTCCTGTGTTCTGGCCCCTGTTCTTCTGTTTGCGCTTCTTATTATCCTGCTCTTGTTCTTTTTCCACATGAGCGGCGCCTTCAGCCAGGTCGTCATCTTCGTTTGAGGCCTTGATTGCCGTTTGGTTGCCATTAAAATTAGCCAAAAACCTTTTCAGTAATTTTCATCAGCAATTGATTCTATCACAGTCTGCATTCACTCTCGTCCGCAGGATATTAGACATACTCTTGTTTGACAGGCGCAATACCCCGCTTTCGCAGTTCAGTTCGACGGTCTTCCTTGGCAGCTTCTTCGGTAGAGGTCGCATCGTCGAGTCTCTGTTTCTTGGCTGGAGGTTCGTCGGCAGGTACCTGCGGGATTGTATGAACGGCGGAGATCTGACCAAAAATCCATTAGCATGCGATGTTCTCGCACAATCGTGGGGAAAGACATCGAAGATGCTTACTGAGTCCGCCATCTTCGTTTTGGCTGATTCTAGTGGCCGTTCGGACGTGATACCAATGATGAAAGAAAAGGGTTGGAAAGGCGCAAAATTGAGGCACCTAGTCCCGAGCTTCTCGAGTTGCCCACTTCCTGCCTCGTTGCAGAAATTGATAGTAGAGCAAAAATAAGAAAAATAAAAAAGTAGCCAATCAAGACTTACGCCGCTTTGGTGGTGTTTGCACTGTTTGCAAGCACAGTCTAAGCGGGCCGACTCTTGGCACTCCGGCAATGATCGGCAAAAATGTGCCCACTTCTTCCCCTCTCCGATTGGGACGGTAGCTCATAAGGAGATTACATTGGCTGGCTCATTTCCGAGCTAGAAGCACATGACAATATTCTCGAAGCTTTTTCATCTGCCGTAATTTTGACTTCTTTGTGTTGTATCCCCGTAAGCTGGTTAGTACATACGTAAATACTTTACGTCTTATACCAAATCACTCAAGCTTCGGAATGTCCTTTCTGAAAAGCCCGATTCCTTGCGGAGTACATATGTCGCTGGTCAGCAGATAAACTGGAGCCAAAGATCCATACTGACTTAGCTTGGCGCTACGATGGTCAATCAACCCATTAATGGAATTAATTGGTTGTTATTGCTAGCGATATATGTAGTACGTACTTAGATGATAAGTATCGTCGTAGTTCTGAATAAAGTTACGCCGTCACAAGTAACATCGTTGCGACGTCGGACTACGTACACATCTGCGAACCATCTTAGTGAGGTGGCAAGCTGTCAAGTGTTGAACGAGAACGTCAACGGCTGACTCGCAAGCCTTGTCTTGAAGCAGACAAAAGGTCCGGCAACTATCATCTACTACGTAGTACAAGCCCTACAAGGGCAGCTTTGATGAATTCCGGAGACGTCGTAACTCCGTACGTCGGCTGACACTGGTTGATAGTTGGGGACCTGAGTCTAGGAAGTTAGGTCCATAAGTCAATCTACACTATACATCAGCATTGGCCAATTCCACGATCTGCATGCAGAAATGAAACCGCTCATCAGGGGGCTGACCCCATATTTGGGTATGTGCCTGACGATTCAAGGTCACATGGACGAAGGCATATCCAATGGAGAACCGGTTACTTGACCGCGGGAGCTGGAGAAGCCTCCTGGAGATGGCTGCCCGGCACGAAGAAAATCACGAGACCTCCTGGATCTTGATTCTGAATTCGATTCCTTTAGGTATTGGTAGGAGCTTTTAGTATGGCACGTGGCTGATCAAAAAAGGAGAATGTCCAGTACGTCCTAGTACATGAATACGAAGTACAGGCACAGAGTCCTGGAATCGGTAAGACAGTGTTATTGTCTCCTCGTTTTTATTTTTGAGGTGGTATAGGTATTTACATACCTGAGCCAGTGTCATGAAGTACGTATCAGAGATACGATACGCAATACAGAAAATGAAAACAGAACACTTCTACTGCTCCTATGGATGTCGCGATTTTCCACCTGGCCTCAATTTGAGTACAGCGTACGTAACTTTTGACTAAGGTAATCTGGCCAGGGCAGCTTTACTGCGTGAAAACCGCCACGTATGGAGAAGGATGGAGGATCGAGTGACTAATGTCATAGATAACCGTGAGCTCCGTACCTCCGTATGGACATACTCCTCGGTAATGTACCCGCACCGAGAATCCGTATGACGGACAGCCTCAAATTCAGAGACCCATACCAATCTATTTCTACGTTAGCTTCGACAGAATCATTTGTTACCCATTGCTGTGCCTAGGAAATGAGGAGTACGTAGAGGGCAGGAGTGTCACCACTTGACTAGCCTTCCGAAGCTCAATTAAGGCGCTTCCTGATGCATGATTCATCGATGATGGAGCGCGATGGAGTCAGTGTGGTAAGTGGCTGTACGACGCGGACAGTTTAGTGTCCGCATGCGACAACGAACAGCCAAGACGGCGTACCATTATATGCAGAATACCGTAAGCATATAAGGTATGTATTTGACATGCTAACTATACTCGATGCAAGCCTTTCTGCACTTAGAGATGAATAATGAAAAAGTATATTTGTACCATCATACTATGTAGTCGATCTCCCCCGTCTTCATCTCGGTCGGTAAGTAGAATCGGGCTTTGATCTACTGCACGATATACTCGCTGTATTGAGACGACCGGCGCAGGTGGCCAATCACACTCCGTCACCACGCGAAACAGTGACGACTGATGACGCTGACTTGCGGGGAGGCTGTTCTCGCTGTCTCGGCGCGAGTCGTTCCAGGATTATCGTTGCTCTCGAATTTATTACTTAATGATTATGGAACTGCAATATCATCGAAAAAAAGAAAGAGAAAAGGAAAAGAAAAGCCTGTGTGGTAGATGCTAGTAGAATATGGAGAACGGTCACACAGAAGGTTCGACAAAGGCTTAGCGGGCCTTCTTCAGATGTACCGAGAGTTCGACTCCATATTGTGCCGAGTCCTCCAACGGCGACTTCGCCGTGCACGTTCTTCATCTTCCCATATTATCGACTCGATCGTTGCAGCTTTGAACATAGTGACAATCGAACCTGCAACATGGTATGCAAGGACAAGGACAGAAGAAGGACTGGGTTGGGCGACAGTCAATGACTCAATCACTGGGCGTTTTGACTTTCACCGCAAGCCTTCGTTTCAATACGCTGTAATTACCGTCCTCGACGTATTTGCGTATAGATACATGGTCAAACCATGTATTATGTAAGGATGGCGGGACATTCTAGTCCTAATCAGTGCAAGCCTACTATACTTAGCCCGAAACTCGCTGCCGATTTGTATGGGCATCCGTTGTAATTTCCCACCGCACCGCGGCGCTAGAACCTAATTTGGAATAGCGGTATACTCAGCGTTCTTACCCGGAACCAGATCCCCCGTATTACTGAACTCATTAAGCCGTGCGTCCCCTCTTCGTCGTCCACACCTAGCAGTAATTTATCCTTATTCCGCGCTCGCTCTCACAACTTTTTTTTGGGACGAACTATCATCCGTCAAAATCAAAAGGGACTCGAATCTTATGTGGTTGTGAGACAGAGAGAGCGAGAGAGCGTGAAAAGTGAAGGGGAACATAGATATCTTTCCTTTAGTTTGTCTGACATCCTTTTCAGCACTCTTATTAGTCTCGACCTGCTTGGACTCGCCACTGTTTCGGCTTCGTTCCCGAATTCTAGTAACTACAGAAATTCGCCTGAGGATCCGCTCCTTCTTCAGCCCTCTTCACAACTCGCCATCCGAGGAATAATAACAATCATCTTCATCCAGTCCTGACTCTCATGAACGACGCGACAGACACAGATACTCCTCCGTCTCTTTACTACTCGCCGTCTATCAGTGATCTCGATCACCCGTCTACTAGCGAATCGACCCCCATCAGCACTCCCGTGGGCTTCGGCGCAACTTCCTCCTACGCACGCAAACCCCCCAGTCGCAGAAAGGACTCCTTTAACTGGGACTCAAAAGCTACTAGAGATCCTAGTAACCGCCCTCTGTATCTGGACTCGACTCTTGTAGAGACCGACGGCGAAGATCCCGCCGACGTCTCCCACTTGCCCTTGTTCCTGTCGCCGTCACCAGGAAAGACCGACACAATGAACGGCCAACAATCCCCTTTTGATCTTTCTGCTCGACAGACATCGGTTTCACCGCCAGGCCAACAAGCTTCCAATCTAACCTCGGCGCTGCAAAAAGCCGCCAACAATGATCGCGCCGGCAATTCTTCGGTGCCTGCCGCTACCAACGCAAGCGCCGTCTACAAAGCAGCAGCTGCTCGAAAAGATTCTTTGAGCGCAAGTATGTCTCAGTGGGGCAACGGGACAAAACCCATTTCGGTGATGGGCTCAAACAGAGAGAAACCTCGTCGCGAATCGCTAGCCGGTAGTTTGGTCGGTGGCATGAGCTGGGGCGGAGTTTCTGTTGGCAGTTGGATACGAGACGAGTTAGTTTGCCTGATACATCTCGTTCCGCACAATGTCCTTGCTTGATCTTACCTAATGCTTTTTCGATGATTCATCATGAAATACCCTCTTGACATGCTACTAACATTGACTTGAATAGTATCATCATGACCGGCACTTCACCATTTACATTCCAATCTCCATCATTCCATTCTTCTTCATATTTGCCGAAATTGGAAGCGAATTTCATGCGTGACTTTTTCTGCTGTGGGCTCACTCTTCCGTCGCTGCATGATTTGTTGCAACACTATGAAGAAGCACATGCGCAAAAGACTACACAAGGTGGGCAACGTCCTAGCCAAGGCGATAATCGAGCCGCGATCATGGCTGCAGCCGCTGCTGTCGCACAAACTCAAGGTCAGTCAAATTTGGGCCAAAACAGCGGACTGCCGCAAGATCGTCCGCAGAACGGACAATCAAAATTCAATCCAAATCAGACCATCGACACGAATGCCTTCACCTCAACACAGCCGCTCGACTTGGACACAATTGACGATATGGAGATGGACGACGCAATGGGTCTCTCGGACTCGACTTCCCAAATGTTTTCCACGCAGATGCCAAACACACAGGGAGGATACAATCCGAATCAAAGGGTCCCTCAGTTGAACCTCAGTATGCTTCAAGGTCAAGGTCTTCGTGGCTCACAGCCCGGAACGCCTATCGCTCCCGGTCACACGCTCTTACAAAATAACCCTACTGTATCCTCCGTCAACACGCCAACATTGTCCTCAAATCCTTTGCAGAATTCGCAATTCCGCAACACCCCAGATTCATCCGGGCCAGGTACTCCGGCCGAGCTCGACGAGACCGTCATCGGAGGTTTCGGCGATTTGACGATGCAGGGTGGTGTTTTACCGCCAAATGGACAGTTTCCGGGCTTCGGCGGTGGTAATGATATGGTCGATTTATGCATTGATGAGCCGGCGAAACGTCTCTTCAGTCCCAACGAAGGGTTTGGAGGACAAAGTTCGCAAACCCATCTTAAACTTGGCAATAGTCAATACGGTCCTAACAGCGAGGTAGCCCGACGAATCCGAGAACAACAAATGCTTGCTGGTGTGCCAGATACTTCGCTAGCTAGCATGTTTCCAAATGAAGAGCCCAAGCCGTTTAGATGCCCTGTCATCGGCTGTGAGAAAGCATACAAGAACCAGAATGGATTGAAGTACCACAAAGCGGTAAGTTATTACTTTTCAAGAATTCGAGCTTTCGGTCCCTTGTACTGACAGTTAGACAGCACGGTCATAACAATCAGCAACTCCACGAAAACGGCGACGGTACCTTCTCGATAGTTAACCCAGAGACATCAGCACCCTACCCTGGCACGATGGGAATGGAGAAAGAGAAGCCATATCGTTGTGAGGTATGTGGCAAGCGCTACAAGAATCTCAATGGGCTCAAATATCACAAATCTCATTCTCCACCATGCAATCCCGACCTTCAACTTGCCGGCCGCGGTTTAACCGTCGGCGGTGTCATGCAAGGTCAGAATATCAATGTCGCCGGTGCCGGACTGCCAGGAATCGGTGAAGAAGGTTTGATGTAACAGGCGGTTTCAGATCAATCATTCCTGGTTACTTCCTGATACTCTCTAAGTGGCCGACTCGCTATCAGCCGGTTCTTCATTAGCTATCGCTAGTTGGAGACGTCAGGAGAACAAGTGCTGGAAAAAGCGATGTTTGAGGTCCTTGTATGCATCACAAGCGGTCCTATCGATGGCAGTATATTGGTCTAATGCGATTCATGCGATGACTTGCCATCCGACCAGAATTAGTTGACAAGCTCCGCGTCTGCTCATATTTCACAAGCGACCATTCTGGAAGGCAACTCGATGATCAAAACTATATTTGTCATAAGAATGTCTGTTGATGCGGATGCTATGAGAACCTGATTGTACAGACTTCGGCTATTTAATGACAGGCGCAATCGGCAAAGCTTTTCAAGTCTCATGAAGAGATGTCCCTCTCGTCGTCGTTGATCCATACACAGGACTTAATCGGTCCCAAGCTGGTCTCGGATCGTTCGATCACTGTGTTTGTTATTCCTCGCATTCGGGAATTGTCAAAGCGAGATTTATGAGCATTGCCGGCGTGATTATGTGACGGAATTGCTTTCTTTCTTCCCTTTATGCTTTGTTCTGGCTTTGAATAGAGTCTATGTTTTGCTTGACTATTTTTTGTTTTTTCTTCTTCCCCTGGGGATCTCCCGGGGATTCCTATGTTGTCGTTTTTATTGGCTCGGGGGTTTTATACAGTGGGACTTGTTTTCAGTCATTTTTTTTATGTTGTTAGATGTAGAATATCCCACCGTCTCACGTCTGCGGTTTTTTGTTTCATCATGTCGTCATGCCTAAGAAATTCAAAAGTGTTTCAAGTTACTACTTTCCTTCTTGATTAAGGAGTGGCATAGCGCATGCGAGTGTAGTTGATCGACACCTGAACAATCAGGCTTCATTAATCTCGGGGCTGGTGGGGGAAGTGAATAGCTACAGCGCGGTCGGAAAGACGCAGCGACCAATCAGCTACTGTCAACGAAGCTGGCTAGGTCCCAATGTATTTCTGCCGGATTTATAGTCACCGCTCTGACTTTTCTGGTGGAAACTTTTTTTCTGAGTCTTACTCGACGGCCGAGCAATCAACATCCGAAGGCCTTCATTTTAAGGTTTTTCTGATACGTTTGATTTCTTTGACTTTGATTGGGATCTTTCCAAGATATATGACTGCTCGACATCACAATCGCAAACTCAGAATTCAGCGATTCCGCCCCATCAAAATGGGTCAAAAATTGAAAGCAACAGACGATGATTTCGTATTCACATTGTCCGACGATGAAGGCTTCGCCATCGACGACGCTGGAGAAGTAACGGAAGAAAAATCGGAACCTCAGAATACATCCAAAATCTCGAAAAAGCGGAAGCGCGAACAGATTGTCACTTCACAGCCATCAAAACAGTCAAAGAAACAGAAGAAACAACAGCAATCGAAGAAGGGCAACACTACAGACTTTAAAGAAGATGAAAATGATGTCGAGGACGAGGAAGAAGATAATGGAGAGGATGACGGCGTGCTAGATCCCGAATTCGAGTTCGATATTGGGGGTAACGCGACTCGGGATGTCATTGAGGACTTTGATGGTTGGGGTGCAGATGATGCGAAACAGAAGGCTGCCGGTGGGAATAAGAAGGCAGTGGATATCGATGATATAATTGCCCGGCGCAAGCAGAGGAAAGTAGAGGAGATCGAGAGAAGGAAGAGGAAGGCTGAGAAGAAGGGAGAGGAATTTGAAGGGTTTGGTAGTGATGAGGACGCTGGTCAGGAACATGATGACGAGGAAGAGGATGACGATGAAATGCTTTATTTTGAGGATGACGAGCTATTGGCTGCTGATGGGTTTGGCATGGGTGTCGACGGCGCCGAGCCGGAAACTGAAGATGATGAAGGAAATGACGACGAGGAGGAAAACGATAAAGAGAATTCGGAAGCAGAAGAAGATGATTATGCTCATTCTGACGGTGATTCTGGTGCAGAGTCAGACGACTCGGTAGCATCCCCCGTTGCGCACCCAGACGATATACCTTCCGATGGAGAATCTGAATCCGAGATTGAGAACGCCGAGGAAATCGCTAAACGGAAAGCTTTCTTCGCCCCTGAGGAGCCTACATCAACAGATAAAAATGTCGATGATGCCGCAAATGGCTCTTTCCAGAATTACAACCTGTCTCGTCCCATCCTTCGAGGCCTTGCAGCTGTAGGGTTCACAAAGCCAACCCCTATCCAGCGAAAGGCTATTCCCGTCGCCCTTCTAGGTAAAGATGTTGTCGGTGGAGCCGTTACGGGATCCGGTAAGACGGGCGCTTTCATCATCCCTATCCTTGAGCGACTTCTGTACAGGCCGCGCAAAGTGCCTACCAGTCGTGTGGCTATTTTAATGCCGACTCGTGAACTTGCTGTGCAGTGTTACAATGTCGCTACGAAGCTCGCGACGTACACCGATATAACTTTCTGCCAACTGATCGGTGGTTTCAGTCTTCGTGAGCAAGAGAATATCCTCAAGAAGCGACCTGATATCATTATTGCTACTCCCGGTCGTTTCATTGACCACATGAGAAACTCCTCTAGCTTCACAGTTGATACACTTGAAATTCTCGTTCTTGATGAAGCCGATCGAATGCTGGAAGATGGTTTCGCAGACGAGTTGAACGAGATATTGACTACCATCCCCAAGTCGCGTCAAACTATGCTTTTCTCCGCTACCATGACAGATTCAGTCGACAAGCTTATTCGCGTTGGTTTGAACCGTCCAGTGCGTCTGATGGTGGATGCGAAGAAGCAGACCGCCGGCACATTGGTGCAAGAATTTGTGAGATTGCGATCAGGTCGTGAGGACAAGAGACTTGCTTCACTCATACACCTTTGTCAGCAACTTTATACGGCTCGTGTGATTATCTTCTTCCGCCAGAAGAAGGAGGCGCATCGCGTTAGGGTTATCTTTGGCTTGTTCGGACTGAGAGCGGCCGAATTGCATGGTAGCATGAGCCAGGAACAGGTACGTCGGGTCTGACTGCTTTGGTTTGGATTCTTACTAATAGTTGATACAGCGTATCAAAAGCGTCGAGGACTTCCGAGACGGAAAAGTGGCTTTCCTCTTAGCAACAGATGTCGCTTCTCGTGGTCTCGATATCAAGGGCGTCGAAACCGTCATCAACTACGAAGCACCTCAAACCCACGAAATATACCTGCATCGTGTCGGTCGTACTGCTCGTGCCGGCCGCTCCGGTAGAGCATGCACATTAGCCGCCGACCCTGACCGAAAGGTCGTCCGCGCAGCAGTCAAGTCTGGCAAAACGCAGGGCGCCAAAATCGTTAGTCGAGTCATTGGTTCTGAAATCCAGGACAAACTTGCCACGGAAATTGAAGGCCTACAAGACGAGATTGACGCAATCTTGCGCGAAGAAAAGGAAGAGAAAGAACTAGCACAAGTCGAGATGCAGACTTCCAAGGGCGAGAATTTACTCAAACACCAGACCGAGATCATGTCGCGACCTAAACGAACCTGGTTTGAGACGGAGAAGGAGAAACAAGAAGCACAGAAACGTGGCTTGATAGAGCTCAATGGCCTCGATGCAGGTTTGAGTAAGAAGGAGAAGCGGAAATTGAGCGGCAAGGAAAAGAAGAAGTTGGATGATAGTAGGGATCGCAAAGAAGGCAGAATGTGGAAGAAGGGAAGAAAAGAGCGAGAGAGTAAGATTGCGCCACCGAAAAAGGGCGCTGCGAAGAAAGGGGGAAATAAGGTGAAGGGCAAGAAAAGCAGGAAGTGAATGTTGAGAATCAAGTACATAGATTTATAAAAACATATCATGCCTTTATGCATATACTTGCGGTCTTGGTCTCTCGTATCTGGCATTCCTCAACTACCTAGGGTGAGAGGCATAGATGAAAAGTGCCAAGGGGAATATTTCCAATCTAGGCGAATTCTCATGGAACGGAACTATCAAATATTCGATTGTAGGCAGAAATCAATGACTCAAAGACATAACGTTATAACTTTGTAAGACGGGAGCATCTACAAGATGTAAGCACCGAATAGGACAATCTTGGTTCACTTGAATCCAGTAGGTTGCTTGATTCTTTGTAACGTTCACGCATAATATATCCCCGAGCTTCTCTAAGATCCCAAACTTCTGATAGAACCTGAATTTCGCACAAACATCAATACAATCAAAAGTGAATCAGTAACAGACGTGAAGGTCCTTGGAAGGAAGGATCAATGAGGCGCTCATATGTCGAAAGAAGCACGACGCGGCAAAGGATGTTCGAGATTTTCTCAGCAAACAATCTACCTCAATCAAAAGCCAAAAGAAACAAAGGTGTTGGCGTAAGTTATAGAAGAAGTAGACTTGGATGATATCCCTATCGGAAATGAAGAAAATCTACTGCAAGTCGAAAGTTGAATGTTGTAGCTATGACTGTGTAACGCTTCGCAATATGTGATTATGAGAACCTGACCACAGATTCAGCTTGACCGCCGACGGTATCCATTTATCTTCTCGTATTGTACTCGTGTAATTGCAGATGATATCTGTACAACCGACGATCTTCTCAGACTATGCTAATAACGATGCCACATTGTCCGCGTGGCCATCAGCTCTGTCAGCCTATATCAACACAGAAAAGGCGCCTATTCGGTGATATGTCTCGATA
This sequence comes from Talaromyces sp. PB3603, assembly GCA_023625915.1. Lineage (NCBI taxonomy): Eukaryota > Fungi > Ascomycota > Eurotiomycetes > Eurotiales > Trichocomaceae > Talaromyces > Talaromyces sp. PB3603. Next base: position 668,032 of record JAMAFY010000009.1, read on the forward strand.
CAAAAACAGTACTACTACCTCTCCCGAATAGAAAAACGATTACTCATCGATACCACTATGGCTGAGGCTTGCTTGATCGAGTCCTGTGTCCTAATGAAAACATACACTAGCACATAATAAGACTACACCGTCTGATTGTTACTGACGCAGAAAGTCTAGACACTAGCGACACTATGCGATACTAATGACTGCATTCGCAGAGGCCCCCATTAATGGATGTTGGCTATCTTATTGTACTGGATTAGGGCTTCCTTAGCACGTGCATTAAATGGCCGGAGTTTATCCTTGTCTCCGCAACCCCGCGAACATTGCTTTTTCCCCCTCTCTCTTATGCCGGACTCGTTTTCCTAGGCAATGGTCCGTGTAGGACACGCTTATGAACCAGAGTGCAATGGCGCTCATATGTATAGAGAAATTCCGAGTACAGCATTAACTGTTGTCGCCGGAAGTCAATCGACTTCGCCCTCTGCATGAATAATATCTCCGCTCGAAACTTCCGAGTCAACGTGAGACAGGATTCGAGTCGAGCTGCATGCCGGCCGGCTGATTGGTGATGGACAGCTCGTAAATGTACTGTCATGCTTGCAGGGCTCGATGCATATGATCCGTACTCCCCTGTTGGTTATTCGCATGTACCTAGTGGTTACATCCGGCCGTACTCCATGTCAATCAAAGTGGAAGTCCCAAAGGCTTGTGGTCGAATCACTCGAATGCAGACGTGGTTGGGATTAGATAATCAGCAGCTGATCTGTGATACGTCAGCTCCGAGCCCTGTCCCACTTCAGCATAGAAAGACTCAATATGAACTCTGACTCACAGAAAAGACCTACGTATCTCTTATTTATTCTCCTGTCTTTGTCATTCCATCGTCTCTTATTCAGTAATTTCCGTCTCATTGACCTGTGTACTCCGGTGTTCTGTCTACCCTTGATTGAACCCCTCGCCGCACAACGATAAGCTATCGACGACGAGAGGGCCCCCGCCAATTTTTTCTATCGTCGTCATTCTCACCCCCTCCAAAAGAGTACGAATTCGACAACCCTCACAATGCCTATGTACGACCCTACGTTCTCCGACGGGAATAACGCACTGTATGCAATAGATAGGCGCTAACCAAATCCTCTCAATGTAGGCTTAAAGATCCCTCGAAAAAATACAAGCGGTTCAAGCCGCTCAACCTCCCGGACCGGACATGGCCAAACAAGACCATCGACAAGCCGCCTCGCTGGCTGGCGACTGATTTGCGAGATGGTAACCAAAGCTTGGTGGACCCTATGGTATGATTGTGAAATATCGGACAAGGATTCATTGAGGTCGATATTGCTAATACCTTGCGCAGGATGGTGAACAAAAATGGAAATACTTCAACATGCTCGTAGAGCTCGGCTACAAAGAAATTGAAGTCTCCTTCCCATCCGCATCCCAGACCGATTTCGACTTCACTCGCAGAATCATCGAGACCCCCGGTACCGTTCCGGACGACGTGTGGATCCAAGTTCTTTCTCCATGCCGAGAAGATCTCATCCGCCGCACAGTCGATTCCTTGAAGGGCGCAAAGAAGGCCATTCTCCATATGTACTTGGCTACAAGCGATTGTTTCCGCCGCATCGTCTTCAACATGACAAAAGAGCAGAGTCTTGCACTGGCTGTCAAGTGCACCAAATTCGCTCGATCGATCACAAAGGACGATCCGTCCACTGCTGGAACAGAATGGCAATACGAATTCTCTCCTGAGACCTTCTCCGACACTGACCCGGACTACGCCATTCAAGTTTGTGAAGCCGTGAAAGAGGCTTGGGGCCCAACTGAAGAGCATCCAATGATTTTTAATTTGCCTGCTACCGTTGAAATGTCTACGCCAAATGTTTATGCCGATCAGATTGAGTACTTCTGCCGCAACATGACCGAGCGAAACAAGTTTGCCGTTTCTCTTCACCCTCACAATGACCGTGGTTGTGCTGTCGCAGCCGCCGAGCTTGCCCAAATGGCTGGTGCAGACCGTGTCGAAGGAACTCTGTTCGGCAATGGAGAGAGGACGGGAAATGTTGACTTGGTCACTCTTGCATTGAACCTTTACACTCAGGGTATCCACCCGAATATTGACTTCTCCGACCTGAATTCCGTCATCAAAGTTGTTGAAGAGAGCAATAAAATTCCAGTCAACGAACGTTGGCCTTATGGTGGTCAGTTGGTGGTGTGTGCCTTTAGTGGTAGCCACCAAGATGCTATCAAGAAGGGTTTCGTGGCCCGTGAGGCTGCCAATAGTTACGTGGATGACCGCTGGGAGATTCCCTATCTTCCTTTGGACCCACAAGATATCGGCCGAACATACGAAGCTGTTATTCGGGTCAACTCCCAAAGTGGCAAAGGTGGTGCTGCATGGATCATACTCAAGAGTCTCGAACTCGATCTTCCACGTGGACTACAAGTTGAATTTAGTCAAATCGTGCAAAAAGAAACTGAAAGACTCAATCGTGAGCTCCGCCCAAGCGAGATTGTGGTCCTGTTTGAAAATGCCTACCATCTCAAGACAAATCCCCGCTTTACCTTGGTCGATTACAACATCACCACCGATCGATCGCACTCGCCGGCACCAGCAGAATCTGGTAAGGCGCTCAACACACGAAACCTCAGCCGTCGGTTCACAGGTATTATCGAGATCGACGGCATTCAGCATCCTATTACTGGTGTTGGCCCAGGTGCTATTTCGTCCTTGGCCAACGCTCTCTCCACATTGGGCATTGATCTCGATGTGCAAGATTATAAGGAACATTCCATTGGCGTAGGAAGCCACGTCCGCGCTGCTACTTACATCCAGTGTAAGGCTTCCCAATCGAAAGACGTCGTATGGGGTGTCGGTCTCCATCAAGATGTTGTCCAGGCCAGTTTGATTGCTCTTTTGAGCGCTGCTAGCTCGGTAAGTGTCCTTTTTCTTACAGTGGGATGAAACAAGTGTTGGCACCCCAGTGTATACGTAATACCCGCACAAAGGTGTCAACACTTATTTCGTGGTACTGGAATTCGCTACCCAACCGAAAATGTATGCTAAGATTCAACAGTTTCTCACATCTCGCGCTGGTTCGCCAGCACCCTTCCGACCCGTCCGCTCCAATACTTTGACCGATGAGGATATCCAAGCCATCGAGCAGCTCTCAGCCAGTGTTCGCAGCTTGGACGAGGCGCAAGAAAAGAAGGACGCTGCCGAGGGTGTCCGGCAACAAAAAGCCGATATTGAGAAGCTTGAAGAAGAAGTCCGACAATTGTAAAAAAAAAAGTGATTAAAGTTCTGCGTATACCTTTATTCAGTTTCATTTCTTGTACGTCTCGCTCTGTCTTCTACAAGAGCAGAAAATTAATGTGACGAATATGATCTCGAATGTTGCAATGTTTCGCGCTCGATCAACCTCATGTCTAGCATGTGGGGAATACCCCATACTTTTCTGTTACAAAAGTGGCAAAATTTTGAGATCAATTTGAAGGGCCAAATATCCAGGACAAGAGTTAGCGTGAAAACTACTAAGAAATAACGAGGTGTGAAATTAAGCATATGACTGGCAAGACTGATTTGGTGAGGCTCAGACTTCGGCGTAAAACACAACCAATAATCTTGTCCCTATCTTGGGCGATCCTTGACAGCGAGAACCGCCGCCAACAGAACCAAAGATACGTATACAATCTAATTTGTTGTTGATGAAACGCGCTAGCATGGCAATGCAGTTTGGTTCGTTGTGTGATGTTTAAATATCGTGGGCGTCTGCCCCGACTGAGGCGCAATGGAATATGTTCTTAATTCACAACAACATGGACAGTCTTGGGGATTATGATGCGCTCTTCCCTCTGCGAGACTTCCCTACCGCGAATAACCAGGGGAGGAACAGCCATGAGTATAAATCGAAGTTAGGGTTTGTAAGGTCAAAGACTAATCTGCTTCCAGACAACTCAGCGCATCAGATAGTCCACTATCAGCACTTCACCGAGTTAGCATCGACTCAAGCGGCAGTATACGCCTCAACGTAGATGGGAAATCCACCTCAACCCCTGAACGACGCAAACCCGTGATTGGCCGTTCCAGATCAATCGCATTTTGCTACTTCCTTCAATTCCATCTTATCCCCCTCGCAGTCGCATTAGCCCTAATTGTGCTAAATCTCCGAACCCGATTCTTGGGGATAGATAGCCAATGGACCAATTTGCTCCAGTTCATCGCCAAGTTGCATGAGATATTGATGCAATTATCAATCGCAACGGCGATGATTGGGTATCACCAATATCTGCTAACGCAATCCACCTCTGCGGTGCCGTTCGGTGCAGTCTTCTCTGCATATCATGTGACGCAGGTGGGATATCTGTGGTCTCCTGAATTCAGGGCTAGTGTAACAACACCGCGGTTCCCATTGCTACTGAAGAGCGGGTTTGTGTTGGTTGTTGCGGGAAGTATTCTGCTTGCCTCTGGAGTTGGACCGGCGAGTGCTATTGCGATGTTGCCTAGGCTCGTTATTTACCCGATTGGACAGTATGAGGTAGGGTTTGATCATGCGTATGGCGATGTGTTTCCAACGGCGCTTACGCAGCCCGGTGCACAATTGGAAGACCATTTTCTCAATTGTAAGATCACGAACCCCTCAACCCCCCCTGCTTCGGGCCTAGCTAAATATCGCTAATGAAGTAAATGAACAATCTCCCGCCATCGGATGGGAATACCTCCGAAACCTCCCAAGCATCGGCCAAGATCAAGTCACGTTAGTTAACTTACAGTACGTGAACCAAGATCCAGGGAATGGAAACGGGAGATATGTCGGTGAGATGCCACCGCTATACCCAGTCGACCTTCTGACTATCATTCCGCGCGTTGAAACTGCTTCTGAGGAGTTTACGAGAACGTTGTATGTGCAATACGCGCCTAATAGTACGGTTGTTACCGCGCAGCAAGCACCGGTCGCAGCGGGTCTGTCTATGGCAGCTGGTAATTCCCTTTTCTACTATCAAGCTAGGACTGGGGAGGCAAGGATTGAGATTGCACAGCCAGTTGTGAGCTCGATCTGCGTGCTAAACCCAATTATGAATGAAAATGATACCCGCACCCTGGTATTCCCAGCAACTTTTCTGGATGCAACTGATGCCGCAGCAGTTGATACCGTGCCGTACACAAACATCACCCGACAACAACTCTGGAATCAGGCACAAGATCATGGACGGGGACAGATCATCTGGGCAGACGACGTCTCCTTTTCGACCGATCGAACACTAGGCGCCATCGTCGTACAGTCCGATGTCTGCGACAATGGACAGAAGTATCTCAGTGCATCAGCATGCGCCGTAAGCGGGTTATGGTCAAACATGACCTCTTTCATGTCAATTGCAGGCCCCGTAAACGTATCAACAACCGGTTTCGACTACCGCGCCGAAAGCCTTGTATCAGGCGACTTACTCAACACTATCCCCTCATCATCATGGCAGGCGGATGCAGTAACTCTGTCAAGACAATGGGCGGACAGCATCACCAATCAAATCTCAAATCAAAACCGCACCGTGGCAGATAACCTCCTCAGATCATTGCTCCTAACCGAGAACATCTGCCCCGTAAATGGTACTTATCCTCTCAGCTCGCCTTCCTCCCGACCCATGATGCACGAGGCCCTCGTCTCCTCTCTCGTGGCAAACGGGATGTCCCACGCAACAGGCCCCTTTCAGATGTCCGTCATACGGACTCGAAACGGGGATTTTCAATGGAACAACGCCAATGGCGATGAGATTCGGCCTGCAAAGTTGATGCTCTCGTTTCAGGGTAGTGTGGAGGGTTATGCGTGGAATATGGATGGGACGGCTATCAAGATCGCTGTTCCAATTCTGATAACTTATTGCCTGTATGCGATTAGTTATGTCGCATACACCTTGGCCACAGGGCATAGTTCGTGTGCCTGGAATACGATTGCAAGTATCACGGCGTTGGCGTTTAATTCAAGACCTAGCAAGGTGCTAGAGAACACGAGTGTGTGCATTTCGGAAACAGACACGTTTCGGAATTTGGTTACTGTACAGGAAGTTGAGTCTGAGCGGAGGCTGGAGATGGTTTTCCAGCGGGATGAGCAGGACCGTGGAAGACTGTTGCGGCGGGTCAGGGCTGGGAAAGCATATTCCTAATTGCGAACCCATGGGGAATTTAACCAATATTTTACAATTAAGTTTATAGTCTATATGCAATACTATGTGTTATTGACGGACTCATAGATAGCCATGACCTAGGCTTCCGGTTCCCGTGGGGACCCCATTTGGCGCGTTCGCTGGGGACATTCGGCCTTGCTTATGGGCCACCATGTCTATAGGAGTCCCTCATGCGTCGTTAACGTGACGGCACGCGCCACGGATTCTAGTCGTACATACTTAGGTAACTATAGAATGTGATCGTCCAATTCCACCAAATGTGCAAAGCGTCAAAACTGGAAGAAAGAAATAACCTATACGCAGGAAAGAAAACCTCATGGCATGAAATCATAAACATACATATGGTACGTACTTCAGATCAAGAAACTCTTCAGAATGCTTTTACGCAGGAGATCCATCAAAACGATCAAACAGGAAAGAAAAGGCTGTCAGTTACTATCAACAAATATGGCTCTTGTGTACGTGAATTCGGGAGAATATCATGAAGTGATGAGAGGGTGAGATAGGAGTGTGAAGTTGTTCGTCGCATGTGCATGTATGTTGGCAGTCAAGTGTGAGGAGGCAGTGGGAATATGTCAGTCGGTTGGGACGACTCCTGGAAATCCCTTAGAAAGCATTGAAATTGTCTGAATTCCTTCCAGGATGTCCATTCGAGCCTTGTGCATCATAATGCGATTGATAGAGAAGAGCCTCCTGCGGCCAATCCTCGGTAGGACTTGTGACTTGCGGGCCTCTGCTATACTGTTGTTGTCGGCTTGGATTGCTCAGCGGAGCACGTGAAGGACTGGCATGCGAGACTCTCGAGTCTTGGGACCCGGACGTTGAAGGAGGAGCTATTGCGACGGATGGTACATTTCTTGGAGGAGAGGGTTCATGAACTCGCAAACCCTCAGTGTAGCCTGTTTGACCAAAACTCTCCCCGAAATCAAATCCAGCATCGGGACTGAGGACTGGAGTGAGGTTCTTCTCCCCTTCGTAGCCCTGGTGCGTGTTGACGGTCAATGGTTGAGGCGTCGATTGTTCTTGGGCTTCACGTGATCCGTCGTTACTTGCTCGATAAGTAGGATCCTGGAGTAAATCTTGGTAGTGCTTTTCCTCTTCGTCCTCCTGCATTGTGTATGGTTCATCAATAAGTTCGCGTCTTTCTTGCACGGGCGCCGGAGCAGCACGCGTGCTAGAATCGCTATCAGGAACAAGCGTTGATCGTCGAAGACTGCTGCCTCCCATAATACTTCCCGTTTTGGATCCTCTGCTCATGCGGCTCTGAAGCATTTGAGGATCAGCTCCTTCGGCATCGCGAATGCTAAATTGAGCTATCGTGCGCATCTTTCGTGTCACCCATGAGCCGAGAATCTTTCCACGTTGCTTCTCTCCAAGTCGAGATCGTGGAAAATCGCCGTAAGAGACAAAAGCCACGATGTCTATAACGATCTGATGGTCATTGAGAACAGCGTTAACAATAACAGGAACCAGCGAAGCTAGGTAAGACTTTCTGGTTACTTCGACAAGTACAACGACTAGGCCACCAGCTTGGAAAACGGCACTATTGCAACAATATTAGTCGAAAGATTTGCGATCTGGTGATAAAAGGGATTACTTACCAACCGCCCGGAACAATATTGCGATGACATTTCTCCACAGACGACTCGATATCGACCGGGAAGTGATTCAGTCCATTAATTTCAAATGTCTCTCCGATACCGCCAAGGACAAACAAAACTTGCATCTCGACAGGCTGGCCGCCAGGACCGATTGGTCGTGTGACTGTGTGAAGGAAGCCGATGTCACCAGTACGCACATACTGTACAGACGTGTCGCCGTCAAAAACCCTGCCATTGAAGCGCTCAACATCGAATTCCTGTTTACTGCCGTAAAAGGACTTTGCGCAAGCGTCGGATTGAATCCAGATTTCACCATACTCACCCACACGGCACAAGGTGCAAGTTTCTGGATTCACAATCGCGAGTTGCGTGTTGACTGGAACCATACCAGAATCTTGCAGGCGAAGGGCAGTTGGATCAAGATCTGGATCCACAGGATACACCATACCCCGTCGAAGTGCACGCAAGTCGAGCCATAGTTCGATAGGCTCGATGCACATGTAAGATCGGGAAGCCACCATTGGATTAAGAACATGAGAGTAGATAGTATTGATAGCTGTTCGGTCCAAGGCGGTAGCAGCAAAGTGCAGTCGAACTTTTTGGTCTGTAGCATAATGAGTACTTGTCGAGCGGCACTTGAAGCATAGATGAGCACACTTACACATGTCAACCTTTGGCCTACCATCCGTGGCAATCATCAAATTCTTCAGCTCTTGAAGCTGGAATCCCTTTCCAGGCATGGCGCTCATAGCATACTCCAACATCTGACCTGTGGCATACGTATCCTTGATCTTATATCTCGCCAAAGCGACAAACAACGATGCGGGATTTTGTGCGAAATCGACTGGCGACACAAGATATGTCGGGGCACCTTTTAAGCGTTAATCTTAGCTGCCCAAGATGCCAACGGTTCAATAGACTTACCAACATAAACCCCGAGCAGACAGGTATGTAAAAACCCTAAACCAACGGTACTTCGCACACTTCCCAAAACCGGCCTTGCGCTAGTCATTTGGCATGTCTCTTTTTGTACCTTACACATTGCCATTAAAGTGTCATGATTCAGTTGCACTGATATACGTCTCTGATCGGCGGTCCAATGAGTCCAGATAACAGCAGGATGATTCGCACTCAGCCATGCTTTATTCATTGTAAATCCAAGGTCGCGGCAGCCATGCGACTGCTTTGGTGGCTTAGTTGTATTGTAAATAGCGGGGACCCCGATACGAAGAACTTGCGCAGACTGTTTGATGTGTTGAGAAACAAGCTTTTGTTTCATGACGTGATCGACATCCGTGTTGACAAGGATTGCTTTAACCTTGAAGTCTGAAACGACATGGAGGAAAGCCGGCGCATCTTCCGGTAGTCGATTCTGATCAATTGGTGCCATTGGTATTGCGATTGCGCCGAGACAGAGACAAGCATGAACTGCAAAGACGTACTCCTCTGAATGAGTATACATCAGCACCAAGTGGTCGCCTGGCTTAACCTTGACTTTATTCTTCAGGTATGAGGCCACAGCAGCTATTTTGGTGTCAAACTTTTTCCACGTTACTCCTTTGCTTTCTTTGCCACGGCCGTCAATGGAGCAGTAACATAGCTCCTCCGCTTGGCGTGTGACCCGCCACTGGACCAGGTCGACAATATTTGTAAAGTTGTTAAGTGGAGTAGAGGTCCTGTCGTCCATTACGATGTCTCGATAGTCTACACCGGAGTACTGTTTCTCTTCCATGGCTAGAATTTCCTGCCGGGATTCTGAGGATAACGGTGACCACATGCCCCCAACAGGGTCTATACCGAGCGGCAGGTTCATCACAGCACGTTCAGCTCCAAATTTGACATGCACACAGGGAAGGGTACCGTTATCAAACTCTTTCCGACAAAGCATGTTTCCAATTTCTCGTCTGCCATTCTTAGTCACGCGAGGAAGAGTGTTTGGCGCAGTAATCATAACACAGTAGACCCGAAGATGATGCTCCTGATAGAGCACTTCCATACAACGCTCTGCCAGTGATTCCAGAAGAGCTACATCTAACTGTCTTGGTGGGCCACCGGAGGTTGTCGGCGCAGTCGAAGCGGTGTATGACTCCAAAACCACGATAGGCAAATGTTCGTCGTTGACAAAGACATCGAACGCAGAGCAGTCGTTGACTTTTGGCACATTCCTCATAATGCTGATAATCAAGTGCTGCACGAAGAAGTAACGATGCTCAACAATCTCTTGGCCATGTTCCACCCATTCAACCTTTTGCCTAAGCCTGTCCTCGTATAGACCAAGAACAAAAATCTTGCCTTCAATCACACAACCTAAGAGACCAGTTCGAAGAAATTCCGGTTCTACTAAGACAGGAGTAGGATTTCCGACCTCAAACTTGTAGGGTCGAGCGTGGAAGATGGTCTCTGTATGTTTCGGTAATGCCCAAAATCCACCAGACAAAGATGGGGAGTCAACCCAAATTTCTCCAACGACATTTGGGGTACATAGCAAATTAGTTTCGGGGTCAACGATTGCAAGAGTAGCGTCAGGCAATGGATATCCAAAGGCACCCACAAGCACACTGTTCGGACGCGTTTCAGCAAGCTTTCTCGCCTGTTCCCCCATGGCCAATACAACAAGCTCGTTGGACTTCAGCGCTTCCTTATCAAGCAGAACCTCTGCTAGATCATTGGTGGCCTTCTTCTTAGGTGCAGTTACTGGAGTTCCTCCGATCAGACTGCTACCAAATCCATCATTAGTTTCAGTCTTCTTGATCTCGGTTTCAGTCTGCTCTGGCTCCTCGGGATCCAAAGGATGTGTCAAGGGACATCCCATTCTCTCCTCACCCCCGAGCCAGTCCCGGACACTGATTACCATACCTCCGTGCTCAGGCAGACAGAGCATTGGAGCGACAATTTCTCGCGCGCGCGGGTTTCGCATGGGTCGAAGCCATCTGTCTGCAAGAATCTCATGAAACTCAGAGTCGACTGTGAGTGTATCGATGAGACAAAGTTTCACGCTCGAAAAGTTGGGCTCCACATTTTTTTTGAAATGGCGAGTGACCAGCGGCTCTTGTTGATAATTGTATGCGACGCGCTTCAGGCCCGGATAGTCGGCAGCCATGACCGTAGCCCTATACTTTGTGACTAGATGAGCGTAGAGACCGGGAGTTTCCACTGCTTGTGCTTCCAAATATACCGTTGTGTGTCCACCGTAAACAGTCAACAAGACACCCAAAATCATTCCAATGCTCTGTCTGGGATCGAGATAGCTAAACAATATCTCGCTGTGGCCACCACTCAAGACTCTAGGCTGTTGTACACCAGATTTAGAACCCGGAACGGTAGCTACGATGGCACTTAGACAGGCCATCTGGTGCATGATAGTTCGATGGCTCATGACCACCCCGCGTAAGTCCCCAGTCGGCGCTCGGGAGAACTCAATATAGGCAAGATCAGGGACGATCAAAGGCGGGACATCTTCTTTTTTCTTGGGGTGGTAGCTTCCGAATTCATTCGTCTTCCACCATTCGACACCTCTCGGCCATTGCAATTTCTGAGTCGTGATATCTCGTTGAAAGTTCTTCAGATTATTCTCTGTGGTCAAAGCCAGATGGGCTTGCGTCGATGTGAGGATGATATTGAGGCTTGCGTAATCGTCTACATTATTGATGGGGACGGCCACCACTCCGGCGATGAAACAACCCATCAAAGCCACAGCGAACTCGATGATCTCTGTATCGCGGTAGATTAAAGCCACACGATCGCCACGATACAGGCTGCTCTTGTCGCGTATGATTTGGGCAACCTTTTCCGCTCGACTGGCTAGTTTGTCCCATGTAATAGATGCAATCTCTTTGCCCTTCTGATCCAAGACCCAGTACGCAGGCTGTTTCGATTGTGTCTTTGCGCGATGTCTAAGGACTGCCGGGAGGTTGTCGAACTTGGACATCATAGTGTTGGGATCGTGCGGATCATATACGGAATAAGGTATGTCACGCGGCTCCAAAGGTAGAAGATGACCAAGCATGCTTCCCGGTGTTATTTCCGAAGCGGGCATTAATGGAGGCGCCATATTCGCTGTCGGCGAAAATGCATCAGACTGTGAATACCGATGAAATCCGCCTCCATAACTGTTCCTATAATCTTCGTTTTGATGTCCTGCGAAATCCTGAAAGTAGGCTTGCGAGTCGAGTAGCGTTGACTGCCGAGTCGGAGGACCGTCGAGATTGTAGGCGCCGGCATCGTAGGGAGCGGCTGGTTGACTCATATGATCGTACTGATCGTTGGGATTGAAGGCATAGCTCTGGCTCATCAAGGTCGCTGTTCTCGAGCCTTCATGGCTGATGTTGAGTGTATTGCTCTGGCTTGTTTTTGGGAGGAAAAGAGAATCTACCGATGCTCTGGACGCTGCGCGATTGGGAAGCTGAAGTGACGGTGTTCTCTGCAATACGTGCAGGAATGAGTAAATGCCAGCTATGCTTGAGTTATATGGCGCTCACCTGTCTAGCGATACCTGACGAACTGTCACTCCCGACGTCTGGGTGGTACGTTGCTCCGTAATCATCGGTCTGGCCTCCAGGACCTTGAATTGTAACGCTAGGTGCCTGGAGTCCATTGCTACCGGCTCCGAGAAATTGCGAGAACAAAAGGGTGCGCCGCTTTTGGTATCTAGAAACAAGTCAGTCACAACCTCCAATTGCTTCGTCATGCCCCGCGCCGGGAAATCTGAAGTGACCGATAGCGGCAAGCGATGAGAAATACCGTACCCTTTCGTTGTAATGTCTCCTTCCTATAATCATGTTGTAATTAGTGTCGGTCTTTCGACGGGATCAGATTGAACAGCGCACCTCGAGTTCCCTGTCAAGCTCCTGCAACGCATGTTGCAGTTCTGGATTGTCTTCAGCCATTATCCGCCGCGGCCGTGAATCAAACGCGAGTAAAAAGGGTCATCTGCAAGCGCATAGAAGCAAACTCTGCTTCGTGTAAGTCATGCACCATCAAAGAACGCTTGATGGTGGCCAAACAAGGTAAGAACCCCGGAAGCGTGAGGTGGCAGTTGTTTTATTGAAGACACAGGAGGTCTCAGTTCTGGTTGGCGCTGATTTGCGGGCGTTGGTTCATGGGGAAAGCGGCAGCGTCACCTTGCGCCGGCACTAACGGCAGCTACACCAATGACACGCCCGCCGTCATCGACTGCCAGGGGCCGTTTGACGCCTGTGGTGGCTTGTTTGATGCTCTGTATTTGGGGATACAACTAAGCAAGCGACTGCTGATCAGTATGATGTTGGCAAAAGAGGCAAATTCTATAATATTTTATGGCTGACTTGGCTGTCATTTGAGTTGAGCTCCATACTTGGCAGTATTTTCTCAGGAAGAAACATTGAACGGCGACTCGACTTGACTCACTCTAGGAAATCCAAGCATGTACTAGACCAGAAGTACAAAGAATGCGGAGCACATTGACTTGTGCCTCGAGACACATTGAAATATTTACTTCACCAATGCGGCAAATCAAGAAAACCGTAGCGCAGCCATTTAATGTAATCATACAAGCTGTCTGCCCTCTCTAAGTTGCCCTCATCCATGAGCAATGGCTTATGTAATCAAGACATGCCATCTGAAGCCAATCAAAATGCACATGGTTCATTTAAGCTTATAACTGACGAATCACTTAGTGCCTTCTTACAGGCCTACCTATGTATAACTGTACCTATCATTAACGTTTACATGAATCGATGTAGATGTTGATCCCTCAATGTTGACGATAGGTTTATCAGGGTGCTCTTTCACAAGCTGCACACAATTTGATGATCTTCCCCGGTTTTGTGTCGTGCGTCACCGGAAGTCACCCCTTGGCCGTAGGTTGATGGGTAGTCGGCCGCCACGAACGAAGGCAGGCAAGACAACACAAGGGCACATCGAAGGGGACTTGCTCTTCGGTGGGCTATACTCTTTAACTGCTACGACGATACGAGGTTTGGAGACAGAAGCACAAATCACAAGTGGCACCTGCCGAATGAGGCTGAAGCGTTGAAGAAAGCTCCAATGAAGGGGCATCAATACTTCAAGTAGGTGTGGCAGCCCGCTAGCGCCGGAGTCTTCAACGACATTTGATTAAAGAATTGTTCATGCGGAGACACTCAAGCCTGAGTATCCTACAATCACAATGATCTGCACTTTTGCAATTGTCAAGCTCGTACGTACATACTATTATTCACTGTGGAAATAGAAGACATATGACAGGCAGCCTGACGCTGCTTCGCCTCGAGTGCGATAAGAGCTGTATGATAGTCATACTGTAGAGTGATTGTAGAATCAATGAACCGGCAGTACTAACTTATGTAGCAATGTGAAATACGATCAGGTGTCGAGGCATCCAGCATAAGGCATAGGGCAGGATAAGAAACGCTAGTCTTTTACGGTAAGCGTAGCTTGGCACATCCCGCCAGAGAAAGAAACAAAGTCACTTGACACCCAGCCTGTAATTGGCTTTGGCAGACCCACCCCACGGGGCTTTCGCTAAGCGAGACACACCTCCAATTTCCTTCTGCTAACCAGCGAACATTTCATCGACCCGACAGCAACGCTCGACGCTCAACAACACAATTTACGACAACAGCGTCCATCATGTCCGACAACGGTGAAGTCGAGGTCGAAAACCCCTCGGGTTATTACCCAGCCCTCCCCAAGGATGTCCAAACCGACTCCGTCAAGTTGTTCGGAAAATGGAGCTACGTGAGTCGCCCATGAAGAATGGTGTTTGTTTGGAGGCAGAAGGACTAACGAGCAACAGGACGATGTCGAAATCAGAGATATCTCTTTGACGTACGTGAAACCGCGATAGCAACCTCTATTCCGCACGAAAGGACAACACCAGATACAAAAATTTTGATTGATATAGAAGAAGGGAAATTTGGCTAACTCGACAATTTTCGATACAGCGACTACATCCAGATCCGTTCTCCCGTCTACCTCCCTCACTCCGCAGGCCGATATGCTGCTAAGCGTTTCCGCAAGGCACAATGCCCCATCATTGAGAGGTACGAAACTACCTGCGCATAGCGCCTGATCGCACAATACAAGGATACAAGTGGTTGACATGGTACTCGCAGATTGACCAACTCTATCATGATGAACGGTCGCAACAACGGAAAGAAGATCATGGCTGTCCGCATCGTTGCTCACACTTTCGAGATCGTACGTCGACAACTCCTTTGATTATGTATTCCTTGGGAATGATGAATTTCCAAGTGTCAATTGTTCTCAATTTCTAACATCACCAGATTCACATCATGACCGACCAGAACCCTCTCCAGGTTGCCGTCGACGCCATTGTCAACTGCGGTCCCCGTGAAGACTCCACCCGTATCGGTTCCCAGGGTACCGTGCGCCGACAGGCTGTCGATGTTTCTCCCCTTCGCCGTGTCAACCAGGCCATCGCTCTCCTTACCATTGGTGCTCGTGAGGCCGCTTTCCGCAACGTCAAGTCTATTGCCGAAGTTTTGGCTGAAGAGCTCATCAACGCCGCCAAGGGTAGCTCCAACTCCTATGCCATCAAGAAGAAGGACGAACTGGAGCGTGTTGCCAAGAGCAATCGGTAAACGATTTATTCATGTCTGTTTGGTTTACGCGTTCAGGGTATGGACGGAGTGTCAATTAGGGTTTGGTCGACTCGCATGCATCTGCTGAGACTGTATCTACGGAACAGTCCGTGAAAGAGGAAGTAGGACCCATAAAAAGTAACATGGATAGCTTTCTTTGATGTAGTCGAGATGTCATTATGAAAAACTTGATCCTTTATTCAATAATTATAAAAAGTCCATAATGCTGCATCTTTTATTGTTGAACTGTACTCTAGGCTCGAAATGTCTCACCTGTCCATATACTCCCATTTTACCTAACGGAGTCGCATCCAGAAAAATGCTATTTACAACATGATTATTTTGCATAGGCCTGTAATGGTAGATTGCAATCTGATGTATTTGTACTGTACTGAACCTATCGAATAGATAGTGTGGGTGCCTGACCGCCTCCAATCTCTGTGCGGGAGCCGCTATCGAAACGGCAAAAAAAATATCTATCGGCTTTGACAAAAATAATTTCTAAACTTTGTTCACAGCAAACAAAGAGTTACATTGCGATACAATTTGCTCAGGTTAGGCAAAATGGTCAAGCGAAAGCTGGCCGCATTGGAGAAGGTTGAAGCAGACTTGTTAGTTTCTGATGGAGGAGAACTTTAAACTTGAAGTGACAGAATCTGATGATTTTAATAGGCCCAACCTTCAGCAGAAAATTCGACGAGACTCAAAGTACGAAGATGCCATACGAAATAGAGTTACATATTCAACTAACTAACATATTGTGATTCATAGGTCCTACGTCGAAGACTTTCGTTCCCAATACTATCAATATGAGAATCACCGTGAGATTTTCAAGGCAAATCCAACCTCCACGGAAGCCGGAGGCATAATATCTCTACGCGATTTGATAGATTTCATCTCGCACGTCGCAGATTGTTATCCCGATATAACGAAGGACTTTCCGCAGCAATTGATCGACATGCTTATGCAACACCATGTGGTTCTGAGTCCCGAATTGCGCGAAAAGATTGTTGGAAGTCTGGTACTTCTACGGAAGAAAGAAGTTATTGATTCAGTAACGTTGCTGCATACGTTATTTCCGATCCTGGTTTCCACGCCTAGCAAGACTCTGCGTCAATTGTTGTTTCAAAAGATCCTGTCTGATCTACGGACATCGAATTCTAAATCTACTAATCACAAGCTTAATCGAGCGATGCAGACGGTCCTGTACAACCTGGTGACGTCGGATCGTACATCTCCCAAGGCTCAATGGGCAGTTAAGATTACCAGGGAGCTATGGAGGAGACAGATATGGGCCGATGCCAAGACAGTCGAGGTTATGAAAGAAGCATGCTTGGCTGAGAATGAAAAGGTCGTCACTGGCGGTGTTCGATTTTTCCTTGGTGGAGACAAGGAGAGAGAAGAAATGGAAGATGAGAGCAGCGATGACGAAGGCGTTGATGTCGCCAAGCTAAAGCATCAGCGTGGTATCAACAAGAAGACGAAAAAGAAGGCTCGCCAGCTTGAAAAGGCCGTTGCGACGGTGAAAAAGAAAGAGCGCAAGAAGCGACAGCCTCATGCTCTTAACTTTTCTGCATTGCATCTTCTGCACGATTCGCAAGGTTTTGCGGAAGAGCTCTTCTCCAAGCATCTGCAGAATAGCAAGTCGAAGCTAAATCTGGAGCAGAAGCTTTTGGTCTTGCAGTTGGTGTCACGTTTGATCGGTCTTCACAAACTCACTCTCGTTCACTTTTACTCTTACTTCTTAAAGTACCTCACTCCCCGACAGCCCTCGGTTACCTCATTTCTCGCGTCTCTTGCCCAGGCTACTCACAATCTTGTGCCACCCGACGAGCTGGAGCCCCTGATTCAGAAGATTGCAAACGAGTTTGTTAATGAGGCTTCAGCTGGTGAGGTCGCTGCGGCAGGTCTGAATGCAATCCGTGAGATTTGTGTCAGACAGCCTCTGGCTATGAACGAAACGCTACTTCAAGATCTAGTCCTGTACAAGAAGAGCAAAAACAAAGGTGTCATGATGGCTGCAAAGGGTATGTTGAGTCTTTACCGAGATGTCGGTGCGGACATGTTGAAAAGACGTGACCGAGGCAAGGAAGCATCCATGGCGCTAAGTGCGGGAGAGAAGAAGGAGATCAGATTCGGTGAAGAAGCCGTTGGTGAAATCGAAGGCCTCGAGTTGCTGGCGAAATGGAAAGAGGAGGAGAGGAGGAGAAGAAGACTCGAAGAAGGTCTCCCTTCTGATGGCGAGGACGATGAAGATTTCGAAAAGGAAGAAGCAGCGGGTTGGGCTAATTGGGACGTCGAAGACGATGATAGCGATGACTCTGAGGGATGGATCAATGTTGAGAGCGACGCCGAGATTGAACTTAGTGACTCCGACGAAGATGCACCCCCTTCCAAGAAGACAAAACAGGCCACCAACGAGACAGAGCAAGGGACAGAAGAAACAGACGCAGATAAGCAATGGAACAAGCTTGCTACAAGTCGAATCTTGACACCGGCTGATTTGGCCAAATTGGCCGAGCTCCGTTCCCAGGCTGCCGTGGACTCCTTACTCAACTCACGATCTAGGCGTGCACAGAAGGTGCAGGAAGCTATAAACAGACACATCGACGAGCCACTTACTGCCGCAGAAATCGAAGGTCTTGCATCGCTATCCAAGGGCAAACTCACTAAGGAGGAAAAGATTGCTCACGCCAAGGAGTCAAAGACCGACCGAGACGAGTTCAAGAGTAAGACTGCTCGCAAAAAAGAAAGGAAGGAACAGGATGGAAAGAGTACGACCAACAAGGAGAAGGCTCGTAAGAAGAACTTTTTGATGACTTTGGGCAAGGCAAGAAGTAAGAATAAGCGCAGTTTGGTGGAAACACGAGCCGTGCTGAAAGCACATCATGACCGGAAGAAACGAGGTGGAAGACGTGGAAATGTTGGTTAAGGCTTTTTTTTTCTTATAAGGATAGCATAGAGATACGTCTAGATATATATATCTGTGAGACCTACAAAATATAGAATCTACTTCTGGCGTCTCTATGTGTATTTATGTTACTAAGATGTGGTGCGCTTTCTGTCCCATCACGCAGATGTTAGCGAGGTACGCGAAATGAATGGAAATGAAGCAAACTAAAGGTTCCTCTTCGGTGATCCTCTTCCATAGACAGCTGAACTTTTCATTACCAACATCGATGCACTATCATTGCTAGTGCCGAAGTCCATGTCGAACCAATTCCACAATCACAGACGGACGTATCGCGGTGCCATCCTTAGAAATATGAGCTAGAGACCTCGGCGCTCTTGGGCTCTTGGGCTCTTGATCATCAGGCCTACTTGATTGGCTACGAAGGGTAAAGAGGAAGTCTTACATACAATATCAATACGTACCTTGATATCGACCCAAATCACGTGACAATCCCAAAAAGTTTTTAATTGAACGACGCGTCTCCTCTGAAGTCATCGCGCGTCCAGCCGCGTCCTTTTTTGAGCACGGCCCAGCCTCTTCCTCTTTTCCTCATCAAAGGGCGGGGTTGTTCTTCTATTCACATTCAACGACAAGCACGGTGTCGAGTGTCGGCTACATACATTCATTCACCATGGCAACAACATCAACATGGCAAAACGCTTCGTCAAAAAAGCGTCGCTTCCAGCCCCCCATCACCAGTTACTTTGCAGCCTCCACGACACAAGAAACCAGCGACCTTTCACACCAAAACTATGCCGCGCCCACAAACACACCCACTCCTTCCCTCCCGAACGATATTCTCTCCTCGCTCCTTGGTGTAGGAGCTCGAGTCCGGAAATCCGTTCCGGAGGGCTATAAAACGGAGCAGAAGAAAATGACTGCTTACACCATACCCATGAAAACGAACTCTGCGACAATGACAACAACGGTATACAGCGAACTACAGCCCTTTTGTGGAATCCACAAAGTTGGAAATCTTGCCGTGCAGACGTTTCCACGCCCAGATAGAGACTATAGAAATGAGGAGATAATGAATCTTGATGAGTTAGAGAATATCTCTATGCCATCGAGTAGCCAGGATTCGAATGCGTCAATCTCCTCGGCGAGTAATAAAAGGACGTTAGAACCGGATATCGAGGAAGAAGACGAAGATGATAGCGGTTTTATTCATCAAGGCATCTGGCAGGATCTAATGCCCGCTACTTCCAGCTACACATCATTCTCCAATACGATCTCCCCGCGGACTATACTTTCTCCAAGACTGGGCCAACATAGACGACGTATAGTCGCATCCACCCGCAGAAATTCACCCAAACCATACATTGAACAAGAAAACGCAAGCCCGCTTGCTGCAACTCGCGTGCCGTGTGATAGCATGGACATTGACGACTTTGGCGAGGCATCGTTTCTTCGCCAGAGGGATGAAGTGGATTTCGAATACCTGTGATCTTAGACACTGGAGACGCGAATGCCTATTTTTCTACGGTCCATTTAACAAGACTCTGGCGGCTCTACGATTTTCTTTCTTTGTGTGAATATTTTCCTGTGTTTTATAGCCTTTTATCAAGCCGGCCCGATGTGATTTGTATAATATCATTCATTCTTGGTTACTTTTTTGTCCGCAGGTATTGATCTGTGTCGTACGGATGTCAAGCATATGCATAAATCAATTTCGTAAATAAGACTTCTGCATATATCAACATGATCTTAGGGAGAAGTAGATTGTATCGTGCCATGTTGGACTCGCTCAACGATGAGGATGCCCAGCCTCAATATCAGTCCTCCTCGTTCGATGTCTTTTCCGCACGATCTGCGACAAAGTGTTGATGAGGGCCGTTGCTCGTGCCCTCTTGCTGGCTTGAGACATTGGTCAGGAAGAAGCACTTTGTTCTGTATTCCTTGTTCGTAATCATGGTCAGGGAAAACATCACAAGATTAGTCGTACAAGTAAGAGGAAGTTATGGGGGCTCCGTATATGTACCCGACTTCACGGGTACGGTGTCTTCCAGAAAGCGCCGATGCGCTAGTTGAACTGGAACGGTACCTGGCTCGACTCGAGCCTCACTTCCCTGTAAATCTTCAACGACAAGACTGAAATGAACGGATTCATGGGGCTCTCGGCCATCTTCTTTCAACGCCTGGACGGCAAAATACTAGGCTACGTAGCCTGGTTTTATGGTCGATGATCAATCCAATATCGTAGATGACTTCTCCATCGCCCTTACCGGCTCCCGAATAGATCGTCCAGCCCCTGGGGATGGGGTCTGTTGAAATGATCATTGGACAAAAACGTATGTACTACGGCGCCTGAAAGCCTCTCGGGGTCCATTATGTTTCTTCCTCAACTTCTAGTCCATCAGTTGATGAAGTACATACATGTCTACTAATGGCGTTCCCTCTGGCGCCATTCTCTCATTAGGAGGATATACATCATTTGCAGCAATATGTGATTTAGATGGAATTCTTTCGTTGGCAATATTGGATCAATACATTATAGCTTTAAGTGGGAGAGGGAGACTGTGGATTTATTCGTATGAGACTGTACGCACATATAGTCTCAAGGCATTTCTTGTCGTGGATCTGGGCATATTTTTGAGGTGGAAGTTGCATGGCGATTTTGGAAATGATATTGACTGTGCTTGACACTGCAAGTGTCGGTTCTCTGAGGAAGCCATTCATCATAGATCAAGCCAGTCATAGTACTTACAAGTATAGGCCGATATAATTTCAACTAACAACGATATTGAATCATGGATAGTGTTTCGTGACGCAGCAAGAAAATTTACCCAAAACGGAAAATTAGGGCAACTCCCCGCAGAAGTGTCTGACAGTCCGATAAATACCAGCAATGGACAAATAAATAGCGACCGCTCGAAGGCTCGTCTTCGGACAAAATAGATTATGGAAATAATAAGATCTTGATGACCGGCTCGAAAGTATGAAACCACCAGATTGAGCATGGCTAGCCACAGATGAGCGCTTTAAAGCGATGCGATTCTGGATGGCGTTCTTGCTGGTATGCATATATAAGTTGCTCAAACTTGACAGTCCGGATCTCTGAAAGTCTCTTTGCTTCCCACTCATCCATTCGATTGCTTCTTTACAAAATACATCAGCACATACATCGGCCGCTGAGGCTGATGCACAACGCTAGATGGGTGCCACCCATACAGAAGCGCCTCGGATAGTCATCGAGACCTATTAATTCTCGACCTCCAATGCTACTTGATAAACTTGATGAAGAACAGGCAATTGATAAATAGTAATATTTAATATCCAATATTTGGCACGCCGGCGTGGCAGTGCGGCTGAACAGCCCCTCAACACACGGGACGGAACCAAGCTGCCTACAAAAGCTCCAACTCTGGCTACATTGATGTGAGCTGGCGATAAGATTTTAAAAATTGTTATCATTACAATAAATCCTTGAACACCGAGATAAAATCCGATACCACAAGCAATCATGACAGCACTGGTAGTCCCGTCCCCACGCCCAACCTGATGATCGCAATCAGCCCAACTGACAGACCAAAGCAGCCCGCCGTTGGCAGCCTCTTCGCCATCGAAATACCCATTACGAACCTCTCGCGTTCCCAAAGATTCTACTCGGAGCTCCTCGGCTGGCAATTTGCTCCCAATGCGCTACCGAAGGGGACCGAGAATGTAAAATCACTGCATTTCTTTAGCGATGCCTCCAACTCAATCAAGGGTGCTTTGCTACTTCTCGAAGAAGGATCTACGCCCAAGGCAGCTGGAAAGGAAGCGTGGAGCGTGTATCCTACATTTGTTGTTGGTGATGTTGGTGAGGCTATTGAGAAGGCCGAGGAGCTTGGAGGGGTTGTCAAGACGTACGCTCCCTCTGTTAAAGACATAAACGGATTCATGCTGATAACTACAGTCCTCGAACGGAAATTCCGAATGGTATGGGTGTCGTTGGACATGTTGT